>JAHTLZ010000348.1:6741680-6781625 GCA_023846285.1 Phrynocephalus versicolor
ACTCCATGATCGATAAGGTACCTTCCACCTCTGCAGTTCAAAGGTATTTTATTATTATTATTATTATTATTATTATTATTATTATTATTATTATTATTATTATTATTATTATTGTTGTTGTTGTTGTTGTTGTTGTTGCATTCTTTTTCCTGTTTTTTGTGCACTACAAAAAATATGTTCAGTGTGCATAGGTATTTCTTCATATTTTTTTCAAAATCTAGTCCGGCCCCCAACAGTGTCTGAGGGACAGTGAACCGGCCCCCTGTTTAACAAGGTTGAGGACCCCTGTTCAAAGCAAAGCAAAGGAACTGGTACATCCACAGAAGTCAAAATACAAATGGGAGATGGAGTCTCAGGATGTGTAAAAGTAGAAAAGACCTTTATTCTCTCTTAAATCATGGTATGCTGGTGTATAGAGATTTCACATCAAGGGTGACTAGTATATCTGTAGTTCCTAGGCCTGCACCGGAGCCCAGAAGGAGAAGGAAGAGGTAAGTACAGTAACAAATCATTTCATTACTGTTTGTTTCATACAATTTTCCCCCAAAAAAGTTGTATGAAAAGAAACAAAATGAAATGCAGGAGGGGGGACAAAATGGAATGAAATGCAACACAATTTTCCGTTTTGTGCCCATCCCTAGTAGAAAATCATGTCCTCCACTAACTGTGTACTCTCCTCTCCTAGTTACTGGAATTTTAAAAACTGTAATCATGATCTGTGGTTGATTTTGCTTTTCATGCATTAGGATGACTCCCGTGTAAATGGCACCCCAGATTTCCAAATCTAAGGCAGTGAATAGTCCAGATGAGCTACCTGTAGCATTGTTGAGTCTTGTGGGCAGGGAGTCTGGTTGTCCATGGAATAGCAGTTCACAGCCTGGGAGCAGTTGCCGAGAAGACTCTCACTCAGGTCCTTACCAGATGTGTCTGTGAAGATGGCCGCGTGGGATCCATCAAGGTAGTCTTTGTCCTATTTTTGTCCCCTTCGTGGTCATAGTTGGTGAGAACACAAGTGATATGAGGCTTGACACAAGGGGTGTAGGGCTTTAATAATGGTGACTGCTAGGAATCATGCCCAGAAATGGACCTGTTAGCAGGGAACCAGTTTCCAAAGGCACCCCCCCATATATAATTCATTTTAATAACTCAACTAAATTATGTATTTTAATAACTCATACTAAATAATTTAGTATGTAATTAAGCCATGTGCCACCACAGTAGCCGCTTCAGAGACCTCCATAAAATCATAGAATAACTGAGTTGGAAGGGGCCTATAAGGCCATTGAGTCAAGGAACAAGCAAGGTGGGTGCACTAATTTTTGAGCATCCAAAGGCATTCACTGCCACTGCAACAATCTGAATGTCCAGGGGTGGGGCTGAATGACGGGGTATACCCAGGCTTGAGTTTTTGGAGGGGAATGACCTTCATCCAGAAAAGATGGGACCCCCTCTTCCTTGATCTGCCTTTCAACTTACCAGGAGCTCCCCTGGTTGATCCACATTAAGCTTACTCACTTCATCCAGTCTATTACTGTCATTAGAGACTGGTTTAGAATCAAAAAAGCTTCCTTTCAGCTCTTTTGAAGCAAACATGAAAGTGTTAATTCCATAATGGAGAGTGTTTTATTTTTAAGAGATAAAAGGGAGCAAGGGTATTAGAAAAAAAAAGAGCATGAGTTGCCAATTAGTAAGTTTAGGGTAGAGATCAGAATAGCAAACCATCAGAGGAGTGAAATTATAGAACATTCCCCACCCCTAGAGCAATGGCAGGAGTGAGAGTACTCACTTTACATTTATAAAGTGTACAGTATGAAGACTTTTCATCTCAGGCTGACTGACTAATGGATTGTTGATGCTATGGAGGTGCTTTTTTGAGGTAACCTGAGTGAGGAATCGGATAATATGTGTAATTTAAAACATTAATTATGTATTTTCACTGAAATGAGGATGAAAATACCACTTGCTTTCATGTATGGTTTCAACACAATCACCGTGTTGGCCTAAATGGCAAGGAAGTTCTTCTTAGAGGAGATTGTTCCCCAAGATGGAATATTTATCTATCTCTATAGAGTCAGGGTAGGCCCTTCAAATGCTTTGGACTACATCTCCCATCATCCTTTGCCACTGGCTTCTGGAAGTTTAAATAAAAATATTTGAAGGACCAAATGTTCCCCACAGAACTGACTGGTTTGATGGAACTATATTGTGGTATGAAATCTGTAGTCCTGTGAACAACTTTGGCATGGTGTTTTCTTTGATTGCACCTAGAGATGGGCATGAAACGGAAATATAGTGTCTCATTTCGTTTTGCTTCCTTAATAACTGATTTTTAAAAAGAATTTTCATTACGAAATGAAATGAAACGAAATGCTTCATAAGGCTATAAATAATGGGGAGCATTCCTTTTTTAAATTTAACAGGGAACCCACTGCTCTGAATCAAAGACCCTCCTTAAACCTTCCAATCAATTTTATTTCAAAGAACCCTCTGTAAACAAACAGAAAACCTGAGATATAAGCTCAACAGCTGATTGGCAGCTGGGTAAGGGAAGGAACAAAAATATCATAAACCTCCTACCTAATTTTAAGATTTTGACCAGGGAGAAAAAAAGCCAACTTCACCTGTTCCTCTGTTTTAGAGGACTGATGTGTGAAAATCAGAAAGCAAATCTTTTCATTGTAAAGTAAGAACCATTATCTCTTGCTAACCTTAATAAGTTTAGCTACAATGAACTGCACAGGATCCAAGCTACTTAGTCAGGAAAACAAACAACAGTTTAAATCAATTTGCACACACAAACCCAGCGCAGGGAAGAGACAGGCATCCCAGCTCTAGCTGCAAAACAGATCAGAGATCGGAGAGATAAGCTCAACAGCTGAGGTGCAGAGGGAAGGAAAACAAATCGATCAGTTTAAAAATAAACCTCCTGTTCTCAAGACAGCTGGATCAAGAGGCCTCTTGCAACTAGGACAAGTTTTAATTCTGAAATAAAAAAGGTGTTTTGTTGCATTTCTTGATGACACACTGTTTGCTGTTTCGTTTTGTTTTGTTTCATAAGGTTTCATAAGCTTACAAAACGATGAACCAGCATTTCGTTTTTCATAAAGTGCCTATCCCTAATTGCACCTGCTCAGAGTTAGTGGCTTGTGTAACCTGGCAGTAATCTGTATTATGAGCTAAAGTTATAGAGTCTATTGCAAGTACAGAATATTTGAACTCACAATAGTAAATTGGAATGGATGTTATTTTTGGTCAGGAAGCCCAGTTCTTCAGTCCTTTAAACATGTGGACTCTTCCATACTGAGGCAGACCTGGGTTTGCCTTTGTGTGTATGCTTTGTGTGGAACTACAGCCAATGTTACCAGCTAGTATTTGCTGTCGTAGCTTTCACATGTTCCATTTTTCATATACTCTTAATAAGATAATCTCAGATTACTGGAATGGAACCTGTGAGAATTGGGGTTTAGATCAATTGCATCTTACCATAACATTATCCCTTCTAACTGTTAAATAAGTGCAGCAGTAGCTTATATTTAAAGTAACTAGAGAGGTGCAACAGTCCAAGAGTTAGCCAGAGAGGCTTGAATTTCTTATCTATTTTTCACTTTTATAGGTAATTAATTACACACTGCTTACTTCCTGGTTAGGTCATTTCCTAGGGAGTTAGCTCTTGGTTCCCCTTTGTCTGCAATGGATGGCTGACCATGAGGTTAAACCCATGACAGCTGTCAGTTGGTTTATGCACATGGAAGGCAGGTCCCCAAACTTCTGTACTTAGGTTTTATCCTGTTTCATCTAGAATGGATTTTTTGGAACAATATATTCCTTCCCCCCCACCTTCTACCTTGCCATCAGAATTGTGAGTCTTCTTCCTAGCATTTTCCTACAGCTGCAGGGTCTGCTTTTCGAATCCTGGAATGCCACTTTGCCTGATTGACAGTGTCAATCATAATTGTGAATGATTATCCCTAATCCATCACTATAAATTCACCTTAGTAGCCTGCTACATTCTGCTTAAGATAATTATTGTAAATGCTTATGCTAATAGCAACCTTGCTGCATCTTTACCAAGAGAAATGTCATCAAAACAAGACCACTGAAAAATATTGAGAAAGATGGTGGCATACTAGCATACATTCTGAGAAGGTACTCTGAGATATCTAAAAAGAAACAGAACAACAAGAGGGCAACAGCCCAAAACAACCCATGAAAGCTCACACAACGTTGAGTGTCCATCTGAAAAGAAGCACTGAAAATGAAGTGGGGAGATGCGCAGAAAGATCTAGCTCATTTTTGCTCCTGACAGTTCACACTATCTTATAGCCAGACATGGATGTCTGGAATTCTTAACAGGACAAAAACTCCACATTTTCTTGAAGGTCTCTCTTGTAGACACGATACCCCAACTCCCCAAGTCATCATGATGCAAAGATGGGATATAAAATTCAAGCAGGATTTCAGCTCAGAAAAATAAGACCTTGGCATTTCATCATTCTGATGTTTAAATCTTCCCATTTTTATATCCACAGGCAAAAGTAATTTGGTTGTTTAGATAAGGGGAAGAAAAGATTCACAGCTTCGCAGATACCTCAGATTCACAGGTTCTACTTTATTTTTTAAATAGAAGCCTGAGGTCTACCGACATGATGGCTTAGGAGACAGGAGTACTTCCTGCACCAAATGAACCATCTTCTAATGTGATCTGTGAATACAAAAGCAAATTTAGAACAGAAAAGGGAAAAATTAACATTGTTATAAGAAGCAATGGAGAGTTGCATAACTTTGCTTTTATACTGCCAATGATCCAGATATTTACCAGTGGATGTAAGTATTTTCTGCATGGCCAGCTCTGCCATTGTACAGAGTGAGGGAGCCACCTTTTTTCTGGTGGTGGGGACATATTTTTACAGTTCACCACAAACAGTACTGTCACTTGGGTCAACACTATTTCCTGTCTATTCCTCATTTTGATCAAGTCTTCACTCTTAATTTTTTATTTGCAGCATGATCCTTGGGAAGATATAGTTAGCATTGACAAAGGGCACATCACAACACAATCCTTGGAACTTAGGTGGCATGTTTGGAATTTTCCATTTCATAACAATTACAGTATACATCTTTCTGATGTATAATCTCACACATTTTGCTTTTCAACTTAAAAAAGTAATAATTTCATTTATTAAAAAAAATAGAAAGTGAAAAGTTACATTTTTAATACATGCAACTGTAAAAGGAACTAACTATAATGGTGTCCCACACATTTTTGAAAATAGCTTCCCAAACTGTGCATTTAGTGCAGCTGTGTAACATTTGTGAGTTGAGGGTAGTGTGTTGTTCAACAACCCATTCGAATCATCTGAGTTCTTATGGGACTGTTACTCTATTGAAAGACTCATCAAGCACATATTTGGCAATCCCCTTCAGGAAGTTTCAAGAAACATACTGGAATCCACCTATGTCCTTTCTCTCCTGCCCCAAGCAGCAGAAAATGGCTTGCTAACTTTCCTGTCAACAAATAATCCTAACTGCATTATTCACAGACATAGGGATGGTATTGGCCATACTTATGTTTTCCCATATGAGGTAAATATTTCCTCAGAACAGACTGGAGGCATTCTGGAGAACACATTAGCAGAGTAGGATAGTGGTATGATTGTGATCATGTACAGGGATGATGATAAGATTGTGGAAAAGTACATTTTTTCTGCATGCTTCAACTTTGTATTCAGAATGTGATGAACTGAAAAGAGTGATTAATTTTTGAAAGACGGCACTGTGAAGACAGCTGTAATTTATACAGCTATCTGTCTTTTAGTGCTGCTCCCAGACGAATTGTACGTGTTCCACCGATAGCACATGAATAAAAATGTTCTTTGTTTAATCAGATGAGAAGGTTTGTATTTAATTTAACAACTCATGGATTCAACTGAAGGCTGGCTCACATGTACACGCTCATCTTTGGATTCTTGGCCCATCAACTGACAGCCCATACATGTATGGAGGACACCTCACTAAACCCACACCACCAACAAAACTTTCATACCTTCTGAGACAAAAATGATCCTGACTGAGTTAGTTTGGTCTCCACAAGAGGTAGAACAAAGTGCTTAGAATCGTAGAGAAGTAAAGTGGGCTGTCCCTTTTAGCTGAAGAATCTACATTTCTACCCTTTCTTGCACCATTTTACTGGTGGGGAGAATGCCAAATTCAAATGAATAGTTCCTAATTTCTTTCCCCCCTCCTTTTTTAATGGACTGTAAGAGGGATCAACACATCCAAAACTGCCAGTAAGTTTCCTTCTTGTGGAGCTAGCTGTCTACTTCCATGAAGCAATTCAAGGGGAGAATCTTTCTATCTGGAGTCCCTTTGGCATTTCTTTGAAGGGGAGAAAACACTCACCATGATAGTCCTTCTAGTGAAACTCCTAAGGAAAATCAAAACTCTCAGGAAGCAGTGCTAATCCAGATCAAGAAATAATTGCTCTCAATTTTCACCTCCCAAAGAGCAGGTAAAGGTAAGGGGTGTTAACTGCACATTGAAGACCAAACTGTCCCAAAATACTCAGGCTTGCAGCAGGGGATACCACATAACAATATGCCAGATGCAGGGGAGTGGTATCAGAAGACAGATATCTAGTCTCATGCACTCCCAGACGCATCTGGTGGGGCCACTGTGAGATACAGGACGCTGGATTAGATGGGCCTTTGGCCTGATCCAGCATGGCTCTTCTTATGTTATGTTCTTATGTTCATTGGTGGGGAAATCTGTGATCTTCATCTTCACCACCTACTAAGAAGAAAATAATTACAGGGTACAGGGAAGATTGAGCAGCGGTTGGTGTTGGCACCATCTTTCCTAATTAAAAAGCTTTGGTGCTTTGACCCTTCAGTTTCTGTCTCCACTATGTCAGTATCTACCATGTGTAGATTTTGCCTTTATAGCAACTTGTGGGTCACCAAATAAGATACAAAGCAGACATAGACATAGGCATGTGTTGATTCTCCTGTACATTTCAGTGGCTTTCAATCAATACCATCAACCATGACATCCTTCTGTGTCAGCTCTTTAAGATGGAACTTGGTTGGTTCTTGTTCTTCATGGAGGGCCATTCATAGATGATTGTGTGAAGGAACTCCTGTTTGACACCATGGGTGTTGGCCTGTGGAGTCCTCAAGTGTCTAATTTTTCTTCTATGCTATTTAACACACACATGAAACTACTGAGTCCAAAGTTGCTGTCCAAAGTTTTGGAGCCTGGTGCCACCAGTATGCTGATGATGCCCAACTCTATCCCTCTTTTCTCTCTAAAACTGTGGAAGGTGATTCAGTATTAAACCAGTAGCTAGAGTCAGTAATTGACTGGATTATTGTTAACAAGTTTATGCTTAACCCTTAAACAAGACAGACTTGCTTCTGGTCAGTCGAAAGGCAAATCAGGGAACAGGAATTCAGTCTGTGTTGGGTGGGGTTATGCTCCCCTTAAAAATTAAGATTCCTTGCCATTCCTGTCTGAAGAAGCCACTTGGATGAATAGTGAAATGTTTCAATCTCACAAGAAATGGAAGTCTAGTTGCCATGACTCAACTTCCAGATACCCTCACCTGGATGACTGAGAATCTTCAAAGACATGGATGTAATCCTGGATTCATCCCAGAGGCTGGAGGCAGAGCTCTGTGTGAGGGTGAGCACTACAGTTGCACTGCTAAACCTGGCATGCCACTTGTACTCCTCCTTGAATTTATTTCACTCGGCTGCAGTGATACATGCCTTAGTTAAATCCCAAATGGATTACTGTAATGCTCTCTATTTGGGGCTCCCATTGAAAGTGTTCTGAAACTTTAGTTGGCCCAAAGCTGTGCCATGAGACAGTGGTCTTGGGCCACTTATATTGAACAAATAAATTTTCCCTTGGAACAGCTGCTCTGGTTATTGCACTGTTCCTAGACACAAGGCAAAGTAACATTCATTACTAGGGATGGGCACCTTACAAAAATGACACACTGTTTTGTCATTTTGTAAGCTTACAAAACCTTATGAAATGAAACACAACAGCAAACAGCGTGTCGTCAAGAAATGAAACGTCGCACCATTTTTTTTGTTTTGGAAATGAAACAATTTCTCCTAGCCAGCATCTTGAGTCAGCCATTCTGAGAACAGGAGGTTTATTTTTTAAAAAACTGATTGCTTTGTTTTCCTTTCTTCCAACACCTCAGCTGTTGAGATAGCTTATCTCTGATCTTGATCTGCCTGAAGCTAGCCAGCCCAGGAGCTGAGGTGTTCCCTTCACTGGCTGTGTCTGCAAGTTGATTTAAACTGATTATTTTCCTTTCCTTTTAAAGTAGAACTGTGGAGGTTATTTTTAAAAATATTTTCTTTCCTTCCCTCGCTGTGCTGATCAGCTGTTGAGTTTATCTCCCCGATCTCTCTGTGGAGCAGCTAGCTATTAGGTTTCTAGTTTGTTTACAGAGGGTTCTTTGCTTGAAAGCAATTGGTTAGAATGCTTGAGACTGGAGTCTTTGATTTAAGGCAGTGAGCTCCCTGTAAAATAAAAAAAGGAAAACTTTCCATTATTTATAGCCTTACAAAGCATTTTGATTCATGATAAAAAATTCTTTTTAAAAATCCATTATTAATACAATGAAACAAAATGAAGACTGAAATGAAATGAAACAAAACACTATATTTCTGTTTCGTGCCCATCTTTCATGCCCTATAAAGCCCTATATAACTTGGGTCCAAAGAACATATCCTTCCATATAACCCTGTTCAGGGTTGGAGAGAGACCCTTCTGACGGCCACATCGCCTTGAAAGACTATTTATGACTTCTCAAGAGAAGGGCCTTTTTGGTGGTTGTGCCCAGGCTCTGGAACGCCTTGGCAAAAGAGGTCTAGTTTGCCCACTTCCTGCTCTCCTTCGATTGGAAGCCAGAGACCTTTTTATTCAGGCAGGCCTTCAGGAATGAAGGGCCTCAAACCATCAATTTTCCCCCATGGGCCGGCTCTTTTGTAAGGTAAGCCCTTGTTAGTGTTTTTAATCAAACTTTTAAAATTGTTTTAAGTTTATTTTTAATTGTACGGTGGATTTAATTCTATTCTAACATCTTTTCTGTAATTTTCTTGTATGATTTATTTTCTAGGTTTTTAAAGAACAATCTTGTAAACTGCCAGGAATCCCAGCGCTGGGAGAAAAGCAAAAAGGGAAGTGTGCTTAAAGCACTTTCTGGGTGGTTTATGTCAGGTGTTTGCCTCTAGATTCAGGGCATAAGGTCCTCAAGTGCAAGGTTTCTAAATCCAGGAGGTCATCCGTTTTTCCCCCTAGGCCGCCTTTCTGGCATTTCTCCAACAAATCAAACAGATATTGTGACTTAAAAGCCTAGCCATTGGTCATTCTAATTTATTGGTAAAAATTCTAGACTTACAGTTTCTGAAGTATATACAGTATGTAGTTGAGCTCTGATTTGGTTTACCCACTACAGATGGTATCCTGGCTGTCTGTACTGCTTGATACAAGTGACATTGCCAGGCCTATAGAGGTCATGTCCTGCTTAAGACAGGAGGGTCACATTGCTCTAAGGTAGAAGTGATGGTCTTCCTTAGGAATTAACAGTTAATGCCATGTTTGGAGTCACAATAATGTGATCCTGTGTTGCCCACTGGTGAGTTGATGGCTTTTCTTACAACTGAGTTCTTTAGATTGGGAGCTGGTGGACAAACTATTAAAGGAGACTTGCTGTAGCTTTTTGCAAGACATTCTGTGTTTGGTAACAATGCATAGCCTTTCCTAACCATTCTATTGTAAGGCAGAAGTGCCAGATGGAAATCCTCCACAAGTACTGGATGTTTAAAAACACCAAAGTGTTTTTTTATGATGATGATGATGATAAACACATGCAGACACACCAACTGATTTGTTTTCACAAGCATTCTGCCCGACTTTATACTTTAACTGGCTTAATTTCTTCTGTTGAAGTCTTCTAAGAACCTCATTCATCCCCAGTGCCTGCATTTCTTCATATTCACACCACAGCAAAGACAATGAGATACCTTTGCATCGGGACATTTTTTTTCATAGCTGGAAAATGAAGATTTCATGGATGGTATGAGTCAGCCACCCACTTTGTGAGGTACATCCTTTGTTCAAGGAGAGATGTTCATCAACAGTATATGGGCGTGTGAGTGGACACTGCAATGCAAGGGAAAAGAGAGGAACAATTTCTTTCTGTGAACTCTCTTACAGAATTTTAGCCCAATGAGGCCTGTGATGTTATACACGCTTGGCACTGATGAGTCTGTGACTTCCCAGCAGTAATTTTTTTATACCTTTTTGGTATACTCTGGGCTTGTTTGCCCCAACCGTGTTACAGTTTTGATTATGAGACCAGGAATCTAATCACTGCCTCACTCTCAATAATGGGAACCAGCCTAATACATTTCTACTCTGGAAAGCCTCATGGTGCTGAGGCATCACTCAAAATCTGCAGTATTTGGTGGTGTCTCCTGCTTGTGTCTCCAATCAGAAGAAAACATTGGAGGTGTGAAGGGGGAAAATGTATCAGGGATAATATCTTGTTTCTACTACCATTTTGCTGAGGTCACATTCCATGCCACATAAAATAGCATTTATTTGATGAGTTGGGTCATTATTATAGATAAGAACAAACTTTTTTCACAAGCTAAAATGAATTTTCTAAAGAGGTAACAGTTACTACATTGCATGTTGTATTTCTTAGGACAATGTACCAGCATGGCTTTGTTTGTTTGAAAAACATGCCTATGAAGACTTTAGGAGATACACATTGATTGTCTTGAGATTAAACAACTTCTATAAGCAATGCAAATTTAATTAAATAAGTAAAGAAAGAAAGGTCGAACAGCATGGGGAGCAAACGTAGATCGAGCCTGGAGCAACCTCTTGCTAAGGCAGTGAAACAATTGAGGATTGATGAGTTTACAACTTCTAACTGCCCTGTGAGTAACCTCTTTTCATCTCCCACAACTGCTAGTATTATCACCAATAATAGATTTGCTTTACTGAGAAAAGAAGCCCTTCTGTCGTCTCCCCCGGGTGTCTGTGACCCTCCGGATATCCCAATTCCCTGCTCTCCCCCCTCCCCCCAAGAAACACAGCCTTCCTCTGAAAGAACCCTCCCTAACTTTTTAGCTGAACAATGTCTTCTGACTGCCCACACAGTAATAGCTATCTTTGAAAACCTGCAGCGGGTTTGCAACCAAATGAACTCAGTTGAACAGGCCCTAGGAAATCTCAAGGAGGCTCTCCTGCAACCACTGGACAATGCTCAAACCAGGGGGTGCAAAGAAGGGACCGATGACAGCTATAAGAGAGGAGACAACACACAGCTCTCGGCAGCACAACAAGTAACTACCCATTCAGAGAGGGAGCCAAAGTTCTAAAGGATCTTTCAAAAAACGCAGGTGGTATTGCAGATTGCCCCAATTAACATCAATAGAAGAAGATGGGAGACACACAGCTCTGTGCTGACCTCCCTGAGTCAACTATTAAATATTGAAATGCGAAAGATAGATCTCAAAGACATCCAATGGCTCCTATACAAGAATGGATACAAAAGAGTTTGCCTTACTTTTGAACAGGCTGTGATCCCTCTTATTCTCTTAAAAATGAGGACTTATCTGGGCAACTTTCAGATCATCCCTTCGAGAATTTTTTCAGAGTTACCGGCCTTACCTATTATAAGAAGCAGGGTTCCTTCTATGCTGTCTAGAAGCAAGTCACAAGGAGTACTCAGTAATGAACCCTCTCCTAGAGCCTGTATCAATGTCCAAAAAAACACCAGAGACACAGGCAATGAACTTAACAATCTCCCCCTTACCTGAGAATAGGAATCTTCATCTCCCAAGAGATGAAGACCAGGCTCTCCTGATTGATTTTAACAACAAATGGGAGGAAGTAAAAAACAGCATAGTCTCCCTCTGCAAAAAGTCCAAAGATCTGAGAAGAAATCTATCAGCGGAAGTCTTGGGCTCACAACTCCCAACTCCGCCCCTTAATGACACTACAATATTGAGTAATGACGCATACCAGCCCCAGCCTCAAGAACTCAAGTGGGATCTCAACCAACTAGGGGCGCCACATCATGACACTCTGACTTCTCTTGGTTGCGGAGTTACAGAAACCAGTGTAGCCCAACCCACACATGGGGGAGAATCACGAGAGCTATCTGTGCCTGATCTTTGCACACCAGCTAACCAGGAAAGACTTATGGACACCTACCCCAGACTCCCAAAGACCGTACTACAGCCACCTGTATCTCAATGTAACCCAATTCAATCAGGGATCATACAGCACTCTGAGATGACCTCTCTTGCCTCCTGTTCTAACAACAAACTAACTGACGCACAAGAACTTTCTCAATCTTTGGTCCTTATGGATTGACATAAATCCTCAAATGACACCATCTCTGTATTATCATGGAACATTGCAGGATGGAATGCAAAGAGAAATAACCATACCTTCATTGAATATCTCTCTAAGTTTGATATTTTACTGCTCCAAGAGACCTGGGCAATAGGGGAAATCGAAGTAAGTGGCTACACCGCCCACCAAATAAGCGCCACTCCTAGTGAAAAGAGGGGCAGAGCCAAGGGTGGACTTCTTACTTTGGTATCTACTAAGCTCCATATCACAATGACTAAACTTCCTTCTTTCACTCAATATGCTGCAGCAGTAAAAGTCAAGTTCAACCATAGTGCAATAGTGCTTGTCAATGTATACTTACCACCACAGAGACTGAATGCTGAGACTGATCGGATTCATCAAGAACTCGAATCATATATTCAAAACCTTTTACTAACTAGAGGTGACTCCCAAATAATAATTGGGGGTGATTTTAATGCCAGACTGGGTACTAATGATTTGGTACTCTATGCTGCCTATAATTCCTACCCCCCAGATGAGTCATGCACTAAGCGCCTCTTTAAAGATACCTTCAGCAATTATGCAGGCTTCAACCTGGCGCAGTTAGTTTACCGGCTTAATTTACAGATATTAAATGGAAGCACCACAGGAGACATCCCTGGGGAATTTACCTTTTGGTCAGGAATAAGGATGAGCACTATCGACTATATGATTGTTACCAAAAACCTATTGAAATCTGTCACTAATTTAACGGTGGACAGTAGGATTGACAGTGATCATCTCCCACTAAAATTGCACTTGAAGCTCCATGATAGTTATATCCACATTGAGAAGGCTCCAACATTGAATCCTGAAACCATATTAACTAATGTCAGGATCAAATGGTCAGGGAAAGCCTCAATTCTCCTTACCTATCAGCTCAATAGTGATCAATTCAGTGAGATTCATTCTGCCCTCCTTAATGATGGAAGTAGTAATATAATAGAGCAGTACGAAATACTAATCAAAAAACTAGCAGGCTTAGCTGACACAATCAATTATACTAAGACCCATGTGCCTAAGTATAGGTCACACAATTGGTTTGATAAGGAGTGCATAGAGGCTAAAAAATTATTAATATCAAAATTTAAACAACTTAAAGGTAAAAATCCTACTCAAGGGGAGGTGGAAGAATTGCTGCAACTTAAGAAAGATTACAAGAAACTAATTAAAGTTAAGAAAAACAGAGCCCAACAGGTAGAATGGGAAAAACTTATCAATGCAGTTAAGGGGAATGATATGAAATTATTCTGGAAATCTGTAACACCAGTTATCAACAATCATTCAACTTGGTCAGACTGTCATATCACTGCCCAAGTATGGGAAGCCTATTTCCACAATCTTTATGTCAGAAGAGATAACTCCACATTTCAGGTCAAAGACATACCCACAAACCTACCTGTATGGCACCCTGTGTCAATTACTGAAATAACTAATCTTGTATCCCAACTAAAATCTGGCAAAGCTCCAGGCTGTGATGGTATTCCTCCTGAACTCATTAAGAATAATTGCCAATGGTGGGCCCCGATTTTGGCAAATCTTTTCACCTACATAGATGAAAATGCCCATATGCCTTCTGAATGGGGTACAGCCATCATTATCCTGATTCATAAAAAAGGCAGGAAAGATAATCCAGCTAATTATAGACCTATCAGTCTTTTACCCATAATCAGTAAGCTTTATGCCAGACACTTGTCTTGGAAACTGAAAGACTGGTTTGAGTCAGAGAATATTTTAGCAGATGAGCAAGCTGGATTCAGATCTGGCAGATCCACCCTTGACCATGTCCTTATTTTGAAGCATCTGGTAGACAAGTACTCAAACAAAACTCAAGGGTCCCTCTTTGCTGCCTTTATTGACCTAAAATCAGCCTTTGACTCAATTTCCAGGGATAGGCTGTGGAGCAAACTTGAGTCCTCTACTATAGATCGACGTCTCCTGTTGCTTATGTACAAACTGCACGAGAACACAACCCTCAGAATCAGATGCAACATGGAAGGTCATCTGTCAAACCAAGTTCCCACTCATAATGGTGTGAAGCAAGGGTGTATATTAGCTCAATTGCTATTTAATTTTTACATCAACTCAATGGTAGCAGCACTTAGCCAGCCAGAGTTTCACCCGCCTAAGTTAGCGAACAGACACATATCCTTACTACTTTATGCAGATGACGCAGTCATACTTTCACAGACACCAATAGGTCTAAAGAGAGCATTGCGTGCCCTTGTACAATACTGTAGTGAGGAAACACTGCAAATAAATTATACCAAGACCAAAGTTATAGTTTTTGCACGGAGACCCAGATTGTATAAGTGGACAATCAACGAGCAAAACATAGAACAAATAAGGACTTATAAATACCTGGGTGTCACTTTCCAATCTAACGGGAGTTCCAAAGCCCATGTTGATAGTGTGGCACAAGCAGCACAAAAATCTAGCGGTGCAATATTGAAATTCTTTTACTCAAGAGGAGGTCAATATGTCCCAGCTGCTCTAAGACTTTTTCATGCTAAAGCCCTGAGTCAGCTTTTGTATGGAGCACAGCTGGGCCCCTACTCCTCATTTGCCCCTCTAGAAGTGGTACAATCCAAATTTGTGAGGGCTATCTTACAAGTGCCCAGATGGGTTCCCAACGCAGCGCTCAGATTAGAAGTGGGCTACCTGAAGGTTGAAGTTAGAGCCTGGCTGGCTATCTTTAACTTTTGGTTAACATTAACCTTCCTTCCAATTGGATTGACCCCCCTGGTATTACAGGATGGCCATCAGTCACCCTGGAAGAGAGACTTACTCAATAAAATCTGCAGTTATGGCTATTCAGAAGAATGTATCCTACAAATGGGATACACTAATGCCAAGCACAATCTAAGGCAACGCATTATCGAAATGGAAAGGCAGGAGGACCTCGGTATCACCTTAAACAGGCCTTTGCTTGATAATGACCTCTGCCCCCCTAAACCACTTAAATACCTGTACCTACCCCTAACACCCAAACAACGCAGGGCGCTCACCTTGGCCTGTTTCAATGCACTTCCATCAGCAGTTCAGGAAGGGAAGTTTAACAACATTCCCTACAGCCAACGTTTATGCCCCTGTAACTCTGGCGAGATTGAAAATATATCCCATGTGTTGTTGCATTGTACCTTCTACTCTGGAATACGAGAAGCTTTTGTTAACCCTTTTATAAGGGTTTGTCCAGGACGCTCAGAAGCATATTATACACTACTTCTGCTGACAGGATATCATCCTGGTTGGCTCACTGGGTCCACTCCTAACCTAGTCATACTGACCCAAGTAGCTAAATTTTGTGCTGCCGCCATTAAAATTTGTGAAGGGAAGGTCACAGCTAGAGCTCAGTTGCAGTAGTAGTAAGTTGTTTTATAGGTAGGGGCCCTAGGAACTGATAATTTTAATGGGGTTTTAAGTATGTACAGTGCCGATTATGCTGGGGCTTGACATTGTCCTCTACTATATTATCTTATATGGCTGATTTATAGAAATTCCCATAGATACATTGTAGAGGACTTATGATGTGATGGCTTACATATTGTTATATACACTGTATGCTGTGATGTACTTTTGCTATGCTGGTCAATGACTGTAATAAAATTTATTATTATTATTAATTAAATAAGGATTTTAATTATGTACTTCGCAGTTGCAAAGAGAAACCTACAAGTTGCTTAAAAACTTCTGTGTTTTGGATCACAGCACAGAAAATCATTACAAAGTACTGTAATGCAAAAAGGGTGAAATGCATAGCATGGTCTTTTTTACTCCTCTAGCTGTGAAGCAATTGTAAAAATGATTCAAATCTAATTAGCATATTCTGATGAGACAACAGCTGCCTTTACATCAGCATGTGCCACTGGAATCAAGAAGAAGTGCATGTTACTGCATGTAAATAGAATATGTAACATAATTATCTGCAGTTTTTCCTAACAGGTTGATCCAAAGTTGATAGGATCATATGAAGAATACTCATTAGCACTTTAATTGACTTCTAGGGGAAACCATAAATTTTGGACAAATATTCCTTTTTGTTTATATTCACCAGCTTGCTACCTAATGCTGTTTGTAGATGTATTACGTGACTCAACATTCCCTACATAATGGGTATGTTCTTTTTTTAACATGAAAACACACTACATACCGATGACTTGAGCTAACAGTTGTTTATCAATCTCTTCTGGGGCATACATGACACCTGCCTTTTTAAACACAAAACTGGATCATCCTGGCCTCTGAAGAACTGATTCAAATCATAGGCATTCCAATTAGCTTTTGCCCCAAACCGAAAGCATTCCCATCAAAGTTGAGAACTCATGCAAGCTGCTAGGGCCTGAGGCTTTCTAGGCTTGGCTTATAAAATGGCAGAGCACACAAAATTCTAAGACATGTTAAGATCTTGAAGGCCCTTTGATTTCACAAGGAGGAACCAGTGGTGGCCAGTTCCAGAGGAGGAAAAGCCCTTCACTAGAGGGTTGTCACTAGAACAAGGGGTAAGGTGCTTCCCTGTCCCCATCAATGAGCCTTCTCTGACATTGATTCCCTTTCCTAAATCTGAGATTATATTGTTCTTGAATATCTTGATAAATATACTGAAACCCTGAGAGAGAGAGAGAGAGAGAGAGAGAGAATGAGAGAGAGAGAGGTGGTCTCAAGTTGGAGCTGACTTATGGTGAGACAAAGACCTTTGTCCTTTGGCCCCTCAACTAGCCTACTAGAATTATCCACCAACCAGACAACCAATTGAACAGACAGAGATGTTGGTTGGATGCTGTCTTTCTCATTATGATGAGAGTTCTACTTAAATTGTAGCTATAAGCTTATGCAAATGTTATCCAAAACTTTTCTGTGAAGAATCACAGTCATCCCGGTGAGTTTATCTGGAAGTTCAGTCATAGCAACTGGACTTACTCTCTTGAGAGATTGATTTTGAAACGTTTTGCTGCTCATCCAAACAAAGCTGCTTAGATGAGCAGCAAAATGCTTCAATCTCTCAAGAAAGGCAGTCCAGTTGCCTTCACTCAATTTCCAGTTATCCAAAACTGTTCTGTCATTGGTCATTTTGGGGAGCTGATATATAAGTGGCACCCTGCCGATGACTAAACTTAAGACTCAAGTTTTCAAATATCTTGCCAAGCCAAAAAATTATATGGAACTCAGATTTCAAGCAGCTTAAAAGAATATTTTGAAAGTTATCTGAATTCTAAGGGGGAAGGATTGCTGTTGGACCAAGTAGAAATATTTATGAATAGAGCTTTCTAATTTACTGATCAAATTTAAATATCTATATCTACAGATTACATAGATGGATGTAAACATAGGTAGGTAGTACACTGCCTGTAATGTATGAGCATATAATTTCCTCATAGATATGTAAGTGCCTTGCTTTTCTCTTATTTCTGTTCAAAGAGAGTACTACTCTGGCTAAAACCCCCATCAGAGACATCCCAAATAAACAAAAACTCCATGCACCCACATCCACTACAAACAAACAATCAGATTCCATGACTGCGACTCTCTGCCTCCTTGCCCTATGCCTAAGCACTCAGCCCCACTGAAGAGCTCTTCTGAAATGCAACCTTGAGCTGTTAATTAGAAATGCAAGCAATTTGCAAAGAATCACCACTTATTCTCAAGAAGGGAATGGAAACAAAGACACCCAGCATTTCATTTTTTTTTTATACCCCATCCTCTCACTTCATCTGTCAGGCAAAATTGTGAAACATGACTCATTATCAGCTCATTCTCTTGCCAGAGCTAGCAGGCATGAGAGATCAAGCACCCTGGCATTCAAGAGCCCTAGAGTTCTTGATGAAGTCCAGTTGCCATGACTCAACTTCCAGATAAACTCACCTGGATGACTGAGAATCTTCACAGACATAGCCCTAGAGCTGTACTCCTCCCTACATCCCTCCCCAGCGCGCCCTACCCTGTCCACTACACATCACTGTAAGATCACTATTGATACTACAGTCTGCCTGGTTAGATGGAGACTTAATTCCGTGGGGGACAGGAACTAGGAGGATACATGGGAAAGACTAGTTTCTGGGGACAAGTGAGGTTATGGAGGGGTATTCTGCACATGGAACTTTGTTTATCAGTGGTTTTAAAGTAAAATGAAATAAAGGGCTACTTACTCATCACCAACCAACAAATACATTTTTAAAAATGTAAAAATAAAAGAGGCAATGTATTATCAAACAGGGGCCACATATTTACAAAAAAAAAGGCACAGACAACACATATTGATATGGATGTCAAATATTTAATTGAATTGAATTGTAATGCTTCTCATGATGATGGGGAAAGCTGCATCCTTCCGCAAACCTGCAGACCATAACTTGCTGTTGCTAGGTAGGTCGTCTCACATCTTATGGGATGTTCCGCCTGGTCTAGGGACTTGAGGTAGGCAGAGGATATCTTCAAAGAATTGGCTATCCTTCATAAAGTAGGGCCTTTTCTTTATGTCCATGGAGTTTTCTTGGCAGGGACACTGGAGTGGTTTTGAGCTGTGGTGCTGGAGGAGACTCTTGAGTGCAAGGAGATCAAACCTATCCATCCTGAAAGAAATCAACCCTGAATGTACACTGGAAGGACAGATTTTGAAGCTGAGGCTCCAGTACGTTTGCCACCTCATGAGGAGAGAGGAATCCTTAGAAAAGTCCATGATGTTGGGAAAGATTGAAGGCAAAAGGAAAAGAGGACGGCCGAGAATGAGATGGTTGGACGGTGTCATCGATGCAACCAGCATGGATTTGACCAAACTCCAGGAGGATTTGGCGTGTTCTGGTTCATGGGGTCATGAAGAGATGGACACGACTGAATGACTGAACAACAACAACATAAAGTAGGGCACATGTGATTCCAGTTTTGGACCATATGTGTGCTAAGCAAGAGATGGCATGGCTTTTAGATATGAATCATAGAAAAGAGTTTTGAGTAATAGGTTGGAAAAGTACAGATCAAAGCTATACCAGCAGAAGTTCAGTTTCATAGATGCAGCTAGTGTTGCTTAATTTATTTACATATTCAGTTTTTATCCCATGCCTTTCCTCTAACGGGAAGCCAAGATGGCATACAAAAGGCCATTAATTAAATTAAATAAGATTTAAAACTATAATATATACATATTTAAAACATTGTTTCAAAACCATGGATTGTTTAAATACCTCCCCATCTCAGTTTTCTCCTGGGTCTCCAAAAGCCTCTCTCAAGAGTTCTCTTTTCTGCTGCTGGTGAAAGGAAAGGAGAGAAGGGGCCCGCTGCATCTCCTGAGGAAGGGCATATAATGTTATAATCTGGGGGCAACCACAGAAATAAAACCTTACTTGGGTCCTCACTAGATATACATGTGAGAGTGGTGGAACCCATAGAAACTGCACACACACCAAGGATCTTAAGGTGAGTGTACAAGGAGATACCATGTTCTAGATAACTTCATCTGTAAAAACCTTTGAAGGGCACGAACAGCACTTTGTACCAGTTGAAATTTCTGAATCATCTTCAGAGGTGGCCCCTTGTGAGCCAAATTGCTGTAATCCACACAGGGGGTAACTAAGGCATTTGTCACTTATAGCCAAGTCAAGTTTCTGAAAGAATGCAGGCAGCTGTCACACTAATTTTAATTGTGCAAATGCAGTTCTGGCCACTGCCAAGTTCTGAATGTCCAGGATCAGAGAGGAATCCAGAAGTGCACCCAAGCTTCTCACCTATGTTTTCCTGATCTACCTTTTGACTGACCAGGAGCATCTCTGCCTGGATTGAGCTTCAATAAGTCCATCAACATCCAGTTCATTACTGAACCAGGCATTGGATTAAGACAACCTCTTTGGAATTAAGTGGAAAGGAGAGTTGAGAATCACCACCAAACTGGTGACACTGGACTTTATGACTCTGGATAACCTTTCTTAGAGGTTTCACACAGGTGTTAAATAGCATACAGTAGGTGATAACTAAGGGATACCACAGGACAAAGGCTCAGGCATTGAACAGGAGTTTCTGCAATATCAGTTTCTGAGTTCATCCTTCCCAGAAGGACTAGAGCAGTGTTGGCGAACCTATGGCATGGGTGCCAAAGGTGGCACTTGGAGCCTTTTCTGTGGGCACCCGACATTGCCACTTCACAGCCACCTGTACTCAGGTTAAATGGCTGTATTGGCATTTTGTGAAAAATTAGTGGGTTTTGAATCGCAATTTGGGCACTCCATCTCTAAAAGGTTCGCCATCACTGGACTAGAGCCATCACAACCCAGTGCCTCCAAGTCCCATTACAGAAAGGCAGTCTACAAAGTCAGTGGAATTGAAAGTCACTGAGAGGTCCAGCAGTACCAGCAGGGGAGTGCCAGGTTGCTCATTCTTATTCTACAAGTACTTCAATGCCCTGTGGTAATTAATTGAGTTCAATTTAATTTGGAAAGCCTGTACTAACAAATAACTGGAGGACAAGACAAAGCAAATGACAACATAAAGAAGGAGCTCATAGGGGCTATTTCATAGATCTCAGTGTAAAGCAGAACCTTTAGAAAAGATTTGCATCTTTTAAGACAGCAGCCTTGGGCGTAGTTACACAAGCATAGTAATAAGGATAGGTAGGAGCTTTCTTTGTCTCTGCCATGAACTTTCCCACCCAGGCTCACTTGTCCTGAAGCTCCAGTTACAAAAAGGAAACCAGCGGCCATGCATGGTTTTGGTACAGCTTCAAAGGTGTCCAGTGGAGCATCCAAGAGGTAGACAAGTCCAACTGCTTCAGCCCTGGAAGAAAGGGGAGAGTAGTTCTGTTCAGAGTTTAGAAAAGGTACTGGGGAGGCACAGTTTGATCCCCAGAATATGGGGGGGGGGGCAAATAGCTACCTGGTTATATTCTGTCAAGCAGGAATGGACAAACTATTGCTCTATAGAAGTTATTGAATAGCTCTTCCCACCATACTTCAGCACTGATCATCCTGGCTACAGCCAGAGTTTAGAAATGAAACAGGCTAGCCAACTCGGGGATGCTGGGAGTTGTGGTCCAAAAACTAACATTTCCAAGCTCTGGATAGAGCAAGCAGGAATTGCATTCCACTTTCCATCTGGAAGTTGAGTCATGGCTACTGGACTTCTTTTTTGAGAGATAGAAATGTTTTGCTGCTCATCCAAACAGCTTCGTCTGATGAAGCTGTTTGGATGAGCAGCGAAATGTTTCTATCTCTCAAAAAAGAAGTCCAGTAGCCATGACTCAACTTCCAGATAAACTCACCTGGATGACTGAGAATCTTCACAGACATATTCCACTTTCCAATAAGATCAAGTTCTTCTCTCCTAGAAACAGAATTGCATCTCCCCCCCCGCCCCGCTTTCCCCTTTTCTTGCATCCAGGCAACAGTAGCTGGGAACGAATTAGAATTGGCAATCCATTTGCTGAACAGATGGTACTTGCACCCAGGGAGGTTCCTCCCTTCTTGCAGAATCCGACATGAAACTGGTTTCATTTTCCCCCAAGGCAAAGAAGGTTAGCTCGGTGCTTTCCCTGCTCCAGTTCAGGAGGGCCAGTAGCAGTGGCAGTGGCAGCATGAATTGCAATAGCAAGACCAGCCCCTACCCTTGTCATCATTATCTTTGATCTTCCTGCGGTGCTCAAAAGCTTTGCATGGCATCAAAGTTTGTAGGCAGGATGATGGGACTTCAAAGGAAATGACAGGCTGGCTGTTGCATAAAATGAATAACAATTGGCAAAGTGAATTTCAGAAGCAGTGAACGGGCTGGGGCAGTCACAGGAGAACTAATGAGCAAACAGGAATGGAGACACCCTGACAAAAAGTTTTGCTCTATGTTTATTAAACTTAAATAGCTACTATCACCTGCTGAGAAGTTTTAATCTGGGACAGAGTCTCCATTCCTCAGTTTCCCCCTTCTTGGTAACCCCTGTATTCACTGAAGTGGTAGATCCATAATAAGAACCCCCCTAGAGCATATTTCACTTCCTATTCCATGCATTTGGTGATAAGAGCATGTTGAAAGCTCTCAGTTGTGCCTTTGCTTCCTTTGTCTGTGTACTTTTATTTAAGGTGGCCACTGGAAAGGTATACAAATTTAGGAGACAGCAACGACCGAAAAGACATTTCTGCCTGTCTGAAAAACCTGGGTAAATGACACTGACATTGCGAAAAGCTCTGAATGACACAATAGCTCATTTATCTTGCCCCAGCGTGTAAGATAAGGAGGTGTTAAGCCAGCCAATCTTGTATTATTATTATTTTTGCCAGGGACTGCAAAAGATTTTTAAGTTCAAAGAAGATGTGCCCCAGAGCACAGCCCTGGGAACTGATATCTGCTTGTGATCATGCCTTAAAGTAAATATGTAACTGCTGATCACCTCGGAAGACATGCTTTTGTTTGCCAAGATTCTGTAAGACCTCAACCACAGAATGGGTATCCCGCTCTCTTCCTCTCTCTTGTTTGGCATTTAATTGTTCCTCCTGCAAACCTTGTCAGTTTTGGCAGGGAAAGGCATTTTACAGCCTCACTGGAGCTATTGTGACAGACCGACTCTCTTACCAAATGATCCCTCAAGGAAATTGCCTTCTTGTTCAGGATTTATGGCTGCCAGTGGCCAGGCTAGCTTGGGACATCTGGGAGATTGCATTCTGAGGCAGACTTTCAGTTTTGTCCTTCTCTTCTATTTGAGTCGGGTTTCCACTTCACCTCACTAGGCTCTGTAACCTGCTGTAGGTTTGTATGGGGCACATAGAAACCCTCTCGCTGTTGAACTGCTACTACCATCAGACCTAGTCAACACAGCCAAGGACAGTATGACAGGAGTTGCACTCCAAGAATATCTGGAAGAACATAACTTCCTCGTCCTTGCTGCATTTAAAAGTCCTACTGTGCAGCACTGGGTCATTTCTCTGGTTATTGCACTCCCACTGCTCACTCTCTCTGCTTGATCAAAGAGGAAAGAGTGCATCAGATCACAAAAGCTGTACAAAGTGTCGGCGTTCTAGGTTCATAGTCATACCAAGCCATGATAAACACTATAGTCTGGTTAACATAATAAGAATAGATACACTTGAAGAGACAAAAGTATAAAAATTCAAGGGAACAAGATTTTAAAAAAAATCTCTACTGAAGACATAAGAGACCAAAGGAAGTATTTTCATTATATTTATTATTCGAGATGGTCCAGCATCTGTTTCCAATTTGCACTGATTATTGACACATCTGGTTTCTTGGCCTCGGGAACTACAAGTTGCTGTTTGTGGCATTATTTTCTGAATCAACTTTTCAGACCACCCGGAAAATAATACAGATGAGAAGCTGGTGATATCTGTAACAAAGATTACCTTTGGCATTGTCAAACAATTGTACTAATGGGGATTCTGTCATCTTTTGTTTTATAAATTACAGCAATACATTTCTTTGACACCTGCTGGGAGAATGAGGGTCTGTGGCCAAGAGGGTTTATTATTTCACTCAGATAACTGGAAGTGGGCTGATAAAGACTTCAAGTGGATACTAAGAATCCAAGCAGTAGTTAAATATTTGATTCTACAAGTTCGACTTCCTGGCTGCTGATTGTATTTGCTACAAAGGCTCTTTAATATATTTCTTGAATGTGGCACACACACACACACACACACACACACACTTTTTTGCTTTTGCTACACCAAGACTAGTCTCTAATGTTCAGGATTTCCCCCGTCCCCTACCCATCATCATGTCTGTGAAAATTGGCTGAAGACTTAACCAGGTCGCATGGCCAAGTAGCCTTAGGTGAATGTTCTACTTACCCACTGTAGTGTCTGATTTCTAATCAGTGTGATTAATCTAACCCCACACGCAGTAAAATTTGGTTGCTGTTGTGATGTCATTATAAGCAGGTACATCATTTTTCTAAATCAGAATGCATTTAGGGATCCAGTTTTTCTAGGAGAAGCCATTATAGTAGGATGGAAGTACCAAAATAAAAAAAGGGAATCTTCGGTAACACTATGGGTGCTTCGCTGCTGGTCATGTCCTGGACGGAACAGGAACGATGCAGGAGGAGAAAATTTGTCCCTCCTCCCCACATTCCATACTATCAAATCCTGGATTTTCTTCCACACTTGACAGAAAGGGAGCACATACAGAACTGAACTGTCCATCTGCATGGTTCTGATCCTTCTGTATCACAGAGTCTGCCCCATTGAGAGAACAACCAAAATATGTGATGGGATTATGCACTTGATAAGAAAAGGGACCCAAATGATATTTCTTGCATAGTTTCTTACATTGGCCATATATCTTTGTATGGCCCCTGGGGGATGGGGAAAGGAGAAACCCATCAGGTTCAGACTCAGTTGTGACTGCCTTAAGAACAATAACAATGAATAACAATCTCTAACACCAAGATCAGTAGAAGTTTTTATAAGACAAGGTTAGGTGAGAAAAACAGTACAGGGAGAACATGAAAAAATTATCCTGCTCCAGACCCCTTTCTGGCAGCGTTTCTGTAAACAGAAATGTGGCCAGTACAAGCATGTTTCTGAACGATGTCCTTAAAATTACCTTTCATTTGAGTGTGCATGTCTAACATCATCCATCCGGCAGGTCTTCCCTGGAGCTGCCCCTTTCCCCCCTGCCACACACAAAGGGAGAACTTGCTGATTTCCAGTTTTACCAGTTGAAAGCTACCATCATTTTAGGCCATTTTATTGCTCACCAAACAAACATATATCTTAAGTTGGGAAGGGTTTTCTTAGGCAGTGATGCCAGCTCTGAAAACTTGCCAGCCACTAATCTGAACTCTGGAGGTAAGAATGTCAGATAAATCTTTGCCTGTTTGTATTTGCCCTGCCTTGCCTTTCTGACTGTGGTCAATTAATTAACTAATTAATTAATTAATGTTAAAGTGCCCTGCTTTCCTTTCTCAAAATGAAATCAAAAGCATGGGATTGCTGTACACAAGGGTCAACCAGCCGGCAAGTGACTTGCACTACTCCAGCAAATGGTATATTTGAGTGAAGCTGCCAAATCAGTACAATGCTGATTAATGCTGATGCCCTTGGTACGTGTTTTTAAAGGCTCTTTTGACTAATTTGCTCTGTTCTTATCATGCTATTTTTGTTTCTTTATTTGTCTGCTGAGCACCTAACATAGTGCATTGTACTACTAGGACAGTGTAAAACTGGAAGGAAGGAAGGAAGGAAGCTATATACACATACATACACAAGATTACCACCTAAGCCCTGAGCAGAAGTCTAGGAATCACATTCTGTTGTGACCTCCCACTCTAATATGCCACTGGTATTACACTTCAAAACAATGGGAAGGTAGTTCCTGGAGTAATGGAAAAGGAATAAGAGAAGACTAGAGTTTGGAAATGGTACTCTTTTGATATACTACTCCCAGAATCTAGCCAGCACTGTGATTCTGGGACCTGTAGTCTAAAGACACAACCTTCTAAGCCATAGGTGACTCCTTTTATCTATAGAAAGTGAATGCACTCAGGGATAATCTTTTAGAGGCCACAATAGGGCCTTTAGCTAATGGGGGGGGCAGGGTTATTCTATTATCTCTCCAGCCTTGTTCAGCCATTCTCAAAGCATGTACAAAAACATGCCTTGAGAAGTATGTGCTTGTCCTGACTCCTCCATTTCCAGATTTTAAGCCACTCTTTTATAGGGATGAGCACTACATTTAGAGTTGGATTTCAGAAGAAGAATTTGGAGTTACAGCCCTTTGGATTTGGAATTCAGAATTTTAAAAATTCAGAATTTCTGCATATCCGGAACTCTATTATAGTGAACACGATTAGTTATCATTTCCCTCTTAAAACACACACACACACACACACACACACAAAACATTTAAAAAGTATTTCCTTGTGTCCTCTGACACCTTCCCAGTTACTGTGCCAAAACAAAAGAGTGACTGCACACCAACAGCCAACAGCCAGTGCTGCCTTGGTATTGGGAAAGAACTACTGTGTAATGGGCAAAGAGATGGAACCCCAAACCATGGGAATGTCAGCAAGAATTGCCAGCAGCATTGGGGAAGCGGAGGACAGATTGCACCAGGGAGTGGGCAAATACCCTGGGCAGCACTGGCAGGCAGATTGGAGCAGCAGATAGCCTGTGATGGGTGGAAAATATGCCAACAGCATGGGGCAAAACACAGTTAAGTAAGTGAACAAAATTTTGGAGTAACTGTTGGAACAATGAAAGAAGATGAAGGAAGGGGCAGCAGCCTGAAACATGGCATACTTAGTACTGTGAGCAGAGTGTGTCATTCTGTCTTCCTAAAAGTGGGCTTCATGGAAGCTCAGCAATTAAGGGTTGACCTTAAGGAAAATATGTTTTTCTACAGATCCACTTCCCAGGCATGAATGGTGTGGACTGACACTGTCCCCTCTCTGAGAGAACACTCTCTCATTGGCCATAGTAGTTGATGGGCAAGATAGAAGTCTCACTGCTGCCTTGGCCAATTCGCTTCAGACTCCTTCCCAGCCCAGTAACAGAAGGAATCAGGCCTGCATGTATGGACGTTTATACACGACCCCTAAGCTCCGCTGCAAATGGCTCCCAGCTCCGGAGCTTAAAAATGTTTCCCCACCAGCTCCGGAGCTAACAGAAAATAAAGTGCGACCCCGCCCACCTAAGCGCGACCCAGCACACATTTCAAGTACCTGCTCTGGGAGAGTGAAAAATTTTGATGCAGAGAGTGCCGGGCTCTCCTCGCTTTTTTGTTGTTGTTGTTTTTGCCTCCTGCCCCTTTAAGAGGAACCAGGAAGTGACGGGGGGGGGGGTCGGAGCAACTTCCACCAGCACTCAGGAGGTAAAAGTGCATTCTTTTCTCCCTTTTTTTCTCCCTCTCCTCACACAGACAGAACAAGGAAGTGCGGAGGAGGTGGGAACGTAGGGAGAGCGACAAACCCTCAAGATCTCTGGTCCGATTTTAAGGGACCAGCAGATCTTAGGGGTCATGTAAAAAGGCCCTATGTCTCTATATCTGTCTCTGCTATGTGCCTTCTCTAGAGTGGAGTCTCTGGAGGACAGGTCTCTGTTATGCTTGCCATGAGTACTGTGTTCCAGAAAGCTTGTCCTTTTGTTGCAGGGATGAGTGGTTTGGACTCTAGAATACAACTGCTGGTACTGTTGTTTGAGGTGCTATGAGGTTCTTCCTGATCTGGGTGACTCCCTCAGTGCTTGCTGGACCTTCTCCTCTAGCTGTTACAGCATGTGATGGGAACTATGCTGGCATTGCCCCTCTCCTGCTCTGCTTCATATCAATCGCTTAACCTGAGCATCCAAGAGGGTTGCTGAATGTACTCTTCCCACAAGGGCTTGTAGTGGAACAGGATCTTTGGGTTCACTGACCAATGCCACCACTCTAGGTCAGTTTTTTTTTTTTTGCTGTTTTCCCTCAATGGATTCTTGATCCACCTAGACTGCAGCCCCCATGTCCTGCATCATGCCAACCGAGCCCTGAAACAACAGAATCACCTGACTAAGGATGGCTGTTTCCACACTAAGGTAGAAAGTAGAGTTGACCCATCTTGGATTAGATACTACAATGCCAATCTCAATTCTTCTTGCCTCTGCTGCAATGGTGCACTGCCCCAGACACAGTGGTGAAAATGCCGTGCCAGTTTTCTGGTCCTCTTAATTATAGTATGCATGCATGTGTCTTCCATATGCTGCAAAGCACCTCGCATTCCCAGACTGAAAGCATGCACCACACTCCTTTCATCCTCCCAGCCTGAAGTGCTTGCTTACTGCATTGTCTGTGGCAAACAAACCTTTCATTTTTGTAGCTACAGTAGACTCCAGTGCTACACTGTGTCACTCAGACCCTCTTGAAGGCTGTGATTAGTGTGACTGCCCTGCATCCCAGATACATTCAACAGGACACACGTGTAACCTGCCTTGGCGTGTTGTCCTATGCCTGATGCTCCAACTCTCATCAATCTCAGGGAGTGATAGGAAAGTTTTGCACCCTGGCTGCTCCAGATGTTGTTTGTCAAATGTAGCACCTGTGCCCTGGCCAACATCAGTTGATTCTGATTTATGGTTATCCAGGCTTATCAGCTTCCCTAGGTGATATGTAATCCTAGCAGGTTTAGGTTTGTAGAAAACCTTTTCTTGCACCTTTCCAAGCTCCTCCAGAGTAGTCTGGAACATCTTCTTGAGATGTGGCTTTGGCATTTGCTGCCTCCCAGTCCACTGGCTCCCCTTCTTTCCCTGGGCTGGCAGCTCAACCTCAGCCCTCTAATGAGTCTTATCTTTCACAATAAGCCACTTGTGTCCACAGGACCTACATCATTTCCCAGTTCCAGTGGACTCTGCTGAAACTGTTGGAGAGGTGGCTCAAGTCTTGGCCACCCTTGAACACATTCCTGAAGTTGCATGCACTCAGCCACGTGAGCATTCCTTGCACACTGTTGAAAAATTATTGACTTCTTGGGACCCCCAGAATTTGGTGAATTCCAAATATTACCACATCCCTGTCTATTATCAATTTTAAAATTGTATCTATCTTTGAACAGGGGAAAGTAAAAGTAAAAGTAACAAGTAGGATAAACAGTTTAACAAGTTTATTTCTCTCCAATAATTGTCATGACTAACAATGTACAGTAGGTTGTTTTTCAGAATTGTAGTTCAAAAGTACATTTCCATGCTATAAGAGAGAGACACATCACCTTTACCAAAGAGAGGCAAGAGATCATTGTTTACATAAACCTTTTGAGACCCAACCCACAATTGCCTGTTGTCCCACTCTTGAAGCCTGGTTGGCTTGGGGAATCTGGAAGTTCTAGTCAAGAACGGGAACTACGAAACTCTGCAGTCAAAGCTGGAGGAAAAAGTGAGACGGGGGTCTTTAAAGTAGCTGGAAGTGGCTGGATGCAACTCACTTCATACTGAAGAAGATTAATGCCCTTGAATGTGGAAGGGCAGGGAGGAGGAAGAGAAGGGGAAAGTACCTTTCAACTCTATGGGGTCTATGATTCTAGGACTGAGATTCCTGCATAGAGCAGGGGGCTGGACTCAATGGCCTTATACGCCCCTTCCAACTCAATGGTTCTCTGATTCTACCACCTATGCTTTTAAAGACATTCCTTTATGTGCTCCAACCCATGCTGACCTTCCTTTTAGCCTAAGGAAATAGGGCTGCTTCTGTCACATCCTTCCTTCTCACATTTCTCCCTTTACTCTAAAATTAGGGGAGGACAGAGGTGACATCTTTGTTTTCAAGAGGCAAGATGGCAGCCATGGCTCTCACAACTCCACCTATGTTAGGTAGAACTAAGTATTACTTTTACTATCTCAATGCATTTCTCAAATACCAATTAGCTTTTTGAAAAGTTTCCTTAAATTAAAAAGTGTGAATGTGGAGCGTTTTTTTTTTTTTTTAAATCAGAAGGAGATGTAACCCTTCTGACATTCAGGGCGTGAATCCACAATCACCCAAACTGCTTGCTTATTGCCGCTTGCTCTTCTAATAAGCCTTAAGTGAGCCTTCTTGAATTGATCCTTTTGTACAGAAGAACAATCTTTTGATTTTGTGGGTGGAATGGTTACAAAGGCAGAATTCTGTTTTTTTTTTCTAAATGAACGGTATTTTCACATTTACTAGGGAAAAATATTGTTTTATTCATATTGTGTAATCCTGTTTGTCACCTTGAGAATGTTTTCTGAAGAAAAACATGCCGACCTGGACCCCTATTGTCTCTATTGTTTCAACTCTAGCTGTGTGATTGGTTCTGAATAATGCAACAGGGCAAACGTACACATGTAACAACCAGGGAGAAGCCTGGCTTTGGCATATGGAATACAGACTAAAGTTGATTGTTGAACAGCTGTGCTACATTGAAAGCAAATGATCCCATTTGAAGACTATGGAACAGATTTTTCGGCACTCAACCACATCTTAAAGACATTTGCATTTTAAATACATCTCTCTTTGTTAAATTCCCACAGTATAAAAATATCAGAATGGATTAGAGGAGAATAGAGAATGAAATGGCAATGCTCTCACAAATAAACCCTGGTTGAGAACCAGTTTTAATGTATTTTCTCATCAGCTGTGCTGGAAGGTGATAAAACAGAAATGAAAAGAACAACACCAATAGCAGACCAAAGAGCTAAGCTTAATATTATGCTCGGAAATATATACAATGAGCTGGCAGGCAGAATAAGATCATTAGACCATTGAACTTAGAACTACTCTGACCAGCTCTGACTGGGTTAGTCAAGACTTGACACCAGAGTTACATTGGTTCTCCAGATGCTTGGGCCAACAGCTCCTAATGGTTCCACCAGGGATGCTCACTTGTAAAAGATTGTGGGTAGAGCTGCCAGGTGAACAGCCTCCTATTTATTCTCTATGATTTCAAGGCCAGAGCTTGAGCTACATAAAGATCTTTGTGATGTTACAGGAAGGGGATACCTAACAATGGGCCTTTTCACACGACCCCTACAATCCACGGCAAATGGCTCCCAGATCCGGAGCTTAAAATTGTTTCCCCACCAGCTCCAGAGTTTACAAAAAATTAAGTGCAACCACGCCCACCTAAGCGCGTCCCAGCGCACTTTTCAAGTACCTGCTCTCCGTAGCTGAAAAATTTCTGATGCAGATGTAAAGTAGTGAGTGCCGGGCTCTCCTCGCCTTGTGTTTTTTTTCCCACCGCCCCTTTAAGAGACAGGAATCATGACGACGATGGGGCTCGGGGCGGCTTCCACCTGCAGACGGAGGTGAGCCTGCGTTTTTGCTCCCCTTTTTTCTCCCTCCCCTTACGCAGACAGGAGCAAGGAAGTGCGGAGGGGGTGGGAACACAGGAAGAGCAACGAACCCCCAAGATCTCTGGTCCAAATTGAAGTGGCCAGCGGATCTTAGGGGTTGTGTAAAAGCGCCCATAGTCACATGAGGATGGACCTACCCATAATAGGATAGGATAGAAGGCTGAGTAAACCATCAGCTGTCTACCTGGGATGGAACCCCAGGTCATAAGCACAATTTTGGCTGCTGTGCACAACAGTGCACCACAAAGCTGCTGGCTAATATAGCTACTTCTCTGAAAATCATATATGATGGTGAGTCAGTATATTTTTTACATGCCTTTTTAAAAATGGAAAATTCTATCTCCGCTCACTACCCACAAAATAATGTGTCAAGCTCTATATTATCCGAGGCACGATTCTTGTTTTGTGTTTCTGTGAGATCCATGCTTATCTTTAACTAGGCCAGTGGTTCCCAACCGTAACTCACTCTTCCCCCCTTCCCCCCCCCACTCCTCCAGACCCAAGCCGCTTGTGCCTTTTTCTTTACTGGCTCATGGCGACCTCTGTGAAATGGTCATTCAACCCCCAGGTTGGGAACCACTGAACTAGCCATGAAACATGGGCAAAGATGGCAGTACATTTGCTACAAAACAAGGAGGTGACGGTCTAGGTTGGGAAAGACTGATGCATAAGATCTTGGAGAGTCAGAGTTGACTACTCTGGGCTACATGGACCAATGGTCTGGCTTAGAAGGGCAGTATCTTAGCTCAGGTTGGATCCCCATTTGTCCTTTTTAAGATGCTGGGGGCAGCAGCAGCCCCTAGTACTTCTGATTAAGTCTTGACACTCTAATGATTAAAAGCATTTTTCCATTGGGATTCTTTTCTCTTCTGTTTTGTGCTCCTGCGTTAGGGTAGGTGTTGGAGGAAGGTCATGGAGAGGAGTGGTGGGGAAAACAGGAGAGACTCTCAGGACTTGTTTTCAGCAAAAGGAAAGACAAAGAAGGGTGGTGCAAATGCTTCCTTGGGGTTTAATCCTGAAGTCCCTCTTAGCCCAAAAATGAGGTACTGACCTGGGTAATGAGGCATTTCTTCACTCTTCAGTTCTTGCATCTAAAAACCTACACCAGCCAATCCCAACCTTATGCTTCCTGGATAGTTTTGGACTACAGCTCCTATCATCCATGACTTCTAGGCATGCCAGCTGGTGTTCTTGTGAGTTCAAGATCCAAAAACATTGGGAAGGTCCAAGCTGACACCGATCTAAGTCTCCTTCTTCAGTACAATTACAGTGAGAAAGCAAATAAGAATTAAGCAGTGGTGTTTGACAGGTGTCTTTTTTTAAAGAAAAAAAACAGCTTATAGACATGCCTATACCTGCTGACTGAGCTGCTAGTATTCACCAAAGGTGGTGCTCATGTCCATGCAATTAAAAGTCTTGCTTGCTGATATCTACAAACCAAAGGGGTCTGGACAGCCATATCAGTGGGCCCTGTGTTTCAGCCACCACATGTAGCAGATGTTGAGGGGCCAGGAGTGTGGAGAGGTGTTGGAAACAGAGCTGCACTTACCACATGGTTTGTTCTGAGACCCTTGAGCTAGTTCCCTGCTCGCTTATATGAGGAGGATTTTGCTCCATCCATAGTACTGAGGGGAAATTTAGCTGACAGCCCATCTGGCTTTTGTGCATGGCAGAACCTTATTCTTCCTGACAATAAACAGTTTCAGGCTGGCCCTGAAATCTAGATGCCACTGACTCCACAAAAGCACCCTTAGCTTTGTTTATTCTCCTGCTCAGCTGGCAACCCTCCTCTTTGACTCAGGTCAACCACTAATCAAAGAGGACTTCACCTTGCATGCAAGCTGTTGGCTTGAGATATCCTGAGCCACTGGCCATGCTGTTCCTGGAGCTACAACAGCCCCCCAAAGCTAGCATCCTAGGAATCTTTTGGTGACAGTTTCCCGGGCAAGACAGAGACCAAGGCTTTGTCAAAAAGTTTCCCTCTTAAACCCATTCTCAAAGTGTGTCGTACAACTTGATTAAAAAACTTTGAATCCGGGCCAGCAACGGGTACAACCTCATCCGTTATAAGGATTGGGAGGGTAAGAGAATTATTATGCTCTTCAGACACTAAAAGATCATATAAAATTTTCCTGTCAGATTGCAGTTTACATCACCATGCTCCCCCTCCTTAAACCTTGTTGCGCGGCACTCGCAAATCTACAATTCGTGACAGGAATGCCGTTTGGATCGCTTGCTATGTAGGCAGCTGCAGATTCCTCACATACCTTGGCACATGTGATCCAACAGCTCACTATAACTCTGCCCCTAAAAATAAAGTAACAAGTGAACAGTGAGAGGAATTAACAGTATATCAAGCGTGAATAGAATGCACGATCCCTTACCTCAGACTTCTTTTAATAAGACATGTTCTATATTTACGCCCCAAACAACAACAACAAAATAACCCCCTAGAAATCTATTTTTGGACACCCTTGTAGTTAGATTCCTTTCACAGGTTTAAAATATATAGTATATCTGATTGAGCCCCATTGAACAAAATGAAACTAAACCCAGACAAGAGAGAGGTGCTCTTGGTCAGTTGAAAGGGAGAACAAGGGATAGGGATGTAACCTGTACCAGGGGTTTAAAAATACTTTAGAGCTACTGAGGCAGCCTCGGTGGCTCCAAGACCTTTTAAACAACCCATCCCCATTGGGCATGTTGGAGGGAAAGGCACGGACACAGTGAAAATGAAAAATAAAACAAAAAAAAATTGAATTTTTTTTTTAAAAAAAATTTCAAATGAAATGAAGCCCAATGAAATAAAAAACGAAATGAAACACCGTTTTTGCCTTTCGTGCCCATCTCTAATTCTAACTTCTTCCAGCCCAGGGATGCATGTAGCACAATGCTAAACAAAGTTGAAGTCTTAGATTCTAGAAAGCCAGCAGAGAGCAAGGTGGCCTGCACTTACATCAGGGTGCAGTTCTACTGGTACTAAAAACCACAGTTATATCAATAACAGCATTAGTGAAATTGTTTTATAAATTGTTTTATAAATTCACATGCCCATGACACACACAGGAAATCAATTTATTTCAGTTAATTGTGCACCTGATTTTTTTTTTTTTGGGGGGGGAGGCATGGGTTGTTTAAAGCAGTATCCCATAGAAATGTATTGCTCAATACATTCCTATGGGAAACTTAGCAAAAAACGAAATGGAACAAACAGAAAACTGCCAGTTCATCTTGTTTCATTTTTCTTTAAAAATCATTTTGTTTTTCATTATGAAATGAAAAACAAAAAACGAAATGAAAAAAAAATTCATTTTGTGCCCATCTCAGTTTAGGATGGTTCCCTTGCCTTGCTCCTGTTCTTTTTCTTTTCTTTTATTTTCTTTTTGTAGAGGAACAACCTGTTTTATATACCCTCTTTGTGCATGATTGCTAGGAAAACTGTCAAGTCTTAAGAAGTTCTTTAGGGTATGGTAGAAGTGTTGTCCTTTCAAAGGAAACTTTGATTGAACACCTATTTTGGGCCACAAAGAAAGAAAGCAAAATATTATTTAACCTCCCTTGAATGAAAGAAGATTAAAGGTTAAAAGCTTTAAAGACCTGAAAATGCATTAGCACGAGAACAGTAAATATACTCCATGGAGATATGGGCAAATTAGCAAAACAAAAGTGAAGAAATGCACTTTAAAGTATCTTGGAATCTCTACAAATATTTCTCCTTGCTATAATACACATTTGAGTGTTACGCTAAATATTTTAAAATACCTCCATTTCTAAATTGGCACTAGGGGTTCTATAATTTGCGGTTCAACTTGGGCCAATTAGGCAAGAACAGTTTTGTATGTGTGCATGTGTGCTATATATACACACATGTAGGTTGTGTGTGTGTGTGTGTGTGTGTGTGTGTGTGTGTGAGAGAGAGAGAGAGAGAGAGAGAGAGAGAGAGAGAGAGAGAGAGATATTTCACATTTGTTTAGGGGGGAAGTATTACAGGCTGCACATACTCAAGTTTAGAAAGTTTCTTTGTGGGGGCAGGACGAATTCAAAGGAATGGTAATCAGAAAAGAGAACCTTTCCTCATAACAAAGAACATTTGGTCATAATATTTGTCCTCTCATTCTGTCTTTCAAGTTATCATGGGTGGGGACCATGAATGGAATGATGCTCTTCTAACTTAGCTTGTAAAAATATTTTGTTCAAAACTGTTGTTGCTGGAAACTTGTCTGTTTTCAAAAAAACAAAATATGCCATTTCATTTGTATTGGAAGAATTGGAAGAACTCAAGTCCTGCCAAGTTACTTTTTGAAGTTACTTTTTCTTCCTATTTGATGCATTCTACCTCCATGGATCCTTGTTATTTTTGATATTTCTGTTTTGAAGAGGGGAAGATGGAGTAAGCTGATGATAGATTACTATCTAGGAACAGCCATGGGTGGGAATATTATTTATTTATTTATTTATTTATATTGTACTTATATCCCACCTATCTGGTCAAACAGTCCCTTGGGGCACCTAGCAACAATCAGAAAACATAATAAAGAACACAACATATAAAATACAACCACCATATCACTACAGATAAAAATGGGCAACAATTGCAATTGAAAAATAATATATGACAAATCAGAGTTAAAATTAGACATTACAGTTAGAGTAAGATTGTGGTCTAGATGTTTTAGGCTGGGCATCTGTAGTTATGTTGGTGATGCCCCCAGAAAGGCCTGCCTAAAGAACCAGGTTTTTAATTATAGTTTGAAAAAATTCAAATGCTTCCACTACAGCATTGAGCATGAGCATGGTGGGGGAACAATTAGATTGTTGAACTAAGAGATCCAGGTTGACATCCCCACGTAGCTATGAAGGTCACTAGGTGACCCCTGGGCAATTAATATTTTTCAGCTCAACCTCACAGGGTTGTTGTGAGGACATAAATGGGAATGAGGATCAATTTAATGACAACGTGGAAAACTTTGTTACTTAAAGGGAAACCTTTTGATTTCTCTCCTCGTTGCCACTACATATAGCCAAGTCTTCAAGTCAAATAGGTATACTAACAAGCAAGCAAACAATAGAACTGTATTGGACCAGGTTCCAAACCCTTGTTTATTTCTTCAGCGCCACTCATAGTAGGGTCATCTTAAATGATCAGGTTGGCTTTTTACTTAAGAGTTAAAACAGAGAAAAAGGTTGGGTGGGAGAAAAAAAGAAATGTGACAGTTTCAGCTTATCTATGTACAGATGTATGGTTATTCTGCTTCTGTTGATTTAAGCAAGAATCATTGCACAGTGATGGTCCATAACGCCTAGTAAACTAAATAAGGCGAAGGAAGCAAAATACAGCCTTATTCAAGTGTGTGTGAGGACAAATGCCAGTTGTTTTCCTATGTGGTAGGGACATGAAAACATTTAAGACTAACTGATGAGGCTTTCAGAGCTGTCCTTTCTCATCCTTTATCCTTCTGACCCACAATTATTTTAATTGGTTATCTTAGATTTGTTGCAGAAAAGATACCAGGAAGAAACTACAAATACTATGATAACAGATGTAGCTGAACTAGCTAGTAAATGGAAGCTTTCCAGCCGATGAAACTTATTAGATCAACCTAAAAAATAGAAACACTTTTTTCCCCGAAGGGAGAAAGACAAAAGGAGAAAACAAAGAAATTGTTTTGAGAATTGGAATATTTGTTGCCAGCTGAAACAGAGAGCTCAGTCAACTTTTCCATTCTAAGGCAGTATCTCTGGCTTACATATCTAATTTAAGTGTGTTCAGTGACTTGGGTATAGTCACTCTTTTTATTTATTTATTTATTTATTTATTTATTTATTTAGATTTTTCACTGCCCATCTCCCCAGAGGAGACTCTGAGGCGAGTTTGCATTTTGACAGTGACCCGAAGACCACTGTGACATGACACAACTTTTGAAAGTATCACAGTTTAAAAATGGAAGAATCCAGCTGGCCCTGAAACTCTGGAGGCATCTCTTAAAACTATAAATACAAGAACAAAAAGTACAGGAGCTGAAAGTTCTGTTGGCCATACAGCTCTACCCCGCAGTTCTTCAGATCTCAGCTTCTGTCTTTTGGATGTTTGACAGTGATGTAAACAGCTTGATATACATTTCATTTGCTTCTTCAGTGGATGCCGTGCAGAAACATTCACTCTTTGATGAAATCTGTTAGCTAAATATTATTGTTGTTGTTTTTAAAAAGTGGGAAAAGGGTAGTTGATGAAAGGGAGAGGCGGATTTTCATAGATTTCTGCTTATGTACTGGGAGGAAATATCACATTTGTCCTCTGACCCATAGCACATATTTTCTTTTAAACTCCCAAGCAATTATCTGATCTCAATTGTGGTATGGGCTTGTGATTTAGCATGGCTCCTATTCTATAGGACAAGATGAGCCTTGTGGTATAGTGTCTGGAAGTTGAGTCATGGCAACTGGACATGTTTTCTTGAGAGACTGAAATGTTTCGCTGCTCATCTGATATGTAGCCTGCATATTGACTTGTAAATGACCCAGAAAGTGCTTTAAGCACTATGGGGCGGTATATAAGCAGAACACTTTGCTTTGCTTTTTCAGTTTAAATATCAACTATATGACCTCTCCCTAATGCCCATGATTCACCAAATAAAGTCATTTTGTTTGTTCCCAAATAAAACTCCATTATTTATTTTAAACATAGGTCTAAGAAAGTATATTTAGCAGTCAGAAATATAGGGTATAACAATCACATCTGTGTAGGTTATAGTGAAAAACCAAAAGAAGACAGACTTTTCACTAAGTGAACCTTTTCCTTCAACAGCAAATCAAAACATAAACAGCAGCTGAGGCAGGAGGTACTGGCTGGGTGATATAGGGTATCATCATCAGATGGCCCCAGAAGTGCACACCTGATCACATATAAAAGGGATGCTTTAACAGGAGCCATCTCTCTTAAAACAACCCTTTCATCTGTCATGGAATCACTCCAGTTGAGGCCCTACAGATGGACCACAAAAGGTCCAGCATGGGTGTGGATCACAATCAGACTAGAATGCATTTCCCAATATTCCATTTGATCACCAGGACACACATCACACAAGACCACTCCACAAACTTTCATTGACAAGTCCTCTTCATCAGACAAATACATGTAGGATTCTGGATGGAGACAAGCACCTAGTTGCGCTCCCCATGCATGTCCATGGGTTTAGGGCTGCATCTTGGGCTGCATAGATCATAGCCTTCTACCACTTGTCCTGGCTTTTTGTAACTTGTCCCCCTCCAGTCTAAGTGGAATGTGTAGCAACAGAACAAAAGTAGGTGGTGATGATGTTGCCAGACTTCCACTCCCATCATCCACAGTCAGTGTGGCCAAGGATGAGGACTGGTGGTGAAAGAGCATTTGGAGGGCTGAAGGTTGCCCACTGCTGGCACAAGAAAATGACTCTTCTGCCTCTCTGCAGGTGTTGACTTGTCTTTATGTGTGTCAAAGCTGGAAATCTTTGTGTGCTCCCTATGTGAATGAAAGAAGCAAGACAATCGTTGTCAAAGTAGTGCTGGCAGTATTCAACCACTCAAGTTTTAAACCTCCGGTTGCCCTGCTCCCTAAATATGTTGTTACTGTGCCGACAAAGGCATTCAGTGGCTTGCAATTTAAGCTGTGACAGCTCTCTTAAAGCACAGCATTTTTCTTAATTTTTCATATATGTTACAATGATCAAACTAGAGACTACACAAAGCTTAGGATAAGGTGGTTGTTTCAACAATGCCTGAACGTACTTTGAACCTTTTATTTTTCCTAGAGCTCTCTGCTCAGGAATTTGGGAGGGGGAGCATAGGGAAAAGACTATTTGTTTAAATTCATTTCAGAACAAAGTCTTAACACTTGGACATCACTGGTAAAGTTGCTGTCCAGCATTTCAAAATCTTAATGGGTGTTTTTGATAAAACATTTGCTCAAGGAAACCAACACTTTTAACAAATAATGGTAACCATTCAGCATCATGTTGTGAAGTAAGCAGAAGTATATGACTAAGTTTGAAGATGGAAATGAAGAGGCATCCACTCAATTTAATGGCCATAAATCAACATATTCATTGTCCCCCCAGTCCCAAAATGATGAGTCCACACAGATAATTGGGTTTTAAATCGGGCCACAAATTTATTAATAACTTTATTATTAACTGTACTGTAACTGTAACTAAATAGTTGTAGCCGAGGGATGGGCCTCCCATAGTGCAACTTATATTTTAGCCTACATATGTTGTTTTAGTGTGACGCCATGTTGTGACCCAGTACGGGGGTGCTGTTCAAAGGAAGCAGCCCTCCCAGCCAAAACTAGGACAGCATATTACTTGGGTCAGCCATACGAGCTCAGTGACTTTATGATCTTTTAATTTAATTTCACTGGGTGGTTTACCTATAGAATGTTATTATATTTGTTATTATCTATTGTACAGCTGCCCAATGCCCTGTCCAAGGTGCATTTACATTTCTGACGTCACAGTCCTGGCCCCATTTTAGTTGCACTACCCGCCACGGCAAAGGAGCTGCTATGCATGCTCCTTGCCCGCCACCAAGCCGTCTAGCACGGCGCAAAGGCCCATCCTGAATCAGCTAAAAGTAAGTCCAAGCCAGTGTCCTTAAATGAATGCCATCACTCCTAAAGAGCTCAGGTTGTGAAAATTTCATAGCCGGGTGAATAATCACAGAGCTGAGGCCCTGGCGCTTAGCAATAGCAATTTCTCGAGTCAAACATCGCCTGGCC
>JAHTLZ010000348.1:6783869-6848508 GCA_023846285.1 Phrynocephalus versicolor
TCCAGTAGCCATGACTCAACTTCCAGATAAACTCACCTGGATGACCGAGAATCTTCACAGACATAATGCAATTGCTTCCTCTTCTTAACTTTTCACTTTGATTGTGGGGAGCAGAGAGAGACCCCATTCCATCTGACCTTGATATAACCTTGGATATCTTGTGGAACACATTGATGCATTTCAGAGGGCTTTCTTGCAGTTGTCTGGAACCTTGCCCAGAAAATATGGGAACCAATTCCAACTGCAATGTACTTGATAACACAGGCCAGGGTTACCACTCGAGATTTGAAAAACTTCCGGGTCAAAATTTCAGCTTGTTCTTCAGCACTTTTAAAGTAAAGATGTCATGCATGAATAAACTTGCCCTTCTTCTCTTGGAAGGCACTTTTCCTAGTTTCTGTGGCTGCCGACTTCTGACAATTTGATTGCTAGCTCACTCACATGAGCAACATCAATGACAATAACTGAGGAGGACCACCAACTGCCATAGTTCGCTTGTATTCCCTCCCAAATGCAAAGGGACGCTGTGTTGCCTGAAGCAGCAGAGATTTCTCCTGTGGTTGGCTGGTACTCAGATGGCTCCTGTCTTCAAAGTTGTACACATACACCTGTTTTTCCTAGAAAACCATGTTCATCTTGAAAATGATCCCAAATAACGTATGTGTTTTCCTCCATTGATTTGGATTCATGGTTGTAGAATTAAAATTCTTGTGGTTAAGAAAAAATGTGTTTGGTTCACACAATTAGGTGCCAATTTGTTTGTAAACAGGCAAATGCCACTGTGAAATTTTTGATTCCAAACTAGGAGAATGTCCTTAAAGATAGTCCTCATGGACATGTGATTGCCAGCATTTACTTTTGTGTATGTACAAATTGAAGAAATTTTATGTTTTCTTTCCTGGTGTCCATTTGGCGATGAGGAACATCTGAAATACGCACAGCACACTCATTTGGAAGCAGAACAAATGCCCAATTGCTAGTGCAAGCTAAAGAGTACAGTACTTCTGTTGACACCATTGCCAAATGGCAAGCTGACATTTGTCTAAAATCTGCTGCTTTAATGGGTCTTTTGTAGTTAAGACTAGAGATGGGCACGACTTAGCGCAATTTTCGTTTTTGTTTTTGTTTTTTCGTTTTCATTACGTAATGAAACGAAAATGAAAAACAGTTCAAAAATGGACCGAAAACGGAAACGAAACGACTAATTTTGAGCCAGTTTTCGTTTTTCGTTACTGGAAAAGCACTCAATGGAGCTAAATGGGGAGAAACGAAAAAAATTTCATTTTCGTTTTCGTTTTTCGTTTTTGTTACGTAACGAAATGAAAACAAAAATTTTTGAAAATTAGCTCATGAAAACGGAAACGGAAATGAAATGGACCCTAGCCGAAAACGAAAACGAAAACGAAAACGAAAAATTTTTTCTGAGTCATGCCCATCTCTAGTTAAGACTAGTAAATGGATTCAGGCCCCAAAGAGTCCACACACACCCCCAACATCAGGCAGATGTGCAGTTGGTCAGAATACTACGAGGGGGTCTTCTAACTGCATAAGTGACAACAGTTCATTAAACAGCCTTCAGAGAGCCTTTTCCTGAGTCTGGTGCTTAGCAGACAGGGACCTCATGAATGTCTTCCTTCCAGAAGAAAGATCATGGGCTCCCCAGATGCATTCTGTTGTTTTTGCCCTTTTGACTGAACCTTTGTTGGGTTGACTGGTGGAACAGTTCAGGGGAAGTGCAGGGAGAGAAGGGAGGAAGAGAACAGACTGCCCTCTTGCTTATCTAATGAACATATATATTAGTACTCATACTAGTGCTTCCCCTGGGTTTTTTCATTATTATTACTGTGCAGCATAAAAGGCTGCATTTGTAAAATTCATTTAGATTTGCTAGTATGTCTCTTTCTGTGTCATGACATTGCAAACTGTAATTTTGGTTTGTTCTTGTGTGCCAAAATGAGAAAGATTTTTATCGCAAGGGGGCAAGATTTTTAAATCGGTCTTGGAAAAACGTTGTATGTTTGTGAGAATAATTTCCTCCTTCTTTCTATTCTTCTTCTTCTTTTGCATATTACGTTGTGCAGAGTTTAGAAGAATGATCGTGCCCACAAAAGTAGAAACAGAAAATGGGGTTGTTTGCATCTCTGTGAGGAGTCAGCCTGCTTTTTTCTGCTTTTTGTTTGAGTGAGTTCTTGCCTTTGGGAAGGGAAAGGATGCTATATTTTGCACCAGTTGTTCAATGACACCCTCCTAAAAATGCACGAGGCGTCTCACTCTTCTGCTGGAGATAAGGACACTGATTTTAGTCAGTGGCTAAAATTTTTCAATAGGATTTCTTGATTGTACTGACCCTCCTGCTCTTTTTGGCTTTAAATGTATGGCACAAATCTTTGTCTGAAAGAGCCCAGCACATGGATGTCAAAATCTACAGAGACTCATCCACACTGCGGTTTCCTTTCTCCTTAATGTCAAAAACTGCCCAGAGACTAGGGCATGCCTGATCATTGAGTAAAGTAAGAAAACTCCCTCGGGTGACAGGTTTTAGTGGGACAGCAGTGGCATCCCCTGTCATTCCTCTGTTGAAGGACAGAACTCTTGTGTGACACAATTCATTCTTGTGAGCTCTGCTAGCGCTGGCAGCTTTGGCGTGAACTCCTTCCTTCATCCCTGACTCCATGAATGACACCAAATGTGGCTGAACACCAGCAGGCACTTCCTCTGGAACAGTTCCTTTCACTTCCTGTAAGTCCTTTACTGAATTATGTTCACTAGTCTGTTCTCATCTGCATCCACCAATGGCATCCATCCCCTCCTGGCATGAAAGAAGAAGGGTTAATAATAGGTTCACACTGAGAGCAACAGTGACCATCCCAAGTCTGGCAGGCTGAATGTCCTCCTGGTGTTCTTATCACCTCGGTCTCCTCCAGTGATACCGTGGGTTTGCCGGGCTGGGCTTTATTTTGCCCCTGCCTCCTTTCCTGAAGCTCCTACTTGGCCCCCAATAAGTTTGCCAAGGAAGGAATTTGGGATTCTGGTGCTGTTCAGCTTCCTTGCTGGGTGCCCTTAACTGGACTAAGGTTCAAGGATCTTTATATACACATTATCAGTTATCATGTGTATATATATCTGGTGGCTCCAGATTCTTCTAGGGAGACACACCTCCACATGATAGCCTTCCTAGAGACCCTCCAAAATGTCTTCCCCAGGACCCTTCCACCTCTTCCACTATTATATTGGGTAAGAACCCTCCCCACTTCTGCACCCTTGGTTCCCCCTTCCTCCCCTCTTCCTCTGCAGATTTCTCCTGTCCTGTCTCCAAAGGTTCATTATATTCCACTCTACCCACTGTGTCTCTCTAGAGGGTGTTCTCCTTCCCTTAGGTTTGCTGATACCTCCTCTCCCAAGTCTTCCTCCACCTGAGTTCCAAACTCCTGAGCCTTAGCTGCTTTCTCCTTGTGTTCCCCAGCACCCATTTAGCCCAGAGAGTGTCACCCCAGGGGACCAGGGAAGTGCTTGTCATGAATTCCCCAGTCTCAGCACCTATCTGTGCTGGTATCCTCTTCTTTGCAATCTCACACTCCTCTAAACAGCCTCCTATTCTCAGGTGCATGAAAGGGGCAAATATTTAACAGTATCCTCCCTCCTTAACAGGTAGTGTGAAAGCTCAGACTGAAGTCAACCATAGAGCATCAGACCCCCTGCATCATGGAAGCCATGGCCATGTTGCATCTTCCCCCACTGATGAGACTGTAGAGGCCTTGGCAGGCCATGTGGGAAGAGCCTGTAGTACTTTCCCCCTTTGGGTGCATTCAGCTACAACTGCCAGTATCTTTAATCAGCATGGGGATGATGGGAGCTATAGTCCAACACATAGACTCATCCAGCCCTTTATTTGTGATTATTTCTACCACAGAACCTGTTTAGGGGAGGGGGTGTGAAACACACTAGAAATTGTCCTGCACAAGCTCCCTGGATGTGAACTCTGCCCTTGCACAGAGCCTATTTGTTTCCAGTTCAAATTAGAGCACAGTCCTAACTGAGGAAGATGGCCAAAGGCCCATTGAAATGACACTGGGGCGGATGAATCTGTGCTCACACCAAGCCTCCCAGTCTAGATCTGCCTAGGCTAGGAGCTGTGGCCCTTGGCTGCAGGAGATTTGGATCTGCTATACATAGCCCCACCTCCTCCTTGGCTGTTGCCCTGCTCTACACATTTGCACTCTACCGCGGGCAGATCCTAGCCAGCAGAGCAGCTCTGCCAGGAGATAGGGTTCTCAGCAGATCTTTGAGATCAGCCCTTTGAAGCCAGTTTCTGTTGGCAGACTGGCACTTCTACAAGCTGCAACACATTTCTGCCAGCATGTCTTTGAGGTGGGACAGCACGATTATACTGCAAGACCTGTTTGCTTATATAAAGTGCTCAGCTTTATGTATTTGGAACTCCTCTCCGAGAGATGGGTAGCTGTCTTCATCTCTTGTGGTTTCAAGGGGGTTTCAAACACTTACTAGATTTCTTTGCATTTTAAGTGAAAGAGTTTCGGGGAACAGCTTTATGTATGCCACTTTTGTGAAGTCCCCGTATAAAATTAGAATGTTCCGAACTTGATATATTTATGTAGAATTGTACGTTTATATTTTAAGCCATTTGGTGGTGGCAGTTAGGGAATGCTTTAGGTGGCTTGAAAGGAAGCCTGACATGCATAAAATCGAAAAAATCTCCCCAAATGATGTTGGCTACTTCATGGTTTGATGGCAACGTTCCAGAGTTACAATTTTGTTTACTCAAAGACTCATATAGGAAGGAGCGGTTCTAAATCTAACAGTCCCCCCCCCCAATGTACTCTGGCAAAGAAAGTAGCACCCATTATTTCCAACCAGATTATAAATGCTGCTCAAGCTCTTATGTTAATCATCACTTCAAAATATGCCCTACTCTCTCTTTAGCATTATCTGTTCAAGTAAGCTTTGATTCCTTTTTTTTTTTTTTTGGCTTTTCCCAAAGACAAATGAGATGATCAAGCCCCTGTGAAACCTTACACTTAGAGCATAGAGCTTTGTTGATTAATCCACTTACTCTTTTGTAGGGGGATGTTCCCAGGGGACTTTACTAGGTTTTTTCTTTGATACCTGAAGAAGGCATGGATAGAAAAAAAAAAATGGTGCAGATTTTGGTTGTGGCACCTCTTTCCTTCACCCAAATAAACCCTCAAAAGGAATCCAATAACCTTCTCTGGTCCAGGGCTGGGAAATACCCCTTCCTTAGGCCTTGGGAAACCATATTGATGGAAGAAGCTACCTTCTATTCTGTAAGAACGTCTGACAGGTTTCCCTGACCTTTTCCCCTGCAGTTGGACTATTGTTTCTATCACCCTTAGAATAACCAAAGGCCTGGCTTAAGAGGGGGCAATGCAGGTTGTGGAAGGCTAAAACTAGGCAGATGTAGTATTCAAACATGGGATTTCCTATTCCTGCCAGCCAAAGTCCAGGCTGGAATGATTCCTCAGCCTTTTTGTGCCAACAGGAAACCATCAGCTGTGCTGTACTTCTGGAAGTATGGTGACCAAAACTGTACACAATACTCCAGATGGGGCCTCACCGTAGATTTATAAAGAGGCAAAATGACACTTGCTGACTTATTTTCTATATACCCTTCCTAATGATCCCTAGTATTGAGTTTGCTTTTTTCACTGCTGCGGCACATTAGGTTGACACCTTCCAGGATACCAAGGTCCCTTTCCTGGTTTGTTGCAGAGAGTTCTGACCCCATCCGTTTATAAATGTAATTGGAGTTTCTTTGCCCTAACGTGCATCAATCTGAACTTGCTAATGTTGAAACTCGTTTGCCAGTGGTTTGCCTACTCCGCCAGTGTCAAGAGATCCCTCTGGAGCTTCTCACAATCTCTCTCAGTTTTTACTACCCTGCATAATTTAGTGTCGTCGGCAAATTTGGCTACCTTGCTATTTACTCCTACTTATAGATCATTTACGAAGAGGTTGAAAAGCAAGGGTCCCAGAACAGTAACTTGGGGGACCCCACTCTTTACCTCCTGCCACTTGGAGAATTATCAGTCCCTAAGTCCTGGAGAGGGTTATGGCCTCACATCTTGAGGTTTCTGGATGAGATAAACTAACTGGATCCATTTCAATCTGGCTTCAGACCTGGCTATGGGATTGAGACGGCACTGGTTGCATTGGTTGATGACTTATGCAGGGAAAGGGGTCTGTGTCCCTTTTGGTTTTGCTAGACCTCTCAGCTGCTTTTGACGCTATAGACCATGGCATCCTCCTGACTTGTATGACTGAAATGGGAATTGGGGATACTGCATTAAAGTGGCTCCGGTCCTTCCTACAGGAAAGAATGTAAAAAGTGGTATTAGGTGGCTGCAGACCTGTGGAGTTCCCCAGGGTTCTGTTCTATCTCCTATGTTATTTAATACATATATGAAACCTCTGGGGGAGATTATCAGGTCTTTGGGGGTCAGGTGCCACCAGTATGCCAGTGATACCCAGCTTTACCTCTTGTCACCTCCTGGCTCTAAGGGAGCTACGATCTCAACTTTACATGAGTGTTTAGCTGCAGAAATGAACTGGATGAGGATGAACAAAATGAAACTAAACCCAGACAAGACAGAGGTGCTCCCTATCAGTTGAAAGGGAGAACAAGGTATAGGGATGCAACCTGTACTAGATGGTGTCACCCTCCAATTGAAAAAACAGGTACGCAGCTTGAGAGTACTCTTGGACCCATCCTTGAGCTTCGATGCCATGGTCACAGCTGTGGCCTGAAGCGCATTGGCACAATTAAGGATAGTACACAAGTTACACCCCTTTCTTGAGAAGCCAGGTCTGGACACAGTGACACATGCCCTAGTGATGTCCCAGCTAGACTACTGTAATGCGCTGTATGTGGGGCTAACCGATGAAAAGTCTCAGGAAACTTCAATGGGTCCAAAATGCAGCAGCCAGACTGCTGAGTGGGGTGGTGTGCAGAGCTCACATTACACCCCTATTAAAACAGCTCCACTGGCTGCCAATTAGCTATCGGGCACAATTCAAGGTGCTGACCTTGACCTACAAAGCACTTTACAACCTGGATCCTAGCTACCTCAAAGATCGAATCTCACAGTATGAACCAGCTCGGGTATTAAGGTCATCAGGAGAGGCCCTTCTCTCCATCCCACCACCCTCACAGGTACGTCTCGATTGCTGTCCCCAGATTCTGGAACTCCCTCCCAATAGAGGCTAGGACTGCCTCATCTCTCGTGTCCTTCCAGAAACGGGCAAAGCCCTTTCTCTTCAGGCAAGCTTTCCCTGAAGGATGGATTACCATGATGTGTCTTTTATATGAATAAGAAGAGCCATGCTGGATCAGGCCAAAGGCCCATCTAGTCCAGCTTCCTGTATCTCACAGCGGCCCCACCAGATGCGTTTGGGAGCGCATGAGACTAGATAGCTGTCTCCTGATACCACTCCCCTGCATCTGGCCCTTGAAGTACCCTGGTTTAAAGCCTGGAGATTACACATCTCCATCATGGTTTGTAACCTGTGATGGACTTTTCCTCCTTTTTCCTCCTATGGGTTCACATAGATTTTATGTTTATAACTACTTATAACCTCATAGCATTAATGTAATGTTGTTTATTAATGCTGTTAAAACGTCCCTCAATTCCTTGTTCTCAAATACTTGAACATGTCTTAATTGTACTGGACTGTATATTATCCCTCATTACTGTGAGTCACCTTGGGTCCTTTTCCAAGGAGAAAGGAGGGGTAAAAATACTCTTAAATAAATAAATAAGTTGTGTTTCTTACACAATGTCTCTGAAATGCTCATTCATCCTTGAAACGAGCTCTGGTCCATGAAAGCTTCTTCCTTGACCAATATGCTAATATTTAAGATGCCACAGAATTCTTTTTTTTTTTTACTAACCCGGCTACATTTTTAGAAGACATTGTCCTCATATGTCTAATACAATAGGGTAATATTTCTTTGAAGAGTATTTATTGCTAGCCTTATTTACTTAAATAGTGCTCCCGGGGAACAATTAAATAAATTAAATAAAGAGGTCCCAGTACTCTTACTGTTTAAAGCTAGCCATTGTAACTCAAACACTATTTTCCCATTAGGCTCAATGTTAAAATGTTCGTTGAACATTTTGAAAAACCATATGAATAAAACATTTGCTGTTTTATCCCTCATCCTTCCTCTCTTTTGCCTGCTTGCTGATCAAACCCGTGACCTGCCCTGTCTTGTTACTTCCTCCCCCCACCCCACCCCACCCCACATGTTCATAGTCCTGCTTATTTGCTGGGGGCACCACTCGGACTTTGGCTGGCTTGCCTTTTCTCCCTACTTTTTCCTTCTAGCTTGCTTCTTAGCAGTCTCTTCCAGTCTTTGTGTTGTGTTTTCAGAACAATAGGAAACCCCAGGACGGGTGTAATAAAACAGACATTTATTGCAGATTCACCAGCACCATGCTTCCAAGAAAAGGGGGAGGACCAAGACGCAGATGAGACCACACCCCGCCCTAAATATGCACTCACTCCATTATCCTAATTGCTTCCAAATGGTCAGGTCTTGCCCCAGGCAAGAGAGGAAGCCTAGATCCTAATCCCCCACAACTCACAGCTATTACATACACAACCCAATACACAACACTCTGCTATCTTTCTCTTCTCTTTTTCATCTCCATTGTCTTGGATGATGATGCAGAAGCACCAGTTTATAGTGCTGGTTGTTGCAGTCATAAGTGAGTTTTGGACAGTAGGAAGTGACATTAGCTGGTAATATAATGGTTTTTAAAAGTTGAGGGAAGGGCTGTAAACCAAGCTATCATACAACAGAGGTCTTCTCTATGTTAGATTATGCAGAACTACATCTAAGCGAAGCATCCAAGCAGTCTATAATACAGGTATTTTAAAGTACCTTTACCCTGCCTTTCTCCTTGGAAAAAGACCCAAGACGGCTTACAGTAATGAGGAACAATATACAGTCCAGTACAATTAAGATATATTGAAGTTTGAGAACAGGGAATTTAGGGGCATCTTACAGCATTAAAAGACAACATTACATTAAAGCTACGAGAATGTGAGCAGTTAAAAGGAGAATAAAATTCCATGTAAAAGTGGTGGAAAACATAATATCAATGCAATCACACAAGGTTATAAGACAATAACACAGCAAACAGCACCTTTCACAAAGACTCAATTGCTGGATTCCTCCAATCTTGTTCTTCCAGCTGTTAATGGTCCCTAAGCTACAAGGTGCTAGCAGTGCTTATTTTAATTTCCTGTTTGTCTGTCGTATTGTATTGTGTATTGACACCGTTTATTGTATCTTGTATTGTATCTTGTATTGTACCCTGACCATTGCTGCACCGGTCAGATTTCTGGAAGCCGCCCAGAGTTCCCTTGGGAAGATGGGTGGGGTATAAATCCAACAATAAATAAATAAAATAAATAAATAAGTAGAGATACCAAAATTGTGAGAACCTAGTGAGTTTTCCCAAGGGCACAGTTAGGAAGAGAGAAGATTCTACTTTCATTGAAGTGGTTGGACCTGAGACTGGGTGTTACAAGTGTTGTAACTATTATTGCCACTACATTTATAGTTGTTTTCCAGTTTCCTGGTCCAGAGTGGTTTCCTAATTCCTAACCATGGGTGCGCCGGAATAAATTCTGTCTTTGTATGTTTTTGAAAGAGCAAAAACAGCAGCCCATATCAGGTTTCAAATAGCATACCATTTCTACTCCCTTTGGGAATACTTAAGACACAATGAGGCATAATTTAAAAGAAGTTACATCAACACACAAGCAACAGCAGGGCTGTGCTGCCAAACCTGGTGGTGCGGGTGGGGACACAAAAAGTGTGCTACACATAACAAAGGATTATCCATTGTTGGTCCTTGTTGTACTTAGAGAAACATCATTTATTCCCAATACAGTAATGCTATTGCAAGTTTATATTTGTAATCTCTATGATTTAGAGGTGGGTACCTTAATATATTAGGCATCTGGAGGCAGAACCAGAGGCTGAGAGTTCAATTGCCCATTGACCTGCACAAAATCTGAGCATTCCTATTCTCTAAAAGAAAAATTACAGAACAAGAACACAGAGGGAGAGACGAAATAAAATATATGCATTTAGAAACCATCTAAATGGATTCACTATAAGCTAGAGGTTCTTAGGACATTATCAAATATAAAATGTCCTAAGAGCATCTACTGTAATTCCTTAATATACCCCCAGACTCAATGGACAATATAAGTCAAGACTCAGTGGATTCAGTGTAACTATCTCAGTGGGCACAATATAAGCCAAGGATTCTTAGGCTGTTGCCAATTGTTGCATCTCCTATAATTCCCACCAACATTTCCTCAGAAATTACACAACACCACCTCACTTCCCACTGGAGATCTTTTTAAAAAATATATTGATTGATTGCATCAAGGGAGCATGGAAAAATAATACCCTTAGTCACAGCATGGGGCCAATGTCTATCAGTGTTATCACAGACAAAGGTAGGTATGCTATGAGGGCTCCACCTACGCGTCCATCGAGAACAGTGTACAGATGTTTGAAAGCTGTGCTCTGTTCCCGTGTTGTCCCTCCTGCCATATACAAGGTAACCAGCTCAATCAGCCCTCCACTCTATCCTTGATGCTGCTGAATGCCAGGACTGCTGCAAACAAGACCAAGATCACCCAGGACTTGATTCTGGATGAAGCAGCAGAGCCAGCTTGCATTACAGAGACCTGGGTGGGCGCGGAGGGTGGTCCTATGCTCCCCTTCAACTGCCCACCTGGATACTCCCTCTGACTCCGGGGTTGACTGGAGTGTTGGGGGGGGGTAGACATTGTATAAAAGAACTCTTTGAAGGCTGTTAGGCTCTTGGCATTGACAATAACAGGTCTTGAGGCCCTTCACATGTTAGTAGGGAACAGGGATGGAACTAGTATTGTGCTGGTGTGTTGTGCTCCCCGTGACCCAGCACACTCCCTTCTGGAGCTGTCGACCTTCATCTCAGCGGCATTGTTGAGGTCTCCCAGGCTCATTGTTCTGGGTGATCTCAACATCCATGCAGAGGTGCAGACCACAGGACTGGCTCTTGGGTTCTTGATGAACATGACTAACCCCTGTGGCACCCCACAATTGAGGGACTATGGGGCAGAGTAATCTCCTCCAGCTGAACTCTCTGGGGACAGTCCTCCAAATAGAAACGGAAGCACCATAAAGCAGTGCCTCCAATTTCCAGTTCGGAGACCCTCCCCAGGAGGATACTGTGGTCGATGTTATGAAAGGCTGCTGAAAGATCGAGGAGCACTAACAAGGGTGATTTGCAGTTTCCCTCAAAAGGATGTTGTGCATGGTGACCAATGCCAATTTCATTCTGTGGCTTGGCCTGAATCCTGACTGGAATGAACTAAGGGCATCAGTTTCATCCAGAAGCCCCTGGAGCTGATCTGCCACCACCCTCTCGACTACCTTGCTGATAAATTGTATATTGGTATTTTGGAGGCTTGCTTGTGTTCTGCACAAGGATTTGGGTGAAGAGGCATGAAAGTAGCTGGTTTTTTTTAAGGAATTATTTGTTAAAGTTTAGAACTATTCTGTAGGAAACTGTGGTTCCGTAAATTAAACTGTGTGGTTCTGTAACTTAGAGCGTTGTGTCCTGTAAGGAGTCATTTCATATTTTAAGCACTTGTCTGTGATGTTTTAAAGCTCTAAGTTGTAGGGTACAGTACTGTATCATTTTTAAAATATTGCTTAATTATCTTAACACTTATTGTTATAATGTTCTTGCACAATGGTTTGGTCTTTAAGGAGCACTTTAATAATTTTTTTTTTTTTTGCAAAAAAACCCTGGACGTTTGTGCCATTTTTCTTTGCATTGGAATAGATTAATCCATTTTCAGTCCATTCTTAAGGAAAATCGCAATTTGTACAAAGGAAAAATTGCTTAACAGAATTTCATTTGGAACAAATTAATTCCTTTATACAAGGTACCACTGTATGGCAGTGTGACAAAACCCTGGAAACAGGAGTAATGAATATACAAATCATCAGCCAATCCCAGCAGGAGGGCGGGGAATGGTATGATATAAAAAGGGTGGAGCCTAGTCAGTTGAGGCAGTTCAGTTGAGTTAAGTTAAGCTGAAGGTTTTGAGAGTGAGTGCTGGGAGAGAGCACTGCTCTGTGAGAGTTCTGTCAGGCAGTGAGGGCTATACTGCTTACTAGGTATTGAAGACAGGGGGGCTGGAAGAGTTGATGAAATCTATTATATGTTAAAGGCAACGCATACCATCCTCAGATATTGTTATATTTATTATTTTCTCAATAAACTTTGTTATTATTTTTATATTATTCATCTGAGTCTGTCCCAATTCATGAGGCGGCGATTTTAAAAGGTGGCAGCATTATTAAGTGAATAAAAGGTGGCAGCATTACCATTTCCAACACAATTACACGTGTAAAAGGGAGGTGTCATCACAATTTGGTGGCACAGCAGTGGGATGTTGAAATAAACCCGGTTGTGCCTTTGAAAACCCAGTCTTGGAAAGGGGTGACGTCACAGGCAGTAACCAGGACGCTCCCAGAAAAAGAGAATAGTAAAACACTTCTGAGCTTTCTCTACCCAGAAAACTCTCAAAAGGGTCAGCATTAAGTGACTTCACAGTGCACAATAATAATTGTTATGGTTGAGAAATACTCTTCTACCAAAATTGAATGTTTCATTGTATTATTGCAGTTTTCAACTAGTGGAATTGTCCTTTTTGTTTGTTTTGTGTTTACTCCCAATAATACAAGGACGGAGCCCTAAATGTCGTTAAAACTTACTACGTATGGTAAGATGATGACACAATGCCTGTAAACTGATGAAGGGCTCTTTGTTTTCAGTCATATACTGAAGTGTGCCTCCCCTAAAATTTAAGGGCATTGTAACCCGCTTGGGTAATGCACTGCGACAACTACACTTTCCCAAGGTGAGGGTAAAAAATACAAACATCCCAGAACCTCTTGTCAACCACACTCCAGGGGTGTGTGGGTGTGGGTGGAAGGCCTCTAGAAAGGGAAGAGAACTATACAAAACACAGAGCTGATGCTGGCAGAAAAAAAAGCCTCTGGACTGTTAGTCCTGAGAGAAGCAAAAACCAAAGCCAAGTGTGCAGTTTTTATATATCTCCCAGTAGTGCTTACAGCATTATCTAGACAGTTTATTTAATTACGCAGGCTACTAATTGCTCCCCTCCCCGTGAGTTGGGTACTGCTTGGAAGGATAGAAGGCTGAGTCAGCCTCAGTTGGCTACCTGGGGTTCAACCCTGGGTCATGAGTAGAGTTTTAGCTGCTGCAGTGCCACAAGGCTTTTAACTAAAGGGAGAAAACCCCAGGGAACTGGGACCGATGGGATTGCCAGAAAAGAAGTTCATGCCTACTGCAGGCTGATAGACCCTCCTTTTTAGAACCAATCAAAACACGGAGATGCCTTGGTCATGGCACTCTCTGTCCTGACGTTCAGAGTAGAGTGGCCCAGTGGTACGAAGTGACCTCTCTATACCCTCCACGGCTTGGGGCCCAAATACTTGTCGGAGTGTATCTCTCAACTGAGGCCCGACACACTAGAATGTTGCAGGCACTCTCACTAGGGAGGTGCCGAAATCGCTTACACGCAACCGGGCCTTCTCTGTGGCTGGCCCCTCGCTCTGGAACCATCTTCCGAGTGAGTTCCGCCTTGCACAGTCCCTGCCCACCTTCAAAAAAGCACTTAAAACCATGCTTTATCAGGAGGCATTTGACAACCTTTAATTTAATTTTTTTTCTTTGATGCCTCTTGCTGATGTCTCTCTTTTATTATTGCATTGTCTTTCCCTGGTCTTTTATTGTTGTTTTAACCTATTGTTAACTGCCTGGAGTTCCTTTGGAAGATGGGCAGTATAATAAATAAATAAATAAATAAATAAATAAATAAATAAATAAATATTTGGTCTCCTTGGTGGATGGAACCAGAAGATCAGAGACTTGAGAAACTTGAGAGAGAGAATGAGTGAGGGAGACAGAGGGAGAGAGAGGGAGAGAGAGGGAAGGAGAGAGAGAGAGGGAATACAGCAAGTTAAAATACTAAATGACTGTAAGTAAATTTGTTGTGCATATCAGATGGATAATACATTGTGACACAGTACAAAGGAAACACCATATTCATTTTCTTATATCACACAATGTTTACTATTTCATTGTGCTTATGTTTTGGTTGCTATCCATTTTATATTAATCCTCCAACAAAAGCATATGAAGAAACTAATTGTATAACTTCAGTATCTATTTCGAAACAGTTGGTTTCTTTATACATGCCGTCAACGGAAAACCTTTCATAAACAAAGCTTTGATGATGGAAGGATTTTTCCAAGGTATAGGGAGGAAAGAAATACCTTTCTTTTCTTTTGTCTGAAGCATTTCCATACCATCCCTTTAGTGAAAACTTTTCCAGGGCATCTTACAATCACTGACCTAACAGCAATAGTCACAAAAAATTGGTTCTGCGCGCAGGGGATGCCTGTGGTCAGGAAATAATCCTGGGAAAGGTCCTGAATTTTCAACAATAATTTGATAAGGATTTCAATCTGATAAGGATTTCTTGGATCAGACCTCTGTCATGACTAGCCTACTCTGACACAGACCTTCCTAGGAGTACTCATTGAATTCATCAGAACTGCTTCTCAGTAGAGATGGGCACAAAACAAACTTTTAGTTCATTTCATTATTTGTTATTCATTTCATTAACTAACAAAATTAATAATGAACCCCAGAGTGAATTTAGAACAAAATGAACCAAACCGAAAAAAAAATGGTTTGGTTTGGTTTGGTTTGGTTCGTTAATGGCAGCCATGTCTCCTACCTGGTCCTGGTCTTCAGTCTTCCTGGCTGCAGGGAAAAGTCCACATGGTCAGAAGTAAAAAATAAAAACAAAAACAAAAACACAAAATAAAATAAAGGATTGCTGACCGGGCCCCAGGGGTGGCCGGGGTGGCACTCTAAAATAAAGTAAAAAATATTTAAAATAAAACCAGTGTCAACTGGACCCCAGGGGCCATGTGGTTGGTGCTTGAAGGAAAAACAAACAAACAAACAAAGTGCCCTGCTACAGCCAGGAACCCAAAAGTAAAAAAATAATAAAATAAAATAAAATAAAATAAAGGAGTGCTGACCCAGCTCCAGGGGTGGCCAGGTCAGCACCCTAAAATAAAGAAAAAATATTAAAAATAAAACCAGCATCAACCAGGCCCCGGGGCTGCATGGTTGGCGCTTGGGGGGGCGGGGGGAAGGAGTGCAGGTCCAGCCCCAGGGGTGGCCGGGTCGGCACTCTAAAATAAACAAAAAATATTAAAAATAAAAGCAGCACCGACCGGGCCTCAGGGGCCGCACGGTCAGTGCTTGAAGAAAACAAAAAACAAAACCAAAAACAGCCCTGTGCTACAGGAACTGAGAAGTAAAAAGAATAAAAATAACAATAAAAATTAAATAAAATAACATAAAATAAAATGAAGGAGCACTGACCCAGCCCCAGGGGTGGCCTGGTTGGTGCCCTAAAATAAAGAAAAAAATATTAAAAATAAAACCAGCACTGACCGAGCCCCAGTGGCCGCACGGTTGGTGCTTGAAAAAAAAAGGAGCACTGGCTTGGCTCCAGGGGTGTCCAGGTCAACACTCGAATATAAAGAAAAAAATATTAAAAATAAAACCAGTGCAGACTGGGCCCCAGGGGCCACACGGTGGGCACTTGAAGAAAAATAAAATAAAATAAAATAAAGCCCTGCGCTACAGCTGTAGGACGGGCCAGGAACCCGGAAGTATTTATTTATTTTATTTATTATTGAATTTATACCCCACTCATCTTCCCAAGGGAATGCTGGGCGGCTTACAAAGGCTGATCAGATCAGCGAAATATCATTAAACAAACAAAGAAACAAACAAATGAAACAACATAACAATAAAAACATTGGCATCTATATCAAAAAAACATAAATCACTCAGGTGAAAAACACCTTGTTAATTAAACTAACTTGCAACAGATGGCGGGAGAGAGAAAAAAATTAAACTTGGTCACCAAAGGCCTCGCAGAACAGAATGGTTTTCAACACCCTACGAAAGGCCAGCAGGGACCCTGCAGAGTGCACTTCGCTGGGGAGGCTGTTCCACATTGATGGGGCAGCCACCGAGAAGGCCCAATTGCGGGTTGAGGTTTTTCAGGCCTCTCAGGGGGTGACGACCTGAAGCGAGTGCGCTCGCGACTGCTGAACTGGTCGGGCTGAAGTTGATCACTGGGCGATCCACTCCGCCAGGTAGTCCGGGCCCAAGCCATGGAGGGTTTTATAAACTAAAACCAAGACCTCGAATTTTATCCGGGACGCAACGGGCAACCAATGCAGGCAGGCCAGGACTGGGGTGATGTGGTCATGATGATGCACACCCACCACCAGCCTGGCCGCCGCATTTTGTACCCGCTGCAGACGCCAGAGGAGAGTCAAGGGCAACCCCATTTAGAGGGCGTTGCAGTAGTCCAACCTCGAGATCACCAGCGCTTGGACCACTGTTCTCAGGGAGTTGCCGTCTAGGTATGGGCGGATCTGGGAATTTGGCGCAGATGGTAAAAGGCGGTCCGGGTCACAGCAGCCACCTGGGCATCCAAGGATAGCGTCGGATCCAGAACCACGCCCAGATTCCAAACCCTGTCCGCCAGCTGGAGGGAAACACCCTCCAAACTTGGGAGAGGGCTTCTGTATCCAGACGGAGAACTCCCGAAGAACATCACCTCGGTCTTCTCGGGGTTGAGTGGGCATCCAATGATCTCCTGTGCCATATTGATAACCCGCTGGAGTGATTTCCTCTGAGCCACCGTGCAACTGGCATACCACACACATATGCAGTACGTCAGTACACTTTCTATTACACAATGATAAAAAGACACCAATAGTCTCTGAGTGATGTTATTCTTTCTGAGCACTCTCAGAAAGTACAGTCTCTGTTGGGCCTTTTTCAGCAGCTCGGAGGTGTTTACACTCCAGGTTAAATTCTCCTCAATATGGACTCCCAACAAACGGAAGTCGGTCACCCTTTCTACACAGTCCCCACTGATGAATAGTGGTTGAAGATCTGTTTTCTTCTTCCTGTATCTATTATGAGCTCCTTAGTTTTTAATGTGTTCAGAAGCAAGTTGTTCTCTCTGCACCACTCAATCAACCGCTCCACCTCATCCCTATAAGCAGACTCATCTCCTGCTGAGATAAGCCCCACTACCGTGGTGTCATCCGCAATCTTAACTATAATGTTGTTATGATAGGCGGGAATACAATCATAAGTATAAAGAGTAAAGAGCAGTGGACTCAGCACACAGCCCTGTGGAGAGCCAGTACTAAGACTCAGATCTGTAGATGTACATTGACCTACTCTAACCCTCTGACTACGTCCGGACAAAAAACTATTTATCCACATACATATAGAATGTGGAAATCCCAAATCCCCTAATTTAACCACCAGTCTGTGAGGGAGGATGGTATTAAATGCTGAGCTAAAGTCCACGAAAAGCAGTCTTGCATAGCTTCCCCGCTGTTCCAGATGTGACAATGCAGCATGAAGGACTGTAGCTACAGCATCCTCTGCAGATTTATTTGCTCGATATGCAAACTGGTGGGGATCAAAACTGGGGGAGAAGTGATGTGATGTAATTCCGGACCAGTTTTTCAAAACATTTCATCACCACTGGAGTAAGTGCAACTGGTCGATAATCATTAAGACTGGAGATATGAGATTTTTTAGGTACACGAACTATGGTGGAGGACTTCAAACAAGATGGAACCCTAGATTGAGCCAGAGACTGATTAAAGACCTTGGTAAAGACTCCAGCTAGTTGATCTGCACAGTCTTTCAACACACATCCAGGAATTCCATCGGGTCCAGCAGCCTTCTTTGGGTTGATCGCCCGCAGCATACGCCTCACCTCATACTCCTCTACTTTAAGGATAAAGCTGCTGTGGACTGGGGACTGTAGTGCAGCTTCCTTTGGTGCTTCCACCTCAAAATGGCCAAAAAAGATGTTTAACTCTTCTGCCAATGCTGCATCGCCCGCTACAACTCTGTTGTTTGTCTTGTAGTTCGTAAGATGCTGGACTCCTTGCCACACTTTCCTGTTGTTAATAATGTCCAGATGCTGCTCAATCCTGTTCTTGTAGTCCAGTTTGGCCTCTCTAATTCCTCTCTTCAGGTTTGCTCGGGCCATACTGTAAGCCCTATCTCGAGACCTGAAGGCGATATCCCTTTCTTTCAATAGTCTCTGGACTTTCTGAGTCATCCAGGGCTTCTGATTTGGGTAGATCCGGATACGTTTGTTCACCATAACAGTGTCTATGCAGTTCCTAATATAACACATAACACTGTCTGTGAAAATCTCCAAATCTTGATGTTCAAAAACATCCCAGCTAGTCCTGCCAAAGCAGTCCTGAAGCTGCTGAGATGCACCAATTGACCAGCTTCTCACAGTCTTTATAGTGGCAGGAGCAGTTTTCCTGATGGGGACATATGCAGGAACCAAAAACAAGGACATGTGATCAGATTGGCCCAAATGTGCTAATGGTCTAGCTCTGTAGCCCAACCTGATATTTGAATATACCTTGTCCAGTGTGTTAGATTCTCTAGTAGCACACTTGAGATGTTGATACAGTTTGGGGAGTGCTGTTTTCAAATCCACATGATTAAAATCCCCTGCTATAATGTGTACCGCGTTTGGGTGTGTGCTCTGTTGATGGTTAATACTATCATATAAGAGTCCAATGGCTGAGTTACTGTTTGCATCCGGTGGAATATAAACTGCTGTAATCATGACAACTGAGAACTCTCTTGGTAGATAAAAGGGCCTACATTTGACAGTCATGTACTCCAGATCTGGAGAGCAGTGTCTGTCCACGATCACTGTATTTGTGCACCAGTTATTGTTAACATACACAGAGAGACCTCCTCCTCTACTTTTACCAGAGTCCTTTGTTCTGTCGTGACGCTGTGCCGTGTAACCTGACAACCCAACCACTGAGTCTGGAATGCCTTCGTGGAGCCACGTCTCTGTAATTAACAAAATGCAGCTATCCTTCATGATATTATTACTTACAATCTGAAGCCTCAGTTCATCCATCTTATTTGCCAAGGACCTCACATTTGTAAGATAGAGACTGGGAAGTGGTGGTTTATGTGGTTGTTTCCGTAGTCTAGTCAACACTCCAGCTCTGCAACCTCGCTTCCGCTTCCTCTCTTTACGCCGCCTCCACCTCCTCCCCATAGGGATAACAATCCATGGAGAACCAGGGGTTCTTGCTATGCTCTCTGGGATGTTGTGTAATCTAAGAAACTCAGCTGTAACACTCTGCTTGTAGCACACTCCTATCTTGAGAAGGTTCTTGCTGATTGTAAAGTTTGTCCGCTGAACAAAATGTACACAAAATAAAAAGCAACTCATACACAAAAAAGCACACAAAGTACCGACATGGACAGCACTGGGCTGCAGCAACTATGTGCGCCACCATTTCCGGAGTTGTTAAAATAGAGATAAAATGGAGAAGAATGGGGTTTTAAAAAGCCAGTCAGATTTGGTTTTCTGACTCACTGTGACCACCAGGGAGTAGCTATATTCCACGGCATTGAGGCTATCTCTCTCCTGTGTTTCTCCTGTATATTTCTTAAAGTTGTTAAAATTGTTGAAGTTGTTCAGGTTGAAAGACAATAAATCTTGCATTATGGCCTTGTGAGTTCTTAAAGTCCTCCTTTCTTCCTCTGCCAAAAACAACAACGGGGGAGCTTGAAATCTTCAAGGTCAGCTCTCAACTTGCCTGATTTCTCTGCAGCAGCTTTTCTCCCGTAGTGCTCCAAAAGATTGGTAGAGCAGTAATAATAATGTAATAGTGTTCCAAGATAAGTAATACAGAAATAATTAGTATAAGACAAATAAAAACCAAGTGAGGACAGGGAACAGAGCACAAACGCTGTGCCTCCTTGAAAACCGGAACCGGTGGCTATGGCAGACACCCATTCGGGCATACTCTGGCAGCTTTTATGAGCCATGATGGGCAAGGATCGAAGGGGGTGGATGCAGGTCGGCCGTGGGCAGTTGCCCTGGAGGCCTCCGAAGAGGAAACAGGCCCAAACTCAACCAAACGAGGAGAGCGAGGGGGTGCAGCCACAGGGGATGGTGAGGGAGGGTTAGTGCAACCGGATTCGAAGCCGGCCCGGATGGCCTCTATTTTTGATCTAAAAAAGACTGCAAAATTCTTGCTACTGAAATCAGTAGGAGGCCTTTCCAGACTAGGATGGGTGAGGTCTCGAACCACCCGGAAAAGTTCCGCCTGGCAGTTCGAGGCCTCATCAATTCTCAGGGAGTAGTAAGATGTTTTAGCCTCCCTGATTGCACGAGAGTAGCGCCTAGTCTGGATAACAACTGCAGTCTTATTGATAGCCGTCCGGCTTCGTCTCCAGCTGCTCTCTAGCCTCCTCCGCTCCTGCGTCATCGCTCTTAACTCCACTGTAAACCACGGCGAAGGTCAAGCTCTGCTGCGGAGGAGGCACTTGAGGGCGATATGGTTGACGGCACGGGAAGCTGTTTCAAACCATTGGTCAGCCGTAGTCTCAGCCGAATCATCAGCCAAGCCACCAGGAAGCTCCCCAAAGTCTTCACGGAAGCGAGCAGGGTCCAGAAGCCTCCAGGGGCGGGCCCATACAAGGGGCCGATGGTCCCCGTGTGTGTGTGGGCGATTGACAGGGAAAAGGACAACAGGTGATGATCTGACCATGACACAGGTAGGGAAACAATGTCGTCCACCCCCAGACTAGAATCCACCGACATGAAGGTAAATACCAAGTCAAGGGTATGCCTAGACCTGTGGGTAGGGCAAGAAATATGCTGGGATAGACTCATGGAGGCCATGGACTCCATGAATCCCAGAACTGCACCAGACAGTTCACCGCCAGCATGCACATTGAAGTCCCCGATGACCAAAAGCCGGGGGGACCTCAACAGAGCCACCACGATGAACTCCGAGAGCTCTGGTAGGAATTGTGCTGGGTTGCGGGGAGCACGGTAGCCCAGCACAATGCCAAATCTATCCCGTTGACCTACCAACAGGTGAAGGCATTCTAACCCTGGACTAACCAATGTCAAGGCCCTGGTCACATGAAGTGATTCCCTGTACACAATGGCAACCCCCCCTTCTGACCCTCCAACCTATCCGCTCCCTGAACCAGGAACCCAGGCAGGCACAGCTGGGTGAGGGATGCTCCCCCCTCTGCGCCCACCCAGGTCTTTGTAATACAGGCCAGGTCGGCCCTCCCATCAGTGATGGCGTCATAAATGATGGGGGTCTTATTATGGACCAACCTGGCATTCAAAAGGAGATAGGAGAGGTTGGAGGCACTGGTGGGATGGCTCCGGGACATGTGGCGGTGAGCCAAGGGGTCAGAACGTGGGACAGGCACAAGATACCTGACCCGAGTTCTTCTTACCTGACTAACCCCCCGACTCCAAGCGTACCGTCCACGGTTCACACAGTCAGAATATGAGTCCCTGCTGACATGGCAACCAGAAAAGAAAGGAGGGGAAAAATCACACAATAAAAGGGTATAAATACAAACAAATAACTAGGAGTAATAACTAGTGAACAATAAATAATAACAACAATGGAATAAACTAAAGATTAATAATTAAAACAATCATGTTGATGGGCAAACAAAGCCAGGGCTATGGAAGGAACGGGGGAACAGGAGGGGGATAAAAAATCCTTGACGAAGCAATCATGGGCATGATTAATAACAGGTGGTAACTAGCACAGTAGCAGGCCAAGCAATCATGATCATCAAGGGCAGGCCAGTTCTACGGAGCTGCAATACCCGAAAGGAACTCAGGGAAGGATCAGCAAGATGGCAACATGCCACTGAGCATCTCAAAAAGTCCAAATCCCTAACCTGCTACCAGTCCAGCGAGAACAGGGTGACAGTGGGATGGGGGCTGGGAACATCACCTCGGGCATCAGTGGATTCAAATCCAGGTCCAATGCAACGAAGAAACATCCTTGATCACCCCCGAAGTCTACAAGATGCCCTGCCTCACCAAACAGATGATCAGGGGGCCACCAGCTACAGATGGTCAGGTCAAACGCCGCACTAGGGCCGGCCATAAGGCAGGCAAAAGTCTGATGACAGCCACCAAAAGTGCATAGGCTCCAGGTTGATAGATGCAGCAAGAGAGTCCAGGGAATCCACGGGCAGGTAGTCGAGTGAGGCAGATGTAAGCCCCGACAGCTTGGCGGCTCTGGACAAAGCACTTGATCCCGGCAGACCCCACAGGTGGCAAGGGGTCGGGTGGCAAAGCCGGGAGGCAGGCAACCAAAAGGCAACAGCCACAGCTGCCAGTCCAGGAGGCCATTCGGCGATTGAGAAGGCACAAACGCTTCATGGCTGCCCCAATCAGCTGGGAACAGAGCAGCCAAAGAAGAGTGTGGGGGCGGAGAGGGATAAACATCTGTGACCACCCAGACCGATCCCAGCACTGATCCCAGATCCAGCCAGATGGCAGGGAAGAAAAGCCAAGTCTTCCACAGTCCTCGGTGTAAGCGGCTCCAGTCCCCTTGCTCTAAATAGAGGGCGAGCCGAGAGGAGGGCTGGAAACAGGAGCAGAACATCGGCGGCCACTGCCCTCGGATTAGGAGACTTCAGCCCACTGGCTCTAGGTGGTGAACGAGCCGAGCAGAGGGCTAAACGCGGGAGGGGAGGAATGCCCGCAGCCACCATGATCGAATCTGCGCCGCACCGCAAGCCAGGATCTAACGGCTGGAACCAGGAGCCGAACCCAGCGCGACCCTCCGAACAGGCGCTCGCCCGCTGGCTCTGGATGATAGTTGAGCCACATGGGTGACGAACATCAAGTGTTCAGGTAGCGATCAAAGTGGAGAGGGGTTGGGGTTGGGAGGGGAGGGACGCTTGAACCGACCTCAGAGATCTCGGAGATTTAATGATCTAGAAGGAGCAGTGCCTTCGCCTCTTCCTCCGTCAAACCGCAATACGAGCTCCCCCTTCAACCCCCCCCCCGAGCCCTGGCAGGCCCACAGCAAAATTAAAAATAAAAAACAAGGCAGCACAGCATTAAAAAATGTCCAAACGCGGCAAGATGCCACAGCCGCTTTGATCTGCTGCTGCCGCCGGCCGCCATCTTTCTCATCTTGTTGCAGGAGTGCTTTCTCAGCCTTGTAAAAAAATAAAAATAAAAATAAAAATAAAAATAAAATAAAGGAGCACTGACCTGGCCCCAGGGGTGGTCGGATCAGCACCCTAAAATAAAAAATATTAAAAATAAAACCAGCGCCAACTGGGCCCCAGGGACCACACCGTCAGCGCTTGAAGAAAAAACCAAAACATAAGGGGAAAAAAGCCCTGCACTACAGCTGTAACGCAGGCCAGGAACCCAGAAGTAAATAAATAAAATAAAATAAAATAAAAGGATTGCCCCACCGCCGCTGCTCGGTAAGATGATGATGATGATGTGTTTATTTATTTATTTTTTGAATGTTTTTCCCGTCCACACGCTGTCAAATGGATTAAATCGCGGAAAGCGGGGAAAAAATGAATAACAAATCAATGAACCACCATTTTTTTCTAAAAAATTCATTACAAATGAAACGAAACAAACCAAACCCTAAAACAAACCAAAACAAAACAAATTGCCATTTTTTCGGTTCGTGCCCATCTCTACTTATCAGTATTGATGGTATTACATAGGACTGCATTCTTATGACATAAAAACCCATTTTGAAGTCCACATTGTGTTGTGAGGTCCATCATCAGTAATGATTTGTTCAATACAATTCTGGGGATTTGGAATGGCTTGAAAGGCCATCTAAGAAGTAGCTAATGATGTCACTGCCTCCTCTTACTTAATGTTACCTTTTATTGCTTCTATGCCTTGTTTCATCATGTAGAACCTTAATAAAGAGTGTGGATAATTAGGATAGCTATAGATGTCACAGGTGATGCAGATCTGGGAGATTATGTGGCTTGGTGTTTAATGAAGAAGAGGTCAACAGGACAACATGTTTCTAAAATAGGAAGTGAGGGCTGCAAAGGCTATGCCTGTTCTTACCGGAAAGGGTCATTTTAATGGGAGTGGTCTCTCTCAAAGCAACATCTCTGTCTTTTGGGAAATTGCTCCACCTCAACCTGCCAGAGTAGAAGCCCTACAGCTTCTATTTTGGGAGGATGAGAGGGAGCAATTTGGGCCAGTTTGGGCATGGATCAAGGACAGTCTGGAGCACATTTCCATGTATGTTCAGTGATTGCCAGGAAACACCTCACACTTTACCTGATAAAGTTGGGTTTGTGGAAGTATTTCATGTCATTCTGCCCTGAGGAATAAAACGAATTCTTAAGAGGGAACCATCATGTGTTAATTCCTTTAGCAGTAACACATAGTTTGCATAAACACATCATGCTGCTTCTCCCAGTTGCTATCAGCCAGAAAAATGTCTTTCAATCCATGATTTAGTTAATTAATGAAAACATTTATAAGTGGTCCTCCATCCTGGTGTGGACCAGGGTGATGCAATAGACATGGCAACCAATAATTAAACAATACAATACGAACAAATTATTATTGTGAAGATTAGTCTCAAAGACTCACCTTGCCCTGCACAAGATATCTGTACTCCGCCGGGGGTCGTAGGGCTGTTTGTTTGCCAGCTGGCCCTGGGGATCTCTCCAGGCTGTCTTTCCATGGTGGTGGCTCAACCTTGGGCGGCTATTGGCCCGCCCCCCCGGCCACGCTTGCCATGGCTCGTGAGCCCTTTTGTCAATGGCGGTGGCCTTTCTCCGCCCGTGTTTGCCAGCTTTCGGCCATGTCTGCTAGGGTTCACAAGCCCACCCACTGTTGGTGGTGACCCCACCCCTATGGCGGCCGAGAGCGGGATTGACTTGGTCGCTGTAAACCCTTTGGGGGGGGGGCGTTTGGACGGTTGGTGGTTGTGGTGGCCCTCCCAGCTGAGTCCGCCCAGTTCTGGAGAGCCCACCCTGGTATGGTAGCAGTGCAGGCGATGACGGCCCTGGCCAGGCGTGGGTGCTCAGAGGCAGTGGCGGCTGAGGCCCCTCGTGGCTTACATTCCATCTGGTCCAGCAGTAGGTGACTTGGAGCCGGCACTGGCTGTTCGGAGGCAGTGACTTTATTGGTCAGAGGCTGTGGTGGTGGCGGCCTGGGGGCGATGGGTTTGGGGGTGTTGGCTCCTGCTAGAGGACTGTGATCTCGAGTGGCTGGCTTCTTCTCACACCTCTGACTGGGAGCAGATGGACCTTTTGTTGTTCGAACATCACTGGACTTTTAGACCTGGGTTGTGTGCTGCTCCTGTACTGACGTCTACACCCTGCATTGACAATAACATATGAAGCACTGGCAGCCTCCCATTTTGGATTCCTGGACCATGGGCTGGCTTGTTTGGCTCATCTGGGGTGGCCTGGTTGCTCCCTCTTTTTGCGGGCCACCCCCCATGCTTCATCGCAGAGCCAGCCACCTTCCTCCTCTGCCTGGACTTTCCCTCCCATCCATCATCCTTTGGAGCAGTCCCTGCCCCCTCTCCACCCTACCCCCAACCCCCGCCTCTTTTTATTTTTCCATCTGGGCACTTGGCTTATGGGCCTGTATTATGTTTTTTATTATCTTATTTGATTTGATTTAATTCTTTTTTCTTGTTTGGAGTTATTTATTATTATTATCATTGTATTAGGTGTTTGTTTGTTTGTTTGTTTGTTGTATTTTTGCAATATCTTGCTATTGTATACAGTTTTTTTTTGTCACCATGTCGGCAGGGACTTTAATTCCTGTGGTGTCTGGTCATGGGAGGTACGCTCAGAGCGGGGGGATTAGTTGGGTAAGAAGAACTCGGGGCAGGCAGCTGAGGCCTGTCCCCCGTTCTGATCCCCCTGCTCACTGCCACGTACCTGGGTGCCATTCCGCCAGCGCCTCCGGTCTCTACTGCCTACTGGTCAATGCCAGGTCGGTTCATAATAAAACACCTATCATCCATGATGTGATCATGGATGAGTGAGCCGACCTGGCCTGTATCACTGAGACCTGGGTGGGTGCAGAGGGTGGGGCTTCCCTCTCCCTCCTGTGCCCGGGTTTCAGGTCCAGTGGGCCAGCAGGTTGGAGGGTTGGGGGGGTGGCCATCGTTTACAGGGAATCCCTTTCTATTAGCAGATCTGCGGCATTGGTGTGTCCTGGGGTTGAATGCCTTCATCTATCGGTGGGTCAGCAAAATAAGTTTGGTATTGTGCTGGTGTACCGTGCTCCCCACAACCCAGCTCAATCCTTTCCAGAGATCTTGGAGTTCATCTTGGCTGCCATGTTGAAGTTCCCCTGCTTATTGGTATTTGGGGACTTCAACGTGCATGCTGAGGAGGAACTCTCTGGTGCAGCTCTGGAATTCATGGAATCCATGACCTCCATGAATCTATCTCAGCATATTGATTGCCCCACCCATAGAGCAGGCCATGCCCTGGACCTGGTTTTTTCCTCCATGTCGTCAGAGTCTTGTCTGAGGGTTAGGGGTATTTCACCCCTACCTGTGTCATGGTCGGACTACCATCTGCTAAAATTTTCCCTGTAGATCGCCACCCCGCCCCACAGGGAACGTTGGCCCTACATTTGGGCCCACCCCTGTAGGCTCCTGAACCCCAGTAGGTTCGTGGAAGCCTTCGGGGAGCTTTCTGGCGGTCTAGCAGACGACCCGGTTGATGCCTTGGTGGATAGGTGGTATGAGGGTGCCACCAGGGTGGTAGACCGGATCGCCCCCAAGCGCCTCATGCACTGTGGAGATCGCTCCTCGCCGTGGTATTCGGCTGAGCTGCGGTTGATGAAACAAGAATGTAGGAGGCTAGAGGTCATTTGGAGGGCACATCGGATGGAAGTGAGTAGGGCTGCACTTAAGCAGCTGACTGGCCACTATGTTCGCGTGATCAGGGATGCCACAAGATCCTATGTCTCCCTGAGAATTGGGGAGGCCTCGAACCGCTAGGCGGAGCTCTTCCGGGTGGTTCGGGACCTCTCCAATCCTGGTCAGCTGGGGCCTCCTCCTAGTTTGCAGCCTATTTTAGATCAAAAATTGAGGTCATCCACTCTGATCTGCCCTCCGGCTGCTCTAGTTCATCCCCTGAGATCTCTGAGGCCCCACCCCCTATGTCTCCCAGCCTGGTGGAGTTTGGGCCGGTGTTTCCAGCAGAGGTGCCTCTGATTTTTATGTTCACTTGTTGTTGTTTGTCTCTCTTTTAGTGTACACCACCCCGAGTTCCGTCCTGGAAGATGGGGCGGTATATAAACAAACAAACAAACAAACAAACAAACAAACAAATAAATAAATAAATAAATAAATAAATAAATAAATAATTGAAAGGCAGAGCAAAAGTAATAAACAATAACATTGTTATCACTGAAGAGCAGCACAATTAGAACTGGCTAGCTGAAATTTAATGAGTTAAAAATGCAAGGACAAATAAAAACACCTCTGATATTGGCTTGGCTCTCTCCACACAAGAATGGTCAGCTATCGTTGCTGAAACAGCTATACCCCATAAAAGCTTCTTAAGCCAATGAGACCACCGGGCCAGCAAGTGACCAAGTAGATCAAGTGAGAGACTTGATTTCACGAGATTGTAGGTGGGGGGGGGCAAGGAAGCCCATCTCTTTTCTGGGGAAGTACAATCCTAGCTAGCATACCAGTAGACACTTGTAGCCTGAAGAATCTAATTAATATTCACAGCCTAAAAGTACATGAAAAGCATAAAGAAGGATGATGATGATGATGATGATGATGATGATGATGATGATGATGATGATGATGATGATGATTTATCCTTGACTCGGAGAATTTTCAGGAAAAACTGTACTTTCCTTATGAATGGCATCTTGAACATGTTTCCCACTCACAATTTGATTAAGATTTAAAAGCAGAGGTCATATGAAGTTGCTTCTGGGCTTGGATTTGGGCTGCTAGTTGAAACCTACATTTGCAAGTGGCTGGCCAATCCCTCTTCTCTTACAGTATAATATTGCAAGGTAGAACATAGGGGTCAGGGTCAAATTTGATACAGTCTTCCCCCGTCACTTCGTGTTTCATATACTGCGGTCCCGGTATATCCCGGGACTGTAGTATATGAAACAAAGGGCTCCAGGGGCAAGCTGCATGGGCCCCTTTGAGGCCTCCTGAACTTACCCCAGGCCTGGCGCTGCCCTGAGCAGGCCTCCGACGGGATTCCCAGGCCTGTTGGAGCCCCCATAAGTGGCTTCCAGTGAACCAGAAGTGACTTCCGGAAAACCAGAAGTGACTTCTGGATAACCAGGAACCACTTCTGGGGCCTCTGACAGGTCCAGGAAGCCCGTTGGAGGTCTGTTCAGGGCAGAGCCAAGCCTCAGGTAATTGTAGGAGGTAGAGATGGGCACGACCAGAAAAAATGACGTTTTGAGTTGTCGTTTGTCAGAATGGGTCCATTTCGGGTCGTTTCCGTTTGCCACGGAAATTTTCAAAAATTTGTCGTTTCTGTTTGTCGTTTGTTGTTTGTTGTTTCCACCGCGATTTACTGCAATTTGACGTCTCAGCATGGGGGCGTCCCGCAATGACCCAGAACAGGCGGAAAACACTTTAAATTGGGTGATGATGATGAATAATATCGTTGCATGAGACTGCATATTTTTGAAATAAATCCACACCTCCTCCCCCTCCCACTTGAACCTCCCCCCTTTTCCCAATTAAAAAAAATCCTCTCAAACTGCAAGAGGGAAAAAAAAAGAATAAATTGCTGCAAAGCTGCAGCCAGGGAATTAAGGAAATGAAACTATTTTCTAAATTCAATAATTCCCTCCCTGCCTGCCTAACTTAAATCTAAAGCCTCCACTCCCTCCCTCCAAATTTCAAATAGAAAGCCTCCAGTGGAATGGAAAGCATTAGCCAGCAGCAGCCACCCACACAGCCCTCCACCCTCCTCCACATCCAGACCCGACTGCGACTTCTGGAAGGTGCCTCAGTTTTTTATGCCCTCTGGCACATCCAGAAGTGTCAGTCAAAACCTGGCCATGCGATTGGTGGAATGGGTCAAAAAATTTGCATGGTCCCATCCCATGGCCAGCCCATCATTGCGCAGGTGTAAAAAAATAAAAATAAAATAAAATAAAATAAAATCAATGGAGAGGTTTTATTGCAAGAAAAACCCACTGCTGCTACTATAAAAATTCAGGCATTTAAAATACCTAATTTTCACATGTTTCTGTTGTGCTTTAGTGGGTTTTTGGACCACGATTTAAAAATAAATATTGCAGTCACCATTTTGGATCCCCCCACCGCATGGCATAGAGACGACGAGGATGACCCCCCCCCCCAGCCTGGTGCAAGCAGCCCAGGAAAGGAGAGGGGGGAAGGCCGGGGACCCCCCTCCCAGAAACCACCCCTCTGGTAGGTGCCCTTACTCAGGCAGGCATATTTTCACCTGCTTTTTTGGCCGAGAATCGTTTTTTTTTTTTTAACTTTTTAAAACTTTTTTTCTGTGCTGCTTGTTGACAATGGCATCGCACAATCGCCGCGATGCCATTAACGACAACAATAAACCCGACCCAATTTTTCTTTTTTCGGGTTGGGTTCGAGTTGGAGCGGCGTAATTATTGTTACCATTTCTGTTACGTAACAATAACGATAACCGAAAATGGAAACGACAATTTCGCCAAGTCGTGCCCATGTCTAGTGGGAGGCCCCAAATAGTTCCCCCCCCATCCTGATCCAATCCAGCATCCACATATCACAGATTTTCCATTATCGCGGGTTGGCAATAAGCATGGGATTACTGTATTCCACTGGCACAATTCATCCGAGGCTGTCAGCAAGGGGGTCCCTCCCGATAGCTCCCATGTAACCCTAAAATAGACTCTGGAGACTGGAAATCACCCCTAGTGTGGTTGCGGAGGGGAGAGGAGGGAGAAAAAGGTATCAAATTCCACCATTGGGGTCCTGGATTTAGACGATATGACACACTGTATCTGGTCCTCAAACCAGTCAGTCAAACAGTCATCCACATTGTCTCAACTAGAATCAGCTCATTGAATCAGTGGGTACTGAGTGAGTCATCTCCTTTGATGATTCTCCAGATCCAGTGATTAAATTCCCTTTGTTCAAATGGGCCTACACTAGTTGCAGGCTACTCTTGGACTCCGGCTGTTATCTAAGACAGTGGTTCCCAATAGAGATGAGCAGTTTGGCAGATGGCTGAACACATATTCTATGGTCCAGCATCCTATACCCTCCAACGGGCACCCACTCAGAAGCAGTGCCACGCCTCCACTGAGTGAGTGCCCCAGCAAATAGGGCAAGGTGGCAAACCATGGAACATTTGCTTGGCTGTCCACTAAACTGGCAGGAACCACCAAACTAGCAGTTCTCTAGTTCCCAAGCATGGATGCTGTTGAATTCTAAGGAGTACTAAACAGCATGTCAGGGCTTCTTGGTATTTTAGACCAACCACATCTGGGGATGCACATTTGGGTACCAGTGATCCAGGAATGTAAAACTTGCACATAATCTAAGACACCGCTATAATGCTGTACAACATTTATGATAAATTCTGAATAGTAATATACAGGATTAGAAGGCACCACACTTTCCAGCACAGAGCAAGCTGAACCCTATATGGCTCTGAATATGTTCCTGTGGGAAGATTGCTTTCTCTTCATCCATTTGAGAAGTGGTACTTCTGGTAGAGGCCAGAGGCATATAGTATTTTTCACAGCACACATGCTTCATGAATTAATATCATGAAAATGCCTTAACTTTTTTCCCAATAAATTATGTGTTTGTAGATTAAAGATTACACATGCGTCCGTTCTGGAAGAGAACAGAGAGGCTGGAGACTGATCCCTGACAGAGAAAGACAGTTTCGAGACTGTGGCCCAACACCTGACAAAATATTCAGGATCATATCTATAGGCATCTCATAGATTTCCAACTTTATGAAGCCAGGGCTCATAAGGGAGAAAGTGTTCCCCAAGGTGCTCTAGACCAAGGCCATCTAGGACTTCAAACTATGTAACCCTGAGCTCTTGAACTGAATTGACCCTTGAAGTCAAGCGACAGGCAGTGCTGCTTAGAAACTACATATCTTATGTATATTCAGCCATCAATCTCCTGAGCAGGGTTGACTGGTTCTCTTCCCCCCACCCCACCCCCAAGTAAAAGAAAGTATCTCCTTTCTCTGATTTCCTTCCAAGTTGTACCTTCTGTTGTGAAACATTATCACACAGCCTACCTTTCATAGACACAGCAGCATTCCTTCGAAGTCACAAGACATCGGAGTACACAGGAAGTTACTGGCCACTTCAAGCAACAAACACCAGACAGAGGACAAAGGCTGCCACATCAGGTTTGCTTAACCTTCTTTGATCTCTGGCCCTGCCAGCAGCATCATTGTACAAGGGGGCTGCATGAGAAGAATGCTCATAAAATGTCACCATCACATGCCATGACAAACAGAACTTGAGAAGTGTACATAGTCTGAGCATAGCATGTCTTCAAACATGTTTGTTGTGGTTTATTCCAGGTGAGTACTCTCTGTCCAGAGAATAAATAACATTGGTATGTGGAGGAAATTGTGTAACCCAACAAGAACCTGTTTGCTATCAAGATTTTCTTCTTCTTCTTCTTCTTCTTCTTCTTCTTCTTCTTCTTCTTCAAGTATGCAAAGTTGCAGGGCTAGACTTAGTTACCAATTATTTTATCACTGTTCCTCCCTTTCTGTGAAATTGGATTGCTTATTTCTAGCTTGTTATTTATTTTTTTCTTTCTTTGTTTCAGTTTTTCATTGTTCTTTTATAATTTAAGTATGGTAAAAACAAATTAATTGTATTACTCCAGTACTACAATCATCATTCTTTAATATTGTTGTAAACCACCCAGCATGGCCCTGTTGACAGATGAGAAGTATAGAAAGCCAATAAATAAATAACAATATTCCTGCTATTAGTTATGCATTACGTAGCAATAAATGCCATTATCTGCATACACATGACAAGGATGTACAATCAACATTTCTATGGTGGATGAGCCATCCGAAGAAGGTAAGAAGATCTGTCTGGATCAAGCCAAGTGTTTTACAATCAGTGGCAAGTCTGATCCATCAAAAAATTCCACAAGTTGGACATGAAGGTAACAGCCATCCTTGTCTGTCTCCAGCTCTGCTTCTGAATGTGGTGCTACTTTTTAGCTATGATTAAATTATCCTTGCCGGATTTGCCTCATCTCTTTCCTATATGTGATGTCCTCACCCCCACATTGTAGCAATTAAATTTGAGTTCAAAGCAATAGCTGGACACACCGCTGAAAGGCTTGCTCTGCTCGAGACCTTGCATGAGGGTCAAAAGGACTATAGTTTATCAGCTTTTACAATCTTCCTTTCAGTTTCTGCAATATCATCTGGGTTTTTTTTTATCTCTTTATCCTAAGAAAGTTGTGTGTGTTTTCCTGTTGAGTTGCCAAGACAGTGATTGGCTTGCAAGTGAACAGTTATGCTGATTGCGTAAGACATCAGTGTCTTTTTCAAAAAAAAAAAAAATCTTTTTTGTTTTCCCCTTTGAATTTGAGCTTTCAGTTCCTTCAGAATTTTCTTTAGGTTTCTTTTAAAATTTAGGAGCACAAAGAGGAAGATCTGTATGTCCCTTCCAGCTCTGCAGTTCTACAATGAAGAGGAATAAAAGAAAAAGAAAAAGAAAAGAACAAAATAGGGCGGTCCCCTTTAAAGTCTAACAAATTGGGGTAGACATATCATTGTTCTGGCAAAATAAAAGAGCAATTGCAAATCCAGTGAAAGGTGAAACACCAATGTCCCGGCTCATAGTCTCTTCCCTCCTTGAAGACAGAAGTTTGGCAAGGCATTCCACCAAGAATATTGTGGTTGCATCCTTCCTGTATTGAGCAGGAAGTTAGATTTGATAACTGTCATGGACTCTTCCAGCACTTTGGGACACAGGACCAGGGTCTTCTCTGTTGCTGCTCCCAGATATTGGAACTCCCTCCCACTGAAGTCCAGAGTGGCCCCATCTTTACTGTCCTTCCTTCAAAAGACCTTTTGAAGGAGAAAGGCAGGGTAACTATTTGTTTGTTTGTTTGATAACACACTGCCTTAGTTTTAAATAAGCAAACAAATAAATATAGATCTAAAGCCTTGCTTTCTTTGCAAGTATCCCAGGAGCCCTTCGGTCAGCCAGGAGGACTATGATCCACCTGTATAAGAATTAATAATTCATGCACGGAGTATAATTCAGTTTCATATTAAGCTATGATTTTTAATTTCTCATCTTGGAAGCTGATTATGATGACTCTCTTACAAGAGTGGGAGATTATTTTCAAATTGTTGTAAGCATGCCTTGAAGTGTAACGTGCAGCCCAGAATGTTTCTTTCTTTAGTAAGCTGTAGAATAGGGGTGCAACTTCATACCTAAGATACAGTGACACAAGACTGTTCACCAAACATCCATCTGGGCTTCCAGATGAATTGCACTGGCAACTATTAAGGATTTGCTTCCAAAGCAGAATGGATGAATTTGTTCTTTTTCTTTTTCTTTCTTTCTTTCTTTCTTTCTTTCTTTCTTTCTTTCTTTCTTTCTTTCTTTCTTTCTTTCTTTCTTTCTTTCTTTCAACTGATCAAACTAAGCTAGTCCCAAACACTTTTGACTCCCAACGCCCTATGGCCACTGGCCACAGCTCCCCAGTGTAGTAAGACTGTAGTTCACTATCCATGGTTTCACTTATCCACAGTTTGCAATAAAAAACGTTTAAAGAAAAAAAATGCGTACCCCTTCCCAGGCTGTATTACCAAGAGCGATCACTAGATGGAACCAGTGACTGTGCTATACGGGTGGCTTAATGGAAATGCACTGGTAGCCTGACTTCTCAAAGAGAAGCAGTGTCCAGAAAACGGAGAAGCTGCATTTTACTTATGGGGAGATAGGTCAGCAGGAAAGTCTCTTACAAACTAGAGGGCAGGAAACTCAGTTCCAGGCCACGGGTTCCTTCTCTCCATCACCCACTGATATCAGAGAAACTGCAAATAAGTGCTTATGATACTTGGGAGGGGGGAGAGAAAGGAGAGGGAAGAATGGAAGGATTCCATGGCACCTCTGGGTGGATTTCCTGGTGCCCTCATTGTGCCACAGCTCACAGTTTGAGAAACCTTGCACCACACAAATGCCACTGCAAAACACAACAGTTGCTTTTGCTTCAGATGAGGACTTATTTTCCTTGTTACTAGCTGCTGCTATATTTTTAAAGCCGAAGCTGTCCAAATGGTGCTTTCTTTCTCTGTGTGATCAGTTGCTTTGCTCTTCAAAAGAAGAAATGGTGTGACTGTGGGTTGTATTCTGGGGATGTACTAATCTAGGTGTGATGTTTTGAATACCGGTTCCTGCAATCTTTCCCAGAATTTTTTTTAAAAAACATGCTACCTAGTTTAGCACTACATGCCCTAAGCAATGCATTAACACTTTTGTTTAGCACTAGATCACTTTTGCACAGGCAAAAAAATTAAACAAACACATAAATAAAAGACAGGCGGAGAACTTCAGATTCATGGCATCAAAGGAAGATGGCTTGTGAGTTCTGCATCAAATGAAGGGTCAGTGTGGACATTCAATCCTGGGTCTTCATGTGACCACTTAAACCTAATCCACTCATAAAAGACTCCAAAATCGAATCAATCCAATTCAGCTTCCCAGCATCATCACACTTATTCATTAATACTTTCAGTGAAGTTTGCTTATATATGAAGAATCAGGAAGGATGTGTACCAATTAGACATGGGCACGACTTGACGAAATTCTCGTTTCCGTTTCTGTTACTCGTTTCTGTTACGCAATGGAAACGGTAACGACAATTACTCCCGCAGAACTCGAACTCGAACCGACAAAAGAAAAATTGGGTCTGATTTGTTGTTGTCGTTCCTGGCATCACAGTGATCGCGCGATGCCAAGCGGCACAGAAAAAAAGTTTTAAAAATAAAAAAAACCCAGATTCCCGGCCAAAAAAGCAGGCGAAAATATGCCTGCCTGAGGGCACCTACCAGAGGGGTGGTTTCTGGGGGGGGCACTCCAGCCTCCCCCCCTCCTGTCCTGGGCTGCTGGTACCAGGCTGGGAGGGGCATCCTCGGCGTCTCCATTTGCCATGCGGTGCGGGGGGATCCAAAATGGCGACCGCAATTTTTTTTTGAAATCATGGTCCAAAGACCCACCAAAGCACCACAGAAACATGCGAAAATTAGCTATTTTAAATGCTTGAATTTTTACAGTAGCAGCAGTGAGTTTTTCTTGCAATAAAACGTCTCCATTGATTTTATTTTATTTTATTTTTAATAAAAATTTTTTTATTTTTTACACCTGCGCACGCGCAATGATGGGCTGGCCATGGGACGGGACCATGCAAATTTTTGGAGCCATTCCACCAATCGCATGGCCAGGTTTTGCTGAGACTTCTGGATGTGCCAGAGAGGGCATTAAAAGCCCACCAACCCTAATCCTAATCCTAATTCTAACCCTAACCCTAACCCATACGCCAGTACACTGTGTTCTTAGTGGGCCAGAGGTACAGCCCACTAACCCACCCTAACCTTAACCGTTACCCTAAGCCTAGCCCTTACCCCCTAACCCCATGCTCTGGGAACTGGAAGTCAAGTCGCATTAAATCGCAGCAGTAACGACAAATGACATGACGAAACGACAATTTTTTGAAAAAATTCGCAAAAAAACGGAAACGAGCCGAAACAGACCCGTCCCGAAAAACGACAAGTCGAAAAAAAAATTTTCCTGGTCGTGCCCATCTCTAGTACCAAATAGTATAATCCCAAAAATATTTACCTTGCACGGCCCAAAACCGTGAAGTAATATGCATTATTTGTTTTGATTTAGGCATAAAGTGACTTCAAAAGTAAAGGACAAACAGATCTGAATTTATCCTCCCCCCCTTCCTTCCATTCATCCATCTTAACACCACAGGAATTGTCACATGTTGCTTTCTGACAACATTAGAGAGAGCCACATAGTCAACTCATCCACCAGTCTAAGCAGCTCTGAGACAGGACTCTGGCTGCCTATAACATGATGGGAGTTTGCTAAGAGATGGCCGGGAGCTGAACTATGAACCAGAAAAACCCATGAACTGCCCTGGTCCATGTTTCGGATGATGGATCACTTCTGAGATCCTGTTTTGTTGAATTGAATTGAATTGAATTGCTGAACTTTCCTCCCCTCACACTTCATTTTGTTTGGCAAAAGGGGGTGGCTACCCAACACCAACCCCCATGCCCCTCAACATCTCCCTACAATATCTCTGACAGCTGTCTCCTCAAGATCTCAATGTCCAAGTAAGTACCTGTAGAAACAAGAGTTTCTTTAAGCAGCCTTCCTCATTCATCTGATGGAGTGGGAGCTGTCCATTAAACTTTATGTCCAATAAAACATGACAGTGGTTAAACTGTTCTATCCTAGTTTTGGTGCATTAGAAGCCCGTGGCGCAGTGGTTAAATGCCTGTACTGCAGGTAAAACTGTGCTCACAACCTGGGGTTCAATCCCAGGTAGCTGGCTCCTGGTTGCCTCAGCCCTCCAACCTTCCCAGGTTGGTAAAATGAGTACCCAGCTTGCTGGGGGTGGGGGGAGAATATGTAGCCTGCATAATACTGTAATTAAACTGTAAGCCGCCCAGAGACTACTTGAACTGGTATGGGGCAGTATATAAGCAGAACACTTCACATTTTTTTTGCTTTTAATGACATGGCTATTCACCCACTTCACACTAAATTTAGCTGTGCAATAATATGTTGCCAAGCCTAATTGGGAGGGAGCATTTAAAGAATAATGCTTTAAGCCCTCATGCTTCTGTTCCAGGATAATTCACATTTAATTTGCTTATACTAAGCAATTAGATACATTAAATAGGACAGCAAAAAGAATGTGCTGAAGAAAGGACAAGTTATTTTCATATCTATTTCTCAGAAAAGCCAACAAAGGATCCAGTTGCACTATGAAAAATCAGGAGATAGAGTTTTTGAAGTTGGTTTAAATTACTGTGTATGGTAATCAAGTGGTTTTGGACTTGGTGTATGTATCCTCTTCAAGAAATGTATAATGTGTTTCTAAACCATGTTGTGTATAAGTTGAAGGGGCTGCATGGGCTTTTAGAATCCTGGTACCTAAGACTTTGTCCTGTGTATGACCATCCTTGTGTTGGCTGCCTCTCACAGCCCCTAGCTGCTGCCCCCATGGTGTAATTTTTAATATTTTATGTTCTCTTTTTATTTCTGGCAATCAGTATAACACTAGTTCAGTATGACAATTTTTTTAAAAAAAAATTACAATAGATGTTTCCCTGCAGCCTGACACATTCGCCGAGATTGACAGATGGACACATATGCACACATAACACACAGAGGGGGTGGAGAAACGGGTGGAGTGACAAAACTAGCAGGTAATGCTGCCACTTGTGGTTTTGTTAATTCACAGCCCCTCCCATTCTGAACTAATTTATTTAGTGTCTTAATTGTTCATGAATTCTATGCCTCAGATCTGCCCTTGATTATCTGGTATAATTTGACCATGACTGCCTTCTGCCCTAGTCCTATGCAACCATAACACTCCTGTTCTACATATAACATTTTAGTTCTGGAATGCCTGGATAGTATTTGTACCCAGAATGAAAAGGGAGCCAAAATTATCATTATATTCAAGCAGCCTACAAATGGAGCTTAAGTGTATGTTGTTCTAACACAGTATTAGTGCAAACTCTGTGTTAAAAAGACGAATTTGTTTGTTTTTGAAGGCGTTAAGCATTCATTCCTCAATCTGGTGCCTTCCACATCTGGCTACATATGATCCATTATGACTGGGGGTGATGACAAAAGGTCTAATCTAACGTAAGGTCAAGGGGCATGGTAATGATGGGGTTTGTAGTCTTACATATCCTGAGGCACCAGGTTATGGAAAGCTGAGTTAAGCTAGTCAAGAAAAATGCCTGTGTTTTTCAGAACATGGTCTCCCAAGAGTTGCCCAAGGCACTGTGGCATTGGCTGCCTCAGATTCTGGGGTTTCAGCTGATATTGTCCAGTCAGTTAGAAGCCTATCTTGTTTGCATCCATAAGACTTAGAAACTGCTTTTAAAGAATTAAGCTTACCTGAAGGTGAATTTAGAGGCCACCATGTGATTGGATGGATTCTCTTTAGGGAGATGGGTCATGTGTCATTGGACTGTCATTCCCTTTTGGCACTGTGCGGACTTGCAGTGCATCAGCCTCCTCAAAGGGCTGTAGTAGCAGAGCCCTGCCCTGCCATTTCTGTAGGGCCCACATAGAACAACTCAGCTTGATCAGAACCTGCTGCGGCATTTCCTACTTCCTATTCCTTTGCACAGAAGCAGAAGGAGAGAAGGAGTACCTGTGACTGGATCTGATGGAAATAGTAAGAGTGCGAAAGAGCATTTGAGTTCACACTCCTAGTATAAAACAAAATACTAAAGCACATCATGCCCACCTCCCCCTACCGCCTGCAATTAAAGTTGCTGTTCTAAGTTTGAACCTGACACTTATATTTAAAATGCACTGTTATTAGGAGGAAGGCATGCTGGTGGAGAAGGTGGAGAGGCATTTCTTATATTTCAGAGAGACAGTTCCAACCTGTAAAGTGCTCAGAGTTCTTCCAGTCTTGGAGCGTAGTTGGAACAACCCATTTATGGGTGCAGACTAATTCTTTGCTGAGAATAATGCAAGCAACCTTTAATGATACCTTGTGCAATAACAATCTGTGTTATAGTACTTGATGGAGCAACAACTGCATTTGAAGCCAAAGCCAACGGCTCAGGGTGAGTGGGTGGGGGTGGGGGGAGACATGGAGGGGGAGAAGAAAGTATTCTTGTGCGTGAGAAGCTTGTAGATGCCCCAAGGTCACATCTTATAATTCAAAGCCAGCAGGTAGTTTCTTGCTGAGCTAATCGTGGCATCAGGGCCTGAAGCAAGTGGAGGTGGTTGACAATGTACTTGAGTTTCAGAATAGCTCCATTGTGGGTGCTATCAGCTAAGTGTCTGGCAGGAACCACATCTTCTTGATTCTGCTGAGTGTGGCTGTGATGTAGCTATGTGTTGGCCGTATTGAGCAGTCTGTGCAGAGCAGCCCATCTTAACACACACTCTCCTGCAAAGATGGAGAAACTGAGGCGAAATTTGGACCACCTCCAAAGCAAGGCTACTCTAGCCTAAGGGACTCTCAGCTGAAGTGAGCTCATCCAAAAATTTGGAATCTGCTTCAGAGGACAGTTCTTGCTTGTTGTACTTTCTAAGTCCAATTTGAAAACATTTTAAATGATGTTATATCCTAAAAGAAAATGGCTAAACTGGGGAACGGAGGAAGAAGAGAGGAGAAGTATGTGGCTTTAAGACTCCAGGTGTAGGTTCTATTCAGGGTATGGGTTTAACAAGACTTAACCACAGTGTTTCTGGGAGTGACAATGAAGTAAATCTTTAGAAGTCTTTCATCGTTTCTACTGCTCTTTGTGAAGGCATGATTCCATTGACAAATAATCTGTGAAATGCTCTAGGATTGGGATGATTAGATACATACTCATTTCTGTTGGCTTCATGACCTACACGTCAATGTGAATCAGCTCAGAGTTTTCCTCCACTAATCCATAGGGTTTTTTATTCCTCCACTGCTGGGGATTCTACTTTTTAAAAAACTGAATGCATTCACATTGGTTCTGGCAGTGTGGCCACTTGAAGAGGTTTGAAGCCATCACCTGTCACATCATCAGTGAACCTATAGCAGCACTGTAAGAGGCAGGACAGTGCCTGGGTCTGCTTTCCTCTACCCTTCCCATTCTGTTTCTTTTTTCTGTTTCTTTTAAATGCTTACTACCATACTGCAGCAACAGACAGGTGATCAAAGAAAAACAACAACAGAACAAGGAATCAACAAAGAGAGAGAAGGGTTTGTCAATCAGCCTTGTTTCCAGCTGCCCAAGGTTGTGTTCCTCTCACAAATGTGGATGGCCAGAGCAGGGCTACCTTAATAAGCTCCAAGCAAGGCTTTTATATACTAGTTTCCTCCTCTCTGTCACTTTTATCAAAACAACAACAACAACAACACCCTCATGGTGGAAGGAACTCCAGGAAAGTCTTGTTGCCAATCCCATGGAGAAGTGGGCTACCTGAAGGCATTTAATAAGCTGTAGTCAGCAGAATCAAACTAAACCTAAGAAAATAGGTGTTTTACACCAACACAGACCTTTGTCACTACAAAAAAAGAACAGAGAACTTCACATCTACTTCAGCATCCTCTATGCTCCTCAGCATGTACTATGAAAACTGTGATGTTGGCTGCCCCAAATGCTCTTAATATTGTCCATTATTGGGTTAAAATTATTGTGGTGGTTCTGACATCAACAAAGAAAAGAAAAGGTCCATATTTTCCCACTTCAATAACTGATGCCTAGTTTTTCACCACAGAGAAATAAAATAAGTGGTTGATTTCAGGTCTGTCCCTTTAAAGGGAAAAATATGATTATGAAAAATATGAAAATCTCTCTCTCTGTGTGTGTGTGTGTGTGCGCGTGTGCGTGCGTGCTTCTTACTTCCACATTGTCTTAACCATAATTTAGGTATTTTGAAAGGTAGCTCTCCTGTTGTAACAAATATTTAAAAAACCAGATCTATATACAGATATGAAGACGAGTAAATAGGAAATAGATTGGCTCAGTAAAGCGAGACGTTACTTAAAGCTTGGAATGCCTAAGCAGGGTTATTAATGATAGAACCTCTTGGAGGTCATTAATTCATAGGGCTGGCGTAAGAATATACTTATATATTTTTATAGCCTCAGGATAAACTACTACATCTCTATCAGCAGTACTGATATCTTTCTTAAAATAGCAGACTGTCAGGGAGGTCCTGCAGTTGCCATTTTCTATGCTGCTTCTCATGTACTGCATATATGATATTCTGGGTGAAACATTGGGCTGCTGACACAGAGTGGGCTCCAATATGAAACATCTTAAAGCAACAATAAAGCCTTTTGCCTCTAAGGTGCCACAGAAATACTTGTCTGGAAACTGAGTCATGGCAACTGGACTTCATTTCTTGAGATACTGAAACATTTCACTACTCATCCAAGCAGCTTTGTCAGTCTGAGGAAAGTTAGTGGCAAGTCCTCCATTTTATAGTTTACCTTCACTTCACATCACCCTGGTTTGAATAGGCTCATAAGTTGGACAGTGGCCTGAACAGGCTCATTAGCTGGACAATGGCCTAAGGTGTGTGAAAATCCCACCTATGCAACCTTTCCCAACACCCATTAAGTATGGGTCATTAGCCGTGGCCTTGCTGGTGGAGTGTGAAATGCTTCTGATTTGTCTAGGGATTGAAGAAATGGTTGCTTGGTAAGTAGCAGACAAATCGTGCCTGAGTCCCCCACCTCTGTTGAGAGAGGGGTTTTCATTACACACATGAATGGCTTCCTTGACCCCTCTCTCAAACCTACTCTCTTCTCTGTCTAATATATGTACATCCTCATCTTTGAATGAGTGCCCTTTGTCCTTCAAATGGAGGTATAGTAGTACCTCTGATGATCTGATGATTAATTTAATTTATTCTCTGGGGCAATTTGTTATCTGAAAAAATTGTTATCCAAAATGCAGTTTCCCATTGAAATGAATGGGGAACCAATTAATCTGTTCCAGAGATTGGAAAAAGGGCAAAAAATATGGGATGTTTTTTCAGACTTCTTTATAAAGTGCACTTTAAAGGCTTGCAATGCTAGAACACACACCCTGAACACCCCCCTGCAATGCAATGGAAACATGGACAAAAGAAACCAGCAATACTAGCCCAGCCTTTTTCCACCCAAAGTGCAATGGGGGAAGAACTCAAACATACACAAACACAAATGGCAAGAGAACCCCAGCTAGTTCTTGCCTGCAGAGCAATGCAAAAGACTGCAAACATGGAGAAAAGAAAGCAGCAAAACTACCATAGCCTGTTCCTGTCAAAAATGCAAAGAAAAGCAGGTCAAAGATTAATAAAAGCTAGCTCCCTACCTTTCCAAGTTCAAAAGATCCAAATACCTCAGCAAAAAATGTCCAGAATGGCTCTAAAACACCATGAAAAAATGCTCTAACTCCTCCCACCCTTCACAAACTACTGGGAGTTTGTGCAATGCATCTTGGGTACCTTTTTTTACAAGGCATAATTAAAAATTTGTTATCCGAGGCAGCCCATAGGCACCATTCATTATCTGAGGCAGCCCTATACCTGGAAATTTCCATTCACTATACTAATCATTCATTATCAAAGGCATTCATTATCTGAGGTATTACTGTACACGGCTGATTCTGGTCCTGAGCTGTTGTCCCTCCTGTGTTGTGCCATCCTCCTGTTTAATGGCTGTTTCATTTCTCCAATGTAGAGGTCTCCACACTCCTCACTGCATTGGACCGCATATACTATATCGCTCCTCTTGTGTTTTCATATCAGGTCTTTTGGGTGGACTGCCTTAGTGTGTTTGTGGGTTTGAAGTAAACAGGGATGTGGTGTTTGTCAAAAATCCTTTTAAGCTTTTCAGATGCCCCAGCCATGTAGGGAATGACCAGGGGCTTCAGGAGTGCTGTTACCACATTAGTGCTGCTGCTGCTGCTGCTGCTGCTGCTGCTGCTGCTGCTGCTACTACTACTACTACTACTACTACTACTACTACTACTACTACTACTACTACTACTACTAATAATAATAATAATAATAATAAATAAATAAATAAATAAATAAATAAATAAATAAATAAATAAATAAATAAATAAATAAATAAATAAATAATCTGAAAACTCTCAGAATTGGCAAGATCAACATTGGTCAACTACAAATGTCAACATTATTAGGAACAGCATATATTCTACGAAGATATCTCCAGTCATCCTAGGCTCATTGGAGAAGGCCAACTCTAGCTTAACACCTGGCAGCTGTGTACAGAAGAAGAAGAAGAAGAAGAAGAGGAGGAGGAGGAGGAGGAGGAGGATGAGGAGGAGGATGATAATAATAATAATAATAATAATAATAATAATAATAATAATAATAATAATAATAATAATAATAATAATAATAATAATAATAATAATATAGGGCTTTCCAAGTAGGGAAGACACAGAACTGGTTTTCCATTGCCGCCTTCTGGAGGCACGCTGGGTTTGTGCAACCTTCACAGTGCCATCATGGGAATTAATTTGAGTTGGAGAATAGTGATATATATCACCTGAAACTTACTGAATGTCTATGAAATCCTCACTGTTTCTTCATTTTCAGTTGCAATCCTACAAACAAATGCACAAACAAACAAACAAAACAACACCCACCCAAAAAAACACCCTAGAGTTTAAGATCAACAAAGGGGTGTTAAGGTTCGAAATCCTCTGCGTTTACATGAAACATGTACTGTACTGAAATTCTGTGAGAATTAGTGTGAGCTTTGGCAGCTGCTAAGATTACAGGTTTCCAGGCAAAGTTTAATTGAGCACCTAAGAGTTAAGGTGACACTGTCTAGAAATAGCTTCGAATTCTTTTCTTGGCCATGAACAGAGAAGCAATCATAAGGCAAGGGTGTGTCCATTCTTCTTCCTCACAAAGTAGCCAGAAGTGTAGATGATTGGGGGGGGGGCGTTCCTTTCCTTGATGAATGACTGAAGAGAGGGTGTGGCATCTCAGCTTTGTTTCCATGTTTTCCTCTCTTTCTTTCTGTATGGTGTCCCCATGATAAAGGCACATACACCTGCATGTGTACACACATGGGGAAGGGGGAAGGAATGGGAGACTTTTAAATTGCACTCTTTCAGTACCACTTTCACCTTCAATCTTTCCTCCATGGCCTCCGTTCCTCACCTAATGGAAATGTCTCCTACCAGTTAAAGTGTTAGTTTTAAGCATCTTGGAGGCATGAACCAATTTCCCCATCCTCACTCCTGCCTCCATATTACTCTATACAGCAATGTCAAGTGAAAGGCAAATGTTACAGATCCCATTCATTTGGAGATGGCATGGGATTTGTAGTCCAAGGCATCAAGTGTCAAGTTGGCTGACATTTGAATGAGAACCACTCTTATGAAAATTAATTTAATGGATAAATTAAACTGTCATAGAATTCATTTGCTGCTACTTTCCTGCAGATATACAAAAGGGTACACATCAAAAATCAATATACTGTACTGCATCTGTGTTGGGTTGTGTGACAGGCTGGCTGGAGGAATTAGAGTAGCTCCTCCTAAATGAAGCTTCCATGTTCAATGGCAGTATACTTTTAAATAACAAGAGACTTTGAACACTCAGTGAGGTATGGCCTCATATATGGATCCTCATAATGTGTGGCTGAGCCACTGTCACACAGTCAGCATAAACTGTAGAGACTGTAAACTGTAAATTTCCTGCCAAATCTCAAATTATGTTAGGTGCATGGAATCATCATCATCATCATCATCATCATCATCATCATCATCATCATCATCATCATCATCATCATCATCATCATCATCATCACCAAACAACAACAACAACAACAACAACAACAACAACAACAACAACAACAACAACAACAACAACAACAACAACAACAACAACAACAACACTGGTCAGAACAGTAGTGGGACAGGCACCCACTTGTGGTCAGGAAGAGGTAATGGCCAAAGCCACATTTAGAAACAATATAGTATGTGCCTTCAGTAAAACTTTAGTTTTCATATTCATAGTAACAGCACGAAGCAGTCACATATATGGCAGTTTGCAATTTAAAAATAACAAACAAATCCATAATAATACAAACTTTGAATTAAAAAGAAAATAAGTAAAATAAGAGCCTGACAAACATTATTTCTTCCTTGTGGCACAGGATAAGAGGCACGGCGGTGGTGGTGGGGGGAGAGAAAGAACAAGTATAGGCTGGATTACATGTTCATTCTGCACAGGTTATTCAAGCTTTTATAGAAGTGATTAATTGTCTCTGTGTGAAAGGAATTATGTTCTTCTTCCTGATTCTCGCAAACTTGTCAGGTATCTTTCCTTCTCATCTCAGCGATCACGACTTCTGGTGCTCATTCTAGAATGTTCTTCCTCCCACGCAGTACTTGGTAAAGGTGTGCAACTCAGCATTGAAATGTTTTTTTTTTCGCAGGTGGAGGGGGGGAAGTTCCCACCACTGTGTGAGATAGTTATTGTTCTCTTGCGTGCCAGAATCTCACTCTTCGTTTCAATGTTGTTCAGGAGAACTGACTTGTATAGGTCACATGGCCCTCTGCTTTTGACAAAGGGAGGATCTCAGAAACAGGTAACCACCCTCCCCTGGAGTAAATTCCTGCTTAACTCATCTTGTCTATACAGGTGTTGAGACAAGATGTTCTCAGATGAAAAAAAGGGGAAATGACACGCCAGCTCACGTGGCAGCGATTGAGACATACCACAAGTCAGCCTTATAAAGGTGAGCTAGAGCATTAGGCACAGTATGCTAGCTTGTCAAAGGCACGTTTTTCACAGTGATATCCGATGGGATTTAACTTAGAAATGAACTCCTTTCAGTTATATTGGACTTACTCCCAGGTTGTGTTTATAACAGCCTTCTGCATTCTTTTATTCTCCAGAAATGCAGAACGTTATATCAGCTCCAGCCGGCAAAACCAGACTGGTCTGTAGAGGAGGTGCTGGGGTTTGTAGTCCAGTATCTCTGGAGGCCCCCCAGTTATGGAAATGTCAGTATCTAGAATGGCAGCTCATCATGGCACAGGGTGGCACCTCTTGTTGTTCTTCTTCTTAGAAGACGTTGTGCCTCATTTGTGCACACAGATATCAAAGTCGGCTTGAAGTATGCCAGATACTTTCCTGTGGGTATTCAGAAGTGTGGTATGCTTTGCTCTTTCTTTTCCAAGGCTGCTAAGCCTGTGCCCTTTGGCATGCTTAAGGCGCATAGCATCTCTAGAGGGCACCTGGCAAGTGCCCTCTAGAGGGCACCTGGCAAGTGACCAAACATGGTGGTGACAAGGTTTTGATAACAACCTCAGTGGAGAGGTAAATGGTTGTCTTTTCCTCACTGGGTAAGCAGATCAGCCAGTTGGACGCAATCTTCCAGATTATTTTGACAACAGTCTTTAGATTGTGTCTGCTTGTGTTCTGGGGCTGGTTGCAAATCAAGATCCCTTGATTTCCTCTCCCATTTCCCTGCTAAATGGAAGGCAAACATTCAACTGTGTTTCATTCAAACATGTAACAGCCTATCAAACTTCCACTTGAAGCAGCGCAGGAATCGGAGCAAGAGATGAAGAAACCCGGGCATTGGTAACTGAAGCCAAACCAAATAATGACAACCCAAAGTAAAAACATGCTGACCTGAAAGAGAATTCTTGACTCAGTCTGGAGAGACAAGAGATTTTCTGTGATCTCAAAAGTGAATATGGAGTACTTTATGCGGAAATAGCTATTTATACGTTTTTGAAGGGTTTAGTTATGTATGACTCCCAGTGTAACATGCCTTTTGACATATACTGTAAATCCTGTGAGTGTTTAAAAATATTTCAGCTGCAGGATTTTCTAAATAAAATATGTTCCATACTCTGGCAACTCTTTTTCTTCTGCCTGCCTTTCAAAAGAGATATAAGATTGCCAAATTTTACCAGACTCTCTGCAACTGCCTTTGATAGCATTTATATTATTTATTATTTATTAATTATTAATTAGATTTTTACCTCGCCCATCTTCGGAAACGGAACTCTGGGCAGCTTACAAAGCTGAACGAGTCAGCGAACAATATAATAAGGGCAACAAACAAATTAGAAACAATAGGTAGGGAACAACAACAGCAGTATAAAAACAGCATAGTAAAATAACTGGGGCATCATGTAGGTGGCGAGCAAAAAAACAACAACAAAAACTAAACAGAATTGCCAAAGGCCTCGCGAAAGAGCAGAGTTTTTAATGCTCGGCGAAAGGCCAACAGGGACTCTGCAGAGCGCACTTCGCTTGGTAAGCTGTTCCAGAGAGAGGGGCCGGCCACTGAGAAGGCCCGATTACGGGTGGAAGATTTTCGGGCCTCTCTAGGGGTGGCGACCCACCGCGAGTGCACTCGCGACTGCCGAACTGGATGGGCCGAGGTTGATCACTGGACGATACGCTCTGACAGGCAGTCCGGGCCCAAGCCATGGAGGGTTTTATAAACTAAAACCAGGACCTTGAATTTGATCCGGGATGCAACGGGCAACCAGTGCAGGCAAGCCAGGACCGGGGTGATGTGGTCATGACGACGCAAACCTCTTGTATGCCGTATTTTGTTGTCTCTCTCCTGTGAAAAGCTTTGCCTGCCCACTTGTAGAGCTCAACTACAGCAGCACCTGAGGCAGGGATCTCTTTGGGTCAGCTGGACATTGCATCAAACCACCTGCTGACTGAATACCTCTATTACATAAACTGTTATCCCTTATTCCTATATTGACAGCACTCAGATTTATACTGACAGATTATATTGACAGATTAAGATATGTACTGTCTGATGTATTTTAACAACTTATGTACACTGTATATTATATGTTAGTGATGGCGAACCTTTTAGAGACTGAGTGCCCAAACTGCGATTGAAAACCCACTAATTTTTCAAAAAGGGCCAATACAGCAATTTAACCTGAATTCAGGTGGCTGTGAAGGGGCGATGTCGGGTGCCCACAGAAAGGTCTCCATGTAAGTGGGTCGGAGTCGGACCCTCCCCCAAGGATATCTCCGGAAGCATTGAAAGAGTGGAAAAAACATTAACTTTATTTAGAACAGGTACATCACTGTGAACAACCATCTCTTCCAGCCCCGTAAAACCAAAGGGACCATCTAACATCAACTGCATATTCCAACTGGTTGAACCTAAGTTTCAAACACTCACAGGCTGGGACGAAACTGGAACTTCTCGGAGTCGCGTGGGGGGGTCTCAGATGAGGTCCCCTGCCAGTGCACAAAGTCCCGTAACAGGGGTGACAAGCCCAATTGGGCATCATCTCCAGTGATCTGGCTCACCCCCGACCTCTAGAGGGGGCCTTCTTCCAAGGACCCCACTGGACTCTGGAAGATGAAGAACTTCCACTCTTGAGCCTCCTGATCCTTCTGCCATGGCTTCTCTCCAACATCTCCCTCTACCAATCCTCTTTCGCTCTTTATATTTCCCACACAATCCCCTCTTCCCGCGTGACATCCATCATCTTCCTCCTCTTCCGTCAGGAGAAAGCCTTCAACCGCTTCCCCAGCCTTCACCTCACAGACCAATCCCACAACCGTTGCCCTGTCCTCCTTCCTCTCGGGTTTAGTGTCCAATTTCTTGATGTTTCTCGTGGAAACCTGAGCCTCATGGCCTCCCGAAGCATCAGGATGGACAGACGGCACACTCCACTGGTTACGATCCCTCTGCTCATAATCCTCACACTCTGAATGCCACCTTTGACACCCATGCCATAGATCTACCCACACTGTTATATATACACTGTATTGCTATTTACTTATGAATATTTGGGTCTATGACAATATAATAATAAAGTCAGTAAGCAAGTTAGACAGCACTAAGCTTTTCTTTGCTGATGACATTTTCAGATAAGCAAATGTACCCATGAAATGTAAGAAATGAAAATATGTGCTCACGCTGTAGGAAAAGAAGGTGGAGGAAAACATCTATGAGGTGTTCCATATATATATAGAACTAATGCTATATATTGCATTATCTAAAATGACACATTAAGTGAGAATATACCGATATAATACAGTTTCAAAAGTAATTTTTCAAATCAATAGAATCAGTGAGATTGTGTCTCATAGAGTCCTGAAGGACAAAAATGCTTTAAAACCAAGAAAAATAAACATTAAATATACAACCAGAATCTGAAGCAAGCTGAATCATCCATTTGTCAGAGAAAAGGACAGAACAACAGAACTAGCCTGATTATGATCCCTTCTTAGCAGCTTACACCTGGGCATGGAGAGAACCTCACAGGTTACAAAGCTAAGCATGTCCTACATCAGAGACAACATATGTGTGCTGGCATATGGGGCTCCTGAAAGCAAATCAGTAAAACACGCAGTCCTTGCCTTGCAGCTCAGTCTGCAGTTGTGCAAGTGGCCACTGTCTCCATCTATTGTGGTCCTGCTGCGTAAAACAAGGCATCCTTTGCATATGCCACATATCTCAGGTTCAGTTGTGGACATCTTGTGGGATGGTGAGAAAAATTCCCCTCTCTGAAACCTTGGCGATCTTCTACCTGAATCTGGAGCTACCTGGAACACAAATCTGACTTAGTTTTAGGAAGCTTCCCACGGTCACCCTTCTCCTTCATTTAGAGATGTGATCTCTGAAGCTCAGAGAACCAAAGTCAAGAAAGAAGTTCAGGACTGAAATCTGAAAAATGCCAGCAGACCATCCTCTTCCTCATGACTGCCTTTTACATGCAGGCACGAACAGCTGCACCTGTTTGCCAGGACAGAAGGGAAACTCATCACAGAAATTTAGGATTATATATCCTACCAGCCCTAGCCAACATGATGAGCAGGGATAATGGGAACTGTAGTCCAAAAATTCTGAACAGTGTTAATTTGCCCTGTTCCAAGTCAGTAGAGGTTTTCAGGCCGTTTGTGACATCCTTTTTGCCACATGTATCTGTTATCCTAGCAGTCATGAATCTGTGATCATTCATCAGTCTTGAACATGCAGGTGCTTAGTTTTTAATATATTTGAGTTTGGGTTTTTTTTCTTTTCCATTTTTCAGTTTTAGGCCACTTGAATTTATATCTTACAACTGTCATCCATGGCTAGCATCTGTGGTCTGGTCGACTCCCCAGGTTGTTTTTCACTCTGCTTTTTTTAAAAAACCCCAAATAGCTTGCTCTTTATCTAATAAGTAACGTTGCTACTGATGGAATAAACACAGCAGGAATCAATCTGAATACACCTAGAGTTTTAAAGATATGTACACTACACTAGCCAGGTTTGTTTAGTCAGCAGTACCTGAAACCTGACCTGGCCTTCCCCCAAAGCAAGTGTTTTACCTATCAATGTCTCTTGTTAAAGATGGCTAAAATTGCCTACTGTTTACCATTTTACAAAATTCCCCACCCCACAATTTATATGAACAAAGCTTTCTTACAAGGCAAGATAAAAGTTAGGAGTTCGTGCTGCAAACAAAGCAAGGCCCACAGAGTGCACAGCAGAGACCTTGTGAGTGTGTATGCCTTATCCCAATACAAATGTGGCTGTTTGTTGTCTCTTTATATCTTTTGATCTACAACCCTTGTAACCCTGCCTTGACCATTCTACCACCCACCCTAGACTGAATGGCACTGGGAGGACAACCATATGAAGGAATTGGCTGCCTACCTTTGCAAACATTGGCCAAAATCCTGTTGCTTAGCATATTAAACCATAGTAGACTAGGCCTGTTGAATCAATGGGGACATACTTTAACTATGACTTACTATGCTGAAGGAAATTGCAGTTAAAGTCATTCTGTTTGAATGAATGGAACATAGGGAAGAGATGATTCACCAAATCCCCATTGCTAAAATAAGCCATAGAATCAGTAGAATTTAGGACAGTATTGACTCATTGCATTCCCATTGATCTGATGGCCCTTCTCTAGTGCAATTCACTTACACAAGCCACTGGGTTTTGGCCAGTATCTTGCCACAAAATGTAACAGGATGTAGGAAAACAAATAAAAAAAGCTGTGCAAAATCCCAAAACAAAGATGGACCACTAGCGCATTACAAGAAAGCGAGTTTCAGGTCCAGCATGTCTCTTCTTTAGTTTGTAGGCACTGTAAACCTGGAGAAGGTAGAGGGGAAAAGTTAAAAAATCATCCTGAGCAGAGGTTGCAGTGTCAGGATCTATGTAAACGCCCCAAGATAGAACTTCCAAAGGCATGGACATCATCTAGAGTTCTCCAGTTTCCCCTTAGGCGATGCAGGATAAATCACCTTTTCCCATCTTTGTAGGTGAAGGGCTGCCCGTTCCAAATGTCTTGGTGAAGGAGAGGAATGCTCTGTGATGTCTCCAGCAGAGTCTCTTCCCATCAACAACTCCTAATCCTTGTGAGGAATGATGGTAAGGAGTGACATGGGGAACCCCTCCATACCAAGCATGTGTGCTCTTCCTCTGAGTTACATTCTTTCCTGAGTCAATGGGTCTGGCCTTTTTCTTCTGTCAAGCGCCTGGCAGGTCATAATGCATGGCCAACGAGCGGATGCATTTGGACTGGTAAGCCTGCTCTCGGGCACGTCCGCATCGATCACTGAAGGTGCCTTGTGAGGGACACAAACACTGAACCACTTCCTGGAGTCATTTTCTAAGAGATCCTGAGGGCAAAAATAAATAAATAAATAAATAAAAAGAGTTCAGCTAATTCATAGAAGTTCTCCACTCTTTTTTTTTTAAAGTATTATTAGGTCTTTGGTTGCAAAGGGTTAGTCAAACTGCTGATAAAGACATGCTGCCCTTGTGTCACCCAGCCTCAGGCAGGCTCTTAGAAGAAGAATGTGCAAAAGATCCTATCGGGAGGGCAACTGCTCGCTGCTCTGAGGAAGTGTCACTGCAACCCACCGTGACCTTAGGGTGAGGCAATGGTGAACTGGAGGGCTGAAAAGCAGACTGTCGAAATTGGTACTTGACGGCCATTTCTGACCTAGTGAACTTTCCATTCATAACTCTCAGCAAGACACTCTCTTGGAAGCACAGCTGGGAGGTGAGGGGAAGCCAAGTGTTACTACTGAGGAGGTGCTTCTCAAGCACATAAACTGCAAAGATTTCAGATGAGCCCTCCTCTCCATTGCCTTCCCCTCCACCTTCCCTTCCTTCCAACACCTTCAGAAAAGCCCACACATTTTTGTGTGCCTCTGCGCACTGCCTGTGCCTTTCTCAGAATATTTGAACTTCGTTTGGGGCTAGAAAGGCCATCACTGCTTTCGTTACTTACCATCTGATTTGGTAGTTTGATTCTGGCACTGATTTGAAGGACATCAGGTTTTAGCAGATTGACGAACTTAACTGAGGCCTGGAGTTAGCCAAAGGTTATTAGCCTGCAATAGATTTTAGAGGGAAAGCCATGGTCATCTGCTGCAGCAAAAACAGTGATTCCTGTGGCACCTTAAAAACAAGCAGATTTCTCATAGGAGGGCCTTTCATAGACTAGTCTGCTTTATCAAAAGTAGAGGCTCTTCTTACAGAGATTGGTCTGTAACTGATGGAGTGCGTTACTATCCATGGAAATCGATGCTATAACAAACCTGCCAGTCTTTATAAAGCACTACAGGATTTTGCTACTGTTCTTGATATGTGATGTGTTGACACCCTTAAGCCAATTGAAGGTACTCAATTCGCAGCCACAGGTTGCACGTGAAACCTGATTAGAAACCTGTGAGCATTTGCAACCCAGGTCCATTTCTAGCAGCATCACAAGGTGACCTTGAAAAAACAATCTTGATTCTCCCTCCCCACTCTGACCCATGGGATAGCACCAAACCTCAGGAAGCTTGCACAGGGTTCAGGACATGAGTAATCAAAGGGAAGATGATGTTCATGCTTGCACTGATTTGCATGCGTTGTGGAACAGTACAGGATCTACTCAGGACTTTAATTAACATTTGATTTGCAAAACACCAGTAGAGCCTTGAAACCACATCTGAAGGTTGGGGGAAGGCTAGAGAGAGAGAAGCGGAGGTAGAAATAAGCATATTTCTGAATGCGCTTCCAAAGAAATACTGTACTTTTGAGTTCCGACAGCAGCTCAGGAGCCCTGACAGTCAGTGCTGCTTAGAAGTCTAGGATTGTGGCTTTCCTTTCCTTTCCTTTTTTCTTTTTGGGTATAGCATTCCTATGGCCTTCCTTGCATTCGATTATCTGCAGATAAAGAAATTAGTTCTTGTTTTCCTTTTGAGTACAGGCAAATTATCTGCATACAGAAGTATCTGTCCTGAGCAATCAGCATTGCTCAGGACTGATGATGCAACCTCGGTAGTCAGTGGCAGCAATCAGTTTGCTTGCTGGAAACAACTGAATGACATTCAACAGTGATAAATACAAAGTACTGCACCTAGAAAAAAGAAACCAAAGGCACAGTTACAAGATGGGAGATGCCTGGCTCAGCAGTTTTATGACTGAGAAGGATCTTGGGATTGTCGTAGATCACAAGCAGAATATGAGCCAACATGGTGAAGTGGCTATAAAAAAGCTCTTTCGGATGCATTGAAGTAAGTATAGTCTCAAAATCCCAGGAGGTGCTAGTTCCCGTCTATTCGGCACTGGCTAGGCCTCATCTTGAGTACTGTGTCCAGTTCTGGACGTTGTTCTTCAAGAAGGATGCTGCCAAATTGAAACAAGTTCAGTGGAGAGCAACCAGAATGATCAGATTAGGGGGCTGGAAACCAAGCCCTATGAGGAAAGACTGAATGAAATGGGCATGTATAGTCTTTAGGAAAGAAGACTAGTCAGGAGAGAAATGGTGGCACTTTTCAAATGCATGAAAGGCTGTCATACTAAGGAGGGGCAGGATCTCAGTCATTCCTGAGTCTGGAACAAGCAACAAAGGGCTCGATCCAGTCAGTCACTTGGTCAGTTTCACGGCTTATTGGGTAACTTGAATCTGGTCTAGTGCTCCAAACCAGAGATTCTTAGCACGGGCCATATGAGCCCCTCCCTAGGGCATATGGCCCCATTTAAAGGGGGAGAACAGGCTGAAAATCTTTCAATTCAGTTTTTCTATTCATATCTTTGTGTTGTATCCTGTTTGACAAGGTGCCCTGGAACCCAAGAAGAGCTCCTAAAAGGGTTGTGGCCTGGAAAATGAGTTGAGAATGATTGATCTAAAGCACCATACTATGCCGTGTCCCTCTTCAAAAAAGCTTCGAAGAACTTGCCTTTTTATACACAATCCAGCTGCATTCAGAGAGGACATTTTCCTATGTGGCTCTTAGAGTAAAGAATGCACTCCCTTCTGAGTTGTACTCCAGAAAAGGTTGCACTTTATATTTCAACAACCAAAGTCTAGTGGAAGAAAGAGTGAGAGAAACATGCCCGTCCACTTAAGAACATAAGAACATAAGAAGAGCCATGCTGGATCAGGCCAAAGTCCCCTCTAGTCCAGCTTCCTGTATCTCACAGTGGCCCCGCCAAATGTGTCCAGGAGCACACAAGACTAGATATCTGTCTCCTGATACCACTCCCCTGCATCTGGCCCTTGAAGTACCCTGGTTTTAAGCCTGGAGATTACACATCTCCATCATGGTTTGTAACCTGTGATGGACTTTTTCTCCAGGAATCTGTCCAATCCCCCTTTGAAGGCATCCAGGCCAGATGTCATCACCACCTCCTGTGGCAGGGAGTTGCACAGACTAACAACATGCTGGGTAATTTTTTTTGTCTGTTCTCACTCTCCCAACCTTCAATTTGAGTGGATGTCCCTAGTTCTGGTATTTTCTGAGAGGGAGAAGAGTCTCCCTCTATCCACTCTACTCATGTCCTGCATTATTTTGTGTGTCTCAATCATATCACCCCTCACACACATTTTTTCCAGACTAAAGAGCCCCAAATGTTTTAGCCTTTTCTTATAAGGGAGGTGCCCCAGCCCAGTAATCATTTTAGTCGCTCTCTTCTGAACCTTTCCCAGCCCCACCATGTCTTTTTTGAAATGCGGTGACCATAATTGTACACAATACTCCAGGTGCGAGTAATCCTCCATGCCATCCATAATTTTATAAGCTGCTACAATGTCATCACCTTTTGATTTTGAACCCAATTCTTCACAATTTTTCTCACCCAATAACTAATGTTTGGCTGGACTTTCCAACCCATTGGCTTCTGACATCATTTTATTTCTCTTATTCACATCCCCTACCCTCATTTATACTTGAGAGCTGATGTAATGTCAATATAGAAAATGTGCAGAGCTTGGGTGATTACTTTTAAAAAGCAATATGGTTGTATTACTCATTGCTTTTTCGTGGCCAGATAATCATTGACATTACTCCATTAACAAAAGTCAGTATGTTGCACATTACTAACATGTGTTGTTATTATCATCTGGTCAGGAAAATATATGGAAGTACATTTGTGGCCCTTCTATTGGCAGAATCTAATAATGTGCCTTCAAATTGCATTTAATGATGGATGATGAAACAGAATAATACTCCCTTGCCACTTAAGTCTGATAACAAAATTATATAAAACAGGAGAAATTCCTCTCAGACAACCTTCACATTGTTACACCAAAAGTAAGTCCATAACCACTTGTTATGTTACTTTGAAATGAACTTAGCTACCCTCTCATAAATTCTCCCACAGTCAGAAGGTTACTAGTTATAGTTAATCATGAGCCTTGTAATGCAGTTGGCAAACTTCTGTACTGGAGCTAAAACTCTGCTTACAACCAGAAGTTCAGTTCTGAAGGTTTTGATCCACAATAGTTCACATTGAAAAATATTTCTGCTAATCTTTAAAGTGGACCAATATTTTGACTTTTTCTCTTCCTTACTTTGCTCCTTTTAATCTTACCAGCAAGCTAAGACAGACAGAACATGGTGATTTCTTTGGAAAACAAGTGGACCACTAATCCAAAGCAGAGTGGATCAAATTCCATCCACATATTTCAGCTACAACCCTAAGTCCCTTTCAGAATGGTCAATGGAAATTTCAGTCCTAAATCACTGGAAGGTCAAAAATTATTCAATCCTACAGACATCCATATGGAGGCTACTTCTTACGTCTTCTTTATCTAGTCATTTTCCAGCTGGAAAACACCCCCCAACTACTGTTTTATCCACAACAATGGGAGAAGACCTGTATCTTGTCTGTGTCGTACCCCTCCAAAGTGGGGGGAAAAGTTGAGTAAATGACTTGGAATGGAATATATCATTCCACTTTATGGCAAGCACCCCTAAAGCTATATAGTTTGGCTTGTTGCAAAGCAGCCAAGTTCACTGGGATCATGGTATGGGTTAAGACACACATGCCAGTGTACCATGCTCTCTGTTTTCCTTGGCTTCCACAAGAGCAAATTGCTCATTCAATATAATATGTATTTTCCCTTTCAGAATAAGTGAGGAATGAGTCTGTGGGCAGAGCCAATGGCATTAGTCCTGTACTCTTTGCTCAAATAAAAATATGACCCCTGTTAAAATTGTTGCCCAAAGCATGTCCTCTTTCTAAGTACTGCCAATCGGGAAGTTATAGAAGAACACATGTTGACACAGAGCAATGACTGAAGCCATGTGTTTAGAGTTAACCTCAGCTTTCCAGTCATTTCTAAAGGAGGAGATTGCCTTTAACTTCTGTGTTTCATCTCTCATGTGACTAATGCACATGGGTACATTTGGGTAATAAGTGTTGGAAAGAAGCTGATTACCATGTGTGTTCTTTTCTTCTTCTTGTCTTGCTGTCAAGAAAAGTATCCCTTTTCAACTTATTAAACTCTTTCATATACTCCACTCCTTCTCGCTGGGAAAATAACAGTCTTTACTAGAGGGCATGCAGTCGTCCAGGTTCACACATGCATGTGGGCATATGCATACTGTGCAAACTGCTCTCCAGAACAGACATTTCTGGTTTTTGCATCATTTTTATATGATGCAAGACTGAATCTAATAAATTCCAGTTCCTTATTAGGGACTTGTGGATGGACGTGGTGTACATCCTGGCAAAGGTACCATGTCAAGACTTGATCTGTGAGCTTTCAACAGTTGTCTTAAAGTGTTTGTGGCTCCCTAAACACAGTGTATAGCCGGGCTTTGGAATATTTTCCCATTGTGTTTGCTTTAGGAGCTGTATTGCCAGATCATAGATTTACACGGTCTTATTGCACGTTTTTAAAGATCGGAATCCACCTGAGACTAAGCATGACTCTCCACCCTTGGTGAGTCAGCCCAGTATTCTGAATGACATAGGTGGAGAAGGAGAAGCACTTCATTCACCAGAAACTTAAAACAAAAGCAAAACAAACCACTATGTCAATGTCACTGTATCTTATAAAAGGATCAGCTAATCCATGGCCAAGAGTATTAATATGTTTTGAACAACAACTACAACATCTTTGTAGAGTTCTTTATTCAGAAATCTGTGCCATAGAGCAGTGAAGCCAATGAGGCATCACCTCTGCCTCCCTACCACCTAGCTTGTATTTATCAATGAAACCCAGTACCTGAGCGTAGGAAGCAGGATCAGGATGACATATTTGGCCTGTCTGCATGCAGATGGTTTGACTCTGATGTGAGGAAAATCTAAAATAGAGGCTAAGTCATCTTTAGCATAAGATGGCTGAAGGGTCGTCCTCTTAAATATCATACCTTGCTTTGAGTGTCGGCTGGCCCTCTAGCATCTCCCCTATACCTTTGGCCATGTTGGGTCAGGCTAATGGGAAATAGAGGGCAAGAGAACTGGAGGGTCAAAGGCTCCCCGTCCCAGGAGAAACAAAGGCTTTGCTGTCTTATTAAGCTTGCTTACTCTCTCCTGGTATTTCAGTAAGCTCTAAAAGAAGCTGGGGCAGAAGATGGACTTCAAAATGGTGGGAGGAATCTAGACAGCACCTTGCGGCATCATCAGATAAGCTTCATTGTTCAGTCCTTTTCTTGTCAGTGAGTTTCATGCTTGCCTCTTCTCACATTTTGCTTCTAAAGGCACTGGCACTTCCCCCTTGCCTCCTTTTGAGCTGTAGCTGGCACCAGAAATGCAAATACAAACACTGAAGGGGGAAATCCAGTCACAGTCAATAAAAGAACCTGCCCATGGCTGCCATGACTGGTCGCAAAATAAAACAAACCATCTGCTGTTCTGCCCCTTCCTGTAACTGGTATTTAAATGTCTCAAAAACTGAGAAATAAGTTTTCATGTTCCTTCCTCACTCCAGAGCTCTCCAGGTCCTTCAAGGCATGGGAAATCACCACTTCCTCATGGGATGCCAAATGTATAAATGTTGGGTAAGGTGTGCATTGTTAGGATAATGAAACATCTGATGGTGTATTCTGTCTCCATATGGCAATTGGGAGGATGACTGAGAACCCCTCCATCTGGTTTCTTTTGGTGATGATAGGGTGTTTATACACGACCCCTAAACTCCACCGCAAATGGCTGCAAGCTCCGGAGCTTAAAAATGTTTCCCCACCAGCTCCGGAGTTTGCAGACAATTAAGTGCGACCCCGCCCACCTAAGCGCGACCCAGCACACTTTTCTTGTACCTGCTTGAAGAGGGTGAAAAATTTTGTTGCGGAGAGTGCCGGCTCTCCTCGCTTCTTTTTGTTGTTTTTCTTTTGCCTCCCGCCCCTTTAAGAGGAACCAGGAAGTAATCGTGGCTCCCACTGGGGCTCAGAGCAGGCACCGGAGGTAAGGCTTTTTCTTTTGTCCGTTTTAAAGGCTTTTTTCCCCTCCCTCCCCTCACGCAGCCAGCAGCCAGGACGTGCGGAGTGGTGGGGAGGAAGGAAGAGCGACAGACCCCCAAGATCTCTGGTCCGAATTTAAGGGACCAGCGGATCTTAGGGGTCGTGTAAAAAGGCCCTAAGTAACCTGATATTCTTAAGCAGCTTGGTGGCACAGTGATTCAACTGCTGTACTGCAGCCAAAACTCTGCTCACTGCCTGGGTTCAATCCCAGGTAGCCGGCTCACAAGTCACTCAACTGTCCATCCTCCTTAGGTCAGTTAACTGCGTACCCAGCTTGTGGGTGTGGGGCTGGAAGCAATTATGTGTAGCCTGCAAAATTAAACTGTAAATCACCCAAAGAGTGCTTTAAGTGATATAGGGCAGTGTATAAGCAGCACACTTTGCTTTTCATTTGTGCTTGTCAGTGACTCTGAATCCCATACATGTGTTCAATGGGTTTGTAAGCATGTTGCTAAGATAAGACACCTGTATTTGTTTTGAATAGTGCGACTTCATGGGGATGGGGTGGAATGCATGTCCTTGTGTTTCAAAGTTATAGGATGGTTTCTTGGTCCTGAAAATTCTGAATGACAGAAAGGAGGAAGGGGAAGTCCTGATCCCAGGTACTGGATCAATAGAAAAGTTGTGGGCCCTCTTAATATGAAGTCTAGCAGAAGGTAAGTGGTTCTAGAGAATAATCAGGGAAGACATTCATGTGCATATTGAAAATTTCTCTCTCAACAGCAGGGGGGGGCACAATCAGTCTACACTTATGCTGCCCTTCCATCAATCCCCAGACAAATCAGAAGTGCTTCACACCTCCACCAAGAAGGCCACAGCTAATGACCCATACGTAATGGGTGGGGTTGCATAGATGGGACTTTCACATATCCCAGGCCGTTGCCCACCTAACAAGCCTATTTATGCCACCATCCACTTAATAAGCCTGTTCAGACATCAATGGTGTGAAACCAAGGTGAACTATAAATGGGAAGGTATGTGAACATTCTCAGTCATCCAAATGAGTTTATCTGGTATCGGGTCCTTTGGTTGGATGAGTCTGTGCCTTAGTGAGTTTGTGGGTTTGAAGTAAATAGGGATGTGGCATTTGCCAAAAATACTTTAAAGCTTTTCAAACAGTCCAGCCATGTCGGCTGGAGGTTCTTCCATCAGCTCTGGGTCTCAGGCTGATCCATTGTTGGAGGCTCACTTTGGATATCCATAGGCCTTACGTGCTCTCTTCAGGTGCCTCTCTTCCTTCTTCTTGGCTTCTGTGGAGGTGAGGATGCTCTCTGCTTTGTGGTTTAGACTCCTTATGACTCCTAATTTGTGTTGTAATGGGTAGTGGAAGTCAAATAGTAAGTACTCATCTGTGTGGGTGGGTTTCCCATGACACTGACTTTCCTCAGATTGATGAAGCTGCTTGGATGAGTAGCAAAATGTTTTGCTCTCTCAAGAAAAGAAGTCCCGCTGCCATGACTCAGCTTCCAGATTTTTGAAAGTAACATTCCAAGGGCAACACAGAAGTACAGAGTCGGTGAAGGTTTTGTAGATCAGGGATGAACAGGCTGTAGCTTTGTGGGATCAACTTTGTTTTCGAGGAGAAGCATAATGCAACAGTGAACCAATATTTCACACATCACTGCATTCCTCATTTTTGCGAGCTAATTTTGGAGTATGTTAGGAACTCATTTTGTTACTGTTCTTGTTAAGCCAGCTGGCTGGACAGCTCAGTGATTTGGGGCACTGTTCAATTCCCCATAATATCTCATAGAAGAGCTAGCCTAGGAGGCCTTGGACATGCTCCATGGTCCCAGAGTACTCCTAGAAGGAAAGAATTGTAAACCACCTCTGAGTACTCTATAACTAGAAAGCCTCCCACATTACAAAGAAGGCTAAAGGAAAACATTGAGCCACAGTAAAATAAAATAAAATAAAATAAAATAAAATAATTCAAGGTGTGGATTTTGAAGGTCATTAGGATACTGGAAGGTCACACCTTGCCTTTAAATTGTGATTTGCCCAACCTTGATCTTGTCAGGGACAACTTCAGCCCACCTCTCTGTAGGCCAATCTTATGCTCAACAAGGAATATCTGAATCTCAAACTGGGAACACCTCCAGCAGTTTTCTGAAAGTCAAAAGAGGAGCAAACTAGCATCTACCAGAAGACTAACTATCACCTTAATGCTGCTGTAGACCAAGATGACACTGGTGCTTTGCATAACATCTGTTTAAAACAAAAGTGTAGTGTGATCTTCTAATCTTCATGCCACAACCAACTAGCGAATGACACAGTTTCTGCTAGGTTGTTGCCTCAGGGGTGCCTTTGGATGGAATGTCACCATTTAAGAGGCATTCCATGAAGAGTCTTGCAAAGTGATGAATGAATAAAATCCATAAAGAGGACTTTTCCAGCCATAAATACATCAGTGACCTTTAGACAAACTGGAGGAGCAACTGTGTAAATAAGAAGAATGTAAAAACATACTACATTCCCTCATGTAACCATGGAAAAAACACATTATGGAAGATCTGGCTACCTTTATCTTTCCACATTCCAGGCTTACGTTGATGCATATTTTACAGGTTTTAAAAATGTTTCAGAAATAGAATTACTACATATGCCACATTTTTTGTTTTTCCACTTCTGTTAGGATGCTTGAGACTCATATAAGCACATTCGAGTGTCTGTTTTCCTTGCAGTGATTAAACACAAGGAAACCTGTTATAACCAAGCATGTTTCCCCTGAGAAACATCACACCTTAAAGTGAGGAAAGACCTTGAATGAGGAAAAGTAGGGCTTGTGTGAGGGATTGGAAGGGTTTGTTCAAAATGGGGGCTCTAAAACTATAATTATCCATTAATAATATTCAGTTAACATCAACAGCAAAACTGAGTTTTAGTTTAATATATTGCATGTTTCCATGTTCACCCAAGCTTCACATTTCCAGGAAACTGCTATTATTAACAGTATAGCTCTTAACAAGCATGCTATTTGGGCTAAATAGCTATAGATACAGTATACTGTTCTGTAATAATATAATATATATTTCTATAACTGTATTGTACTGTACTGTACTCTACTGTATTATTGTACTGCACTCTGTTCTAATATTTCTGGAGTAGTAGATTGACAGATTAGGACTCAGGAGATCTTGTCCAGCCATGGAAATTCACTAGTGGCAATGGTAAAGTCGCTCCTATTAAGGTTGCTATAAGTCAGATGCAGCACACACAAAATACGATAACAAAATATGACAATGTGGTATCCTGAGCAGTAGTTATGTTCAGCTTTACTGCTGCTTGGAACCTGTCTGTCTGTCAGGGGTGTAGCAGTGGACCAAAGTTCCACTGGAACAGATGTATGAAGACTTAAATGTCCCTCCTCCCATTACTCTTCGTCAATATTGTTGGGTGCTCTTATTCTTACCCTAGAAATAGTAGCTTCAGGTGCACAGACTTCATGGAACTAAACCCAATTGGTAATCTCAACTAAAATCATTCTGCTGGCCAGAGAATACTGTTGGCATCATAGAGCACAAAAGGGCAGTCATGCAACTGATGAGTGGACTACCTGTCCTTCACTGTCATGGCTTGAAAGTGCAGTGTATTTCTTGCTGTCAGACAAACAATGCATGTGCCTTCCAGGTGCACAAGGTAGGGTATCTCTTCCCATCCCAGAAAAGAACACCAGTTTTCATTACCATTGAATTTTTAGCAGTATGGCTGGTCTACAGCTATGACAGCAGTGGCGGGGGAACAAAATGAGTGAGGCATGCATGCAATCTGCAGGCCATATGTCACTAAGGGAGGAATGCATGCAACATGCAGGCCATTGTCACTAAGTGACTGTTGCATGTCAGCTCTCAACAGCTCCAGGCCCTTTTTAGATCTCCTTATGTGCCTGCCTCCTCATGTTTCCATTCATGCAGTTTCCTTCTTTTAGCAGTAACTTAGTTTTTATAGAAAATCATGAAGAACAGAAGGGCTGTAGCAAGCTTAGAAAGAGAAGCTATGCAAAGAGGGAGGGGGTTGCAGCAGCTAGAATAGTTAGCTCTTATGGTCATCTCTGGAATTCTCACCACATGGAAGCTTGATCCTTTGTGAAATGGAGCATTGCACCACATCACCGTTCCTAACAGGGCTTGGCTTTAAAACCCTTTTTGAATTATCCCATTGTACAACAAAATTCTGTTACATAGAATTAGCATACTGTACAAAGCATATGCATGCTGGAATTAAATGCCACAGAAATTATATGAAAATATTGACCCTTATGATGTTTTTGACGAATCTGACTTTGAATTGCATCCAAACTCATGGCTTATGGACAGAATGGATGGGACACTGAACATTAATACTGGTGTATCCTCCCTCACACCTTGTGGGCATAGGACCAGCCCTGCTCTCCAACATCCTCCCACCTCTTTCTGTCTCCAGCACCTGCTTCTTGAGAAAGCGGTCTCACTTTGCCTAACAACAGGGCCAGTCCTTTCTAAATAGAGCAATAAATTCTGTGCAGGCCAACTTATTTAACAACAAATTCTGACATGGGGGCGGGGGAATCATTTCCCCAAACTCAGAATAGAGTGAAGGAGTGCTTCAGTTTCCCAGGAAATTTTTGAAGGTTGCCATTTTCATTTTTAAGAAGTTCAGAGATGAAGTTTACCATGGAATTGGTGAACTGCCGTATTGCTCACTGGTTTAGATACCTGGCTGCAGAGCCAGAGGTGGGGGGAACTCAGTTTCCCACTGTGCCTCCTTGACAGGGGCTGGACTCAGTGATTCATAGGGTCCCAGTTCTGTAGTTTTAAGATAATTATACAGTAATTGGCTCACTGGCTCATGGCACAGTGGTTAAATGCCTGTACTGCAGGTAAAACTGTGCTCACAACGTGGGGTTCAATCCCAGGTAGCCAGCTCATGGTTCACTCAGCCTTCCAGCCTTCCTAGGTCGGTAAAATGATTGCCCAGCTTGCTGGGTGGGGGGCAATGTGTAGCCTGCACACTGTAATTAAAATTGTAAACTGCCCAGAAACTACTTGAAGTGGTATGGGGTGGTATATAAGCAGAACACTTTATATGGAGATTTTCTCAAACTTGAGCTCAGCAGGAAACAGTGAGCTACTGTATATGCAGAAAGCTACTGAACCTCTTCCAGAGCTTCTTGTATAGTAGTACCTGCCATCTCTTTTTCTGAATTCACCACTACCAAACTCTATTTTACTGTATCTTTTATTTAAATTCTAGATGTCAGTCTAGAGCAGGGGTCCTCAATTTTTTAAACCATGGGCCCAGTTCACTGTCCCTCAGACAGTGTTGGGAGCTGGACTATGCAGTAGCACCCACATATGCGCTGATTCGCCATCCGCAGATTCAGTGATGTTCAAATTCGGTTTGAGAACCTCTGGTCTAGAGCACTGATTGGTTTGGGGTCTCATATGGCAAAAATAACCCCTTTATACTCATTACATACACACTTATATAATGAAGACCCTGGAAATAAAGTAACTATGTTACTTGCAATATGGTACACTGAGGGGATAATGAGGACCTAGTAGTTATTCTGTAGAACAATGGTCAATATCTTTGTAGTAAATCACACTGGAGTAGGCCTATTGAATCAATGGCAATTTAGTGAGTCAACGTCTCTACTAGTTCCAATGGATCAAATGAGCTTACTCTAACTGAGATTCACTATACAGCTAGGGAAGACCAATTTGAATCATTGGGATTTACACAGGTGCCAACTCACCCCCATTGGTTCTCCTGTGATTTACTACACTAAGCAGCAGGATTTTGGCCAATGTAACAACTGGGTTTTTGTTTTGTTTGTTTTTGTTTTTTGGTGTACTGAATAACACTTACTTTTAAAAATGCTTATATTTGGGGGCCATGTCAATATTTCATCATTTTCCTCTTCTTAAAGGAAATTTCTATATTAAAAACTCTTTAAAATGTAAAAAGGCACCAGAATGATATCTCATTCTGGTGCCTTACTCATATTACTCATGTAGTAACTAGAGTACACATCATTAAAATATATTCCAAATGCTAATGTAATGAAGAAAGTATACACTATTCTCTGTTATCTATCTATCTATCTATCTATCTATCTATCTATCTATCTATCTAT
>JAHTLZ010000348.1:6858817-6873162 GCA_023846285.1 Phrynocephalus versicolor
TCTATCTATCTATCTATCTATCTATCTATCTATCTATCTATCTATCTGACTTGCAAAATGACTAATTTAGTTCCTCTCATTTAAAGAAAACATCTCTATGGTGCTGTGATACAGTGAGCAGAGAGGAGATGTTCTCATTTGTTTGGTTTGTTTCCTATCATTGCCCTTTGCCCTTAGAACTGTTTGTGTCCTTCTGGAAAATAACTCCATGTACTATTGTAATGCAAAACATTAAGGATTTTCTGTAAACAAATGAAAGTACAACTACAGGAGTGCAAAGCTATAACTGAGTGATTCTGCAGGGGATTTGTTAGAAAAATCTCATTTCTGGTAAATCTGATGATATTTCCAGAAGATTTTAAGTGGAGATTGGGGGAACCACACAATCTTCAAAGGTTACCGAGGAAGAAAGAGGAAGATGGCTCTCTGGGCTATTGTGGGGATTTTAGCATTGATGCAAAGTGCTACCAAAGTGAAATTTGCAAGTGCATATCACAGAGAAATATATCCACCTTGTAAAGTCTGAGTGATGTGTGTATCAAAGAAAAAGCAGGAGAAAAAAAAATACACTTGAACGAGAGAACATAAGAATCAGCCTCTGATACTGTATGTAACAGTGGCACCACGGGCCATGAAAACCTCAACGGGCACCTTTTCAGAGGCATGCAATTAATCCTGGAAACAAAGAAGCAATGATCTAGAAAGCTTTTTACACAGTCCCACCAAAAGAGAGGAAAGAACAGCAACTGGCACAATGACCATAAAAGATAAAAACGGTACCTTAGAAGTTATCTCTGGGTAAAAAACTATTTAAAGAAGACTTTTCCTGCAGGCTGGTGCACCTGAAGGTCAGTTTCTTAACTTTTAGGCTACAGCTACAATCCCAAACATCTTTACTAAGAAGAAATCCCACCACCACCACTACCACCACCAGTGCTGGAGACCGTGGGGTTTGCTTCTGAGTCACCATGCACAGCACTGCTATATGAGAGGAGGACTTACAGCCAAAGGCCACGACCCCTAATCTGCAAAATGTGCAGAGGGACCCTCTAGTGCTGGATGAATGGATAGCCACACTTCAAAGTACAGGGGGTGGTATGTTTCCTACCCTTCAGTGGCCAGAAACATCTAGCCACTCCAAAGTATATCCCACAGGCTCTGAATTCTGAATTACCTAATTTGGAATTCAGAGCCTGGACAGGGAGCAACAAAAGGGGATGTGTGCACAATGAACCCCCCCCCCCCAATTTCACACTTGGAAGTACTGTGCAGGTATTGTTACTCTTTATTTCACATCTCACTAAAGCAGAATATGTTCTAAAGTAGGTGTGGAGCCCTGGGACAAAGTCTCTTTGCTTTTCATTTTAGAAACATCATAATATTTATTTAAGAGGAATTTAAACCATAATATAATAGAATAAAATTATAAAGTATAATAAAAACAAATAGATAATACCTACAAGACAACACAAAGCATACTTGCTTTATAAATTAAAAAAAGGCAAGGTTTTGGATTGAATCCGCCACTCAGTGATGGAGGACGGGTGCAGGCCCGCTGCAAAGCAAAAGCAAAAGTGTTCTACTTATATACTGCCCCATTACCACTTCAAGTAGTCTCAGGGTGGTTCACAGTTTAATTACAGTATGCAGGCTACACATTACGCTGCCTGGGCTGCTTCTTCCTACTTGTGGTGCTTGCGGGCAGGTGCTCTGGAGTGGCATGGCCTCCTCCGCTGCCACTGCTGCCAATTTTGCAGGTGGGCAGATGCTCAGGGGCCGGGCGGCCTCCTCCGCTGCTGGCACTGCTACCACTGTTGCAGGCAGGCGGGTGAGCAGGAGCTCTGAGGCTGCACGGCTTCCTCCACCACTACCCCTGGTAAACTTCACTGGCCTGGGATCACATATGCTCAGTGGAGGAGTATCCCGGTGAAGGGGGGCATCCTGGTGAGAGCTGCATGGAGTGCTCAGTCCTGCTACTGTCTGGCAGTAATGGCAATGGAGAGATGGTGGGTGGGAGAGGCTGGAGTGGACGGGGTGGGGGGAGGCGAGAGACAACGAGGAGGAGGAGGAGGAGGAAGCTAAGCACAAAGCCCGTGGGCCTCTGCTGCCCGCCACCGACAAATACTTCTGCCAGACTGCCTGCTGCCACCTTCCTCTCCCTCCCTCTCCACCGCCATCTTCTCCTTCTCAGGCAGGCGAGCTGGCGCTCTGGGGCCACACAGCCTCCTCCTCCACTGCCGATGTTGGAGGCAGGCGGGCACACAGGCATTCCCCAGGCATGCAGCCTCCTCCTCTGCCCCTGATTTTACAGGCCTGATGCCGGTCCCGGGCTCTTGCACTGCCACTCACTATCAGGAGATAATTGAATTCATGGATGGCAAGCAAATCAGCAGATATTTTTTTTTGGGGGGGTGTCATACTGTATAGACAGGCCCCCGACAGTGTCTGAGGGACAGTGAACCAGCCCCCTGTTTAAAAAGTTTGAGGACCCCTGACTTAAGCCAATGGTCTGCAGCGAGCACAACTGCTCTGTTTAGAACAGCCTTAGATAGAAAGCAGTTCAGGCTACTGATTACCAACATTGTACGAGGGCATGGAACATGAATAAGAAGCAATGAGGGACTTGAAGGAATGTGAGGGGATGTGTTGCCCTGATCTTGAACTCCCAACTACCCACATCACCAAACCCCCATCTACAGGCATGCCCCCAGTCTTTACAAGAACATGACACAACTGTAGCCAACCACGTGGGAGGAAGACCATTCAAATTATTCCTGTTTGGAAAAGTAGATCCCTGCCCCAGGGGGTGGAGAGCTGCTTTGGGTGCAAAATGGGTCAATTCAAATGAGCCTTTGTGTCAAGGGTCAGAAACAAATATTTTAAATTTACCCATTTTATAAAGGGAGGAAATCCTATGGCCTTTGACTGTGTAAGTACAGTGTAACATATGCTGCTTTGAGTACAGTAAAAGAAGAGTGAGCACTGAGTGTAGCTAACAAATAAATACATCTTGAAGTTTCAAAGACATGCCAGGCGAACATTGCATGTATCCAGAGGCATCAAAAACCCATCTTGCATGACATTATTGTCATAAAGATGTTGATGGTGCACTCCCTTCATGATCTAAGCTGCTGATGGCTTTTCCTCGAGTTGATGTCACCCTATGGCACTGGGACAATCCTCTTGACTAATAATTGAATCTCCAAGATTTTCTCCCTCCCTCCCTCCCTCCCTCCCTCCCTTGACATGGAGCACTTTGCTTATAAATACAGCAAGGTGAGGTTTAAGAAAGGAAACAGTCGTGCTGAACTCTGCTTCTCTTTCAACCTAGTAACAAAACATGAATGCAAATAACCCTTCCCAGCAGTCTTTCATCTGAAGCACTTCAAAGCAGCCTCCACAAAATGGGAAAGTGATCCTTAAGGAACTGGCCACAGGTGAAGAGGATCAGCATATTCGAGTGTGTTGCGCATGCTTCAGAGAGTCATAGACCTGGTGCTCATTCACAAAGCAGAGTCAGGGGGCACAATAAATCGCCCAAGGTTGCTAAGTGCCAGGGCTGATGTTGTAAGGAAGAACAGTCAAGCTACCTTCTCCGTAAGTGAAACATCTCAGTACCTGCCTAATAAGGCTTATGTGCATAGCTCCTCCTGTAGCCTCCTCCCACTCTCCATCTTATGTCTATAGTCAGAAGCAGGCTCCATGACTGGAACTTAATCCACCTTGTTCTTTCCTTCCCATTTGTTGCTCTGTGTTTTTGTTACCTGTCCAGCCTGGAGCTTGGAAAGTGGCTTTAAATCAGCTGCAGCCCTCTCCCACAAAAGTAGTTAGTTACCACTCTAGTTATAATTTCAAAAGTAATATTGTTACCTAGTTACCATTTTAGTTATAATTTCAAAAGTAATGTCTTACTTGATTCTTCAAAGTAACCAAAATGGTTACTTTTAAGTTACTTTTTGAATGCAACTGAATGAGATTGGTAGTCACTCTCCCCCTTCAGCCTGAGCAGAGAATGTATACTTATTCTGTCCAGGCTGAGGCTCTGGCTGCAGTCTCTTTTGGGGGTTCTGCTTGAGGAATGGAAGGGAGGGAGGGGAGGAAAAAGGGCTAACATGGGAGGGCAAGGGTTAACATGGGGGCAAGGTTTGGGTAGAAAGGGAACGAGGAGAGTGAAGGAGAGGCTGAGAACTTGGGGACAGGTAAGCGAAAGACAAATGGACAGGAGAGGGTTAATATGTTATGGAAAGCCCGGGAGGGAATGGGCAAGAATAAGTTAAAAAGGAGGCAGGAATGGGTTAAATGTGGCAGGCAGGAAAGGGTTAATGAATTCTGGAGAGACCTGCTTGAAGCCCCAGCCATAAACGGTCCTTGTGTTGGTTTTTTTCGAAAAAGCGGTTCGCTTCCATAGAGGAATATGAAGCAGAGCCCTCATAGAGAAACATTGCCTATAGAGATGCATTGAGACAGAAAAGGGAGGGGGAAGGAGCGGAGGAGCTGGCTGTCTTTCGTTGAGATACATTGTAACAGGAAGGGGGGGAAGTGGAGGAGCGGGCTGTAAATTTTTATTTTCCGCCATGACTCTACAACATCACCTGCATATTGCTGATATTGAACTCCAAAACCCTTCCAGTGGGTTTATGTAGATGTTAAATAACTTAGGAGATGAAGCAGAACCCGAGGAACCCTGAAGGTCAGGGGTCTGGATGTTGAACAGGATTCTCCCAGCACCATCTTCTGGTTTCTCTTCTCCGGACAGTAACCCTAGTGCTCCTTGGCACTCCGCCCTGGTTCTTACCAGATCACTTATCCTCTTTGCATATTGAAGGAGCAAAGTTCTAGCCTGAGCAATGTTTATTAAATAAAGTTTATTGGATCACTAACCGGTATCAGTCTATTTGAGCTTTCAAGTTCCTCCAGAAGGTTCAACAGGCCAATATGGTATAAAATGTTGCCTAAGGAAAAAAACCTTGAAGAAAACCCACCTTGTTTATGACGGCTTAGTGATTTAATAAAGGTATTACTAAGCCCAGAACTTTGTTTCCATGCATGGATCAATGCAGGTATTGAAAGAGAAGGGACATTCTCCACTCATTCACTATGCATATGCATATAACTATTGTGCTGCTGATGCTGCTGTTGTTTTGAAGTAATAACATTTTATATTTATAGTGTTTATTTTTAAAGATACAGTTTTAACCATGAGCCTGCAGTACGCTAGATGACTATGGATCAAATCATCAGAGATGAGATGTACTGCTAGCGAGTCAGCAGGCAGCAACAGAAGAGGAGACAGAATTTATTTATTTATTTTATTTATTTATATAGCTTGTATGCCACTCACTACCCAAAGGTCTCTGGGCAGCTCATAATCAAAATAGTAAATTAAAACATCAAAACTACAATAAAATTAGAACAATAAAAACATGTAAATACAATAAATACGATACATTAAAAACACAACACTAAAATTGCCATCAGGACCCACAATCATTAGTTAAAAAACTTCTGGAACAGGAAGGTTTTTACCTGGCGCCGAAATGTTATCAACGTCGGCGCCAGGCGAGTCTCACTTGGGAGGGCATTCCATAGTCTGGGGGCAGTTTCTGAAAAAGCCCTGTTCCTGCAAGCCATCCCTTTCTCCTCCTTAAGCTATGGCTCTTTCAGGAGAACTCCCTGACTAGATCTTAGTTGCCAGGTAGGTTCATATGGAAGGAGGCTGTCCTTCAGGTATCTAGGTCCTAAGCCGTTTAGGGCTTTATATGTCAAAACAAGCACTTTGAATTGGGCTTGGGCAGCAACTGGTAACCAATGAAGGTTATACAGAATCAGTGTGATGTGTTCCCTGGTGGCCCCGCCACTCGCCAGCTGCGCAGCGCGATTCTGAACCAGTTGCAATCGCTGGACCGTCTTCAAAGGCAGCCCCACGTAAAGTGGTGGCATATGATCAACTGGCACCTCAAAGACATTCAGATGTATCCTGGAGGACAAGTGTTTCTGGCAAATTTCACAGGGCAGTGTCCTATTGCAATCTGACAAGACCCACTGATAGGATTTGTGTAAACAACACTGACTTGCCTTTCAGCAATTTGCACACTGGATCTACAGTTCTAGTGAAGACAAGAAGTAAGCTAGTGACCCTAGTTTTCAGCTGTCCGTAATCAGGAAAGATATCACCACCATTTGTGAAACCAGTTTCTCTAATTGGGCCTTTGAATTATAACATAGCATAGCAGCAATTGTCAAGCACAGCTGAACATTATCTCTGAAGGAGCTACAGCAGAGACTTTCCAACTGGCTTCTCAGAAACATGACTAGATATAAAATTTTTGTCTATTTGCTCCTGCTGGTTATATATCTGGGGTCATAATCTAGTCAGTTTAATGAGTGTAGATGAGGTTGGAAGGGAGCTTTGCTTTATTTTAACTGTACTGCATTTATCTCTTCTCAGACATGTCACAACAAATAATTATTTTATCAAAATCAAGCAGTTCTCCATCTAAATACCAACTCAGCAAGTAACAGGCAGCAGCATGCAGCATTGTCAGACGGAGGTGTCCATAATTAAAAAGCCAGAACAAGACAGAAGAGTATCAAGAACTCAGATACTCTTTTCAAGAACTCAGCCCATGTCATTGGGTTGAATTAGCTAAGAGCAAGATGTCTGGGAAGATTCTCAGTCCTCCAGGTGAGTTTATCTGGAAGTTGAGTCATGGCAACTGGACTTTTTTTCTTGAGAGATTGAAATGTTTCACTGCTCATCCAAACAGCTTCGTCAGTCTGAGGAAAGCTAGTTGTGAGTCCTCCATTTTATAGTTTACTTTGACCTCATGTCACCCTGGTCTGAAATAGGCTCATAAAATGAACAATGGCCTACCTTTACAACCTTCCATAAAGTATGAGTCATTAGCCATGGCCTTGTTGGTGGAGGTGTGAAGAATTCTTGATTTGTCTGGGGATTGTTGAAATGGCCGCTTGATAAGTTGCAGAAAGATTGTGCCTGAGGCCCCCACCTCTGTTGAGAGAGGGGTTTTCAATACTCACATGAATGGTTTCCCTGACCCCTCTCTCAAACCACCTGTCCTCTCTGTCTAATATGTGTACATCCTCCTCTTTGAATGAGTGCCCTTTTTCCTTTCAGTGGAGGTGTAATGCTGATTCTGGTCCTGACACAATTGTGCAGAGTGAGGGGACATAGAAGGCTCCAAATGAATATTTAGTTCTCTTCCCTGGGATTTACATTTATGGTCAAACTATACCCAACAGAGGATTGTGCTCAAGATGAAATTACATTGGTATTCTGATTCAAAATAAGAATCAGGAGGTGGGTGGGGGGAGAATTCTGTGGAATGACAATTGAGGAGTTTTGTGGGGTTTCAATTCCAGAACAACATTTGTAAGCAGCACTGCTCTGGTGTTGTGGAGATTAAATGGGTATCTGTACCACTCACACAGATCAGTTTTATATTAGTTCACCTGTCATTATTGTTGTTGTTATTGATCTCTGTCCTCTGTTGCTAATGGCACACCCGGAGCTATATATGACATACTGCAAGGCCAATAAAATCTCGACAATAAAACAATTGAAAATGTTCACAACTGCCAGTAAAGCTACAGCCATAAAACAAATCATAAAAGTGTCCATAAGTATAACAAGCAGCCAAATTCAGTCACCTTGAGCTGGTCCTCAATGCCTTCCAGAAGAACCAGGTTTCAACCAGCTGTAGAAACACCATCTGAAGTGTGACTCACTCCACTCAGGTACAATGGGAGCCATGTTCCAGCACGTGGGCACCACTATCTCAGAATAAAAGGTTGTACCTCCATGTTCCCTCAGTCCTACCTTTCTTGAAAGCTGCATCTCTTGGATTAGTTCCAGTTTTGAAAGGGCAAAGTGTTGCTAGTGGCTCTTCTGTCAGAAGGAACTGGCCACCTTTCCTGCTTAGGACTAGTGCTCTGGGCACAGTATTAAGCAGCGTTTGAATTTCTAGAATGAAACTAGATCAGGTAAACTGAGGGGAAGTGAAAAGGATGTGTAGATGCAGTTGGCAAAAAATGCTGCTTCAAGTGCTGGATCAGAAGGAAAAATAGGTTGGTTTTATTGCTTGTTGCATTTATATTTTGTCATTTCTTCAGTGAGCTCAAGATACATGGCTCTCCACCTTCAGACTTTGCCAATGACAATACAATACAAAGCAATACAAAAATGGCCAAGAATCCCCCAGAGGTCCTCCCAAACAATGCAAATGCGTATGTATGTATGTATGTATGTATATCCTGCCTTTCCCCTCAAAAGGATCCAAGGTGGCTTACCTCATAAAATAGCATTTAAATGCTAAAAAAAGAAAAAGAAATATACAAATATTTTAAAAGGAATTAGACAAGTACTGTATTGAATTAAAATAGTAATGAGATCAATATTAAAACAAACAAAACTGGAGTACAATGATGCCTTTAAAACTCCTCTCAAGCCACCAGTCATTAAGGAAAAGCCTGACTGAAGAGAAAGGTCTTTGCTTGCCTGAGGAAGGACAGCTGAGACGAGCCCAGCCTAGCTTCCCATGGGAGGGAGTTGCAGAGTCTGGGAGCAGCAGCAGAGAAGGTCCTCTCCAAAGTACCCACCAAATGCATCAGTGAGGGTGGTGGGACTAATAGAAAGGCCTTCCCTGAAGAACCTCATCCAGCGCAGGCTGCAATTCTATTTCTTGATCTGGTTTTCGACTGACCCAGAGTACCTCTATCTTGCCTGGATTTAGTTTAAGTTTATTCTACCTCATCCAGTCCATTTCTGATGGCAACACTGATTTAGGACCAAGATAGCTTCTTTGGAGTTCAATGAAAAGGAGATATAGAGTCACTTTATTAGAATCACTGAACCTGAAAACTCCAGACAACCTCTCCAGATGGTTTCATATAAATGTTTAATAGCATAGGGACACCACAAGCCAATGTGGTGGGACACCACAAGCCAATGGCCACAATACTGAACAGGAATCTACCAGCATCACTCTCTGAATTCCGCACCCCAGGAAGAACCAAAGCCACTTTAAAACAGTGCCTCCATATCCCATCCCAGATAGTTGGCCCAAAAGAATACCACAGTCAATGTTATCATAAGAACATAAGAACATAAGAAGAGCCATGCTGGATCAGGCCAAAGGCCCAACTTGTCCAGCTACCTGTATCTCACAGTGGCCCCACCAAATGTTTCTGGGAGTGCATGAGACTAGATATCTGTCTCCTGATATCACTCTCCTGCATCTGGCCCTTGAAGTACCCTAATTTTAAGACTAGAGATGACACATCTCCATCATGGTTTGTAACCTGTGATGGACTTTTCCTGCAGGAATCTGTCCAATCCCCTTTTGAAGGCATCCAGGCCAGATGCCATCACCACATCCTGTGGCAGGGAGTTCCACAGACTAACAACATGCTGGGTAAAAAGAAAAGAAAAACTTTTGTCTCTTCTCACTCTCCCAACCCTCAATTTGAGTGGATGTCCCCTAATTCTTGTATTTTGTGAGAGGAAGAAGAGCGTTGGTCCAGCAGAACCAACAGGGACACACTCTCCCTGTACTGCTCCTGGCATTGGTAACCAAGTTGTCCCTGTCCCCTAATGAGGCCTGAAGTCAACCTGAAATGGATCTAGTTAATCTGACTCACCCAGGAACTCTTGGAGCTGGGAAGCCAACACATAGCACAATAATTGAATATTAGACACTGGTCAGTAATTATCAAGTACTGTGGTGTCCAAGGAGATCCCCCCCCCCCCACATTGCTTCAGTACTGGCTCCTTTAAGCAGGCAGGGATTCTACTCTGCTGTAAGGAGGCGTTCATTACCACTTAGACCCACTCGGCTAGTCTAGCAGGCAAGTGGCAGGGGAGGGTCTAGCTGGCAAGTGTGGCCTTCACCTCTGCAAGGGTCCTGTCCACATCACCTGGCTGCAACATCTGACGCTTATCCATCAACACTGTATAAATAGGAGCCATAGTTACATCAATAGGACCTGTATTAGCTACAGCATCCAAGTCAGAGCGGATCTGAGTGGCTTTGCCTGCAAAGAACCTTGCAAAGTTTTTCTCAGTGAGCCACCAAGTGGTCAGCACAATCTTCCTGTGGTAGGAGGCTGTTGACCACTCAGAAGAGCTCTGCTGGGCAACTCTGTGCAGATGCAATGGTGGTAGCAAGGAATGTCTTCTATGCTGCTGCCACTACTGTCATGGAATAAGGCTTCCAAGGCACTATAGTGTGTGTTGGGTCAGATTCACATCTGAATTTTCCACCATCGCCGCTCTAGTCTCTGTCCCAAACATTTCATGGCCACCAGCTCCCCAGTAAATCAGGGGGGCAGTTTGGCTCTGTGGGAAGGGAAGCTTAAAAGTAATTGCGCCAACAGTCTTGGCCATTTCCCCATTCCAATGAATACCTTTTGAACTTTCTGTTGTTTTTATTTTAAAAATCATAGAATCATAGAATTATAGAGTTGGAAGAGACCTCAAGGGCCATCCAGTCCAACCCCCTGCTACGCAGGAACCCCCATCACAGTATTTCCGACAGATGGCCATCCAGCGTCTGCTTAAAAACCTCCAAAGAAGGAGACTCCACCACCCTCCGTGGCAGCATATTCCACTGCCGAACAGCTCTAACTGTCATGAAGTTCTTCCTGATGTTCAAATGGAATCCCTTTTCCTGTAGTTTGAAACCATTTCCCCGATTCCTAGTCTCTGAAGCCATGGAAAACAAGCCTGTTCCCTCTTCAATATGACATCCTTTCAAATCAGTTCTACATTAACAGCACACAACACTCAGTACAAAACAATACTCAATGAACAATGTGCCTGTATTTGAATAGTTTTCCTATCCTGCATTTTGGTGAAAAACGTAGAAGATAGCCAGAAAATGAATCTTTTCATAGAATGTATTCCTGACTAAAGCAAATAAATGTTAGCAATGCGTGCAGAGCAGTTTAGTGCGCTGCAGTGATTAAATCTATAATTATAATAATCATTATGAACAGCAGTGTTTGTAGATGGTTTTTTTTTACTCCATGCCAAGGTGCTTCAGGCATTAAAACAAAATCATTATAAGGAACACAGCAATAAAACAGAAATATTAAAACTGGCAGGTTTCTGAGGTGGAAAATACCTATTACTGCCCCTCCTTTCAAAAGTGTGAACTTTTAGGCACAAAATTCTTGCTATTCTATTAGTGTGTGTATGTGGACAAGAGACTATTTTAATTTTGAATATGATTTAAAACTGAGTACATCTGAAGACATTATAGTTACAGATGAGGTCATTTGTTTCTTTGTCCTTCGTGTTCTGAAATACCCCACCGTCAGAACCAGAACTGAAATAAAGACTTCCTGAAGAAATCAGCCAGCACTGAGATGATAGAAAGCAATACAAGCCATAAATTATTCCCCTCAGAACTATTACTGCACGCACAGGCTGTCTATGGAAATAAAAAAGCAGCTAAATGCTCAGAGGTTTGTGAAGATGTGCAAGCTCTACAAAAGTGTTCCTGATACTGTATTTATGTATTTATGTATTTATAAATACCCTGCTGTATTTATGTATGTTTGTATTATTTTTAATTCATCATGTAGGGGCTGAAATCCAGAAGGAACCAACTAGAGTAGGTGCCTTGATTTGGTGGGGATTTGGTGAAAGTAAGTTCCACTGATTTGAGGGGCCTACTATGGTTGTGACATACCTGTACTGTTGGATGTTAGCTACTGTGTGTTAACTGATTTTCTTTTGGTCTTTGTTTTCAAGGAGACTTTGTTTCTAAACTGTGCTTAATTTTTATCAGCCACCTTGAATGTCATTTTGATGAAAAGGAAGACTATGGGTATCACAAATACTTCTTTCTTTATGGAATATGAGTTCTATGGATTTTTAAAATTTCCCTTATTCTTAAAGTATGATATTCTTTGTGAATTAGGTGTTTACTGTTTTTTCTGTTGGGTGCTGAGCACATTCATACCACAAATAGGATGGGATCTTTCCTCATTCCTTTGGTTCCTAAAATTCCCCTTGTTTGGGCATGTGATTCCCATCACAGGTTGCCTATTAAAACCTTTGCAAACAATTTCTTTTCCAATATGCTGACACTATCACATACTGTCTTATGAAATGGGAATGAGAGAGAGAGAGAGAGAGAGAGAGATGACTCAAATACAGCAATGATATTTATATTTCTCTGAGGTCATGACACAAGAAAAAAATGTAAAAGGATTAATTATTGCTTCTGTGATGCAATTTTAAATAATCAAAACAAACACTCCACCCAGATTATTTCTTCCTATGGTGATTTCATCTTTAGTCCTGTATTGCCATTACTTTCAATGACTCAGTGGTATATTTGGAAAGCTCTTTGCAGAGCTTTGAGTTATTTTATGTCTGATCTCCTAATGGGAGTTAACGTGATGAAAGTTGGTAACTGATGTGTCAGTCACACATTTCCTCCAAATAAAACAAAGGAAATGCCAATGATTAGATATTTTTAAGGAAACTTCTGGTGTAAATGTAGAATGAACTTTTCTGAAAGACATTTGTGCTAAGCAGGTCTAGTGCATTTGACATGTCTGGCTAGGTATCATCTGAGCTTTTCTTGATTTGTGAGGTCAAGCTAAGTATGATATTAATTGCAAATGTTGCTTCAAAGCCTAAGAGGGTTTGACATGGGAGGATTCAGACCATGGGATTCAACAGAGATGAATAAGTTGTGGATGTGAGACTGCATGCAGCTCCCTAGAAGGTCATTGTAGTTGCCTCAGGCCCACCAGAATCTCATGCTCTGACACTCACCCTGCAAAAGAGGTGCACCAAGAACAGCAAGTCACCTGTTAAATATGTTCCATTCACCACCCCTACCCACATTCTGTAGCATTCGAAATACCATTTTTGAACGTTGGAAACAGAAAAATATCATTTTCCAGATTGCGATTTTGTAGCCATTCTGGTTTCAGGACTGATTGATCAGTCGATTGACTGACTGACTTGTTTATTTGTTTGTTTATTACTTATTTGGGTTTCTTGCTATTCATGTTATATTTTAGGGGTGTCTGGGGGTATCATAGGGATGGATTATTAACCCTCAGACCCATAGAAGTCCCAGGGGAACATTTAGAAAACTGTGTGCATCTCTCCAGATTTAGAGCAAAGCATTATCAGTCCTTAATTAGCATGCATATTTGCTTCCTGACTTCAGAATTTTCCTGTCTTCAGAATATTCAATTAGATCATTGCTCTAAGAAACTTTGTCATGAAAAATTTGTATAATTATGAGCGGGATCATCAAGATGGGACAAAGAACTGGCGACAATGCCCTGAAAATGTTTACGTAACTCCTAACTAATAGCTTCAGATCATACTTCAGCTCTGAAACGACTGTCTACAGCACAATTAAGAGAGCACTGACATTTGCTGATAGCTTCATTTCACATTTACTAATGGATATGGTCCATTCCATTGGGGGCTATATGAGACCACAGCTGTAGTTCAGAGCAACCTTACAGACGTCCTTCAGAAACAAGGACAAAGGCCTCCCTACCATGTGGCCCTATCACAGTCTGACAACAGTGTACTTCTCAGAAAGATTTTCCCATATGCCTGCAACCTGAGGCATTCTCCCCCCCCCCCTCATTAAACACCTAACACCATATAATGCAAACAAGCTGATATGTTCTTCATATATTTCTTCTCTCATTTATTTCTCATATATATATTTTACCACAAAACCAGAATGTCTACCTTTCTGTTTTCTAAGTTTTACAATTCTATCATCAGTCTTTCGGATTTCTACTTCTTCATTTGTCTCTCTTGCAATTCAATAAATTCAGATCCTTTCAAAATTTTCACAGTTGCGTTTTCTCATTTCACAGAGATCAATGCAAGGGAATTTTGGGGAAAGATCTTTCTTCTTTGGGGGTGGTGGGGAAGGGTGACTTAATAATTCAGCCATGTCAGACTCTGCAGAGATAAAAGAAGACTGGCTCCAAAGTCAGACAAAGACAAGTGGAAAGGAGGCAAACACAAAATAATGATGCAGAGTAAAACTAGATGCCAGCTTTATAATTAACATCTGATAGAATCCTTCCACAGACACAATTCCTTCAAAGTTTTTGTGGCAGAGACTTGCAAAATAAACCCTAGTTCTTGACAAAACAAATGTAAACAAAAGTAAACAAATGTACAACATGCAGAGCTGAGGAGAGTTCCTTAAAGATAAAATGGCATCATTTACCCCTTCCTTATTTATTTATTTATTTATTTATTTATTTACTTACTTACTTACTTACTTACTTACTTACTTACTTACTTACTTACTTACTTACTTACT
>JAHTLZ010000348.1:6877569-6907676 GCA_023846285.1 Phrynocephalus versicolor
CCTACCTACCTACCTACCTACCTACCTACCTACCTACCTACCTACCTTCATGCATGCATGCATACATACATACATAGATTTGCCGGTTGTGATGCAGTTTCTGACTCCTTGCCAAGCTCATAATAGCACAAAGGTTCCAAAAACTGCATATGCCCTTCCTTCTTGCTCCTGGCATTTGTAGTGAACCAACCTTCATGCAGGCACAACATTTCACTGTTGAGCCATGAGGCCTGGTGCAAGCTTATACTGGTGAAGAAGAGGGCTTGTGCTTTAATACTACCAACTAGAGATGGGCACGAAACAAACAATTTTTTGTTTCCGTTATTCATTTGTCGTTTCGTTACGTAATGAAACGACAAACGAAAATTGTGATGAAAATGAAACGAAACAAACAGAACCACGAAAATTGTGTTCGTTACGTTTCGTTTCCGTTACTGGTGGCGTGCAATGAAATGAGCTGTTTTAAATGTTAAAAAATGCCCTGGACATCCATAAAAACGCAGCAATAATTATTTATACTGTCTGATAATACCTACCGGGGGGGCATTTATGTCTTTTCTCAGATCGCTGTATTTTTTTCCTTTAAGGGGAGTTAGGGGACATTGACCCAAAATGGCTCCCAGATGCCTAATATTGATTTCTTGGGTATTAAAACGCCCTGGACATCCATAAAAATGCAGCGATAATGTGATAATTATTTGAAATTATTACCTACCAGGGGGTAGGGGTCCTTAAAACGTTTGTTTTTGACTTCTCCCATCGCGATGTATTTTTCTTTTCCCTTTATGGATGACAAAATGGGTGTCGCCACTCCAGCCACAACATGGAGGCAAGCCATGTGATGGGATCATGTAAATTCTTGGACAACTTCAACCAATAGTGTGCCCAGGTGGCAGACTGGGCAGGTCTGGCAGCCACGGAGGGCATAAAAAGCTCTGGCAGCCCCCGTCCTCCTTGCAGTCTCCAGTGGGAGTTAGGGTGGGATTGCTGTCTCTGCAACTCTAGCTTCAGTCCTGCAGCCTCCCTGTGTGCGTGCATGCGTGCATACCTCTCAGTGAGTACCCTCCTGTGCCCCGCAATGCAGTCACTCTGCTGCTGCCTTGCACCCTGAGCAACGCCCGCCGCTGCCTTTGCAGCCTCCCTGCGAACCTAGTCTATACTCTGTCTCTGCCAGCATCAATTTTTTTTAGTGTTTTCCCTCTGGTCTGGGGCGTTGGGGGATGCCCATGCACGGAAATGCTTTAAAAAATCATGCAAAAAGTGGGTAGAAACAACAAACGAAAAAACAAAAAACGAAAATGAAATTTTTCCAAAAAATTTGCAAAAAACAGAAACGAACTGAAACGGACCTCTCAACAACAAACGACAAACGAAACACCATTTTTATTCGTGCCCATCTCTACTACCAACTGCACACACACACACACACACACACACACACACAGAGAGAGAGAGAGAGAGAGAGAGAGAGAGAGAGAGAGAGAGAGAGAGAGAGAGAGAGAGAGAGACCAGAGCTTTTCTCTTCTAGCATTTCTAGTTCCCAAATTGTGCACTCACTTGGAGACCAGGAGAAGGCTAGTGCTTTGCTGAAACGTCAGTTGGCACGCTAAGTCCTGGTAATCCTGAAGGATGTGGGAGTTGTGTTGTGGGTGGATGGGTGGGGTTATTTGCAGGGCATTGTTAGGAAAAATGATTGGCAGGAAGTTGCGAGGAAAGCCTTACAGCACTTCCCATCATCTGTATTTTCCTGAATATTGTGGGGTTGAGGTAATCCAATGTTTTGTGACATGGCAATGTTCCCAAGGCATTGGAGAAAGTACAGCTGGAGGGAGACTTGATGCCACCGTGAGTCAGGTACGGCTTTTGTTTTTAAAAAGTTAAAAACATGGAACATGGAATAAGCCATTTTGAAAACGTTGGTTAATGGAACTAGGAACCTTCTTATCTTGAAAGTTTTAAGAATTTACCCCAAGTGTGTTAGAGGGGGGGTCTGTGTTTGTTGAATATGGCTAAGTTTCCCTTAATTTTGTGAGTACACAAAGATGAGGCAAGACCAATGATAGTTTGGGTATAACTAGGCCACAACTTTATTGAATACAGCAGACAGTGCTCTGGCTAAGCAATTGGGTCAGATCCAGTGCATCAAAGGAGCACACCTGTCTCTTTGATGTTCCCATGCACTTTCTTTGTTTCTGTCATCCCTCTTCTTGGGTTACAGGAATCCTGGGGTGTCCACCCCATCTCCCCATTAAAATTGTGTGTCCCCGAGGCACGATGACCCCATTGGGTTGAGCCATAAATCATTGTCGAGGGAGGGGTCCCCCTCCCCCACCACTATTTATCCTTGACCACGATCGTCAGACTTCTTTTGCAGGTGTTTTTGAATCTGGAGCTTCTCTCCTGCAGTTTTAAGTTCCTGGATCCGTCCCAATACCTGTAAAATTGCCATACCTACCCACGTTGTGACATGCATCATACAATTAACTTTCCATCTACTAATGCGCAGCTACCTACAGGTAATGAAAGCAAAAAGGGGAGGGTGGGCTGGGGATGCTCTGCACTCAAGAGGGGAAAAGTTGGGGTTCTTTTTAAACCTTCTGGGACAGCCCTCCAGGAAAGCATCATGTTTCTTGGGGGCCTCCCCACACCCAGCATCTGTTTCACATCTGGGCTTTCTTCCCTCCCTCTTTGTCATGATGCCGGACCCCCAGCCCCCTCTATTTTCCACATGGGGGTCACCATAGTTCCTCTGTTCCAGTGGTCACCACACTGGCAACAATCTTCAGACACGGTGAGTTGGATCCTCTATTTATTCAGTATGTATGAATTTGGAAGCTATTAAACCTGTTAGTATACAATTGTTGGTAGAACCATATTCATGTTTTTGCAAATGACTGTATTTTCTTAATCTTATGTTTACTGAAATGTTGTACATATTCTAAATACAGTGGACCCTTGTATAACAAACAGCTTGCATAACATAAAATTTGTACAACATAAAAAATTCCGGAGATAGGGGAAATTTGCTTAACATAATTGCCTATGGGGAAAACCTGTACAACATAAAAATGGGATCACTCCGTTTTCAATGCATTCCTATGGGAATTTGTATAAAGGAAAATTTGCTTAATGTAAGTTCATTTGGAACGAATTAATTCCTTTATACAAGGTACCACTGTATACTGTATCATGTCCAGAGCTTGAGAAATCTGCTTATTTTGGAAGTAGTTCTTGCAACTGTACAGTTCCTGAAAATGTGCAGCCAATGGCCATGCTCAACAGAAGACTCTGGGAATTGTCCAAATAAGCAACTTTCCTATACAGTACTGTGATTTTTATGCTGCCTTAAACATTTTATTTTGGTCACTGTAATCGTTTGCATTATAAGTTACTTGAAAGTAACTTCCCATTACAGACAATGGGATTTACTTTTGTTCATATACAGTCACCTCCGCCATTTCGCGGTTCCGGTACCACGGTACCGCTACATCACGGGATCACAGTACCTGCACCACAGCGGGGGCATCTGGTCACTCCATTTCTCCCCCCCCGCACCTCCGAGAAGCCTCCGGAGGGCCTCGTAGCCGCCCAGAAGGGCTGCAGGGATGGACGGCGCCCCTCTCCACCGCCGCCCTGGGTGCCTACGGAGGGCCTCGTGGCCATGCGGGAGGGCTGCGGGGATGAATGGCATCCCTCTCTGCCGCCGCCCCGGGTGCCTACGGAGGGCCTTGGAGCCACGGGGGGGGGAGCGATCGGGTTGCTCCAGGCCACCGCCCCACACTCCTCCAAGCCTTTGCGGACAGGCGTGCAATTGCCCCCCGCCCCCAGGCCCCCCCACCCGCTTCTGCATATCGCGGATTTTCATGGATTGCGGGTGGGGTGGGTCCCTAACCCCCGCGATCGGTGGGGAGTTACTGTATATCTATGGCTGCAGCCTAGTCGATAGACAGAAAAGAGCTTCAAAGTTTTTCTGGATCGTGTCCCAGCTTTGGCACCCACACAGTTCTAAGTGTCTGACTGTATTTGTTAGCACAATTGGCTCAAGTGGAAACAAATGTGTACTGAGGTTTTGAAGCTAGATTGGTAGACAACAAAAGAGGACTTCACAAGTAGAGGTCAAGGTGACTTGAATTCAGACAAGAGAATATGAAATGAACAACTGTTGAATTAAGTGGGCTTTCTTGGATGCAGTCATCCAAACTTAGAATAAACAAACTATTCCAAAATCCCCAAAGACTAGGCTAGATGCTAAGCCTCCCAAGTTAAAAAATTAGACAGACTTTGCATTGCTACTAGGGAGGTCTGTGAGCAAAAGGCAAAATCCTTTATACGAGAAGTAACCCATAGTGCAGGTGGAAGAAAATCTAAGCAATTTGTTTACTACCACTGTTAATTGACCCCTAGGGTTTTGAAAAATATATTTAAGCTCTCCCTTTCCCACATTTCTTTTTTATTACTGCAATGGCTATAATGCTAAAAATGTTGGTGTGCTTTTTTTTTTTTTTAGTTTCTCAAGTGCTGACTCAAATTTTGGAATAAGCAGTGTGTCAGAGAGACTTTGGTGTGCTTGGTGCTCTTGGGTATCTAGGTGCTTTCAAGCAGCAATGTGCATGGTGTAGTATTCTCCTCCACTTAACTGTGAGTTTAGGAGACATTCAGATCAGAACAGCCATATGTTCTACTTTTGCAAGGGACAGTCCTCTCTTTCAAGTGTTGAATGCCGCCTCTCTGAGGGAGCCTTCAGACTGAAGTGATGGAAGAATGCAATCTTGCATGCTTCTCCTTTAGCACTGGGTAACTGTGGGAAGACTAGTGTGTATTTGCCCCTAAACATAGCAACTACACAGCAAGAGAAATTTGAGTTCACCTGCTCTGAAGTCACACTGGTGAATTGTTTTTCCCTGGGACTGTTTGAATTAACTGGGCACAAAGACTGAGGAGGAAGTTTGCTAAAAAGCCTTGTTTACAGCATATTAACATATTTCTTTAGTTCTTTTGGAGGCACAGCTACAGAAGAACTACTCAGTAAGATAGCAACTAAATTTGAAATCCCTCCAAATCTGAAGGGCTGTCTTGGTCATATCCTGTTTAATTATTTAGGCTCAAATTAGATGTTAGTACATCATTAAAGGCATAGTTTCCTTGGGAGGTGTTTGTCTATCTTAGCTTCCCTTAGCTCTATAATTTATGAATCAGCTTGCTTTTGATTTGTTATTGCTCAGAAAAAGGTAAAACAGGCCTGATTTGGAAGTTCCATTGCTCGGGCTTGGAACCTTAAAGGGAATTGCAGGAGAAATATAGTATTAGTAGAAAATATTTTGCTTAATGTGACATTTATTTGTCCCACAAAAGCCCACAGAAGACAATTAAGACTAATGTTTCCAACAGAACTATGTAAGAAATGATTGACTGGGCAAATACACATATAATTTGAGGCAGATATAAGAAATGAGGGGTTACAATCTGTCCTAAAGGCATAGCCCAAAATTTCATTTATGCCTTAGGGGAAGCCCCCCCCCGCCACCCCTGTATTCCTTTTCCCTCCTCCCTTCAAACAAGGAGTGAGGTTTGGCCACATCTTCCCCTTTCTATGGAGTGAGAATGGCTGGATTGTGGGACTGGTGCAGTTATTTGCAGATACAGGCATAAAACCAGGATCCTGTGGTCCAAGGTTGGTGGATTTGCTCCTTAAAACTATCGGCTGCCAAGGCCAGTATTCTGTTCTCTAAACATGGAATAGAAGAGAAATTGTGTTAAGGATCCTCCCTAGAGATGGGCACGAATAAAAGAAATGACGTTTCGGTTTTTTGTTTTTCGTTGAGAGGTCCGTTTCGGTTCGTTTCCGTTTCTCATGAATTTTTGGAAAAATTTGTTTCCGTTTTTCGTTTTTTCATTTGTTGTTTCTACCCGCTTTTTGTGTGATTTTTAAAGCATTTCAGTGCGCGGGCATCCCCCAACGCCCCAGACCAGAGGGAAAACACTAAAAAAATTGATGCTGGCAGAGACACAGTATAGACTAGGTATCCAAGGAGGCTGCAAAGGCAGCGGCGGGCGTTGCCCAGGGTGCAAGGCAGCCACAGGGTGACTGCACTGCGGGGCAGGAGAGGGTACTCACCGAGAGGTATGCACACACACACGCACACAGGGAGGCAGCAGGACTGAAGCTAGAGTCACAGAGACAGCAATCCCACCCTAACTCTCACCGGAGACTGCAAGGAGGACAGGGGCTGCCAGAGCTTTTTATGCCCTCTGTGGCTGCCAGACCTGCCCAGTCTGCAACCTGGGCATGCTATTGGTTGAACATGATCCCATCCCATCACATGGCTTGCCTCCATTTTGTGGCTGGTGGCGACATCCATTTTGTCATCCTTAAAGGGAAAAGAAAAATACGTCGCGATGGGAGAACCAAAAAACAAACGTTTTAAGGACCTCAACCCTCTGGTAGGTAATAATTTCAAATAATTATCGCATTATCACTGCATTTTTATGGATTTCCAGGGCGTTTTAATACCCAAGAAATCAATATTAGGCATCTGGGAGCCATTTTGGGTCGATGTCCCCTAACTCCCCTTAAAGGAAAAAAATACAGCGATCTGAGAAAAGACATAAATGCACATTTTAAGGACCCCAACCCCCCCGGTAGGTATTATCGGACAGTATAAATAATTATCGCTGCATTTTTATGGATGTCCAGGGCGTTTTTTTAACATTTAAAACAGCTTATTTCATTGCACGCCGCCATTAACGGAAACGAAACGTAATGAAGCTAATTTTCGTGGTTCTGTTCATTTCGTTTCATTTTCATCACAATTTTTCTTAGTAGTTTCGTTATGTAACGGAATGAATAACTAACAATGGAAAAAAAGTTTGTTCCGTGCCCATCTCTAATCCTCCCCACTCCAGCAGTCTCGTTGCATCTCTTTTTTTGCACTGGTTGTAGGATCAGTGATCCGACTGATCACAAAATGGAGACCAAAGTAGGGGAGAGACTTATGCTATCTCCCCTTCACTCTAAATTTAGACCACAGGATTCTTAGCATAGATGCTGCTTAGCATGTATGCTAAGCATAAATCAGTGATGGAGAACCTTTTAGAGACCAAGTGCCCAAACGGCAGCTCAAAACCCACTTATTATTTGCAAAGTGCCAATATGGCAATTTAACCTGAATACAGTGTACCCCAGGTTATAAAAGCTCAGGTGCTACCCTTCGGGAAAGTGAGGATTGAAGAGCAGGTTTTTGAATTTCCCATGGCCACCACACTCTCGTATCTGGGTGTGGCTAGAGAGTAAACTGGGGCTATGAAGGAGCCCACAAACCACTGCCTCCCCTTTGCCTGGCTTTCTTCATAGAACCATTTTGAGACCTTCCTTAAAATCAAGTCAGTTCATCCAGTAAATATGTTTGTGACTACTTTCTGGTTGCTCTTGTAGTCTTTTCTTAGACACCATATCTTCTGCTTCTTACTCACTTCTATTTGGAAGCTAATTGGGAAATGGGGACCTGCAGATTCACAGAGACTACATGTGAAGAGAAAGGTTCTGCATTTTCTAAGAAGAAAAGAATGTTTGGAGAAAGAGTACAAGCCTGCTTCTACCGTATTGTCACCAGTCAACACTGTATACTGATTAGGTTGGTTGCAGAAAGGCTGACAAGACTCCCTACTTTATGATATTTGCCTTTCTAACATTTGTCATGAGCCTCATTGTGTGTAATAAAAGTAAACTGCAGTTACTTGCGTTCATAGAGCGCATACAGTATCTGTGGTCGGAATGAGCACTGTAACAAACATGGAAGCATTCAGAGCAAGGGCAAAAGGGCAAAGGGATCATTGCTTGATTGATTGATTTAAATTTATTTCTGACTCATCTCAAGATTGCAAACAAGTGTTTTTATTAAATAAAATAAAATAAAATAAATATAGCATCCAAATGAAATCAGTCAACAAGTTAATCAATATTTTAAAAAATTCAATAGGATCAGGAATCACAAAGTCTTGCCAAGTGTTACTCCTTTTAATTTCAGTGGGACTTCTATGAGAAAAGCAAGCATGCATGCACACACAAGCACTCTACCAAACCACTACTACTAATACCAGTCAGGTTCCTGAATCAGAAATGTCCCAGACTGTCAAAATCTGAGACCGGGGGGTTGGGTCCTCCTCATGGACAACCTGAAGTGGTGCTGTAGAGGTGAAGCAGGCAATAGGTAACTTTGCCCCCCCCACCCCCTCGCCAGGCTTCGCACAGCTGTTGTCAGGGATTGTGCCACAAGAAGGTTCATGAGTTTCTATGCTGGCACTCCACTCCTTGTCTTTTTCAACAGGAAATTCCACAAAGGGCCAAATACCCACACACCAAAAAGCCAGGAGCAAAGAGGAGGAAACAGGGTGAAGTGACAGTGTTTGGGCCCAGTGTGGTACGGGAACTACATACCTCCATGCTGAGCTACTGAGCCCCGGTAACAACGTGGAATGGGCGGAAATGGATACCCAACACTTCAAAGCCACCTAAGAGAATGAATAACACCTATTCTCCTGCGTAGGTGTTATTCATTTCCTCTTTCCCAAAACTTTAAAACCCCCAGTCTCACTCACTCTATACCCCAGAATAGAGATGGACACGACTTAGCGAAATTTTCATTTCCGTTTCCGTTTTTCATTTTCGTTACATAACGAAACGAAAAACGAAAAACGGTTCAAAAATGGAACGAAAACGGAAACGAAACGACTAATTTTGAGCCGTTTTTCATTTTTTGTTACTGGAAAAGCACTTAATGGAGCTAAATGGGAAGAAACGAAAAATTTTTCGTTTTTGTTTTTGTTTTTCATTTTCGTTACGTAACGAAACGAAAACGAAAAATTTTGAAAATTAGCTCACGAAAACGGAAACGAAACGGACCCCCTAGACGAAAACGAAAACGAAATTTTTTTCTGAGTCATGCCCATCTCTACCCCAGAGCGCAGAGAGAACTCCTAGTTCCCTGAGCTCCTAGCCCTCTGAAGATGCCAGCCACAGAGTCTGGTGAAACATCAGTAAGAAAATCTTCAAGAACATGGCCAAACAGCCCAAAAAACTCACAACAACTATCAGATCCTGGCCATGAAAGCCTTTGAGAATACAAAATTTAAAATTTCTAGTCTTCCAGCAATACTTGCCTTGATAGTTATCTCCCTCCCTAGAGACTCAGAAAAGCCTAGCAATGCCCCAATGTTCCAGTTGGCACCCTGAGACCTAGCAGCCCTGGCACTACTATACAGTATATTCTTCAGAAATTGGCAGTATAACATGAATGCAATGCACAAAATCAGTTGTCCATGTAGAAGGATAAAATGACCTGTGCCAGTTAGTACTAATCAGGATGGGGGTTAAAAGAAGAGAAGAACTGACTGCCTGGGTGAAGTTGCAAGGCATTCGTTCATTCCATGTATATCCTACATTGTCCCTAGTAAGTTCAAGGTCAAATTTATGGCACTTCAGTGTCCCAGTTTGATTTCACAATAGCCCCATGAGGCTGTGGGAGCTGAGAGAGTGTACCTGTCCTGAGGTCACCACATGGCAAACTTCATGGCTCAGTGGGGCCTAGAACCTGGATCTCTCAGGCTTCAGACCAGCACACAGGAACCACCCCACCGTGCTGTCTGTCTTCACCTGCTCTTCTGCAGACGGGGGAGGGCACTATCTGGCTCCACTTCAGGTAACAAAATGTCTGAGGTCAGCATTGTTAATGAGCACTTCTGCCATGAGAAAGGGATAGATGGAGATATGATGGATTATTATATATGTATCCAAGCCCGCTCGCTCCTGTGGCAACGGAGCTTTCACAAGAAACATGGAAAAGAAAGAGCAATAAAAGTTACAAGGGGAAATGCTTTTTACTGATAAAAGACTGAGCGGATGACAAGTTACAAAAGCCCCTTGAGGGAGATAACCTTGAGACGCACCTGGATATAAAGATTAACCAACAACCTGAGTGTGGAGATTTATAGTGCTTATCGAGTGGCCAAGTTTCACTATTTACATTTGCAAAACTCAACTTTATTATTGGTTTCTCTCTGTTAATATTCCATATCATACAGAAACCAACATATGTAAAGAAGAAGAAAAAATCACTTACAGAAAAAGAAAGAAAACCCTCTCTATCTAGCTTGGAGGTTTTTACAAAGACATGTAAATGACATCAAATAGTAGCCTGTATGAATAGTATCCATCAATACATTTTCAACAATGGCAGAATTTTTTCCCCAGAATGAGACTAGTTTCAGTATTCAGTATGGTGTCCATGCATCTGAGCTCAGGCAATGTGCAAGCAAAGCCAATGGCAGAGTCATGCTTCCTGGCAGGATGACATTCAGCTCAACGGTTCTGCAGACAAGGACCTCCAGTGGCACAGAAGCTGAAGCACAGGCCCAAATTAAAAGGGAAGCCAGCTTCTTTAGAAGGTAATTAATCTTTGTTCTCTGCCAAAACGGCAGTCTTTCATGCTCAGTTATCTCCAAAACCAAACTAATTTACATCTTTTTGAGCTAACAAACCTTACTCTGGTCCAAACAATTGAGAGAAAATTCTCAAAGGAGCCCCATATCTGAAGATATGCTCGCTGCAATGTTGATACTGACCTGCAGATGAATGCAGCAAAAGATACAATTAGGCCCCAATCCAGTCAATACGCAAAGAGATCTGATTATATACCCACCCCATGGCACTTAAACCACTCTCTGGGTGGTTTACAATTTATGCAGGCTAAACATTGCCCCCCCTCCATGAGTTGGGTACTCATTTTACCAGCCTTGGAAGGATTGAAGGCTGAGTCAACCTCGAGCCGCCTACCTGGGACTGAACCAGTGCTGCAAGAGTGGAAAACTCTACTAGTATCTGTTCTCAGCTATTACTGATGCCATGGGAAGCACCAGTGGCAACTGAAACACAGCTGGACCATTCCAGAAATTGCCAGGCAGGCTGGCATCTGTCAGACTGAGGAAGGACTCTCACAAGAAGATACTAGATAACTTCTTTCACAAGCTTAAAATTTACATCTCTTAGAGTCTGTTTCTGCATAAGACCCCAACAAAGTTCTGGCTCAGGTTTGTACCCCAAAGTTGATGCCAGGACGACGGGTAGGTGAAGAGAAGTTTACCTATAACTGGTCTATTGACGAAGATTTTTTTAAAGAGGCCTGGATCCAGCCAGAGCCTGCCAGTTACCAACAATTGTGCTCTGTTCTTGCTCTACTAAATTTAGAAAGAGCAGCAAAACAAAACACACACCAGCACCAGTATTCTGCAGACTAATTGTTCTGGTTTCTTCAAGTTGCACGTGAAACCAGAAGGACTGCAAGGGAGAAGACAATTTTGCCATTGTTTAATCAAGGGGAAGACGTAACTTTCCAGACCCAGGGCAACGTGTCAAGTGGGTGTCTTGTGTGGGTGTTCACTGGAGACTTCAGACGAGGTGGGAAGAGATGGAGTTTGGACTTCAAGTGCTGTTGGGAAAACAGACATATTAATGCCAGACGAGAGCCTTAAAAGGAACAATTATCTTATTGTCCGGGAGGCAATAAAGCATTCTCAATAAAAAAAAAAGGGCCGGGTGACTGCGTGGCTTTCAAAAATATAGTAGTAGCCCCAGCCAGTTAGGAACTCATTACAATCTGCAGATGGCTTAGCTTTAAGTGTTGTTGATAAAACCCAAAAGGTTTCTAGCTTAGAAGCCTGTTTGTTTTTAAAGACATATATCTGCTCTGTTTTTCATTATAGACGGAAAATATTCCAAATAAAAAGGAACAGATGTAGAAGTGAAAGGAGGAACAACATATTGACAAATATATTTTGTCATGATAGCTGAAGAAAGATACCACTCAGTGTTTTATATGTTTTATTAGTTTCCCCTAGTTTTTCTTTTTATGAGATAGGTCAGTAAAAGTAAAGACTAGTTCGGAGATTGCTACATTTCTAGTCTTGTTAAGTACATGAGAATCGATGGCTAGGAACTGACTACCTGAACTTGCTTTTTGGAAGCTCAATACGTTGATGGTCATGCCAGGGATGAAAGTGGATATCCAAGAGGATGATGGCCCATGCAGCTCATTTCTTGCTGTAGCAGTCATCCAGTGAACGACCGTCAGTGATAAACCCATCTTCCTTAGCTGTGACTGAATTTTGCTGGGCAGTTTCCCCCCTCAAAGGTGTTTCCAGCAGCACTGCCCTATGATCTCTGCTGCATGTCCATCTCTGATGAAGAGATTCTTATTACACTGCATGTATTACTTGAATTACCTAGTGCCAATGTTATCATGAGTCAGAGCTTTGTGCATGGCCACTGTAGTTTTGCCTTGCTTATTTACATGGCCACTAGCTAGGTGGACAGGTATCCAAATTCTTCAACAAAGTATAATTTACAGATCATAAAAATGTTTTTGATATTGTGGAATACAAAGTAACACAAGGAGACTTGACAAGACTGATTTTTTTTTAAATTACAGAAGTACAGGAATGGTCCAGAAATCTGAATTAGAATTAAAGGGATATGACTTAATCACATTAGCTACATTGACGACATTACAGTTACAAGTAACTTCAGTGACCTGCCAAGTATGTTGGAAAAATTAAAAATTGAATCCTGGAAAGTTGGTCTGCTCTTGCTTCTGATGTTGGTGTCAGCAGTCACTGGTGACGGCAGAGGAGCCAAAAGCAGCAGGACCAGGCAGCAAAACCAGGTAGGTCTCCCCCTGTCTCCCCATGACAACACCCCCCCCAAAAAAGAATAATAATGAGCAGGCTCATTTTACAGGTGATGGGATCATTGTTCATGAGTAGCCATCAACCACCATTTCTAGTTCATACTCATTTCTGAATGTTATGTTTTATGGCTATTTTACAGAAAATGAACATGCAATAATAAAGGACATGCAATAATCTGATGCATGCAATAAAGTGTGGGAAATTTAATCAAGAGCAGAGAGGGAGATAAAAGTCAGACTTGCATGGTCAGTGACTGGTAAACAAAGTAAATGTTTAAAAGAAAACAAAAATATTCCTCAAACATGAATAATCTCAGTTTATAATCCATGTGATTTGTTGCACAGACCAACACCAAGGCCTGGACCCTAACAAAATACAGAATGGAAAAGATCACAACACCTCAATGAGCAAGAGAATGACAGGTGCCAAATATCAGACTAATGGATAATGTGAGGAATCAGATGGTTCAACACAAGACAAATATAGATTTGTTTGTAGAAGAACAACAAGCATAATTAAAATGGAGATGGGAGGGCATCTAATCTTAAACTGGAAGGGGTACAGGAAGAGCACAAACTAGATGGGTGGATGTTGATAAAAGATCTGTACAACTGGCATGGATTTGAATAGTGTAAAATAAATTTGTGGAAAGAAAAGGTGGCAATCAATAATCCAACACTGGATATTAATGGACTAATGAAGAGGAAGAGGAAGAGGAAGGGGGAGGGGGAGGGGAAGAGGAGGAAGAAAAATCCCTCAGAGAGTGGTTACAGTGAGATATTTTAAACAAGAGCAAAGACGATGGAATTCATGGATCTTGCATACACACTGATGGAGACAATTTCTAAAATATTTCAGATCACACACCAACAGAATATTCTGTGCTCCATCTTATTCTGCTACAACAGTACCATCTCTGGACCTGAAACAATTGCTTCTGACCCTTGCAGATGAGAATCCTTACGTCATGTATTCCATGACGTGGGAGGCATGCAGTCCAAGGGTGGTGTGCAGCCCCCAATGCCATTTCTGTTATGCTCCCCCCCCCAAAAAAAACACCCCTGCTGCCCAAGTTTAACCGAATTCTATTGAAAGCATGAACTTTGTCACTGAGCATCCTAGGAAAGCCACTTCAATTGCTTGTAATCAATGCTTGCTTGCCCCTTCCCTCACTGAATTTCAGCAGAGGAGATGCAGCCCACAGAGTCGGAAGACAAAACTGGCCCCTAGAACAGAGAGTGTTTCTCAACTCCTCAGTAACACTTATGGCTAGAGCTAGAAAAATGATTTGTTTGGCCTACAGTGACTGCAATTACATTCATATAAAGACAATACTCACATCTGCTGGGTTCTTTTTTTTCAGAGCTGGAGTTCAAAAAAAAGTTGTTTCAAGAGCTGCCATTTTCCTGTGACCTTTTGGCTCCCTTTAATCTTTGCATTTTACAATGATTTTGGGGATCATGAGCAAATTTTCTTTGAAAAGCTGCCATTTTCCCTTCTGAGCAGTCTCTCCTCTCTTCCATCTTAAACACTAGGTTATAAATTAAATTTCACAAGGCCAGTCTTGTTCTTAAGGACTATGGGGTGGCTTAAGGTGCACTGTGCAAGGATACTATAGAAGGACAGCAGAATTTAATAGCACATGGGCTTTGATTGAATTGAATCACAAAAGAGAGTGAGGTCCATGAAAACCACCACTTTCTCCCTTGAGGGATGTATTTTTCTGCTGCTAGGCTGTAGTTCCTTCATCGCATCAACCTGCAAAGCACTAATCCAAGCAGAATGCATTAAAAAAAAAACAGGAGAAAAAAATAAGACATAAAGGAATGCTTTACCTCGTTGGGCTCCTTACCTAAATGGGTGACAGTTGCCTAAGGCTCTAAGGGTCTAGTGGTCAGTGGTAATGAGAGAGGCGCCAGGCTGAGCTGCCAGCTGTCACCTGGGAAGCATCAGAACCGATACGTGTAATCAATCTTCAAAAGAGTACGGCAAAAGATTCCACAAAGGCTAGAATTCCACCACTCATCCCGGAAGAGACAAGGTGTATCTTACCCACATTCCTGCAGAAAGCCTGTTTTCAAAATCTCATACAACAATCAAGTACAAGAAGTCTGGGAAGCCTGCATCTAAGGCAGGAATCCCCCAACACTGCCACACGAAGCTTTTGTGAATTACTGGAAGGCAAGCAGCTGGTTTCTTGTTCAGCCATATAAGGAGGTTCCCTTTTTTCTTCAAACCATTTTTTCCAATGTTTTCCAGTCCTCTTAGGAAGTACTGTACTATGTTAACAATACTAAATTATACAAAGATACCTATGTGTCAACTATTTTAATTATTGGTTTTGATTTGGCTGTTCTTTATTAGACTATAAACATGCTACAGGGAAATGCTTTATTGCTCTCTATTCACTGCATCAGGTTTGTAATTCAGGTTCTTAGTAAAAAGGGATATGAATCTTTGTTTTGCTATCACATGTGGGAATTTAAAAAATGCAAAGCATAAGCATCAACATTTGTGTGCATTGTTTTGCATTTTTGTGCTTTTGGGTGGGGCACAAATTGACGAAAGTTGTTTGTTCACACTAAAACCAACCAACCAATCCACAATTTATATTCTATTTCTGTTTCAAGCAAAACATCCCATGCAGAAGGAGGACACTGGTATGGTTCCTCATTCTGACACCCATACACCCACATCACAATCTAACACAGTGCAAAATTGGGCATGCAAAAGGCCCCACACTGCAGAGGTGAGGGTGTGTATGTGATTGGCCTTACATGGCAACATCCTATTGTTATTGCAAAGACACTTTGTTTGGAGAATGCCATTGCTGCCATTAAAATGCTGCTGTGGTGTTTTAATGGAGTTATAAAATGTCACAGCAGTTGTCATATCGTATTGTATCGAAAACTTTTATTGGCATCAGACAAACAAACATTAATATAAATAAACAGTTAATACATATGATTAAAAAATGTATGTTCCCAGTTAAAGTATACAAAGCTAAAACTACAGGTGGTATAATAAGAGGTGATATAACAAATCACAAAATGGCAAAATGGCCATAGAGTCTAACCACCTAAGGGTAAACACCCTCATCCTTAGGGTGCACCACAAAGAACCCAGTTGGGAACTGTGATCTGTGCTTCTGTATCAATAAATTAATGTATATAGCAATTTGTCTGGTATAAACTTTGTTCTTGCCTAGCAATAAGTAATGCAAGGTTGCCTCTTCTGATCGATCTGAGAATCTTACAATAACTGCTCCAAATGAGAGACACGGATATCCCTGTAGATAGTACAATGTAGCAACATATGCGACAGAGACTCTAAGGCCCCAGAATTACAAGGGCAGAGCCATGCTTCTGATGGATGGGAGCTATATCGTCCACACAGAATGTTTGATGGGAGCACGTTACATCTTGCTAAGGTAAAAGCATGTCGTTCTTGGGGATTATCTAGAAACTGCAGGTAGCTGGTTGGCTTATCAATGTACAATGGAAGTTGTAAATTGAAAGGTGAGCAAGCTTTGTGGGCTGCTGCTAAAAGATCTTTTTTCCCCAATATCAAGTAATCTGCATTTTAGCAGATTATATGCCTGTTTATGTGATAGGGCCCCCAGGTGATTGGGTGAAATACCCATAATTTGGATCTTTTGAAGGAACAATTTAAGACTAGGAGAAAGAAAGGAGTCAGAGAGGATTCCTGCTATTAAAGGGTCTTTATAAGACATGAAACCAATTCTCAACCAATACTCAAATTGCCTCAGGTGCACTTGCACACTCACTCTGATTAAACCAGCCTCCAGGCACAATGCTGCATATGGCAAACAATGTCGAACAGCAAATGTTTTATAAAGGAAGGAAGCCTGGAGTGCTTCCACCATCAAGCAGTTCTGAATTCAAGGCTTCCAGCCAAATTGGCATTCTGTACATCAACTGGGAGATGGCTTTGGCTTTAAAAACCCGTAGGGTGGTGGAAATATCTGCATTGCCCCATACATGAAAAAAGCAAAGAATGGCTTGCATGGTCAATTCTACTGAGCTTGTAATAATATGGCGATGTCTAGTCCATGAGTTAGGGTAATGAAAAATTAGATAAATACCTAAATTCTGTAACCTGTTAGATTGCTTTCCCATTGAATATCCAAGATTGGGGTTTCTAGGTCTGGCTAAATACCACTATTTTAGATTTACTATAGTTAAGGGTCATTTTATTGATGGTTAGATAATTGACACATTTTGCAATGATTCATCTCAGACCTATCTTAGTGCGTGAGAGTAGCATCATATCATATGTATAGAGAAGGATCAGAACTGTCAAATGACCTAGTCTAGGACTTGCTCCAGCCCTAATATATTGTTATAATTAGTCCAAGAATTAAGTCGATTTAAAAGGTGATGAGCATAGATTTTGCCCACAGCTGAGAGGAGGCTAATTGGTCTATCATTGCCAGGCAATTTCCTGTCACCCTTTTAAAAGATGGGACATATTATGGACTTGGACCAGGTCTTGGGAATCAGCCCCCACCTGTTCACAATTGTAAAGAGCTTTGCCAGGATAGGTACCCACCAGTCAACATTTACTTTGATCAAATCTGGGCGCAGCAAATCTAGACCAGGTGACTTCCCTGATTTCAGCCTACCTAGTAGCTGCTTAATCTCAGTTTCAGAAATTGGGGGCCACTCTGCCGATTCATTAAACTGGTTCTCATTACGTGGTAAACAGATCTTACAGTAATCAAAAATAACAAAAATGTTGTTCACAGGTAGAAAAAGAGATTACAGAAATTGAGTGAGTTTTTGGATGAAAACCCCCCGAAACTACTTCCCAAAATGCTTGGAATTCCTGCTTTTAATGGCTTAGGGTAGCCTATCCCAGCTGGCTGCTGAGCATTGCTGGTGGCATAATTTAATAGTATCTGCAATCAGATTTTTGGAAAGTGCCATAAATTTGTCACAGCTCTTGTTTCAAATTATAGCAGGCCATATTAAACCCCACAAGGGTGTCCCTAGCCAGGTTAGTAGGTGGTAGAATAGAGGGTCATCCTAAATAGCCTATTCGAGATTCAAGAAACATCTCATATTTGTCTATATACATCTGTGGAGGGTCATTGACAACATCTAAAAATGGGGTCATTAACTGATTATTCAAGAGATAATCCTTGAAAAGAACTTTAGTGGCTGGGCCCCAAATGATTTTAACTGACGATGTGGAGTGAGGATGTAATGGTAGTGAATTTAGTTCAGAAGATGTTGTCTGTATGGCAAGAGTACAAACTAAAGGTAAGTAATCACTAGAATTAAGAGAGCCAACCTTAAATTCAGATACGATGGAGAGTAATGGGGCGGGTATCAAAATATAATCTAAGACATTCGCTCCACGGTGAGAGATATGAGTAAATTCTCCATCAAAATTAAAATCAGTTATACCATTGGGCTGTAATAATCCTCTTGAGATGCTAAAATTGGCAAGGAGTCGGCCAGTCTGGTTAATTTGATTTATCTTTAGAAAATCTCGACCAGGAGCAATGATCTGGCCAGAACTCTCCTTCAGTTTGTGCACATATTGTCTTAAAAATCTCAAAGCCAGACCCCACCCTAGCATTGAAATTACCAGCCACCAAGCTCCATGCTTGGGAAAACCTGGTTTCAGCAGTTTCCAAAGCTTGTGATAGGTAGGACCATTGCCGTTCCCTGTCAGCCTTCACCTCAGTAGGGGAATATACACATTGACTACTAGTAATTCATGGGTCTGTGTGTGTACTCTAATAATCTGAAGTTTGCAGTGGTTATCAGCCATATACTAGTTCAAATAGAATATGCTGTGCAACCAATGTGGTAAGCCCACCTGAAGGACATCCCTTTGTCTTCTGCTTAATAGCAGGAAGGGAAAATGAAATAAACACATCTAAAGAAATATCTGAAATAGACCAAGTTTCTTGAAGAAGAAGAATCTCCTGATTTTGAAGAAAACCACTAATCGTTAAATCACGAACTTTCCCAGCTCATCCTGCTACATTCCAGGAAATAAACTTTAGGGGGTGAGAGTTTTTCTGAGAGGGCAACATTTGCCAGCTGTCAAACCAACTGAGTGGGGAGATCAGTAGTTGGAGCCAGCAATTCACTGGAGGACACCTTTCTAACCACTGAGGTTAAACCCAGTATAGCCTGTTCATTTGACATAGGTTGAGAGTGTTCTGAAGGGGAGGGATCTGCAATTATATTATGTACATCTGCTGATGTTGTTGATTGGGGAAAGTAGTTAGAAAGGAAAAAGAGGAGGTGGGTTGTGGGCAGTTATCTAGGGTTTTAGAGGTCTGAGAGCTAGCACCATCTGAGTGCTGCACCATCTTCTGCTATTCTTCTGAAGACGTATTCCTAGGTGCCTGAGTGACATCGCAGATGAAAGACTCATCTGATGAGTCCAATTGTATAAGTGGAGCATGAGCTGTCAGATCTGCACGCTGGGTGTTAGATGTAGATGCAGATTGCTCCACACTCAGTTTATCTCCATCTGCTGGAGTCACCCCAGGCATACTCTCCAATAGTGGAGGGCTTAATAGTCTCCAATAGTGCAGGGCTTAATTGGTTGATTACAAGAAACACTGAAAAGGGGCGTAGTTCCCATTACAGGTTGGTCAGCTAGAAGTACGTCCTTAAATTCCTTTCCATTCTTCTTAAAACACAATAAGGCTTTTTCCAACTTTGAGGTCTGGCTTAGCATTTGAGAGAGATTTTCTGGGTGTAAAGCTGAGCTGTGGAGAGCTGCTCTTGTTCTTGCTCGTGTTGTAGAGTTGGAGATGCAGGGATGCCTGGAGGGATTCCCCCATAGTTTGTCCTTTCCCCTTCCCCATAGACTGTAAAACCCCAGCAGTTGTCCATTCATTTATTGAACTGTCTTCCTGTGTCAAGAATAGGGATGGGCACAACATGGAAAAATAGAGTTTCCTTTCATTTCATTTCTACTAGCGGTTCATTTCATTCCTTTTAAAAAAATTATTAAAACATTCATAACAAAAGAAAACTATAATGTAACAATAATGAAACAATTCATTATAAAATGGCTCCCCTGGGTCCTAGAGGCACCAAATTTGGTGGGTAGCTTTTTACAAGGGTACCATTTTACAGAGTAATTAAATGTTTCATTTTCAAAGGGAAAAAAGAAGCATTTCATTTCATTTTGTAACAAAATATTGTTTCCCATTTCATTTAATTTTGTAACATTGCAAAAGCTTACAAAATGACAAAATGGCGTGCCATTTTTGGCAAGGTGCCCACATCTAGTCAGAGAGTCTCAGGTAGAATCCTTTGTCTCTCTGATGTGAAAAGTGGGTTGTGCAGTGCAGACATCCCATTCCAAGAGACAGCCCACTTACCAGTTAGAATGTTGCAGTGACAGTTGTCCTAAAAACCAAAGGCTTAGCTGCTCCCAAACATATGAATATAAGACAAGTAAAGGTGAGTCTTTACCAGTCTCATCCTTGCACACATGGTTGAGGATCTGCAAAATCATTTTTTCTCACTCAATGAAATGAAAAGGTATTTTTATTGGACCCCTAAAATAGAAAAAGCTTTTGAGATTGGAAAAGAGGTAAAATGGTGAGAAATTATTTTTGAACACAATAATGCCAGTTATTTTAGAATCATAGAATCATAGAATCATAGAGTTGGAAGAGCCAACTCAAGGGCCATCCAGTCCAACCCCCTGCCAAGCAGGAACCCCTTCACAATATTTCCGACAGATGGCCATCCAGCCTCTGCTTAAATACCGTCAAAGAAGGAGACTCTACCACCCTCCGTGGCAGCATATTCCACTGCCGAATAGCTCTAACTGTCATGAAGTTCTTCCTAATGTTCAAATGGAATCTCTTTTCCTGTAGTTTGAAACCATTGCCCTGAGTCCTAGTCTCTGAAGCCATGGGAAACAAACCTGTTCCCTCTTCAATATGACATCCTTTCAAATATTTAAACATAGCTATCATATTTAAACATAGCTAAGGTTGTTTGTGCCCCTTTTGACATTCAGCCATGTTTCTGTGTGTCCTCTCTCTCTCTCTGTGTGTGTGTGTGTGTGTTTGTGCACATGTTCACAGACACACACTTATGCTCTGCTCCTAAAATGAAAGGAGACATCTAGTGCAGTTGAGGGGGACTTACATCTTGCTCTCACATGGAGGCGAGAAATCCCATGGGGTTTGGAAACGCCTTGCTGAGGTGCTTCATCGTCAAGGCAGCCTAAATCTTTTGGGAAAAGGAACAGGTTATGCAAGCAACATGCCACTTTTTCAGGGTTACATAAATGACCAGCAACAAGCCACCATACGATAAACGACAAGGACATGGACATAACATCACTCTGGGTCATGGCGGAAATTTTAAAATGACCGTTTTCTGAGGAGGCTTGCTCTGACTGGGATGGAAGTTTCCCAATGTGCTTTGGAACATTAGACAGAGCTATATAGGATAGCTCACAGATGGCCAAAACAAGAGCCGAGGGCTGCACTGGTAAACCTTTATGGGGGCTTGTAGGAAGTATTGGCTGCTGCCAATCAAGTCTTACAGACCTTTAAATCAACCTTCACTACCTAAGGATAACGAAGAATTCCCATGACCAGCAAAACCACACACTTCATACACTCTGTTTCTCAGAATCAGGACAGAGCCCCACTCCTCCTCCTTTTCAAAATGAAAACAAGGATTTGCAACAAGTTTTTGCAACATCAGATTCTGTTTTTAGATTGTAACAAGCACTCCACAAGAATAATTGGGTGTGGGGTTGTTCCATACAAAATGCTTTATTTGTCCTTCATGCCTCCATTCAGATATTTATACCAATGCATACATTTAAAGGTTTAAACTCTATTTCAATTCACAGCTCAAATTCATAGGAAAAGTTGAATACATAAAAGCAATGCACCAACAGAATTATGTCTGAGACACCATTAAAAACTTTAACACTTATTCATGAAGTAATTGTGAAATTATGGGATTTCTTTAAGGGGACTCCCTTTATAATGATGATGGGGCAAACAAAATAAAGAAAAACCACTGTTTTACAGTAAAGAAGAGGAAAAGCTCTGAGTATATTTACAATACATACACTATACATAAATACAAGACCAACACGTACATAATCATTAATAAACTTATAACATAGGTTTTGCTTAACTGCTATGTAGCATATAAATGCATATGAAGGAAACTATTGGGAAGTTAAAAGCATTTCATTTCTTTTCTTTTTGTAAGAAAAAAAGAAGTATGCTTGGACTTAAAACCTCCTGAAACAAAATGAAGAATGGAAGGAGCTACAGTTCCACTTGCTAGCACTGGCAGATTTAATTTGAGGGATGTTTCTGGGTATATGGACACTTAGCTCACTGGCTCATGTCTGCTGTTGTCATGTATTAGAAAAGACAATTTAATGCTGTGGGAGTGCAACCAACTGAGGATGCTTCTGTCCTATTTTGTGGAGAAGGTAACAATGGTATGATATTGCTTATAAAGATCATCATTTATTTATCCAGTGGTCCTATTCGTCTTGATCTGAAGCCATCTGCGAACATTGGGCTGCCTTAATTGGAACCACAAATACAAGCTACTCAATATTCAAATGATTCTGTTTGTGTTTTCACACCGCATACCATTTGCCTCTCCTCCTCCTTGCAGAAAGAAATCAGGCACAGCAGAGAAGCCACTGCCAGAATATTCGGTGTAGTCATTGTTGTCAAGAAAATATGGAAGTATCAGAATAATGATGCAATTGTATGAAATGGCCCAGGGTGTGTCTGCAAAACTGGTAACTCCTCAACCTGAAGGGTTGTTTTCTTCTAGCAGTGTGATGTCTTTGCTCAAGCCCCCCTATGACTCTACAGGCACTATAAATGGAAACTGTATGGAAAGCACACACACACACAGTGCATCATCATGCAAAACTGGCAGGCTGCATTGGCTTTGATGGATTCCCCCAGTTGCATGGCTGTGGACTTGTTCACAACTTGGATTCTTAATTTATTAGAAAGCAACGTGAAGACGTTAATTTTTTTATTTGGGGTTTTGCCACAGTCCATTGGGATGCCTTCCCTTTGACAACCCATTCATTTCAGTGCAGGCTTTACTACTACTTTTATAGAGGATAATACATGTACACTTGTGGAACATAGGTCCAAGTGTACTTTTACATTTCTGAATTGCATTCACTGATGGGCAGTCTAAGACAGGGAAGAAGAAACATGTGGCCTTCTAGTTGTTGCTGAACTAACAATTCCCATTTCTCATGGCTGATGAGATCTGTTGTCCTTCAACATTGAGGCAGACATTAATTCCTCAGCCTTGCTCCAAGATGCTCCTGCACTGTGAAGCAGTGGAGGTTAAGTCAAGAGCTACATACACTATTAGTATATCGTATGGAGTTCATCTACTTCCCATTGCTGCTCATGCCTTGCTTGTGCAAACAGAACAGAGGCTAGAATGAATTATATGGTGTTATTGGAACATTTCGTACAGAAAATATAGCAGCAAAATTGTATGAATATTTTAATGTATTTTTTAAAAAATTCACCCTTGGTATTTCTCATGGGTTTATAGATTTCTGTTTTTATCATGGATCCATTAAAAGTTGTTTGCAATTACTGAAATGCTGCTTAAGAGTTTTCCAGATATCATTTAGTATTGTCTTTGTTCTTGTTCTAGGACAGTTGTTACAAAAGGAAACAGCTCTGCCAACTAACCATCGTGACATGTCTTGGTAACCTATAACATCTCTTAAATGCCAAGGAAGCAGTCTTGCTCAGTTCAGTTAAAAGGAGTAACATTAAGAAGACTGTAGCACCATGCCCTGGAGCAAGCTCCATAGAAATCAACAGGAATTATTCTTGAGCCAGCATAATGCATCTTAAATTTGGAATCAAAAGAGCCAATCAAGATGAGAATACTGCTACCAAGTGAGCATTCACCCTGAAGTAGGTCAAGCCTCTGTATCATCTTTGTTGAGTAGGAAGAACAAATTTACTACACCTCACGGGCAAATAGATTGTGAAACATGCATCCAAATATAATATAAACTGTTATTTAATCGACCTTCATTTTAACAAATACAGTGGTACCCCGACTTAAGAGCAGCTCAACTTAAGAGCAATTTGACTTAAGAGCGGAAAACTGTTGGCGTTTTAACTGTTGCCTTATAAATTTTAGATATGATCTGCTTTTTTATTTTTTTATTTTTTATTTTAAAATTTTTAAATTGTTAAACTTATTTTTACTTTTAGATAGGTACCCCGACTTAATAGTAGTTCGACTTAAGAGCATGCATTTGGAACAGATTAAAAATTTTAAGTTGAGGTACCACTGTATTTCATTGCTGGGATGAATGTTGATGTATTTAATGGGCACCTAAAAATGACTATATTTATTGTCATGGTTGCACTTGTTGTGAATGACTGACAACACACCAGGAAATATTGATCAATGGACTTGGGGAAGAAGAGGGCAGAAATATGATATGTTTACAATTTACAATGACTTTATGCTGCTGTGGAACCTTTTTTGCAATCCACCTGCCAATTTATTTTCCTTCTCAGAGATACCGTATATGGAAATTCCATTCACAGAGAGTGCAGAACAGGTTAAAAATGGTTAACACAGAAGAGAGTAGACAAATGGCACTTTGTGATTTGCTTTGTTGCATTCCTGTGAACCTAGTGCAACTGTTCCCCTGCCCCGCCTCACAATTGAAAAACAGAACGGTGTGACAATTCAGATGCAGTTTATTGCTATGTACAAAGAACCGTGAAGATCCCCCATCTGCTCTATTGTTCAGAGACAGGCACTTTTCAAGCTATTTTAGATTTGCCTGTAAGCTAATCATGTAGAAAGGACCTGGTCAACATGGAAGTAGCCATTCTGTCCCTCTTGCCCCATTCACTTGCTGAGGACCTTCTTTGCAAGGTGAAGGATGGGGCCCAAGCTCTCACAAAACAGAATGCTTCACCCACAAAACAGGATAGTCAGAAATGGACCTATGCGCTCTCGTTCTAAAAAAACCCACCCCACACTTTTGGGGTGGGGGTGGGGGTGGGGGAGGGAGGAAGAAACATGACAGCTGGTCTTGCAGAAAGAACATGTCTTCATGTGCAAGCTTCATTCATATCACACAGACAGGGACTCACTCTGCTTCACTCTACACCAAGGGTCCTTAATAACGGCATGGCTCAGCCCAGTATGCTTTTGATCTACAAATATACTGTATCTTGAAAAGGTGGAATCAGCTAGGAATGCCTGTCTTTTTAGCTACCCAGATTAGCTTCCACTGATTATTTACAGGAGGAAACCCATAATAAGAATGAATGGTCAGTAGCTACCATATGTTAGATAGAGACCACAGCTCCTTGGATGTACAATTGACTTCCCCACCCCTTATTAGCAGATCAAAAACAGGAGGCCTTCACTTAGAACAAATTAAGTTGTGCAACAGGTTTTGACTGGATCTTGAGCTGCTTCCTATTTTACTATTTGTTGTATCCTTGGTGGAAAACAATGCATTTCTTGACAGTCTGTTAAGAGTGGTGTCCCTCCCCCTGCTTTCCCACTGCAAGTTAGATGTGTGAGAGACCCCCATGGGCACGAGCTTCCTAAAACACCAACTAGCAACCAGATACATTTTGGGAAGCCTGTTTTTTTGCCACCACTCAATGAACTCATTTAGATAATACCAATTACTGAGAAGCAGCAGTGAGACTGATGTGATCTGTAAGCGCTCCATCAGCAGATCCTGACTTTTTAATTAAGAGCCAAGACCTGTTGGACTTGAAATGGTTCCAGAGTGGTAGCTCCAAAGTGGCAGCAGCAGCAACAACAAAGAGAACCTTGAAGGCCAACACATTTATTCTGGCACAAAAGTTTATGGACTAAAGCCTAAGTCCTCAAATGCATGAAGTGCTACCCTAAATTCACATATCCCATTGTTGATGATCCAGAAAACATCCTGAGACTGGCGACCTCATGAACACCTGCAGGCAAACACCAGGCTCTACACAAAAGGAAAAATGGATACAGATCTGACATCAGAAACGGAAATACCAGTAAATAATGAGAGAGCTTTGCTACCTTATAGGGCACTTGGCTACCAGACTCAAAATGGGAATCATGCAACAGATGACTTCAGAGACAGAAGCAAAAGGTTGAATCACACAAGGAATTCAGATCTATTACCTGGAGCTTACATTGAAATAGTGAGGCTTTTTCCCCACTACAACACAATATGTTCTCTGTGGCCATTGACAATTATCACTGAAATGACTCCACATGCTTTTAAGATTTATCATAATTATACTATGAGTATTTTAAAAACATTTTATTTCTTTCTGACTTTACAATGATGACAATGCCCCATAGGTATGCCCTCAGAGACACCCATGTACATATGTAGCTGCAAACTGAGAATAGCACTTCATGCATCTACTGATCTAGTCCACAGGATCATATGACATAAGAAAGGTGTTAGGCCTTAATCCAATGACGTGCCCAAACCCACTGAATCTATGGGATTTGCATCTATGTTAAGTTACCATTTCAGCAGTGCATCCAGTGGGTCTACTTTAACTGGGATGAGCAACCGAGGATTTAGGCTTCAGTTTTTAAAGGGCCAAAAGGCCCTGGTGTAACTGAAACCATTGTCCTTGTGTGAAAATCATGTCAAAACCTTATAAATTAAGGCCAATGTCCAAAAGGCTACATATACCCAAGGTCTGAACAGACTATAAGTGACTTCTTGTATTCAGAAAGCAGATCCTTACCATCCGTGCCTGATGCCTATATTAAAGTTTTGCAATATGTTTCACTTTGAAGAAGGAATGGCCAATCGGCATGAGAAGACTGCGGTTTAAGCAGAAACAACCAAGATGCCAGTTCACAATTCACAATTAGAAAGTGTTAAAATGTCACTCCGCCGAATAAGCATTACAGTAGTTCGAAATTCATATGCCTTCATAATCAACCTGCCAATTTATTCCATTCTTGATGTCCAGCCACTGAGGGAAGCTACTAATTTGCAAATTATGGAGCTATAGAAGCACCGTGTTAGTGAAAACAAATGTTAAGGAAGTTTTGTTTTTAATTATGAAGTTGGTACCTTGTATGTTTCCACTAGAGATGGGGACGAAACAGAAAAATGGCATTTCGGTTTTTCGTTTGTCGTTGAGAGGTCTGTTTCGGTTCGTTTCCGTTTGTCAGGAATTTTTTGAAAAATTTCATTACCGTTTTTGTTTGTCGTTTCTACCCGCTTTTTGCACGGTTATTAAAGCATTTCTGTGCGCAGGCATCCCCCAATGCCCCAGACCAGAGGGAAAACACTAAAAAAAAATGGATGCTGGCAGAGACACAGTATAGACTAGGTATGCAGGGAGGCTGCAAAGGCAGTGGCGGGCATTGCCCAGGGTGCAAGGCAGCCGCAGAGTGACTGCACTGCGGGGCAGGGGAGGGTACTCACTGAGAGGTACGCACGCATGCACACAGGGAGGCTGGAGGACTGAAGCTAGAGTCGTAGAGACAGCAATCCCACCCTAACTCCCACCAGAGACTGCAAGGAGGACGGGGGCTGCCAGAGCTTTTTATGCCCTCTGTAGCTGCTAGACCTGCCCGTCCAGTCTGCAACCTGGGCATGCTATTGGTTGAACATGATCCCACATCACATGGCTTGCCTCCACTTTGTGGGTGGTGGCGACATCCATTTTAAAGGGAAAAGAAAAATACATCGCGATGGGAGAAGACAAAAACAAATGTTTTAAGGACCCCAACCCCCCTGGTAGGTATTATCAGACAATATAAATAATTATCGCTGCATTTTTACGGATGTCCAGGGCATTTTTTTAACATTTAAAACAGCTCATTTCATTGTGTGTCGCCATTAACGGAAATGAAACTTAACGACCACAATTTTCGTGGTTCTGTTCGTTTCGTTTCATTTTCATCACAATTTTTGTTTGTCGTTTCGTTACGTAATGGAAATGACAAACGGTAACGGAAACGAAAAAATGTTCGTTCCGTGCCCATCTCTAGTTTCCACCTTGACAAAGACAAAAGGGCATTTAGAAAAATGGAACTAATTGCACAGCTCTTTGGGCATTGGCCAATAATATATATATTATGTAAAAATACATAACATATATATTAAAGTTGGGTCTACTGTATTTATTTTTCAGCTTACAAGAACTGAAACTGTCCCCATTGTCCATTACCGACACAATCTCAGGTAACTCAACAGGCAAAGGGCCAGGTCACCTCCTCTGTTGAGAACACATTTTGGAACTGGAACATTCTTTCCCATTTTTTTTAAAAAATGTTAACTGTTATGAAAGTTTTACAATGCATTTCCTTGAGCATATTTTGGGTGGTGACAACTAAAAGCTTGTTTCAAAAGCATCCTTCGTTTCAGCTATTTACATCCTGTGAAAAACGGTGAGCTTGAAAATACTTCTTCACTATCACATAATATATTACAGAATATTGAAACTGTTACAAGTTCAGTAAAATACCTTCAATTCTATTTTCTTTTCTTTCTTTGTAAAGATGCAGTATCCATATAATTGAGGTTCATACTAAGGGGGAAAAAATCTCTGTTGGTACTGGAGACAGCATATTTAAAAGTACCAATGGGCAGGACTGGTTGAGTAAACATTGCACAGTTATGGATTCTTTTTATTCCTTAAATGAAACTGTGAAAATATAGCAGTTTTAAGTTTATACATCTTATTCTATAAAACACAGGCAAAGGCATTACAGAGTAATACAAGCTGGTTTCCCAATAAGGTAAAATTGCTTTAGCCTAAAGAAGAGCTAATCCCAACTCTTGTTTAAATGGAAAGCATTATTAAATCTTAAATTAGATAACACACATATGCACAATTAGTAATAACCCCACATGTGAGGGATGCGTAGATGCCTTTGTGGTGGGGCAGAAGGACACCGCTACCTAGGCTCAGCATGGCACAGAAAATTGGACATGTCCTTGTCTTTTGAAACTGAAAAAAGGGCCAAGCAAATAGATAGCTTTAAAAGCAGGTTAGGGTCATTATCCTTTCTGTGGAGCACAACAGCTCCATGGGCGGAGCATTCCACCGGAGCCCTGCTAAACTGTGCCTTGCAGAAGCCCCCCCTCCACCCGTTCTGTTGATGGGGGTTCTACCTGCGCAAGAGGTTGCTGGATTCTACCTTAGCAAGCAGTGGCTTGGCGAAGGGTACCGGCATGTTCCTAGACAACAGGATACGACTAGTTAAAGACACTAAGGTGGCAATCCTACACCTATTTGCATGGGTGTCAACACCACTGAACTCAACAGGGCTGACTTCCAAATAGACACGGGCAGGATTATGCTATTACAAATCATGTACTTTCACATTCCTTTTTCCAACAAAACCAGAAGAGGAGCTTGTATTTATTGTGAAATAATGTATGCGTTACCAAAGACACCCTTATACAAAAATTTATTTGCACTGAACAGTGTATTGCTTAAATACAGTGCTGGGAAGCCATGACTGACAAAGAATGTCCTCCCTCGTAATGAGCATTTCTCAGCAAGGAAATGGTTCCCCATTGCTCATGCCACTATGGGGTGCCTAGCACCACCTGCTGCTCAGAAGATTATTCCATCCAAGTAAATAAAGCTGACAAGGCAGGGTCTGTGGGATACTGCTTCTTAATTCCAGGGATAAACTGAGATGGCAATGGGCTGCTGTCAAAAGTGCTTGCTGGTTGATCTTTGTAACAAAATGGACTTAAGGGAAGGACCAGTCTACCGATCACAAGGGTGCATTTGTCTTGGGAATGGGATAGGCTGGAGCCAAGTTAAGATTGGATGTTTCCAGTTTGTTCACATCTAAAGCAGATGTTGGCCCACAAAACAAGGTGTGGGTGTGCCGGCAAAAGGGTTCGTCATAGGTTCACTGAAAGGAGTGTCGGGTGCCCCTGTGGGAGGGGCAGGTCCTTAAGCCCCAATTTCATGTGCAATGAAGAAGAAGTGGATGGACTCTGGCTAAATCTAAGCAGAGGAGCTACCCTGCAGCCTAGGCACACATGCCCCTCTCTCCTCACCCATGGGAGCTTTCACCACCTCCTTGTTTAAGCCATTCTCTCAATGGAATCAACAGAAACTGAGTACAATCAGATTTGACTGCATTTCCTTCCATGCACAATCTGGATCATACTCCACGAAAATGCCGCCAGATGCCATTCATACAGGAACTCCTACTTTCATTTGTGTGGGTTATACACACACCTTTAAAGGCAGAGCACAACTGCTTCAATGTGTGATGATTACACTGGTAAAGGACACACACACACACACACACACACACACACACACACACACACACACA
>JAHTLZ010000348.1:6907686-6939612 GCA_023846285.1 Phrynocephalus versicolor
ACACACACACACACACACACACACACACACACACACACACACACACAGTTGTAAATTTGTAAAAAGATGATGCCAGAAAGGTAGATCTTTCTGGGAATCCCAATGTTTTTTGTTATGAAATCACTCTCCAATTTTATGCATGCTGGTTTCACACATGTGCATTTCCAATGTGCTTTTTAATTATATCTTTCAGCCACTTCAATATAAACAGGACAACCTAGACAGTAGGGAAGAGCACCCTTTCCCCGATTTCTGTTTGAACAAACAGAGAACCAGAGACAAGATGCGCTGGAATCATTTTTTTTTCATTTCTAATGGAATCTTTTTTTTTAAGATTAACTACTTGTAACAGTAGTGAGAAAATACTTCCACACTCTTTGTTGTGAAGGCAGTTCTCTTGCCTATTAAATTAACCTGGCTCAAAATATATGTTGCTTATATATTGAACCTGGGATGTATGTTATTCAAGTGAAAGTTCCAATACTGAAATGTATCAGTTTATAAAAATCTATGAGTATGATAATAAAATGATGTGCTAGAGAAATGATTTCTACATTTATGCAGTTGGCAACAAGGAAATTTATACCAAGCTGCAGCCACAACTAAGCACTTAATGTAGAATTCCATGTAAAATTAAACGGTACCACCCAAATAAGACAGACAGACAGAAAGTCAGACAATTACTGTAAGTGATCAGGCACCTGGAAATGTTGTTATAGTTTTAAATTTCAGATAACTAACCAAACTCCTCTCCTCAAAACATTCTACCATCCACATTTTCTCCTTTTTAAATACTTGCATCTGTGGAGGAAAGATGTTTTAACAAACAGAGAATGACTTTCAACATAAGCACTGCCTCTCCAGACTGTTTCTGGAAACTCACAAGCAGGAATTGTGAGGTATGGCCTCCTTCTTGTGTGATGCTCCATAACTTCAAGTCCCCAAAGGTCATGCTGGGGGGGGGGGGGTTCCATTTAGTTATCACCAAAAGAATTGTTCTTTCAAGTTTGCTTCTCTCATGCTTTGATGTCCTGTGTATTTTTAATAAAGAAGAAGCAAAGAACTACAGAAGGAACAAGCTCACAATACACACAATCCAATCTCCTTCAGTTCTGGGACCGACAATTGCACAGCACGGAAGATTAATAGTGATGGTTCCTGGCTATTCAATTTAATGATAACTTTTATAGAATAAGGGCTGAACCTAATGGTCTTTGCTTTTTATACTTAGTTTTATAAGACCAGTTAGATTTGAAGAAAAATATTTCAATGAATAGCAATTTACTAATAAACGAAAACTAATAAAAGAGGACTAACGCCATGAGGTTAATTTATGTAAATCTGGAAAGAATTTGTTTTAGTTAAATGGCTTGTGAAGAATAAATATGAATACATACTGTATATTCATACTGTATTCATATATGTATATTCATATATGAGTACATACCATGTAACCTAAACATCTAATTGTAGGGATCATTTTCTGTGAAAGGAAGCATTTCCAGACACGAGTAGATTTAGAAAGGAGACCATTGGCCTTAACAATGTCTTGTTCAGGCTAGTAGTTTCCTTTCTAATAGAAGATAATAAAAACCGTTTCATGTATTGGGCTTTTCTTGTCCAGCGAGAGACAGTGGATTGTTACGATATTTTTCTGCCTCAAATGCAGAAATCTGCCAACCTCTTCTCATGTTGAATTCAGGCTCACCGTTACAAAGTTAACAGTGATTTTTGGAAATGGCAAAACTGTTCTGAGAATTTTTCTTATTTCTCAGCCGCTGAATTCAAAAGCCTTGCCCATTCTTGTAAAGACTGGGAAGAATCAGCCAGTTTAACTCCTTTAACCCCAGTTAATGTAACAGGGGGTTAAAACTTCCTTTATTTATTCTTCTTATTAAAACCAGCGGAACTGAAAAGAGCTTACATCTGGTTGAATCCTACCCACAAGGTTGGTAGACAGCCCTAAAGAATTTTTATTCAGTATACACCATACTTGGTACACCTTTCATCACTGGCATAAAAAGTGTGCGATTGTTGTGGGCACAAGGCCAACACTGGGGCACACAACACCCATTGTTTCTGTGCTTTTGTGGTATTTCATCTTCAAGAAACAACTCTTAGTATGTGAGGATATATGACAAATCCTTTGCCAGCTGAGCATTTTAAGTATCTGAGGTGACCAAGAACTCTGGTATGGCCAATTCCAAATAAAGCTGTTTATGAACTGGTTAACTATGACAGGACTGTGTGGGAATGACTTAAAGTCTCCTTTGACTGTCTGGTATGAATTGTTCATCCAGGCTGCCACTCATAAATGCTGACTCTTAATCTTCTTGACTTTTTTTTTTTAAAAAAATCTATAAATCTGTCTTTTAGTCCAGTTTTATTCAGCATGCTGCCCTCCAGAAGAGCCAAGTAAAATCTCTCAGCAACCCTAATCACTAGGACTGGGAAGAGGGGTACATTAAGATATCCAAAGCACACTGAGCCAGGGAAGATTGTTCTCATCACAGGCTGCAGGCCCTCTGCGCTCCATCACTTGAAGCCAAAGATTTTGGAAAAAGAAATTGTGCCAAGAGAAGGGCAGGGGCAGCCCTGCATTGCATTGTTACAACATAGATACTGGTGCATGCTGATTTCATGGACACTTGATAAGCCCACTTTCTAAGAACCTCCCAGTTAAGGACAGCATGATAGGCTACACATGTCCTTGAGCCTCCTCTCAGTTCCCTAGTTCATGAATTCTAGTGTGTTAACAAACATTTTCAATAACCCTTTACTTCTGGATTGTCATCTCCCAAGACAGTTAATAGGGTCAGTTAAGACCCAGGGGAAATCCTGAATCTTATGTGGCACAATTTTTGCATCCCCATGGCATTGCAGCTCTATGTGGTCTGCTGTACCTTTCAGGGAGGTGGTGGTGGGGAGACAGGGTGCGGCAATGGGAGGGTCTTTTTCTTTATAGTTCAAGAAGCCAACTTCCTTTCCAGAGTCTGAAAATCTCTAAAGGAAAAAAAAGTGTTGCCCTCATTGTAGTTTAAAAATAGTTTTTGCTTCCCTCATCTGCTTCATGAGCAGAAGAGAAGAGATTTTCAGTTTTCTGATTTCTAATTGTTAAACTGCCTGTATATGCCAGTGATGGTGAACCTTTTAGAGACCGCATACCCAAACTGCAATGCAAAACCCACTAATTGTTTACAAAGTGACAATGCAGCAATTTAACCTGAATACAGGTGGCTGTGAAGGGGTGATGTTGGGTGCCCACAGAAAGGGCTCTGAATGCCACCTTTGACACCCGTGCCATAATTTTGCCAACACTGGTATATGCTATTATAATATGGGGAAAATGAAAAGTAAATTGAAGCAGGAGGTATGTGCTGGAAACGGACCAAAACAGAATGATCTTATTCACACCAAAAGAGTACAGGTTCTTGACAAGAGAGCCAGAAAGGTGCAGGTAGGTATGGTGGGAGTGGCCTGATTTGCTCCAGCAAAAATATTACCTGATCACTGGCTTTAGCAGTAAACTATCCCACCCTGAGAGCAGTCCAATTAGGAGGCTAAATGTCCACATAGTCATCCCCAAAGGATCCACCTGAATGTTTTTTTAAATAACATGCTTTCTCCCTTTTAACAAACTTTCTCTTGTATCATAAACAGGGAAGAAGAAGATGGGTTTTTTTTAAAGAACAAAAGTTCATTTGCTATCTCCTGCCCTCCAGTTAGGCAAAGTGAAACAACCCTTGCCTCAGGCAACAGACCGGATGTGTGTCATGAAGGGGCAGGAACTGCTCAGATGTTGAGTTTGCTGTTATTACCATTTCTATTGTCAAAGATAGGGAGAGGCAGTTATGGCATATTGTCTACCTTAGATGCCAGAAGGTGCATTTAGTCAAGATGTGCTGTGACCCAAGTAGGGAGGGGATTATGTTTGTCTCGAGCAACAGAAAGTCTTAGACAGGCCCGGTCTAGTGCCAGTTTTCTCCTTAGGCACCTTTGGTCACAATTCACCCACAAAAACAACTTCCTCCTGCAATACAATGTTTCTTACTATGGGACCATTTGTAAAATTGCTCCTTGGGGTGTTTGGAACAGTTGTTGTTGTTGTTGTTTTTCCAGACACTTCTGGGCACATCTGACCCAGCCTGGTCACTTGGGCAACTCACAACCATTTCATTCTGATTAAATTTCACTGACACGTCAGCATTATCACCACCAACTGAGCTGAGTCACAGTAACTTTCCCTGGATTCAGGCACTATGCTGAGGAAACAGGCAATGTTTTGTGGCCACTCAAAAAAAAAAAATAATCAACCAAAGATTGTTTGTTTCTTACTATTCTTCTCTGCTGGTATGGATACCCTAAATCCCCTGCCAGATGTGATGCCTTTCAGACCTGGAGGCTGGATTCAGCACTCTGGAGATGAATCCAGAAAGGAGAAGCTAGCATCTTGCAGAGGCCTAGAACTGGCTCTTTTCAGGCTATTCCCCCCCTCCCCAATGAAAACAGGATGTGCCTGTCCAGAAATGGCCCTTCTAGAAGCCCCCCCCCCTCATGGGGGGAGAGGTAGGGACCCCAACAAAATTAAAACCGCTGCTTCTGGAAGCTTCCCAGAGTAAAAAAAATATGCAATTTGGGGAAGAAATGCATCTGTTTGATGTACCCAGGAGTGGCCATGGGGGGTGACTATAAAGTTCATCATGGAGGGCATCTGCAGTCCACATGGCTCACTAATTGCCACACAGAGAGTGCTATGCAAAGGGGTCAGTCCGTGCATTCAGTTTTGAATCTACAACTGCTGAGTGATCAACTGATGGGCGATCAAGTGATGCACATGCATATTGCAACATTCCTTATTTCCGTAAATAGATCAAGAGCTGATGCATTGGTTTAGGGGTTAGAGCTTTTAACATAGTCACCCCTCGCCAAGAACCTTCCAAATGAATTGGACTGTAACTCCTCCCCTGCGCAACCATCGGTCAGACTCACGGGGGTGATGGAGGCTGTATTCCAAACTATGTGGAGAGGCCCTAGGAGAGAGAAGATGGGGCCAACATTGTTACTGTTTGCCATTCTGTAAGATTACAGATTACTATTCTGTAAGAAGGAAAGTATAATTTAATTACCTCTTTCTATTCTAAATTAATCCAACAGATATAAAGAGAATTATTGTATTCTGTATTGAAATGTTACTGATGCCTGTTTTATAGATTTGAAGATTTTTTTTTAGAAAAAACAGGAAGGTAAGAGATTTTTTTAAAAAAAAACACAGAAACACATAAATTTTGTTAGTGGCTGCAAAAGTCCCGCGTTACAACAAAGGGGGGTAAATATGTAATAGCAATCATAATCATAACCAAAATACCACCATCTTTATTGCATAAGTGTGCTGAGAAATCCTTCCACTTCAAAGAGCTTCGTCTCCATCTCTCTTCTTTCCAGTCCGTAGAGCTGGTTTTGTGGATTGTCGATTGCTCAACAACCAGGCATGGCAATATTTTGCAGTGTCTCGATAGCTTAAAATAAAACAAAAACAAAGAACAAAAAGCAGCAGCAGCAACAGCAGCAGCAGAAGAAGAAAATGAAGAGGATGTCTAGAGGGCAGGGTTCTTTTCATATGTTTGTGACATCCGGTCCTTCTTATAGCAGTAATGCTCCAGGAAGGTGGTGGTGGTGGGGAGGGGGTCAGAAGTGACAGGCGAGAAAAGGTACAAGCCATAAATACTTCCAAAAGGACTTGGGTTAGAAAATAATGCCCAATCTTCTAGCCGTAAGCTACTATCTCCCAGTTGAAAGGGATTGCACTATCCATGCTGGAAAGCCGACTTCAGATGGGAGGGAGATTTGTGGCACGACATTTCCTGCTTCTTTGTGTGTAGGGACAATACAGAGTGCCCCCTTTTGTGCTAACGCCATCAAAATGGGATTCAGCCCTGCTGAATTTACTGTAGCTAAAGAGACCCAGCTCTTGGTACTTCCATTATTATTATTATTAATTATTATTTATTATTATTATTATTTTGTTTTGACAAGGTAGCCTTTTTTTTCAGACAAGCATGTGCCTCCGGCGGTGCAATGCCAAGTGATCTGAACGGGAAAAACTTCGGTCACAGTCTGCACACTTGAACGGCTTCACTCCCGTGTGCTTGCGGTAGTGCCTCGTCAGTTCATCTGAACGAGCAAACTTCCAGGTGCAGCCTTCCCAGGTACACTTGTACGGCTTCTCTCCTAATGATCAAAGAAAGAAAGAGAGAGAGAGAGAGAGAGAGAGAGAGAGAGAGAGAGAAAGAAAGAAAGAAAGTTATTTATCTTGGATCAAGGGATCTTTATAAGTCATTTGGAAACAAAGAGAACAGATGTTGGGGCAGAAGATCAATTCAGCTACTTACCAAATCACCCAGTAATTTTTCTCTCTTAAGTCTCAATTATCAGGATTTTCTAAGTGACTATTAGAAAGGCCAAAGTACATTAACCTAAGTGGAACCCAAACATGTGGCTCACCCTTATATGCCAAAGCAAGTACTCATGGACTGTATCCAAATTAGCATCATTGCAGCTAGGCTGAGAGGAATGCTACTAGAGATGGGCACGACCAGAAAAAATTATGTTTCGAGTTGTCGTTTGTCGGGACGGGCCCGATTCGGGTCGTTTCCGTTTGTTGTGAAATTTTTCAAAAATTTGTCGTTTCCATTTGTCATCTGTCGTTTGTACAGTGGTTTAGGGGGAGGGGTGGGCTCTGGGAGGCACCTCTCTGGGTGCCTCTGAGTTGACCCAGAAGGGAAGGGAAGTGTAACATGTAGCCACTGCGTACCAATTATGTTGGGTTGTTAGTGTGACAGAAAACCTCGTCGGCACTTCTCTGTCTCACTAAGAACATTATGTTAGCCAACAGCCATAGCCACTAGCCAGGGTTGGGGGTTAGTGTGTCAGAGGAACTTCGTCGGCACTTCTCTGACTCACTAAGAAGGAAAGCATACTGGTGTACAGGTTACGCTTAGGGAGGGAGTGGGTCTGGAGTTGGAGGCACCTTTCGATGCACCACTCTGACCCACTAAGAAGGGAAGTGTACTTGCGTATGATTCTGGGTTAGGGTTGGGGTTAGGGTAAGGGCTAGGCTTACGGTAACAGTTAAGGTTAGGGTGGGTTAGTGGGCTGCACCTCTGGGTGCCTCTGACCCAATAAGAAGACAGTGTACTGGCGTATGGGTTAGGGTTAGGGTTAGGGTTGGTGGGCTTTTTATGCCCTCTCTGGCACATCCAGAAGTCTCAGCAAAACCTGGCCATGCGATAGGTGGAATGGCTCCAAAAATTTGCATGGTCCCATCCCATGGCCAGTCCATCATTGCGCGTGCGCAGGTGTAAAAAAATAAAAATAAAAATAAAATAAAATAAAATCAATGGAGACATTTTGTTGCAAGAAAAAACCCACTGCTGCTACTATAAAAAATCAGGCATTTAAAATACCTAATGTTCAAATGTTTCTGTGGTGCTTTGGTGGGTTTTTGGACCACAATTTCAAAAAAAAAAAAAAATTGTGGTCGCCATTTTGGATCCCCCCCACCGCATGGCAAATGGAGACGACGAGGATGCCCCCCCCCAGCCTGGTACCAGCAGCCCAGGACAGGAGGGGGGAAGGCCAGGGACCCCCCCAGAAACCACCCCTCTCTGGTAGGTGCCTTCACTGAGGCAGGCATATTTTCGCCTGCTTTTATGGCTGGGAATCGGGTTTTTTTAAAAAAAACTTTTTTTTCTGTGCTGCTTGGCATCGCGCAATTGCCGTGATGCCATGAACGACAACGACAAATCAGACCCAATTTATCTTTATCGAGCTGGAGCGGAGTAATTGTTGTTCTCGTTCCCCGTTACATACCAAGAACGACGAACGGAAACGAGGATTTCGCCGAGTCGTGCCCATGTCTAAATGCTACTGTTAAACCTTCTCCTGTAATGGTTCTCTCCCCACCCCCTATACCAGTGATGGTGAACCTATGGCACGGGTGCCAAAGGTGGCACTCGGAGCCCTTTCTGTGGGCACCCGACATCACCCCTTCATAGCCACCTGTATACAGTTTAAATTACTTTATTGGCACCTTGCAAAAAATAGTGGGTTTTGAATTGCAGTTTGGGCACTCGGTCTTTAAAAGGTTTGCCATCACTGCCCTATACAGTATGTGTGTGTGTGTGTGTTTTGTGTGTGTGATATATAGAAATATCAGTTCTCTCTCTCTGCTGCCTGATGCCTAACCAAGACTTTTGCCTGAACAGGAGAGCATTTTCACTGGCTATTGTGCATGGAAGCAACCTAACATCCTTCTTCATTATCCCCATCCCACCCCCACCCCCATCATATTCCTGATTTATACTCAACAGAGAAGCTGGGTTGATAGCAAGTTTGAAATTTAGATTACTAGAGATGCAAAAAACTTTTTTTTTGGAAACTACAACTCCCAGAATATCCCAAGGAGCATGGGTGCTAGGTCACTAACTAACTTTCCCCCATTTCCCCACCCCCGAGAAGGCCCACTGAATCAACAGAACTTGCAAAGAAGCTGACTTGCCCAAACCCCACTGATTCAACGGGCTAGCTCTAGTTGCATCTTACTACTGGATCCCAGCCAATGAAATGGGGACCAAGAACATATACTTCCAAACATGCTAGCTTTAATAGTGGTATACTGTATAGTAGATGAAAATGATCAATACATGCTAAGTGCTGCAACAGTGTGGGCTGTAGCATTGCTGCAGATCTCCTAACCTTCCACTCCCATGGCTGCCAAATGTGAACAGACAGTTGGAAGTTTTTTATTTGTATCTGGATGGTCATATGGCATCCAAGGCCCAGGAATTTGGCAGCTGGTAGAAGAATGGGCATGAAGTAGGCAACAGATGGCCGGCTGCTGCTAAAGACAACATGCTTTGCAATACGGGTTATGACATACCCTTTGCCACAAACAGCTGCCCATCCATGCCATGCGAATGCACCAGCTTCTTATCTGACTTGGAAGGCGGTCCACAACCAGAAATCTGGGGGGGGGGGGGATGAAACTCTAAAGAGCAATGAAGGCCAATGTGGAAATGTGAAAACCTAAATGCAAACAGCTCAGTATTTTCAAAACTAAAATTTCTACATTACCTCAACATTTACTGTATTAAAAATCAAATATCCTTTCCTTTGTCCTCAAGCCAAAGGCCCACCATATGCTGTGGTCAAGCTAAGAAAATGATAAGGCAGGAAAGTAGAGGAATTCTGTCCTCTACTTCCGTTTTCAATCAACCTATTTAATGGAAGAAGTTTAAGAACCTGTAGGCAAGTCGTCAAGATGAGAGCTTCCTTTTAGATGATCTTAACAACTACGTAAGATGATCTCACACACAGCCCCAATCTCCTGAGTCCTACTCCTACAATCTCTCTTTTATAACACAAGAGAATATATCAGGAAAAAACAACAACAAAAGGTGTCACCAAGAAGACATGTAAAGTTTTGCAAATAATTCCGTATTCCCAATCTTTTCCTTTCACCTATGTCACTTATCTTATGGTCCTATCATAAGATATGAACTAGTACAGAGAAGAAGCCATCCATTTCAGTTTCCTGTTTCCAACAGTGGTCACCAGCTAGGAAGCCCCCCCGCCCCAGAAGAACATGAGTGCCACAATCCTCCTCTGATCAATGGCAAATGAGCATGTGTGGCTGGAATAGAGGTTTCCTTCAGTTCCGTTTAAATAGCAAATAATTTTCTCCTTTGGACAGTCCTTTACCCAAGTATGGCATGACTGGATGACTGCACTGAACTTAGGTGCAACTTGAACACACACGGAGACAAACACAACTATCCTCTGCATGCACAACCTATTGTGTTTACATGCTTACATGCACAGACATACAACATCTCTCTTTCTGTATAGCTATATAAAGTCCCCAAACCCAGCCGAGGTCTTCTGATTCTTTTAGTACATTGTCTCCCATTCTAAAGAATTACCTCTCAACCGAGCTCAGGGAATTGACGTGCAAGTTACAGTATGTGCCATCAAACTGAGACCAACTTATAGAACCTTAATACAGCTTTCAAGGTAAATGAGACTTTGAAGGAATGGTTCCACTGGTTCCACCACACTCCCCCAGTGAATTTCCATAGTTGGTTGGGGATTTGAACCCAGGTCTCTTCAATCCTAATCAGTCATTCTATCCACTACTACACCACACTGGGTATCCAGGCATGTCCATATACTATTTCATTTTAAACCTTCCTGAAAACTTTCTAGAGGAGATTTGACTGCTTTAATTTATGTAATGCTGCCTTCAGTCTATGATATGGGGCAATTAATAAGCATTCTAAATAATAAATTTATACAATTCAGAAGAAGAGCACAAAATATTCCAAGTTCTTGCCAGCTCCCTCCCATTGTTCCTTGGCAGATCTTTTTTTTTTTCATGTTGGAAAAAAAGGGAAGGGCAGACTCCAAAGCTGTACGAACAAAAGAAGCAGATCTCCAAACTGCTGAAAAACGGCAATAATTTATTATTACAAATAAATTGCTCGAGACATTTCAATAAGAACTTTCAAGAAGAAAAAAGTTGCATGAGAGGAACTCTTCTAGCTGGTGTAGCGCAGTAAAATAACGACGACCTTCTGACCCAAAGAAGACAAGTTTACATCTGCTAATATTGAGCACCAGCTTGAGGCTTTGCCTCGCCTTTTTTTGTTCTGTTCCTCTCCATCGTGGCTCTAATCCAAAATACAGTTTTTGTTTCCAACACAAGGAGAATCAGAGCGCTTAGATCTGTGCTGGATTGTAGCCCATGTGCGTCCATGTTTCATTAGGAGAGGTTTACCCCAAGGGGCCAGTCCTATGGTATCTATCCATAGGGTTCCCTGGCTAAAACAGCCACCTGCCCTTTCCTTTGTCTGTAACCACTAGGGGAATTAGCAGGGCCCACAAACAGCTGTTTCTCCTCCACCCCCTCCATTGCATTCTTACGATTTTTTAAAGTGGGTCATAACAGGTTATTCTCTCACACACAAACTATTAGAAACTTCTTTTTCTGGTCTGCCCTGATAAAAATGAGAATCAATCTCTTCCTGGAACAGCCCTTATTGAGTGATCGCCCAATGGTTGCTTTGACCTCAGCTCTGCTTTTCCGTGAAGTCTGAACAGAGACAAGTCGAAGATTGGGTAAAGATAGTTGTAGTTGGCAGCCAAAGGGTAAGCTATAATAGTCTGTAATTTACAAGGTTGTCTCTAACCCAAAGAAGATCTTAGCCATTTTAGCAGCTATTTTTAATACAAATATTTAACATTTTCCCAAAACAACCTCTGAACATGCCCACATGCTGAACTCCCTGTTAATTACTGCTGTTAAATGATTTTTCACCACACCCCTCTCCTTCCCAGAACCTGATACAACAAAACAAAGAGCTCAACTTCAGGCATGACCTTAGGTCTCAACGAAATCACATTAATGCACACAGCCATCTAGACTGCCAAACTACATCAGAAAGGAAAATCCTTCTCTGGTGACCTTACTCTTCTACCTGCTTGGCAGTTCAGATGAAAGAATAAATCCTTTGCTTATATAAATCCTCATGATATATAGATACAGGAGTATGGACAACAGAAATCAAGCAAATATCGCTTTTTTAAAAAATGGATGTTGAGTTGAGCTCCTGGGGTCAGATGAAACCTCAGTGACATTTGGCTAGTACTTCAAGAGCTGCTGCAGCATGGCTTCTTCCTGCCTGGACACCCAGGGCAACACTGTTTCCCATGACAATATCTTTTATTATAGAGGATACATATCCTCCAGTGAGCCCAAGGCAATGCCCATGATTCTCCTCCTCTGCACTTGATTATTCCAATTAATCAGGGTAACTCAGGGACTTTTCACACGACCCCTAAACTCCATGGCAAATGGCTCCCAGCTCCGTAGCTTAAAATTGTTTCCCCACCAGCTCCGGAGTTTACAGAAAATTAAGTGCGACCACGCCCACCTAAGCGTGTCCCAGCACACTTTTCAGGTACCTGCTCTCCGGGGGTGAAAATCCCTGATGCGGATGTAAAGTAGTGAGTGCCGGGCTCTCCTCGCCTTGTGTTTGTTTTTTTGTCCCCGCCGCCCCTTTAAGAGGTAGGAATCATGACGACGACGACGGGGCTCGGGGCGGCTTCCACCGGCAGACGGAGGTGAGCCTGCATTTTTTCCTCTCTTTTTTTCTCCCTCCCCTCACGCAGACAAGAGCAAGGAAGTGCAGAGGGGGTGGGAACGCAGGAAGAGCAACGAACCCCCAAGATCTCTGGTCCGAATTTAAGTGGCCAGCAGTTCTTAGGGGGCGTGTGAAAAGGCTCTCAGTCAAGATCACTCTGGATATTCCCATGGTACTGTGGGGAGTTGGACATAGTTCTCCTGGATTCTAGCCCAACCTTCTAACCACTATAATACACTGCCACATTTGGAAAAGGGGATCCTAATCACATGGCAAAGGCTTTCTCACACTTGGGAGCCCCACTGCAGCAATAGCATCCATGCCAATGTGCTAATACAATTAGTGAGTTCCACAAAAAAAGCTTTCAAAGTCTCTCTCTCTCTCTCTCTCTCTCTCTCTCTCTCTGTGTGTGTGTGTGTGTGTGTGTGTGTGTGTGTTGTACAAGTGCATGAGAGAAATATACAGAGAAAAGAAGAGCACCGAGTTCTTCTAAGAGGAAGTCCTCACCTGCATAAATGTGATAACTAAAGATTTATGAAAGGAAGCAGATGGGTGCACATTGTGTTTGTGCTCCTCTCCTCCTCCAAATCCCAGGCTGATCCATTCTGGGAGTTCCACCTGTCTCGGATAGGCCAAGCTGCTTGTTAGAAAAGGAAGTTACCCAAGCAGCAACAGATCTTAAGTGACTTGGTTTTCTGACAGGCAGCAAGGCAAGAACTTGGATTGTCCTAGGCCATGTTTTCCAGGCCAGCCTTTTTGCAGGTGGGCACCATTTAGGTGCGGATCTGGTAGGTGGAACTCCTACCAAGAAGAATTCTCAGATATGAAGTTCAAGAAACCCAAATGGCACATGCCTATTCTTCACCATCACCAGACAGAGACACATTTAGCCAGCTAAGTGGTAACTGAGACCTGATTAGGAAGTAGGTTCATGTTGTCATATGATCTATGTAGGTTGTAGGCTAACGGTTGGTTTCCTCTCTTAATCAGGGCAGTAGAAGCCAATGATATTGCATTGAGCATTTTTTTTATCATACCTGGAGGAAAAAAACCGGCAAAGGTTATGTCTGACTAAGTTAGGAAAAGAACTAAAGGAAACATACGAAGGCCTTCTTCACAGTTGTAGACAATGGTATGGTATCCACTGGTGGGTGGCCCACGTTTCACATGGCAATCATAAAGGAAGACAAGATATCCACTTGGTTTAGGCTAGGGATTCCCAAGTGCCTAGATGTTCTTGGATACCCCCCCCCAAAGTCTTTACCACTCACTGTGCTGGCCAGGATTCCTGAGAGTTGTAGTCCTAAAACATCTGGGGACCCAATGTTGGGAATTACTGGTTCAGAACATATCAATTAGAGATGGGCACGAATCGAAAAAATGACTTTCGGTTTTTCATTTTTCATTGTGGGTCCCGTTTTGGTTCGTTTTCATTTTTCATGAATTTTTTGAAAAATTTTTGTTTCGTTTTCTCGTTCTTTTATTTTTACCTGCTTTTTGCACAATTTAAAGCATTCCCCAACACCCCAGAAAACACTTAAAAAATGATGCTGGCAGGGAGGCTACAAAGGCAGCGGCGAGTGTTGCCCAGGGTGTAAGGCAGCCACAGAGTCACTGCACTGCGGGGCAGGGGAGGGTACTCACCAAGAGGTACGCACACACACAGGGAGGCTGCAAGAGAAATCAGATCTTTCTCTCCCCTAAGAGCCAGGCTGCAGCCAGCAGGAACACAGGGACACACACCTGCCTGGCAGGCCTAAAGTAACAAGTCACAGAGACAGCAATCCCACCCTAACTCCCACCGCAGACAGCAAGGAGGACGGGGGCTGCCAAAGCTTTTTATGCCCTGTGTGGCTGCCACACCTACCCAGTCTGCAACCTGGGCATGCTATTGGTTGAAATTGTCCAAGAATTTACATGATCCCATCACATTGCTTGCATTCATTTTGTGGCTGGGATCCATTTTGTGTCATCCTTAAAGGGAAAAGAAAAAATACATCACAATGGGAGAAAGACGAAAACAAATGTTTTAAGCACCCCAACTCCCTGGTATGTAATAATTTCAAATAATTATCACTGCGTTTTAATGGATGTCCAGGGCATTTTAATACCCAAGAAATCAATATTAGGAATCTGGGAGCCATTTTGGGTTGATGTCCCCTAACTCCCTTTAAACGAAAAAAAAACAGCGACCTGAGAACAGACATAAATGCATGTTTTAAGAACCCCAACCCCCCTGGTAGGTATGATCAGGCAGAATAAATAATTATCGCTGGGTTTTTACGGATATTCAGGACATTTTTTAACATTTAAAAACAGCTCATTTCATTGCTCATCGCCATTAACAAAAACGAAATGTAACGAACCTAATTTTCATGGTTCTGTTCAGTTCGTTCCAATTTCATCACAATTTTCGTTATACGTTTCATTATGTAACATAACGAATAACGGAACATTTTTTTTTCATTTCGTGCCCATCTCTAATATTAATTAATCTACCACAAATCTATTGAAGAAGAAAATATGAAGATATGTGGTGGAAATATTAAACTTCATACAGGAAGCCACTGGGGAGGGACAACTGCAGTGCCTTCATTAAGTTGTAAAACCACATTGAGGCCTATTGTTTGCATGTGTGAACTGCATGAAAGGCGCAGGACTAATATGGGCTAAGAGCTCCTGGTTCCCAGAATTATCAGGAACTGACTGCATTTTGAGTCACTTGCTCCTATGAGGGTTCTTTAATCCAATATACTTGAAGTATGCAAATATGTGATATATACTATGAATGGATTGAGTCATCATTTTCTATTTGCAGAAGTGAGTGAACATTTTAGTAACAGAGAACAAAACATGGAGATAAAGCTCTATTTAGTACATATACAAGTGCATTAAGCAAACACCTTGAACCGATATAGTCAAAGAACAGGATGGCCTTCCCATCATAAATTATTATTGTACTTGAGGCAAAGTCCTAAAAGATGCAACTGGGGGTCCTTTTTCTTGTTTCTGCACTGGCTCATAGAAACTGTAGGCAAGCTATATGTATAATAAATCAGGAAACTTGAGGAAAGAACACAAGAATTATTCTTCTGGTGTGAAGAAAGTCTTGTCCTTTGGGCTTGTTGTCTTCCCAGTCTCATTTTTTTCCCGCATGTTACCTTCCCTTCATCTCCTCACACAATATATAGAATCCTTTGAATATCCAGAAAAAAAAGAACAACACGTTTGCAAAGCGGTGGTAAGTATGATGATGGAGGAAAAGAACCCATGGAAAGAAAACCTGTGGTGCCAAAGAAGGCTGGCTTATGATGTTTTGTTGACCTGAGAAGCTGGAACGAGAGAATTGTTCCAGGATCCCTGTCAGGAACACAGTAGATGCCAGAGCACAGCTTCTTCATCTTAGGTATCTCTGGTACTCTTCAAGACATGGTTACTTAAAGGGATTCCTTGGTCGTTTCTTCAGGTGAACCAACCCTGCTGCTCAGGACAACTGCTGCTTCTTTGTTTAAGATATTTACATCTCCCCTCCCCTCACTATAGCTGAAAGTAACTAACAGCAAAACTATCAGAACCTGCTGAAACACATACTGTCCCATCAGTTCACCACGGGTTTCTATGACTTTTAAGACCCATCTTTTTCAAGCCACTTCAGCATAGGCATTTGGAGCTGTCTGGAAACAATTCTACATGTTTTAAGTCAATAGGTTTGTTTTTCATAATTTTATTGTTGCCGGACTCTTCTGCAGTTTCATGGCATTTCGGAATGTTTTGATTCTAATGATGTATTGTACCTTTACAGAAACTTTTATATAAATATAAAAGAACATCACACCACAGAGCTAAAGCAGTTCTATATCCATTTAACTGACAAGGTACTGGACTCAGAATCCTGGGAATTGTATTGCTGTTCAGAGTTATATTAGTGTTTCCAAGCTTGGGTCTACCATTCTCTAGGTTCTATGAGTGGATGGAGTAAATGTTAACTACAGTAATACCTTGGTTTCCAAGCATAATTCATTCCGGAAACATGCTCATAAACCGAAACACTCTTATATCAAAGAAAAATTCCCCATAAGAAATAATGGAAACTCCTATGATTCATTCTGGAGTTCCACAGACCACATACTGTCTACATAAAATGCCAAAACTCACAAAAGAGGTTGGCTAGAAGTTCACGTCCACACCATGGTTTAGGTGCCTGGCTGCAGAATCTGCTGTGCTTAGAACTAGCAACTGGAATTTATTCTATGCTTTTAATATGATAATAATAAAATGAGATTCATAGCCATATGCACACTTGACTAGCTGCCCCATGACTAGAAATGGTTTTAAAAATGAGAAAGGAGCTTGAAAACAAATTAAAGAAAACTATAAAGAAAAATAAAACCCCTAACTTGCACTTCCCTTTGAAAATGTTCCTGGCTGGTGCAAGGGGAAGTTAAATTCATCTCTCATCGCTCTACTTTGGAGGTTGCCTAAGACGGAATGTTCCAGACAATCACCCACAATCTAGCAGGGGGAGACAGAGAGTGCCACCATTGACTCACTTGTGTTCATGTGACCTGCTCCAGTTACTTGCATTGCAAGCATTGCTTGTTGATCAAGACAAAATTTATACGGAATGTTTGCTTGTCTTGCAAAACAGTCTTAAACGAAGGTATTAGTCTACATTCAAATGGTAACAGAGATATGCTCTTGCTATCCCAGTTCTTTGGATCCCCACAGCTCATATTTCTGTAGTCCTAAGGACCGAACTGCTTTCTACAACTGTGTGCTAAGACTCAAAATTGTGAACATGGCAGTGTTTTCATTGTGTGTTTTACTAAGAAACAGAAAGAAAAACATTAAACCTACTATAAAAATGACTAGAATAACCCATGTGTTATCCCTGCACAAACATATAAAACATATTTTATCTCCACAGGTTTTGGAGACTACAAGGCGTTTGCAGCCATATGTAACATGCAAGTGTCAATGCTCCATTTTAAAGGCAGGTGGCTAGATTCACTGTTGGTTTGGGTACTGGGTTGTCTGTGTGTCTCTCAGACCACACCTGTCTGGTTAGAAGTCTGATATGGAACTGGTATGCATCTGAAAACCTCCTGCTGAGTAAGACTGAGCATTCCTTCCTTTATCAGGATTACCTGGACATTACTTACATTAACATGATTCTCACTAAAAATTTGTCCTGAACTAGAATCACCATTAGAAATGGGGTTTCATTTCAGAAGGATACTGGTTCTGAAACGAAACATGCCAGCACAGCTGGTGTTCAAAACGTAGTCCCACCCTCCAGAACAAAATCAACCTTTGTCTTATCTTGCTTTACCTCGCATGGGGCGAAACTCCAACCAGGCAGCAGCCTCCAATGTGTCATCTTTCCCTCTCCCTTGCGCTGGCCAATCAGGAGCTGTGCAAGGACATGCATCACCCTGCCTCCATGTCTGATTGGCAGGCGCCAGGGACAGGGAAAGATGACATATTGGAGGCTGCTTCCTAGTTGGAGTTTCCACTCACAAGAGATAAAGCACGGTCAGACAGTGGTTGATTTTGTTCCAGAGGGTGGGACTGTATTCCGAATGCCAGCGATGCTGGTATGTTTCATTTTGGAACCAATCCCCTTCTGAAACAAAACACCCAACTCTAATCACCATATGCTTCCTCATTAATGGCAAACCAATTTTATTTTCACTACTTTCTTTTTTAAAAAATCCAGAAGCTACTATTTCAAATAAGAATTCCTAGCTGGAAAACTCGAGAAGATGGCACAGCTTACAATTACTTTACTTTGAATTGAAGATAACAGGTATTAGTGGCTATTTTAAAGACTCCTAACCTGTCAATGTTACTAGTTCTGTTACAAATAAATGCTGAGCTTCTACAACATTATATTTATTGCTCTAATTTTTATTGTTACTGTTAACAAATGTAAATAGAAAGTGGGCCTGGGCTGTCCCAAAATAACCCTTAAAATGTTAATTTAGAAATAACAAGCAAATATTATTGATTACATTAAAATAACATGCTAACATGATTTTTAACAAGGACATGGGTAAGAAATTGTTACAACCTCTTCCCCAAGTAACTTATTACAGGTAATGCTTTTTCTCATAACATGATATTTGTAATATCTGACAGAAGGAATTACCTGTATTTCCTCATCTATGAGATGCCCCCCCCACACTTTTCCAATCCAAAATTCTAGTTTTGCAGTTGCATGGTTCTCTCCCTTGCTTACTTCCGTGTATAGGATCACCCTCAATTTTTAGTCTAACGGTTTTAGGCAAAAATATAGTCTTATACATGGAAACATACTGTAAGGGGACACCATACAGTAAACCATTGATTATTTTTTCCAAAGTCTTCTTCCAAAGACTTAAAGATAATCTCTTTTCTGTCACACTCAATATGATATTTGATCGCATTTTGCAGATTTTTAAGTAACTCATTTTTGTTTTTCTTTTAATGGGTAAAGAGAGGCAGCTGTTAATTTTTTTTGGAACCAACCACTTGAAGATAAGAGACACATCAAAGTAAGGAAGATTATTCTAAAAAGGCTGAAAACAGCACTCTGTGGCAAACAGCGAACATAGCAACTGAAGCCTCAACTGACCCAGTGCCATTGCTCCAACAGAATTAATATACAGCAGTGTCTTGGGGGATTAAGGAGGCTTCATGTACTTGTCTTCTTGCAGCTGCTGTCCTATTAGTCAGAGACAACAGCAAATCGACAGCATTTTACAAGCTACCACTGGTATCTGTTTTACAAGAGGCACAAGCTTCAACCCCCCACTCAGCTACTTTGAAGGCACCTGCAGCAACACCCTCTGCACAATCCCAACTCACAGGGAGTGCTGGGGATGTGGTGGCAGGGAAGGAGAGAATAATGGTTCTTTCTGTCCCTAATACCAGCTCAGACACCCATAGGAAACATTAGGCCAGTGGTTTTTGACCTTGGGTACTCCAGGCCAGCACAAGCTGATGCTGAAGGCTTCTGGGAATTTCAGTCCAAGGAGAGGAACCACTGCATTAGAATAACTGAGGGTGACCCCAATCAGTGTCCCTCTTTCTCATGATGGGAGAGCAGAACAATCAACCAAACAAACCTGCAAAGGTCAAGAGAACAAACAGCTGTAATCATTTTTACTTGACATCCTAGTCAAGAGGGCTCTTGCTAGTATTGTAAATGGAATAATTCTGGGGTTACCACTTGTAGACATCTCTCTCATTTTCTTGGGAAACGCTATTATTTGAACAATATCTAATTTGCCAACATTTGTTTACTCCTCTTGTTAAGCACAACATTATGAAAATAAGAGAAGCACCAACTTCTATGGCAAAAGAGCTGTATTTAATACTGACTTCTGAGTACAGTGGACCCTTGAATAACAAATGGTTTGTATAACATAAAATCTGTACAACATAAAAAAATTCCAGAGATAGGGGAAATTTGCTTAACAGAATCGTCTATGGGGCAAATCCGTACAACATAAAAATGGTCGCAATTAGGCATTGCTCTGTTTTCAATGCATTCCTATGGGAAATTTATATAAAGGGAAATTTCTTAACAGAATTTCATTTGGAACGAATTAATTCCTTTATACAAGGTACCACTGGTATCTGTTTTACAGAAATGCTCACTGGACAGTTCTTCAGTTTCAAGTCCAACGTCAAAATCAAAACCCAACAACAAAATCCCACCAATCTCTCTCTCTCTCTCTCTCTCTCTCTCTCTCTCTCTCTCTCTCTCCACACACACACACACACATACATACACTGGTGTAACTAGGGAGTTATGGAAGAGTGCATTTGCCCTGGGGCGCACAGCAATCTGGGGGCGCCTGGAGGGGGAGCAGGAGGAGGAGGAAGCCATGCACCATTCACCAGCAGTCCTCCTTTCACCCCCTAAGTCTTGGCAATCCTTAGTCAGGGGAAAGGAGGAGGGGGAAGCAGGCAATGCTATTTTTTCCTAAGCAGCACCTCTGTCGATTGCTCCCCCTCCTCCTTCACCCTACCCCTGCTAAGGCTTGGCAATTGCTACCCCCGAGAAAGTAGGAAAGGGAAGCCTGCGACAGAGGTGCTGCGTGGATAAAAATAAATCCTGCCTGCTTCCCTCTCCTCTTTTCCCTGGGCTAACGATCACTTAGCCAGGGGGAAAGGAGAGAGGGAAGTGTACTACAGAGGTGATGCTTGAAAAAACAACTATTGCCTGCTTGGTGCTATCTGCGCACGGTGTGGTTTGTACAGGAGAGCCTTAACTGGAAAGGAGACCTACAAAGAGGGCATGAGAAGAACAGAGCCTTCTCCCCCACTGTTCCCCCAGGATCTGCCCCCCCTCCCTTGCTTGGTGGGTGAGACACGGTTGGTGGGGGGGGGAGGAGAGGGCTCAAAAACTGACTTTGTCCCTGGGTGCTACAAACTCTAGGTATGCCACTGCATAGATACTGTATATAGAACTGGAACTCCCCCCTCTCTCATATATATATATATATGCAACTTCTGCATTGTAGTTCCAGTTCTATATAGATTCTGCAATATAATGTGACTTCGGATAAATAAAATGTCCTGTTTGAATGGAGGATGGTCAATGTTATCACAAGCTGCCCCATGGGTCAAGAAGGGGTAACACTTGTTTGTCTACTTGGTCCAAAGTGGTCTGAAATCTGGATAATATGTATTTCGCACCACTCCATGCAGCTGTACAGCATGGTTTTAGATCTTGTTTTAGGAATGTATGTGGGCTGAAGTGCTAGAAGACAAAATATTAAGCATTAATCCATACTTTAAGAAAATCTTATTTTTTAAAAACATACTGAAATAATCAGTATTCCCGTGTGCCACACACGCAGACATAAACACACATGCACAATTATTTAGAAAGTCAATGGTCACTGCTGCAAATCTTTTCATAACAACACAGAGACCAAGAAATTGGTGGACTGCATTTCTTCTAACACACTGTTCTGGGAGTAACAATGTGGGAATCTTTCTAACTGGGCAACATGTCAGACCTACAGTGTAGAGCCATAATTCTTCATATTTGTGCCTATGCATTCATGTAAACTTGAGGACCACATCGTTACAATTTTATCTGCATAGTCAGCAGTGTAATTTGCATCCAAATGTTAATCAAAGAATTGGGCTAATGGTTTTGAGATAACTTATTTCCACAGTATGGTTTCCGTACTGAAGGAACATACACAGGCCTCCCACCACACCAACGGTTGAATAGGGAAACACTGGTGGTTGCCCTTTCCCCTTAAGTCCTTGAGGATGCCTCAGTTTTCACCAATTAGCAACAAACTGTGCAGGCTATAAGGGGCTTTTCCCCACAGCTATTAGGGGAAAGGGTGCCCCAAATCTACTGCTGGCTGATATTTTCTACACCCAGCTTTTAGAAACTACATAGGATCATATCCATCTGGAATGACATGAGACTTTTTTTTTTACTCCCAACCAAAACAGACTGACTGAATCAATGAAACGTATGTACTTGTAGGTCTTGATTTACCAAGCACTTCAGCGTGTCTGCTCTGATTAAGATTATCAACTGGATTTAGCCTATACCTTCTGGGCAACTGGTAACTGGAAATGGGTGTATGTCATCTGTACCTATTTGAGAAAGGACAAGCATCTCATTCTGACCTTTCTGTGGTTGCTCCCTGGGTGTGGAACTCCTTTCCAAGTACGGCTCTCCTGCCTGACCCCTCTTAGTTCTTCTCTTAGTAGGAAAACACCTTTTCACTGCAGGCAGGCCTTTGGCATCTGGCTGGCTCCTAAAGAGGGGGATTTCAGAGGAAGATGCTGTACTTTCTTCTTGCTATTTTCTTCAGAGGTGTTTCTTAATTCTATTAAACGGTTGAATTTATTGATTATTTTAATACAATGGCTTCCAAATTGGGTCCCCAGCAATGTGTCCTCTAATTTTTTGACCCAATGAGCAGAGCTCTCTTCCGTGCATATGCATGTGTGATAGTGGTGAGCACAGCTATGTAGCTTAGAGCGAAACTTGGTCCCCAAGTGTTCTTAGATTAAAATTCCCAGAAACCTTTACCACTAGTTTTGCTGGCCAGGATTTCTGGTATTTGTAGCCCAAAAATATCTGGGGACCCAAAGTTGGCAAGCACTCTATTAATATGTTTATTTGTGTTTTAATAACATTGTATTTTAGATGTACCTATTTTTTATTGATTTATAAGCCACCAGGGCTCAATAAACAAAACAAATTAATAACCAAACACGTACATTTCTTAGTTACTCATTCCACATTTACACCATCAGAAGATCTTGTTTTTGTTATCAATACTTGTCTGTTTTATGGATTCTTTTCTTTTTGTGCCCTGCACTGAGGCTAGTGGTTTGCTGTTTGCTATAACAGGCTACAAAAGATCAATCCATAGGGAACAGAACTCACTTATACATGCCACAGAGACAAACCCAGTCATTCTGGCACAGAAAGCAGAAGATTTAAGTGGCACTTTCCATCAGGTTTTAGCAGAAAGGAAATCAACGACAGAGCTGCAGCCCTTTATTGGCAACTTAGGTCTACTACCTGAGTGAGACAGCTGCCTCACTCTGCATCAAGGCAGAAAGGCACACGACATATATAGGAATCTACTCTCAATATACTGCCTGATTTTATACAAAGGAATGCCTGAAATCATTTGCTATATACAGGACTTCACTGTGCCTCAAAGAAACAAGGACTTGACCCTAATGATGCAATCTTCCAACCTGGCAAGGTGGTTCTAGGACAAAGCCTGAGGCCTCAATGAAATGTGTAGCATCTGCCATAGAGGAAGCCAGAAAGTCTACAGAATGAAGACCAACCCTTAAAGGATTAGTTAGAGAGAATGACTCGTCTCCATTCTGTCAAGTGAAGGGATTACTAGGCAAGGCAAGTTCTATAAAGTAGAGTAGACAAATAGTATTGAACCATTCCTAAGAAAACAAAAAGGGACTGAATGGTGCTGAAAGGTCACAGAAGAAGCAAAACCTATTTCTCATGTCTCCCGCTGTGGGTCTTACCTGTGCTTCCAGCCTCCCAAAGAAAGAAAAACCCGAACAAAGGCTAATGACAGGTGCCATTTCTTCTTCAAATAATATCTGGAGCAACAGTGGACTCTGAGGAATGTGGAGTTTGAACAGGCTCAGAGACTAAACAAAATGACACACTCCTCTGCCACTCTCTCCTATGCAGGTGCCTCAGATTTATTAAAAAGGAAACACCTTGGACCACAGCCTACCCTGGCAATCTCACAGGTGAGGGGCAGAGGTGTTGAAATGATTAGCAATGTCCCCAAGGCCATGAGTCCCAAAGGATAGCATTGGATGCTTTATTGTCTTTGAGAAAATGAAGGCTCTTTTCATTCCCACCACTAAGAAAAGAATTTACTGAGCATGATCAAATCCCCTATACTGTATCTAGTATGAAAGCACACCAAAACTAGACATTGCTGCAATATAAAAATAAGTGACTGCTTTTTTCTGGCACTGATGTCAAACATCAACTAACAGCATGAACTATGAACAAGCTAATAGCACTGAGCTCTGCTCAGAGAAAAAGCATGTGGGTATTTCAGGACTGGCCATCCAAAGTACACACCACACCACACAACTGTCCAGTACTATTGCAAGTTGGTGAAATGTCTGATTCAAATTTATCCTCAACCACAACTCACTAATTGACCCAGTTCTTTCTGCCCTTTGTTCGGACATGTGGAGATCACAGTGTTAGGCCAATTTTGTATGGCTGTCCCAAAATTATTGTAATAGCATGCACAGAGTACTATGCAAATTTGAGTTGCACTAATTCACTGGTGAATGCTGCTTAGCTAATAGAAGCCTAGTTTGAATGCATGTTTTCAGGCTGCAAAATATCTGGGTGAGCTTCTTCACTTGATAATTATGTTTACAAAAAAAAAAGTTTCACAAAGTGCAATACACCTTCAATAAAAGAAGAGTTATAAGTTGTTGCTATGCCTCAGTTGAGCTTCTGTTGCTTTTGAATATTCCTGGGCTTGCTTCCTATGCATATTTTTTTTTTGTTAACCTGGCCACTTTGCAGTACCCACATGAGATAATGCTTCTAGAACCACTGTTCTCAGTCTTTGGCCCTCCAACCATTTTGGGTTGCAACTGACAATTGACCATGTTGGCCAGAGAGTATCTGGGCATCAGACCAAACTACGTGGAGAACAACAGTTCTAAAACCTAGAACTATCCGATCTCACCTGATTTCAGAAGCTAAGCAGGGTCGGCCCTGGCTAGTACTTGGATGGGAGACCACCTGGGAGACCACCAGGGAATACCAGGTGCTGTAGGTGCCTGGAGTAGGAACTGGCAAACCACTCCAGTATTCCTGCCAAGAAAACTCCATGGATGTGGAGTCACGAAGGGTTGGTCATGACTGTAACAACACAACACACACACATCCCCGAGCTGCTCTTCATTGTCCCCTCATAATGTCTGCTACCAGGCCTGCTGGGCTAGTTCAAATGTGATGGTGTTGAAGTGAAAAATGGTTGATCCCAATGAAGCTAGACTCCACTGAATGAACAGAACTGGTTAAGTCAACACTTATGCACTTCCAATTGATTCTACTTGGGCATTACAACTGGAGTTCGCCCTTAGTTATATAAATTTACAAATTCAGTTTTATTTATGTAAAACCAGGATTCTATGAATGTTCCACCTTCTTCTTCATGCTTTAATTTAATGTTTCGGGGACTTGTTGTATTCTAGTTTTATATTATATTTGAACTGAAAAACCATGGCTTCAATCTCAAGACCACTAGGCTCAAACAAGATGTGTAACTTGGTATGTAGAGCTTAAACTATAGTTTCCTGGTTTGAATGTAATAGGAACCTGCATTTTAAAACATTCTGATGTGTTAAGGCACACATGAAAGGGAAGAGATTTGTGCTGGCATACCACCACACACTATTCTCATGGTGCATCAAACCAATATTGTTACTCCTGAATTAGTCTGTGGCAACTTTTACAACTGAATCATTTCATTGTGTTCAGGAAGGGGCATACAATCTTTTTCTTATTTCATCACGGTCCAGCACAACAGAGATTTGAAAAGCCCTAGTATATACAAATCTTTTAGTTTTGAGTCCTGGATCTTTATGGAAGGATGAGTGGAAATAACTACCTTAAATTCAAAATGAGAGGCTAATTGTGACTCCTAAATTCTCCAGCTGAATGACATGTCTTTTGCAAATATTCTGTTGAAATGTACACTATGTACACTAAAGGCTCTAAATAAATAGGAAACTATGAACAAAGCAGTGCAGGATTAAGCAGTCATTCTTCCAACAGCATATTTTAAATCTGGGATTAACTTGTGGGAATCTAAATGTGTCATATTTAAATTGTGCAAGATTATATTTTCTTCTGTATCCTAATTTAGCATGACTTCTAGCCCAGCCATCAGGCTGCGGGGCATATTTCCAAGACATAAAACTGAAGGCTTGTGAATAGCCTGGTCTCCTAGGGTGAAAAATAACCTTCTCCAGGTAAACAAGCAGGGAAGGTCAAGCAGGCAGCCTGTTCATTTTTGTCACAAAAATGTGACACAACTGTCTGAAAATATGAATGGCTATGTGGAACAGAAAGAAAACTTTGGCTGGTAGCTTTAGGCAATATTTATGATCCATTTGTATTTTGTAGTCCACATTTGTATATGGAGAAATTTTACATTAGTCAAAGATAACATAAAGAAACTCCATATGCTAGTACAGTATAGCCAGTGTGGTGTAGCAGACAGAATCAAAGACTAGGTCTCAGGAGAAACAGTTTTGAATCCCAGCTCAGACATGGAAACTCATTGAGAGGCTTCAATCACCACCACCATCTTAGAACTGCAGAGTTGAAAGAGACCCCATAGATCATTAAGTCAGTCACTGTCAAGGAGGCACAATGGGGGAAATGGCTTCCCGCCCCCTGGCTCCGCAGCCAGATACCTCAACTGAATGGTAAAATCACTTCTTAAATATTTCACTATCAATTTGATGCAACCATGACAAAGTGGTAGGCAAGATCACTGGATCACATATTTTGTGCATGACTATCTTGTAGATCCCGGCACTGTTAAATGTTGCTTGCTTTGAAATGCAACCACACATTTTTGTTCCTAGGTTCTCCATAATTTATATTACAAGTCATATTTGGATGGGTGTGGATGATGTGGAGTTATGGAGAGAGAGAGAGAGTGAGAGAGAGAAAGAGAGAGAGAGAACTAAAATATATACTCTTCAATTTGTACCTCAAAAATTCTAGCTTCTGCTGCGGTTGTACTTCCTATTTCCAGATGTACTGTAGTTGTGTAGTTTGTTATTCGAGTTTGCCCTCTAGTGGATTTTAATGTCCATACACAGGGAAGCTCTTGGGCTTACTGAAAACTAATGTCATTGGCAGGCAGCAATCACCTGATGAAGCATTGCCACTGTTGTTGGCACTTCCAGTCTTTTCAAAACATGCCTGAATAAACAGCATAACTGTATATTTACTTCACTGTGAGATTTTTGTGGATTGCAAACCATTTCTTCAGACTCAGATGTTGCTGAAACAAACTAACACTACCTCTCTGAAAAGTATGTTTTATGCAGTTGTACTCTTACAGCTCAGGGAGTTAGATAGCTAACTGGAGAGCCAGAGATGAGGAGTTCAGTTCCCCATTGTGCCTCCTGGGAGAACAGCCGGCCTCTGTAGACTTGGGCAAGTTACACCATCCCAAAGCCCCCTCAGGAAAAAAGGGACCAGCAAACCATTTCTAAACACTATCGATACCTAAAAAGAACCATGAAAACCTTCATCATAACTTGAAATTGACATCACATCATAGTTTTTAGCTCAATGGTTCAACCCATTCCAACTACATTGTCACAGAAACAGTCCACATTATGGTTTGCCAGATCTACAAGAAGTGGGTCCAGATACTGATTTAAAAGAAGAAAAGAAGAAAGAAGAATCTCCAGAAGGTACTGACTCTATTTCCCTCTTGGTAATACATAATTTCAGGGGGGTCTATATTAATGCAGTTTGGAGGAAAGAGGAGATGCATTATGTTCCTGACTGATCATGCAGTCATTTGATGAACAAGAGCTCCCTGTGCCAGTCTGCAACAACTCAGTAAGTCACCCCATAGCCACCAGACAGACGTCTACCCCAAATAGGGGCAGGAGATGCTTGTGACTGAACATGGAACGCGCTCTGTCACTGATCTATAGACACTCTTCCCATCTGACAAAAATTCTTATCACTGCTGATGTCAGTGGACTCGCGCTCCAACAACTCTTGCCACTGGATTGGTATTGGGGAGAGGACCGACCCTCCTACAGTGAGACAGAATAATTTGTTCCAGAGCCTCTAAACCTTAACACAGATGGTTAACACAATAAAACATATTACTAGCTCCAGGCACATGGGACCTTTGGGCATTCCCATGCCATTCTGCTTTGTTCTAGGTTTTGCAAGAATGCCCAATGTTCAACCACAAAAGGTAAAATTATGTAATGCATGTTTCTGTGATCCATTTCTTTTCTCATCTAAGCTGGTTCATTCTTGCATGAAAGCCTGCCACAATTCATTTATACCTAGCTAGTATCATTCACTAATTACCCTGGGCCATTCATCAATAATTCACTCACTTCACTTTAACGGAATAAAAAGGTCAGGATGTAAATACAAGATGAGATCATGCGGTATGCCTGCTGCAAACACCGAATTTATGAGAGTCTATTTGAACTTTGCAAAAGGCTCACAAAACAAACTTGTGAATACATTTGGTTTTATGGAATGTCGATATTATATCAGGGCTTCACAACTTAGCCTCTGACCATTCAAACTCAGCCTTCTATTATTATTGACAGTTTATCCACCAGGGCCCTATAAAAAATGCCTGGATGGTGGAGTTGTCAAGCTGCCAGCTAACCAGAATACATTGAAATATAGGCAGTAGCACAGTTCATAACTGAGAAATGTTTCCTCCGCAAATAAGACTCCAAATGTTTTAGACGTGAAATTCCACCATTCTCAATCAACATGGCCAATGACAGGAATTAATGGCGTTCAAACCCTAGAGAACTCCAAGGGCAAAACTTCCCCACCCTTCATTTCAATGGACATGTAGGAAGTTTTTTTTTAAAGGATTTCCAAGCAGAAGGCCTTTTCAGCTCTACCTGGAGGTGCCACGAATAGCACACATGCTCCGTCACTTTCCTACAGCTCTTCTCCTCACTAGGAAGACTTGGTTTTGTGGATGAGAAGCATGTGCAGACTTGCTTTATGTGAGAATTCATTTGGTTCAGCCTTACATTTACTGTATTATAACACAGTGACAACCCCACACACATATAAGGTGGGTTCCATATTGTCAATTTTCCCTCTTCATTGTAAAACAGAGGCCACCCACAGGCATTTATTCAGAAGCAATCCCCATTGATTTTAGCAGAGCAGTGTATTTGAAATTAATTGGGCTACATGTTGCAGCTCATGAATAAAATGTTGAAATGCAGATGATTAAACCAAATGAATGTATACATTCCATTAGTTTCATCTGAGGATTTTTTTTTCACTGAGCACTTATGCGGGGCAGATTCAATGAGGGGAAAGGTTCATTGTGAAGAATGCCACCCTTGTGCAAAATTCCTCTTGTGATGCATGTATTACACACTGCACAACGTAATGTTTCTTTGGGGGGACGGTATGAGTTGCAGTAGTTGCAGCAATGAGCAACATTCAGTCTCAGGCATGCAGGAGACTATTGTGGAAAATAATAAACAAGCCTTTGTTCCTGCACCATATGGGGCCCACAGCCGGTTGCTTCACAGTCGTCTTAGGGTATGGAAAACTATCAGGGAAAGATGCTGTGAGAATTCCCACACAGCACATGTCTTCCTGGCATTATACAGTAGTTTTCCATGTGTCAGACTATATTTTTGTCCAAAATTGTTAGACTAAAAATATTGATGGCCGTCTTATATGTGAAAGTAGGACAAGGAGAGAACCGCATGGTTGTAAAAATGTAATTCTGGGTTGAAAAAGTGGGGGGGGGAATGTATTATATATGGGGGCATCTTTTAGACAGAAAATATGGTACTTGGTTTTCTCCTTTTATGTGGAACACAGGTGATAATAAAACCCATAATCATCCTGATCTGTGCAAGGAAATTTTAGGGTTTCTTAGAAACCAATCCATGGCTACAAGTCAGAAAGAAGGTGAGAGGTGGCTCAGTCTTAGTTTAGATATGGTTACACAGTAGATTTCAGTGGGGCTTACATGAACTAAAAGATGAAGACAGATTTTTTATTTATTTTATTTATTTATTATAGAGTTTATATACTGCCCGTCTTCCCGAAGGAACTCCGGGCGGTTTACAACAGTAGGTCAACAATGACCAATTCAGAACAATAAAATCAACTAAGTGACAACATATTAAAACAGCAATTTAACCCTGGCAACTAAGATAATAAGACTAACTAATTGATCCGATGGCGGAAAAAAAAAGTTTAAGCAGGGTCACCAAATGCCTCATGGAAGAGCAGCGCTTTCAGAGCCTTCCAAAAGGCTGGCAGGGACTGTGCAAGGCGCACTTCGCTGGGTAGGTGGTTCCACAGGGCAGGGCCAGCCACAGAGAAGGCCCCGTTTCAAGTTGACGTTTTCCAGGCCTCCCTGGGCGTGGCAACCTGAAGCGAGTGCGCCTGTGACATCCGCGTTGGACAGGCCGAGGTTGACCGCTGGGCGGTCAGTATGCAAAGAGACAAGGAAAGGGCTCCTTGGGAGGGGCCCCCTCAAAACTCATTTACAGTGGACCTTTGTATAACAAACGGTTTGTATAACATAAAAATTGTACAGCATAAAAAATTCTGGAGATAGGGGAAATTTGCTTAACATAATCACCTATGGGGCGAACCTGTACAACATAAAAATGGGACCACTCTGTTTTCAATGCATTCCTATGGGAAATTTGTATAAAGGAAAATTTGCTTAACAGAATTTCATTTGGAATGAATTAATTCCTTTATACAAGGTATCACTGTATGTTAGACAAAAGGGAGGGGGGACACAATAAAGAGGTATTCAGAGCAGACACAAGTAGCAAGATGAGACACACTTATGAAGACCTCCTTGGTGCAACAGGGCTTGATTTGGACAGGCTAGCTCTGTTAGCCACATGAAATAATTCCTATGTCGAAAGAACACAGGCCACATCACCACCTTTTCTACTAACACCTGCACTTTCGAAACCGGATGTCAAGGGAAAAGGCTGGGGAGTTGTGAAAGATGATGAATGACCCCAAAAATCATGTCCATACTTCTGCCTCAAGGAAAGGACTCCATTCACAGGAGTAATGCATAGAGACTTCTAATGTTATGTCAATGAGTTATTCTTACCCTGTCTTCTTGGAAGGGATAGCAACCCAGACAGGGCTTTTATCCCTGATACCACCAGGTTGTTCCTTTAAGGAAGGGGAACAGGATGTTCACTCGGTTTCACCATGCTTTCCTCTAGGGATGAGTAGAATTCAATTGCAACTAGAGGTGGAAACGAAACAGAAAACCCAGGGTTCGGGTTCGTCTGTTTTGGACCCACCCTTGGTTTGGTTCAGGTTCATGTTTGTATGAATTAAAAAAAATTGCTGACCACGTGGCCGCCTACCAGCTGTAGCACGGCCGGTAGGCTTTTTTTCCCCCCAGACCCACTCCCTGCAGCCAGGAGGACCTGACCAGGAAGGACCAGCACCAGGTAGGAGACACCAGCAAATGAACCGAACCAAAATGAAACAGAAATTTCTGTTTCGTTTCATTTCTCTTAGAGGGGGCAGTTCATTATTCATTTTGTTACGTTACATAATGAATAATGAATAACAAAATCATCTTAATGGGTATATTTCACTGAATCATACCCTTGTGCCCCATAATAAAGCAATGTCATCAGTGCTGAGGTAGGAATGCCTAAACCAACCAAAGTACATACAGGTATTTTGTCATTTGCCAACACCTATATCTCCAAAGAGGAAGAATGGGCACACCAAAGGGATGCCCACCTGGCAGGAATACCTAGGATGCCAGGATGGCAAGAATGGTGGGGATACTCAAGAATAATGTATTCTGTAAACCGCTGTTACTATATCTGGCCTCAGAGGACATGTGGCAGGTGAATCAATGTTTACTGCAGGCTGTTCACACTTATTTAACTGCATTTTTGTGATTTTTAAGCATTACTTGTCTACCGTGAGTTGTCACTTCTTCTAATGTACACGTAAAATAAAGTTTCAACCAGGCACTCACCTGTGTGCGTCCTACGGTGAGCCTTCAGGTGAGAACTTTTTGTGTATACCTTGTTACATCCTTCAAAGTCACATCTATGGATACGGCGCTTTCTAGAGTCAGGCGACTCAGACCTTCTCTGGCGTCTTGTGCTCTCAATACTAAATGGTGAAATGGAACTGTGGATCAGAAGAGAAGCAGAATGTCAGAACATCTGTGCTGTTGGCCATAGTGGGAAGACACGTAAACATTCATGGCAAGAGACGGAAGGCAACTTGTCTATCTGCTTATCAATCTCTCTGAAGATCACTGGGAAATAAACTGATTCTGCACTGAACTGCTCTTCAAAAAAAAAAAAAAGCCACACACATCTTTTTTTCCTGCACAGCTGAACAGATCTATCTATCTATCTATCTATCTATCTATCTATCTATCTATCTATC
>JAHTLZ010000348.1:6939622-6963088 GCA_023846285.1 Phrynocephalus versicolor
ATCTATCTATCTATCTATCTATCTATCTATCTATCTATCTATCTATCAAGTGCAATGAGATAAGGTATTTCTCCCTTTTTTGTGGCTAGTAACCTCTTAATTCAGAACAAGCACAACATGTTACCCATGATGTCAAACTCAATGACTCATATAGTGTTTTAGGTATCTGGCAGTGGAACCAGAGGTTGGGAGTTAGAGCTCCCTCCCTCCCCTCCCTCAGTGATCTGTAGGGTTCCTTCCAGCTCTGCAGGTCTAAGGTGATGATGAGGAGGTTCTCTGTTGGATCCCACTATCGAACTGAACAACATTGGCAGGTCCAGGGGATAATTTTGTCCCATCAGGATTTGCTGTGCGGCTCCCCCCCCCCCCCTTCAAATATATTTAAAAGCATTTTCCACACACTGGAAGTGACTGGAAAGTCACTCCTTTAAAAAACACACACACTCTCTCTCTCTCTCTCTCTCTCTCTCACACACACACACACACACACACACACACACACAGAGAGAGAGAGAGAGAGAGAGAGAGTTTAAACCACAGTTTTTCAATTTTCCCAATGTGGACAATACACTACCATTCTCCTGTTTGGGCTGAAAGATTTTGGTGAGGGGAGGAAGACCTAGAGCCACAAAAACAAGCATGTAAGGCCTACACTTGCACTAGGAGCCCAATATTCTTCCTGAATTTGCTGCCTGTGTGGGACTGCATAAACAGTTATGGGGATGTTAAGTATGAAGCTGCTGATAACATATGCTTGGCGAACTTAGGATAACAGCTTATCCATATTTGTTCTGGAGAGATAATTACAAATCTATTAAACCTATGCATGAACTTATCCCTTAAGAATGCAGTGTTGTATTTTTAAAATATGGAGATTTTAAAAGAGACTGAAAATGCCCACACACAAAAATTAAGCCTAGAAACAGAGAAATTATCTAGGATACTGTATTCTGAATATTTTATTCATAAGAAACCCTAACAATGGTCATCTTCTTCTTTACCAACACCACCACCATCACAGGAAAGACGTATGCAAAATTATTTTCACCCTTTACTTTATCATTTATACAGATGTCACATTTTAGAGATGGCAAAAGCATAAAATACAAAATTAAAATTAAAAGAGCTTTAAAAGAAAATAAAGTCTAATTTTAATTGTTTATTAATTCTGTATTTCTGTTAAGAATAAGCTAAAACTATTTTGTTCAAAACAAATTAGAAGTTTGCCTTCTCATCTCCCTTTTTGTAGGACTAGGAAATTAGCTTATTCAGGCAAAGGACCCATGAAACAATCAGACATAGAAAAAGACTGAAATCAGAGCACTCTTCAGGTACTCTGAGGTTACAGACTGAGCAAGGGAGCTTCAACACACCAACATTTCAAAAGCACTGCTCCTGCCCCATTCATGTGATGCTGCCTCATATCTACTGTTCGAACACATACTAAAGAAAAGAAAAAATGTAAAAAGGAAGGATAAGGATTCTATTTGCCACCACCCAATGTTACCGAGTCCCCATATCCACTCACTGTAAAGCACCACTGCTAAGAGTTGTTTTGAGATATATGCTTCCATACTATTAGAAACTCAGTTGCCAGCCCACATGCATTGGATCCCCTTTGCTGATGACCCACTCAACCTCCTGAAGAGCCAAAGGATACCAGCTCCTCTTCTCCATCCACTAAATGTAGGGGCAGCCTAAAACATTTTGTTGCTTGAGGGAGAAAAGGAGACAACACAGTACACCCATCTATTGATTAATATGCCTAATAGCCAGAGCCAGACACAATCTGCAAGCACCTTACTCCATTTCTCAACATAAAAAGTCCACAGTAAATCAATGAGTTTGCAAGTACTTTCAGTTTCATGTAATCCAAAAGCTACTGCTGGAGAAAGTTGTCTCATCTGCCTAATGGTAGAGCCACCCATGGTGAAGTAGAATCAATGATGTAATGCATGTGGAAAGGAGATGTTAAAGTTTCTGTTGAGAATAATCACCCCGTCACCTCTTCCTCTTGCTTTGTCCATTCATTTTTTAAAATAAAAATATCCAATGTGAGAGGTTCCCTGTAGCTATGCAGTCTCACTGACTGCTACTTGTAGAGGCTTAGAACCTCCTAAGACAATGAGCTCAAATGTTTTCCTTTGCTAGTAACTATAGAAAGAAGAGTACGAGGAGACAAGGCGACTGCTTCCAGCCTCTGCCATGCCATCTACCTAGAACATCCTCCTTATTCATATCTGAAGTGTCAGTTTGATCAATTCATTCGTTCCTTGCATGGCTTAACCAGTTGTTAACCTTGGAGGTTGCTCTCCATTTAGAAGTGATGATTTATATCGGTACAAAAGTGAACATATTTAAGATAACCTCCATGTCCTTGGCTTTTAACTTCCACTTTAGATAGCTTAATAACACATCTGGAAGATGGAGTAGCAAATAATCTCCGGTAATTTCCTCTACAGTCATTACTAACTCTGACCAGAAGGGTCTTATCTTTCAAAGTCCTGCCACATATGGATATTGTTAGCACTCTTGGGGTCATCGTCCTTGCTTGCTCCATAAAGGCCACTTTTGCTTCTTCTTCTTCCATACTTTCTAATGTTCAATGGGCTAACACTTTTAAAACAGGGACATAATCCCGCCAAAGTCAAACATTCAACAGTGAAAGCCTAATATACATGTTTACTCAGAAGTAGGGCCCTCTGTGTTTGGCAGGCTTTAAAAAGCATGTATGAAGACCACAGCCCAACTTGCACAGAAATGCAGAATATGTCTCAGTATTTCACCCCCTAGGTGGCTATAGTTAGGGAAACAAACACGCAGACAGACAAACAAGATGATTTGGAGCCACTCTAAATGTAATCCGCAGCATGATTAAGTATTTCTATCCTTGGCTGGTCAACTTTTTATTGGTCCCACCTGTACTCATAACATATACCAAAATTAATGTATGGCTCCCTTCCCATCACTTTAAGTCCACATTGGGAAAATTGAATATTTGTAAGTGTTTGGCAGTATTCAAGAATTTGTCAGCCAAACAAGAGGAACGGAACCATACTGGTAACCCTACTGACTTGACAGTGTATACCAGAGGCTTAGTGGCCTGTGCCAACCACTAGCAAGATAGGATGGAGACTGGGTATATACTAGAACACCCTCTGGCATGAGCATATGATCTTTTTGGTTGTTACTCTTGAGAATGGCTGGACATGCTGAGAATGAGGTGTAAAATCTTCTGGTATAATGCAAGCTCTACTTGTGTCCAGCTTCAATGTCTTCTTTAGGGGACCCATGTTACAGAGTAGGGATGGATAACATGTGACCTTCCCCATACTGTTGGACTGCAACTTCCATCATCCTATGTCACTGGCTGGGACTGATGGGTACTGAAGTTCACAAACATCTTGTAAGATACCAGTTGCCCATCCTGTTAGAGATTCTGCTCAGGATAGCCCCTTGCAATACCACCACCAATTCAGAGATGTGTCTCTTGTTGCATACTAAGAAACAGGCAGATCTGTACTGATTGTGGTCTTATTGTGGCTCTCTTACACCTGGCAACAAATGAACTACCACTTTTTGTGGCCATACACATAAACACACATATAAAAAAGATAAAATTTCCCCCCCTCCCTGCACATGTGTGCTAGTCGTGTCCAACTCTAGGGGTGGTGCTCATCTCCGTATTCAAGCCAAAGAGCCAGTGTTGTGGAAGTCCATGGTTATGTGGCTGGCATGGCTGCAAGGAAACACTGTTTTACCTTCCTGCCTTCTACAGCGATACCTATTTATCTACTTGCATTTACATGCTTTCAAACTGCTAGGTTGGCAGGAGCTGGTGTTTACAGCGGGCGCTCACTCCACTGTGTGCCACCCGGGATTCGAACCACTGAGCTACTGACTTTGCAGCCAACAGTTTTTAGAAGTCTTAGTCCATGGAGCCCCCATGCCCCATATACACACACATATATGGCACCAAATGTGTACACATTCTGATGCAAGAATCATCAGTGTATTCCGTGCAAAATACACTGATGATGATGCTCGCCCATGCTTGGACACATAATACTGTGTTTCCTAAGACCTCCACAGCATGTGTCCCAAAAATGTCCCCTTCACTTAGCCTGACAGTAAAGCTGGCTCTGTGCCTACTTCAGATTTGCAAATTCAGAACCATGTTTTGCTGCAACAATGCATACTCCATAATGATTTGAATTCAATTTTACTAATAAATCATATTCACAATACAGAAAGGATTATAGGGAAGCAGTGAAACTGTAATATAATACAATGTCATGCAGCAAGAAAGAACTTCAAAAGGCTGAATAGGATCAACTTCACTTGCATTCAATATATAGGAGAATACTGACAATGCTTAGTGTTTACTATAAAACACCGAGCCAGAATAAGCGTTATATCCCAAACTATTATACAGTGGCACCTCGATTTATGAATTTAATCTGTTCCGAATGCATGGTCTTAAGTCGAACTACTCTTAAGTTGGGGTACCTATCTGAAAATTGAAAAAATAAGTTAAAAAAGAAAAAGAAGAAAAATATATTTGTAAGTCAAGCAGACCATATCTAAAATTTGTAAGGGGGCAGTTAAAATGACAACCGTTTTCAGCTCTTAAGTTTATCTGCTCTTAAGTCAGGGGACCACTGTATAGCTAAACAATATGGCTGATATCCTGTTTACACAGATTTTCTGGAGTAACACTGATGATGTCATCAGTCTGGACAAGTTTTTGAAATTTAAAGTAATTGTGGTGGCAGCATTTTTTGGTAACTAAAAATTTCTCCCTGCTATCCCTTAGCCCCAACATGCTCCCAATTAGAGATGGGCATGAAACGAACTTTTTTTCATTTCTGTTACTCGTTATTCGTTCCGGTACGTAACAAAACGACTAACAAAATTGTGATGAAAATGGAACAAAAAGAACAGAACCACGAAAATTGGATTCGTTACATTTCGTTTTCATTAATGGCGACGCGCAATGAAATGAGCTGTTTTGAATGTTAAAAAACGGCCTGGACATCCATAAAAAGGCAGCGATAATTATCTATACTGTCTGATAATACCTACCGGGGGGGGGGTTGGGGTCCTTAAAACGTGCATTTATGTCTTTTCTCAGATGGCTGTATTTTTCCCTTTAAGGGGAGTTAGGGGACATCAACCCAAAATGGCTCCCAGATGCCTAATATTGATTTCTTGGGTATTAAAACGCCCTGGACATCCATAAAAATGCAGCGATAATGCGATAATTATTTGAAATTATTACCTACCAGGGGGTAGGGGTCCTTAAAATGTTTGTTTTTGTCTTCTCCCATCGTGATGTATTTTTCTTTTCCCTTTAAGGATGACAAAATGGATGTCGCCAGCCACAACATGGAGGCAAGCCATGTGATGGGATCATGTTCAACCAATAGCATGCCAAGGTTGCAGACTGGGCAGGTCTGGCAGCCACAGAGGGCATAAAAAGCTCTGGCAGCCCCCATCCTCCTTGCAGTCTCCGGTGGGAGTTAGGGTGGGATTGCTGTCTCTGCGACTCTAGCTTCAGTCCTGCAGCCTCCCTGTGTGCGTGTGTGCATACCTCTCGGTGAGTCCCCTCCCCTTCCCCGCAGTGCAGTCACTCTGTGGCTGCCTTGCACCCTGGGCAATGCCCGCCGCTGCCTTTGCAGCCTCCCTGCGTACCTAGTCTACACTGTGTCTCTGCCAGCATCATTTTTTTTTAGTGTTTTCCCTCTGCTCTGGGGTGTTGGGGGATGCCCGTGCACGGAAATGCTTTTAAAATTGCGCAAAAAGCGGGTAGAAACAAAAAACAAAAAAATGAAAAATGAAAACAAATTTTTCCCAAAAATTCACGAAAAATGGAAACGAACCGAAATGGACCTCTCAAAGAAAAACCGAAATGCCATTCTTTTTATTCGTGCCCATCTCTACTCCCTATAATGCAAGGGGTTCGGTACTAATAGGGCACTCTGAACAGGAAAGGGTGGGTGCTTAATTTCTTTTCTCCCCATCCCCCCCCACAAAAAATAGCCCTGCCTTACACTACAGAATTTACACTGATTGGATTTCAGCCCTTGTCACTCTGGAAAGAGGACAATAATAATAACCCAGAGTTTACATCTGAATCCACTAATGAGATGTGTCTCCCAATTAGTGAAAACATATGCTTAGCTTCCACCTTCCTTTTGAGTTCAACCAAGAGAAAAGTGACTGTCAACCTCTTTTGTTATACCTTTTAAAATAATCATATAGAAAGAATCATGCAAAACCAAAAGCATATAAAGTATTTGTAGAAAATAATGAAGAAAAATGTGTCCTTTAGTATTTTGAGTGCATCAAAATACAAACTCATTCCAGCAATCCAAACAAAGTTTTGCAAACCAGTACAAGACAAGAAGGTAAAAAACAAGAAGGCAGACAAAATGGAACTGAAGATGTTAACATCCCTCACTTTTGCCTTCACATCCCTAAACTTGTGCTTATGTTTACAAACACAGATACACAACTACCTCCAGAGCAATCGTCGAGGTCCCTCTTTTGCATTACAGCAGAAACAGGCATTCTGCAGTAGGCAGATTGCCTCTGGCCTGTTTTTTTTTCTTTCAAAACTATGATATTCAAATATTTAAATCATGCATGAATATTTTAAATAACAAATCAATGAACAAAGAAACGAACCAGTAAATAATATTGCCTTCCCAAATGATAATATATGGGTTTGCACTGAAAGTTTTATTGTCCACCACTAGTCGGTGCCAGATCTCTTCAGGAAAGACTTGAGTTGGAATCCAGGGACAGAGGTGGATTCCAAGATCGAAGGTAGGCTTTGCAGCCCAACTAAACAACACAGTTAACATGTCCTTAGAAATGCATCCTCCTTGATAGTAAAATACTGTTCATTCTACCATGAGCTTGTCAACCCCCAATTGCAAAAGTCGTCTGCTTTTATTCAGCGCAGGGAGAGCTGGGAGATGGCATCTCTCCTGTCTCAAGATTATAGCAGAGAAATATTTCCACCTCTGAATGGTTAATGCTGCAGGAATGGGAAACACACACTTACAATAACATGTCCTCTGACCTTCTTGTTTTCTCTCTCTTTTAAAGTATTCTTCATTTTGCTTCTTTGTACTGCCTGTGAAAGCCTTCCTATCTAGCATAGTTTTTGGCTATGATGACTTTGCAACTGTTTTGTAACAGCTGACAATAAACAGACATCCATGAAATATAGTTATATTAAAACTGCTTATTGTATTTTTGGGGAGATAAGTAAATTATTATGGAAATATGAGCTTAACAGACTTTTTTCTACATTTTATTGGATCAGATGATTTTTTTTTCTGTTCGGCTTTTTTAAAGTAAAGAATAATCAGGCAAGTTCATACGGACTCTGGCTTCTAGCTACCCCTGTACTGGTTCAATCACAGGCACACTTGGCATGAATGGAACCATAAGTCTGTGGGGAAAGTAGGCAAAGGGGTCTTGAGGTTAACCATACCCAGTGAGCACCCAACAATAGAGCAGGCACCCAGTTTTTTGTTTGTTTGTTTCAATTCTTCCTCTATAGGATTTTGCCTTTTCTACTTAAATTATACTTAATATTCCCTGGAGATAACCAGGGTGGTGTAATGGATGGAGTGATGGACTAGGACTTAGGATATTTGGGTTTGAATCTCCAACGTACTGAGGTAGTAGGACTGGTAAAAACCACCCTTTTAATGTCTTACTTTTACTCTGAAAGTCTTTTTTTATGGTCTCTGTAAGTTGGTTCTGATTTGATGGCCCCAAACTAAACCAACTAAATATTTCTAGGTGTCTATCTATACATAGTCATGCATATCAAGGTAAATCAGCATATTTTATTTCCTCTTTTGCCACTTGTAACTTGCCACCTTAGCAATGGTGCCAATGGATTAAGACTTTGGGGCAGACATCCTGACCTTGACAAAGGAGAAGTATGTCTTTTGAGGTCAGTGAGGTCAAGTGTACCACTGCCAAAAATCATGTAAGGAATCTTAAGTTCTATTCTGTGCAAAGATTTGAACCCCCCCCCCAACACACACAGCTTCTGAGAATTATAGTGCACTGCTCGCAGTTGGCTCCGTTCCTTCCTCGAGGGCCGTCCACAGTACGTGCAGCATGGGGGGGAGTTATCAGCCCCTTGGATTCTCCCTTGTGGGGTTCCACAGGGGTCGTCTCTGTCCCCCATGCTGTTTAACATCTACGTAAGGCTGTTGGCGGGGGTCATCAGGAGTTTTGGAGTCTGCTGTCATCAGTACGCTGATGACACGCAGCTCTATCTCTCCTTTACCACCTCTGCTGTGGAAGCTGTGAGGGTCCTCGACGGGTGCCTGGAGGCCGTACTGGCTTGGACCGGGGCGAACAGGCTTAAGCTCAACCCCGAGAAGACGGAGGTTATGTTCTTCGGGAGCTCGCCGTCGGGGTACGGTGGCCCTCTCCCCTGTCTGGGGGGAGTTTCCCTTCAGCTCGTGGAGAGGGCGCGGAATCTGGGTGTGCTCCTGGACCCGGCTCTTGCCATGGAGTCCCAGGTGGCGTCGGTGACCAGGTCCGCCTATTACCATCTCCGTCGGATCGCCCAGATCCGCCCGTACCTCGACGCGAACTCTCTGAGAACAGTGGTCCAAGCTCTGGTGATCTCGAGGCTGGACTACTGTAATGCCCTCTACATGGGGTTGCCCTTGACTCTTCTCCGGCGTCTGCAGCGGGTACAGAATGCAGCGGCCAGGCTGGTGGCTGGTGTGCGTCGTTACGATCACATCACCCCAGTCCTGGCCCGCCTGCACTGGTTGCCCGTTGCAGCCCGGATTAGATTCAAGGTCTTGGTTTTAGTTTATAAAACCCTCCATGGCTTGGGACCGGACTACCTGGCAGAGCGTATCGCTCAGCGATCCACCTCGGCCCGTCTCGTACGGCAGGCGCGAGCGCACTTGCTTCGGGTCGCCACTCCTCGTGAAGCCCGGAGGATGAGTACTCGGACCCGGGAGTTCTCAGTGGCGGCCCCCAGCCTCTGGAATTCCATCCCCAGTGAAGTGCGCTCTGCAGAGTCCCTGCTGGCCTTCCGGAAGGCGTTAAAGACCTATCTTTTCCGGGAGGCCTTCGGCGATTCTTAACTGAGTTTTTTTTTTTATTCGCCATCGCAACCAGTTTTAACCAGCATTAGTTAGTTTTGAGGTGCCATAAGGTTTTAATTTTTTTTATTTACTGTCATTATTATTTATCTTGTCCGTGCATCTATTGTAATTTGTGTGGCTATTGTAGCCTTGTAAGCCGCTTAGAGTACACAATGTAGATAAGCGGGGTATAAATGCAATAAATAAATAAATAAATAAATAAATAAAAGTACCTTTTCCAAAGCTTGGTTAACTGTGCAGTAGGTTAGGCACCTTGCTGCTGTCTTCCTTGCAAGCTAAGTCTGCCTGCCAAATATACAAAGACTTCCTCTTGCGAAGAGCAAGGGGTTAAAAGAGCTTGCTTTTAATATTATATTTGGGGCTAGTGCTTTGTTTCTGTGATTCCTCACCAAGATCAAACAGCATGGTTGGGAATACTGATGTCTCTTTATTTAACAGCCAGTGATTCCACAGAGGAAATCAAATAGCCTCACACCTATCTCTTGTGATACTAGGGTTGGGTGGGAGGAAATCCCAAGACAGAAATTTATCATTGCAATAGTGGTAAGATCCAGGGTGCTGCATTCATGTAGCCTCATGTTCATTGATTCTAATATCCCGGGTAATCTGCACCGTGTGGTACAAAGTCTCAGTGACAGATGTGTCCAAATGCAGTGCACTGAAATAAAAGCCAGCTCTTCAGGCATGGCAGACATATAGGGGAGGTTATAAATCCTTGAAAGGGAGCCCATGCAATTTATTATCGCCCCTGCTCTGCCTCCAAGATCAGAGAACTACCGAACTACAAAGCTGGGACGCACATCGTCCATCTTCTTGTCCAGCCTCCTGAAGTGAAGCAGGAATAGAACCATAGTCTCAGTTCAATAATTCCATTTCCTGTTGTGCAGCAGGGGACAGAAGAGGGCAGCTGAAAGAGAGACCAAAGGCTGTGGAGTTATTCATGGACAAAAGGATGATTTCTGCCTTTTTCCTAAGAAAAGCCTATCTCATTTTTTTCTTTGCACATTTTGTTGGAGAAAATCTCTCAGTAATGAGTTTCCATCCAGCTCACTTCATTCATGCCAGATTAATCAAGCCTGGAAGCTCTACAGTTGAAGTGCATCATGTGCAAGGAAGAACTGGGTTGTGTGTGTGTGTGTGTGTGTGGGAGAAATGAAAAGGTACCTGCTGCCCCGGTACAAAACCTTTGTGCATGATTGTTAACCTGTGAAAATTAGGATACCCAGGGTGCTGAATTCTGTGCCCAGATTCACATTCTGTATGTGATCTGTTCTGTAGAACTTCAGCATACCTATAACAATAATACAAAATGAAAGCATGGCCAAATTGCTAAGAAAATCATTCTGGACCTGTAGTGTTTCAGGTGAATCAAAGCTGGTGAATCAAAGCTGATAATGGTACTTAAATATCTGTAAACAGGTAAGGACAACCATTTTGGATAGGTACTTACCTGTATTCTCTGGCCCTCACCTGCCTATGGGATGTACCAAGGATGCCCAGATTTCTTCCTCTTTGCCAGTAAAAGTAACACACTGCAATCTTCTGATCTCAATAACAACATCCTGCAACTGATCCATTCTAAACACATGAGTAAGCTCTACTTTTCTGCTTCAGCCTTGTGCTGTGCTACTCACTCAAGCCTCATGGCACAGTGGTTAAATGTCTGTACTGCAGATAAAACTGTGCTCACGACCTTGAGTTCAATCCCAGGTAGCAGGCTCATGGTTGACTTAGCCTTCTATCCTTCCGAGGTCAGTAAAATGAGTACCCAGCTTGCTGCTGGAGGGGGCAATGTGTAGCCTGCATAATTAAATTGTAAACCTCCCAGAGAGTGTTTGAAGTGCTATGGGGCAGTACAGTATATATAAGTTGGAGTGAAGAGTAATGGCCTGCAGACACAGCCGCTCTCTCCTAGAAGTAGCCAGTGTCCTAACTTGCTGGCCAGGGATGGAGATCCTCCAAATACGTCAGGCTACCACTGGCCATGATGGGTAGGAGAATAGTGAATCAGCCTGTCTTTCATTTTGACTGTTGTCTGGGTTTGGCCCCGGCATTGGGATGATCTGGACTGGGCAGAAAAAAGGAGTGGGGGAGAGGAGGATAAGATTTCTTTCCCTCTTCTTCCCCTTCTTCCCACACTCCACCCCTCTCAGGAGCCCACCTTTTCCCTCTCTCTGCCATACAGCAACACTAAGGAAGCCCCCCCCTCTCTTTTTCCTCAGCCCTTCCACGCCAAACATAGGTAGAAGGCTCCTGTCCCAAGGAAGAAGGAGAAGGGAGAGAAAGGGAAAGAAATGCCTTTCCTGTCTAGGAAATATGACTATTACAATGTGCTGCAACTGCTGCCCCTGCCAAAGAATGCATAGAGAAGAGATTTGCAGGTTGATGGATATATTGGTGGCTGTGTGCTTGTGGGGGGAAGATGGCTGAAGAAGGAATGGAGGTGTTTTTCAAAAGTCAAAGAAGCAATGGGCTCCTGGTCCCATTCACTAAAATGGAATGACAGAAGTTGCAGGCTGAAAAACCCCAACACAAGGAAAGTATTTCTCCCTTCACCTCCGTTCCAGAGCTCCAGTCCCTGGCATCTCCAGCTAAAAGATTATGAGGTAGCAAGCTAGGGAAAGGCCTGTTTTTGAGACTCTGGATCCAAATTTCCAGTTAGAGTATGAAATACTGAGCAGCAATGAGGTTATCCCTTGCTCTGAATCGGTCTGTAGGAGGGCGTCATACTGTCACATAACTGCACCTGCTCTGCAACTGACATTAAGGACAATAGAGGTGGGGCAGACCAGGGAGCTCCATGAAATCCAACAAGATGATGGCCTTGTCTGTCTCTCAGTGACAATTAAGCATGTTTAATTTGCAACCAGCCCTTGCTTTATTAAACAGCACCAGGATTATGGGCTAACTGTCATGCTCCCAAATAGTTTGTGGCCTTATTATTTCACAACCAAGGAAGTCGGGACAAGACCGAGGAAACCATTGGCTAGATGAAGGAACCTGTCCTGATGGTCAACAAGCCGCCTTAAAAGGACCTTGAGTGCTTTGATTCATGAGTGGCACAGATTTACCTGTGTTCTCTCCTCCCCCTCAGGAAAGTTCTATTCAGTTCATTTATGCCAGGTGCAGAAAGCCCAGAGGGAAGAACTGGGCAACAATGCACAGTATCTTTGTAGGACGTTTCAAGGTTGCTCTCCATTTCTTAAAATACTGGCTATCCCTCTACCCCGTATCCACTCCATATCCATCTAGAATATGAACCTAAGGTTTAAAGTATGATTTCCAACTATCTGTAGGCTCCCAGACTTGCGAGCTTGGCAGGCCCGAGTCCACTCAAGTAATAATTTGTCTCCTCTTTAGGATTCTTGACTTCAGGCCTCTTGCCCACAGCAATTCTTCCCACAATTGTTCCTATATCCTGACCTGTATATCTATTGTGACATTCTAGCATGGTTGCCTGGCTAAGAAATCCCCACTCAGCTTTCTGATAACAGTTTCATGCTATGAATTAAAAACCATCAATTCCATGGGGACTGGACATTTCACACCCGAAGGTCAGTGAAACTGCTGCCTTGCTGCTTAATTTCCCCCTTTCTCAAATGTATTTGGAGAAGTTGTGGGGAGAATGTTTGTGACAAGCATGGGACCCAAGGAAAGGGGTAAGGGGAGAAAACTGAATATTTAGGCTGGTGATAAAATGTGCCAGAATATCCACCCCATTCTAGCTGTAGATCAAAATGAGTGGGTGCACTTCCTTGTCCTTAAAGCTGAAGCCTTCCTGAAGGTCTAGCCGTAATTTTGGCAAAGACTGCCTCCTATGCCATTTGCCTTCCTAAATGGGAAAGCAAGGGTGCATAGGGGAACCTGGCTGTCATCACCAGTCAGTGGCAGCAAAGGGCATCCTAACGGATTTCCTCCTTCCACTGAGAAAAATCAAAGTGGCTGATAGGGCAGTGGGCAGGAGAGCAGGAGAAAGTTCTTGGGGGTCCAGCACGTCTGTTAAACCATCCAGCTACCTTCTGAATAGGTCCTGGCTGCTAATCTTGGCCTTGGGCGCCACAAGAGTTCCTTGCCTCTGTTGCTGAGGGAAATGATGGAAAGATAAAGGACTGAGAACCCTTTTCTCCACGTCTTCTCCCGTCTAAGCAGCGTCCCAATGCTCGTTGTCAGCAACGAAACAGGCAGAGAGGGCTCCACTATATCCCTTCAAGGAGTATGTGCAGTTAGGTCCTCCTAAGCTGATGAAAGATTCTTACCTCAGATCGCGTAATTACCCAGTATAATCAATTCCCTTAGGAATGCTGTCAAAAATTAGTATTTGCTTTAATAGGACTGAAAATGTGCTTTGGGTTCTGTGGGAATCACAGGTACCTGTTAGCATGAGATGTAAAACAGAACTTGAGTATATAAATCAAATTTAGAACATGGCATGCTAACAGTTAGATTCTACTTCTCTCTCTCTCTCTCTCTCTCTCTCTCTCTCTCTTGGTATATCTCTAATGAGATAAGCGTAATGTCAGAAAATCTGTTCTCTAGGCTTTATGCTGTGTGAGATTTCACTGTCGTAGGGCTTAAGCTATGATTAAGAAAATAAGCTAGAGGGATATATAATAGAATATTCTGCCACAGGGGAAAATAGTATTAGGAATTCTGCAATGGAATCATTTTCAAATCAAACTCTGCAAGATCTTTACTGCAGGGCCTATAGATTTTCTGCTCTTTGTGAGAGATAACATGTCTCCTGGGGTTAAGAAAACACATTTATTCCTTTTCCTGTCTCACTATCGTTTTCTTAATTTTTACATTTCACTTTGGGCAACTGCCAGAATATAGCTCTGAATACAGAGCTCTAGAGGGGATTCTAGTATCTGCTTCCCTCCCCCTTTGGAAGCTGGTCTATAGGGTGAGGGACCTTCCAGAATACCATGGTCTAGTGGCATGCAGCAACAGTCAGAACTGGATATGGAACAACTGACTGGTTTAAAATTGGGAAAGGAGTATGACAAGGCTGTATACAGTCACTGGTCCCATCACCTCCTGGAAAATAGAAGGGGAAGAAATGGAGGCAATGACTTATTTTCTTGGGCTCGGATCACTGCAGATGGCGACTGCAGCAACAAAATTAAAAGACACCTGCTTCTTGAGAGGAAAGTGATGGGAAACCTAGGCAGCATCTTAAAGAGCAGAGACATCACTTTGCCGACAAAGTTCCGGATAGTCAAAGCTATGGTTTTTCCAGCAGTGATGTATGGAAGTGGGAGCTGGCCAATAGAAGGCTGATTGCTACAGAATTGATGCTTTTGAGCCGTGGTGCTGGAGGAGAGTCTTGACAGTCCCCTGGACTGCAAGGAGAATGAACCTATCCATTCTGAAAGAAATCAACTTTAGATCTTTACTGGAAGGATAGATTTTGAAGCTCAGGCTCCAGTACTTTGCCCAGGAGAGAAGACTCCTTGGAAAAGTCCCTGATGTTGGGAAAGATTGAAGGCAAAAGGAAAAGGGGATGGCAGAGAATGAGATAGTTGGACGGTGTCATCAATGCAACCAACATGGATTTGACCAAACTCCAGGAGGCAGTGAAAGATAGGAGGGCCTAGCATGCTCTGGTCCATGGGGTCACAAAGAGTCAAACACAACTGAATGACCGAACAACAAAAAGTGGTATGCAAGGGACCTGCAGGGGGAAACAGGAAAATGCGTATCACCTCCCATTGTAGGAATGAAAAGTTTCCGTGCAGTTTTACAGTCATCACTTTGTATTCAAGCTATTGCACAGTTAATCCACATGAACAATAAAAAGAAACCACTCATACAGAAACTTAAAAATAACTAAGTAACTAAATAAACAAAAGCCAGCCTGAATTTGTTTATACCTTACCTTATCTCTAATAAGATCAAAATCATAGACATTGTTCTCATCCTCTCCTCAATCTCATACTCTCCTCTTAATAGTCTTGTGAAATAATGACAGTTTTGTGAGTTTTTGGGCTGTTTGGCCATGTTCTGGAAGTTTTTCTTCCTGACTTTTCCACCAGACTCTGTGGCCAGCATCTTCAGAGAGCAAGGAGTTCTCTCTGTGCTCTGGGATATAGACTGGGAAAGTGGGAAAAAGGAAACTTGTTCTCTTTTCTCCAGAGCACAGAGAGAACTCCTGGTTCCCTGAGCTCCTTGCCCTCTGAAGATGCCTGCCACAGAGTCTGGCAAAATGTCAGGAATAAAAACTTCCAGAACACCGCCAAACAGCCCAAAAAAACTCATAAGAGCTGTCAGATCTCAGCTGTGAAAGCCTTTGAGAATACAATGACAGTTTTGAATGAGTGACTTCCCCAAACCACACAGGATACATCAGGCTCATGGAGAATTTGAATCAAGCATTACTGATTCCAAATTCAAACACTAAGTCAAATCAACATGTATAATCCTTTTGGGAAAGTGTGACATAAATTAAACCAAAATGCAAGCAAAGAGGTATAGCACAGTACAGAGAGCTGTCAACCTCAAACATTGGGTTCAGTTCTGCATTTATCTAGAATCAGGTTGTATCACAGTGAAAGACAGACAGACGGGAGTGCAGATCATACTCTGCTACAGGGAAGCTGCAGGATATCTTGAATTGGTCTACTTGATAGGAAGAAGAAAGAACCCAACCTTGGAGGGCTGGGGGAGGAGTTGTGGCATCCACTATTTTGACCAACTTCCCACTCATCTGAAATAATCTAGTGATGTCGATAGATACCAAGCTCATTTGTTTTCAAACTTATGGAGACAAAGGGGATTATATTGGACTAGATGCCTGTTGATAAGACCCAAGGGTTCTGGGAATCACAGGGGATGCAGTTTCCAGTGTTCCTCAGTACTCCCAATCATAAATAAAAAGTGTGCACTTAACACCCCCACCCCAGCAACTTGATAAGGGAAAACTGGCCATGATAAGACAAAAGTGTTTGAGTTGGTCTTCTTAATGACACTTCATTCCACCAAAACTGAAAATTTTTCTGTGAGAAATAAGACCCCATAATAAACATCGGTTGCAAGTTTCCAGATTTACATTTAATAATTTAAAATAATGTGATGAGATCCCTAAGGCAGGGTTGAGTTTGCAATAAATCCTTTGGTGACCTATTGTTCTTTTGCCCCACTGATGAAAGCAAAGGACTCCACTGTTTGTAACATTTTACAATAAAGGTTGGCAGCACCAGGTTTAAAGGTGAGACTGCATAGTCAAGCAGAAATAAATTAGACTAGGGGGGTAATGCTATTGGTTATGCTTTTAAATCACTTCTTGACTCTAGATGGCACCACAGTCTTTCATTTGTCTAGCTATAACCCAGTGCCTATGGCCTTTGTTCTTCCTTCTGAAGGTAATTCCTCACTTCCTTTTCTCCTTCCTTAGACACAGGCCTCCCAAAGTAAAATAAATGCTGCAGAGTATTGTTAGTATAGGGAATATAGCTATTCCTGCTCATTAAGGACAAGATTGTTCAATGAATACAAAATCAATGGGGAAGAATCAGTCCAAAGGAATATTTCTTCTCATTACCTCGTCTGCCAATTTTTTGCAAAAAATAAAAAAGACAAAAAGACAAAAAAAATCTTCCCTTGTACATAAGGGACACAGACAAATGGTGAAAGAGAACCATGCACACACAAACTCTCTCTCTCTCTCTCTCTCTCTCTCTCTCTCTCTCTAGAACAAGGGAAAAACAAGACTCAATCAAGGGCCTGACTGGTTAAGTGAAAACTTGATCCGCACCTGGCGGGTGTAGTAGTTTTAGACAAGACATGCAAACACTGGCCAAAGCAAGCTATTACAGTAATAAAAGAGGTACATGATACTCTAAAAGAAAGAAACCACCAGGCCTTTGACTTGACTTGACTATAACGAGCACAAAGATCTTTTATGTGTGACCCATTTGAGAAAAAAATCTGGAGAATTCCGAGATGAGATATTTAACTTGTGGCTTAGTTGTAGGGTTAGTACTGGGATCAGACAAACCTTCCTCAAAAAAGAAAATGAAAGAAAATTCTGAAGAAGTTATGGAGATAGTCGAAATTGAAAATGTCATTTTATGTGGCACCTTGACCAAAGCAAAACAAATGTAAAATATTAAGAGTACAGCTGGCCCAAAATATTTAGCTGCCTAAGGCAGCATTAACCACAACAGCCTCTTTTATTCTACAGAGTTTGATTAGAGTGGTAGTCACAAATCATGCTTCAGCACTGTTGATGGGGCAGTTTCCTTCATTACACCAAGCGCAACATAATGAGTGCAGGACAATCTGCAAAGCATCGCCTCATCTCAGTCTCGCAATATCTCAAGGCTGCCATCCATGCTTGCCTGGCATCCTTTCCTGGCATCCGCTATCTCTATCAGCTGGCAAGGGCAATCCTTATGAAAAGGAATTTTAACAAAAAATTGACATATGTGGCAAAGACACATGTGGCCATGCAGCTCCATTTAACTGCAACCTTGAGATCAGATTGCTGTTATTCAGTCTATGTTGGGCTACCCATGAAGACTTAGGGTGTTACTTCACATCCTACCATGTTCCACAATTACGTTTGTACTGTGATAGTGTTGTTCGCGGTCACGTGGTTTTGTCCCTGTTCAGTCCCTGTTTCCGTTTCCTCACGGGTGTGATTACTTGTCTTGTGACAACAGTTACCTCACGTCCTTGTTCTGTGACGAATTCTGAATTTGTCTTGCTTTCTTAACCCTTTTCTTAAATATCGTAATTAAAACTTTTTCGATATTTTGATTTGTCTTCCAGGATTTACACGTCAATGCTACAGAATTTTTAGTACTTTCTTTAATAAACATTTGCACTGCATGGTGTTTCCCATAGGGAAACTAATGTTGAATGCCGCTTCAGCCACTGACCACTAGGTGGACACTGGTTGTTGCATGACAGGCCATTACTTCACGTCCCTTATCTTGAATTCTCTCATGACAAGAGAATTCCCCAGCTCAGGGGCAGGTATGGCTTGTGTCACGCTCTGTTCCCGGTTCAGCGGGCATGGTCAAGATTTTTTTGTACCGGTCCCAAGCGGGACAGCATGGAGGGATGAATGGGACGTGAAGTAATGGCCATAGATGCTACAATTGGTACAACATGCAACTGCCAGACTATGAACGGATGTCTCCTGCCATGACCATATAATACCTATATTGTGTTAGTTACACTAGCTGCCATTTCTTGTATAATCTCATTCATTGTTGGGAACCTGGGCCATAGATCAGGAGAGTTACCACTCTTGAGACAACTTTAACAGCTCTGGTGATTTATTAGAATAGCCCCTCCTATCCTGCAGTTTCCACAGGTTCCCAACTGTGAAATGCTAATTTAAAAAAAAACCTGTTGATGTCATCATCTGCCTTATATGATATAAACTACAGCAGCAGGATTTCAGCCATTGCTTGGTGGGCTTTTACTTTTGTTTGTTCCAAATTTCATTGATATGTTTGTCATCTATAATATGTAATGATTGATTGTACTGCGATATATACACCATTGTGCATGTACTTTGACAGAAGAATGGCATATAAATGAAAATAATAGCATTATTCTTTTCATTTATATGTCATTTCAGCATGACATTATTAGCATATGAAAATGGTACCTTTAAACAAACCTTCTGTTTATTCACTTTCTGATAAGACAATAAGACTTGCAGTCCAAATACAAGGCAGTTAATAACTGTAACAGAATGGCTGCTCCGCTCGAAGCACTATCTTCGGCGGGGCTTCTTTGCCCGCCCAAAGAATGCAGGCACAAAGTCCGGCACTTGTACACTGGCTACATGGGTGGGGAGCAGGCTATTTAAGGCTCCGTGTGCTCCCTGCCAGGAGCCAGCGCAAGTCAGCAGCTCCCCTCCCGCCCGCCCTATATTGTGGATGATGAGTCTTGCTGGTCGTTTCGGGGCCGGATGGGAATTTTTGGCTGTCACTCAAAATTGGCCTAGAGTGGCGGCGTGTTTTCGCCCATCCCATCATCTGCACAGTGCAGCTGGGTAATGTTAACCTAAAGTCCTCCTTCTGGTCGCAATTAGTGGTTAGGGCAAGCGGTCTTGTAATTTCAGTAGGCACCTCTGCTATACAGCATCTGTCAGGTGCTGGGCAGCCCTCATTTGATAAACTAGAATGTCAATGTGTGTGTTTGTCGTGTCGTTACAGTCATGACCAACTCTTTGTGACTCCATGTCCATGGAGTTTTCTTGGCAGGAATACTGGAGTGGTTTGCCAGTTCCTACTCCAGGCACCTACAGCCAATAGTTATTGTTAAATAGGAGCCCTGGTTAGGAAATGAGGGCTGCCAATGGTTATGAGATTCTCGAAGGTAAGATGGCTTAAGTCCCTGTTTGGCATCTTACCAAAGGCATTATTCATCATGCCGGATTAATCTCTTATCAATCGGAGGTGCTGATAAATTATAACGTAGAAGTGATCTACCACTTGCCCTACAGCACAGGCCCTCTTTAACCTGCATTTATTCCTTTACAGTTAATTAATGTTATTAATAAATTGCGGCCCTTATTAACTCCAGAAACTTTGTCTCGTCTCTTTATTTCTTCGGGGGGGGGCAATAACATTCATAGACACTACTCTAAGTCCAAGCCCAACTGATAAATGACCTTAAAAGGAACTGGGAAATGAAGTTTCAGATTTATTATCAAATTCACAGTGCCTTGTCATATATTTCCAAGTTTCTAAAAAAAAAAAAAGGAAGCTCCTAAAGGTATTTTATATAGCAGATAGACATGCCATCAATATTACTTAATAAAAAGCTAGTTACTTTAGTTTTTGTTTACTTGAGTACTGCTTCAAGTGATGACTTGCATTTCAGTGAAATGAGGTGGGGTATAAACAACATGTACAATAGTACCTTTAGTTCACTTTATGTCATCTTCTGAAGGAGCAGCTTTACACATTCAGCTGTAAACCCTACAGTGATGATAAATCTATATGAACTAGTTTGAAGTTAGAACCAAAATCCACCTTTAGCAGTATGCTTAGATCATCATGGGATTGAGCTTAATTAAAGACACTGTGGTCAGTATAGCATTTTTGGATTTTCCTGCTTCTTCCCCAATCCTCTTTTAATTTTTCACATTTCATTTCTAATACAACTTAGACTGACATAAGAGAACTTGGAGCGTAAGTTAGTACCAAGAAAGGTATTGTCTGCCTTTGGTTTTCTTTTTGGTTTGTTTTCATGGATCAATATAATTACTTTTGTTATTAATCAAAGAGGCAGCTGTGTCAGTCTGTCCTAATGTATCAGTCAAAAATAACAGGCTGATAAAAAACGAGGAAGACAGAAATGTTGTAACTTAGGTAGGCAAGTCTACTTCCTCAGGCCAGGTCTGAGGATGTGGATTTGTTGAAGATCAGATTAAAATATCAGAATTAGTCTTTAAGGTGTCACAACATTTTCACTCATTCATTTTTATTGTTCTTTTGTTTTTGTTTTTATTTATTAATATAAAATGCATTTATTTATTTATATTAATTGTTTAAACAACACCCATTTAATGCATTTCAGTCATTTATTCATTTCTGCTATAGTGTTTGCAAATCCTTGATAAAAGAGGAACACCCAAGGATATATTCCCATTGTCCTCTGTAGGAGAGCCACATAATTACTTCAGTATTCTCACTGGTAATGAGATGAGGACTAACATCAATCAGCATTAAAATTCTGTTAAAATATTTAATCACCAGAATGTCCGGGAGTATGGCAAGAACAAAATAACAGATTTACACTTTCTGTGAGCCACCAGACCAAATGCGGCCCACTTTACCACATAAATTTGAAGTTAGCTGGTGTGATAGCTGCATATTTCAAAATGGTTCTGCTCCCAGAAGCTGAAGGGGAGGAGAAAGTCACATGTATTGCGGGTGCAGTCAATTTGCACCAAGATGGTGAATTTCCTGCTTTGTGCCTGGCACATCAGTCAGAGGCTCCTCATCTCTCCAGAAAACTTGAATTTCCACTAGGACTATAGCTGGGATATATTGTGGAATCAGTAAATTATCAGTATATTATTAAGGGACAGGGTAAGAGAAAGAGATAACATGGGAGAGAAAAAGCAAGATATGGATGGGAAATGGGTTTTTCAAGTATTAACATAGCTATTTCCTTCTATCCTATGCTCAAAATACTTGGGAGTGAAAATAGCAAAATAACAACAGAATTGTATTGGGCATTTATACCACCAACACAAGTGCAACTGAGTAAACTGTAGTTTTCATAAAGTAGCTCGGTTATTATGTGGAGGTTATCCAGACTTTAAAATTTTTTTTATGGCACCTTCAAAACTGTTACATCTCAGTAGCTGAAATCCAGGCAAGGTATTCCATGTTAAGCCTGATGACAGGTGTGGCCATATTTTTTTCATTTACCCCTCACAACAAATTCTTAGGCTTCCTTAAGTCCTGGGAAGCATTTGAAGAGACTGGGATGGGATAGGTGTGTCTATGTCGAAAAACTGCAACAAATGGTCCTGCAGTGTCAATTTTCATCATTAAAGAATATGTGTGTGTGTGTTGTGTCGTTACAGTCATGACCGACTCTTTGTGACTCCATGTCCATGGAGTTTTCTTGGCAGGAATACTGGAGTGGTTTGCTAGTTCCTACTCCAGGCGGCTACAGCACCTGGTATTCCTTGGTGGTCTCCCATCCAAATACTAACCAGGGCCGACCCTGCTTAGCTTTCGAAATCAGGCGAGATCAGATGTGCTTAGGGCTTTCATGAGTGCATCAGCTTCTTCAATAACTCATTAATTTGTGGCAATTCAAAGCCTTATTTACACAGTTACACTTACCCCAATACAAATCTGACCAATGGAAGAGGTTTTTCTACTTTTTTCTGGGAAGTCTTATTGTAGTCATCTAACTAAAATGTAAACACCAATTTCACATCAATGTAACCATTGAAATGCCCCCCCCCCCCAACATAACCTTCACTGAAGTAGATGTGCAATTTCCCATTTCTGAGCTCAAGATACCAATGATCACAAAGAACAAATAATCTAATTTCTTCAATATATTCCAGATTTCTTTATAAAAATCAAAGAAGACAAAACAAAAGACAAAAAAACATATGGCACCGTAAATACTAACTTTCATATTTTAATGTAATGTTTGGTGGACACGTCCACTTCTTTGGACATATAGCAGCAGAATGAGGTATAATATATGTAATGGAATATACGTTTCATACCAAATATTCATTGGCTGTTGTATGTAGCTACATTTGCACACAAGGCCTGCTGTAAAAAATCCTAAAGATACAGAAAACAGACACCATGTGTGGGTGAGAGTGGGGAGTGGAGGGGGAAGAGGAAGGGGGAGTTTATTTGAGGTTGAAGGAGTGGTAAAGTTTTAGAAGTGATGGGAGGAAAGGGAGTTGCAGGCAGATTTTTGCCTAGGGTCTTGTGGTGGAAGCTGGTTTTGTTGGTGATGAATAAGAGAAAAGCAAAGCAAAACAAAGCAAAATAATTTACATGCTTATATACTGCCCCAAAGTGCTTAAAGCACTCTCCAGGTGGTTTATAAATTAATTATGCAGGCTACACATTGCCTCCCCAGCAATCTGGGTACTCATTTTACCAATCTTGGAAGGATAGAAGGCTGTCAACCATGAGCCTGCTACCTGGGATTGAACCCCAGGTCGTGAGCACAGTAAAAATGGTGGTATAGAAGTATCAGATTGAGTTGGCTGTTGGATGTAGGTACATTTGGATGCAGAGATATGGCTGGTGTATTTTTAGGGCTCTGTAGTAAAAAGTCCTCAAGAGACCAAAAATAGACAGTGTTAACAGAATGGTGTGTTAACAGAAACTGTTTGCCATAATGATCTGGAAACTTAAATACAACGATATCCTTCAGAACACCAAAAGGAACATAGTCTGCTGCAGGCTTTGTTTTGTTTTTTGTTTTGTTTTGTTTTTTGGCAGCTAAAAAAAAGGCTATAGAAACCAGAGAGAATATAGGTGCTGCCATATAGACTGGGCTGCTGGTGATGTGGAACCTTTCCCCAAAAATTGTTAAGAGAGTTTCTTTTTCCCTTAGGAAATGCTTCACAAAATATCATCTCTAGGGATATAAATCTTCACTCAATTCTCACAGAGAAGAATGAAAACATTTAAATATTTCTTCCCGCTGGGGGAGAGTATAAAAGTTTTATGTGCTTTTCACATTTTCATTTTACTCTTGCAAAAATACTTCCTGAATATTTTTTTGTATTGTGAAAGTATTTATTTATTTATTTATTTATTTATTTATTTATTTATTTATTTAT
>JAHTLZ010000348.1:6963098-6993749 GCA_023846285.1 Phrynocephalus versicolor
TATTTATTTATTTATTTATTTATTTATTTATTTATTTATTTATTTATAAGTTTATATACCATACCAATTTTCCCAAGGGAACTATGGACAGTTTACAAAAAGAGCAACATAAACTATTTTAAACCCCACAAAACCAAGAGACCTAAACACATATTAACAGAAAACTACAGATCAAAAGGGGCACAAACAGGCATTAGAAATGTTGTCATTTTTCAAAAAATAAGAGCATAAGAACTTAAGAACACCTTGCTAGAACAGGCCAAAGAGTAAATAGAAGACCTGGAATTGATTTGTACAAAACCACACTTTTTTTTTCATTTTCATACTACTGATAGCTGGTAGAGATGGGCACAACCAGAAAAAATTACATTTCGAGTTGTCATTTGTCGGGAAGGGCCCGTTTCGGGTCGTTTCCGTTCTTCGCGAAAATTTTCAAAAATTTGTCGTTCCATTTGTCGTCTGTCGTTTGTACAGGTTTAGGGGGAGGGGTGGGCTCTGGGAGGCACCTCTCTGGGTGCCTCCCTCTGAGTTGACCCAGAAGGGAAGGGAAACATAAAGCGTAGCCAGTAGCCACTGCCAATTATGTTGGGTTGTTAGTGTGACAGGAAACCTCTTCGGCACTTTGCTGTCTCACTAAGAACATTATAGCCATTAATAGGTATAGCTCAGCCATATTTAGCCAGGATTGGGGGTAGTGTGTCAGAGGCACCTCTCTCGGCGCTGACTCTGGCTCACTAAGAAGGAAAGCATACTGGCGTACGGGTTACAAGGGAGGAAGTGGGTCTGGAGTTGGAGGCACCTTTCGATGCACCACTCTGACCCACTAAGAAGGGAAGTGTACTTGCGTACACTTGCGTACTTGTGTACGAATCTGCCTTAGGGTTGGGGTTAGGGTAAGGGCTAGGCTTAGGGTAACGGTTAAGGTTAGGGTGAGTTAGTGGGCTGCACCTCTGGGTGCCTCTGACCCACTAAGAAGACAGTGTACTGGCGTATGGGTTAGGGTGAGGGTTAGGCTTGGGCTTAGGCTTAGGGTTGGTGGGCTTTTAATGCCCTCTCTGGCACATCCAGAAGTCTCAGCAAAACCTGGCCATGCGATTGGTGGAATGGCTCCAAAAATTTGCATGGTCCCATCCCATGGCCAGCTCATCATTGCGCGTGTGCAGGTGTAAAAAAATAAAAATAAAATAAAATAAAATCAATGGAGACGTTTTGTTGCAAGAAAAACCCACTGCTGCTACTATAAAAAAATCAGGCATTTAAAATATCTAATTTTCAAATGTTTCTGTGGTGCTTTGGTGGGTTTTTGGACCACGATTTAAAAATAAATATTGTGGTCGCCATTTTGGACCCCCCCCACCGCATGGCAAATGGAGACGAGGATGCCCCCCCCCGCCTGGTACCAGCAGCCCAGGACAGGAGGGGGGGAAGGCCGGCGACCCCCCCAGAAAACAACCCCCCCCGGGTGGGTGCCCTCCCGAAGGCAGGCAAATTTTTGCCTGCTTTTATGGCCGGCGGGAATCGTGTTTTTTTTTTTTAAACTTTTTTTCTGTGCTGTGCCGCTTGGCATTGTGCGATTGCTGGCGCCGCGATGCCATGCACGACAATGACAAATCAGACCCAATTTACCTTTATCGGGTCGGGTTCGAGTTGCAGCGGAGTAATTGTCATTCTCATTCCTCGTTACGTAACGAGCACGAAGAACGAGAACGGAAATGAGGATTTCGCCGAGTCGTGCCCATATCTAATAGCTGGATATGACCAGAAGTCACCTCTTTCTGGCCAGATCATAGAATAAAAAGCCCGATCCCCCTTTCTTTACCTATACAGTGGTACCTTGTATAACGTAATTAATTCGTTCCAAATGAAATTACGTTATACAAATTTTCCATTGTACAAACTGCAATTTCCCATAGGAATGCATTGAAAACATATTTAATCCGTTCCAATGCATAGCCAAGACTAAGGTTACCAGAGAGGTTGAGCTGCTGCAGGAGCCGGTGCCGTCATTGTTGTCACCCGCAGACAGCAAGGGGTGTGAGGATGATGGTGGTGGTGGTGGTGGTAGTGCTGGTGCTTCTTTCACCCCACCCGGGCGACTCCACAACTGGCCCTGCCCCGCACAGCTGCTTGGCCTCCTGCGGGCTGCCTCCGGGTGTTTCCCTCGTGGGTGGTAGTGGTGGGGGAGCTGGCAGCGGCAGCAGCACCAGTGATGGTGAGGGCCACCTCGTGGTGAGGCATCTGGGCCAGCCGCTTTTCTTCCGCCTCCTGGAGGAGCGGGCGGCGCTGAGAGCCGAGGCGAGGAGGGAGGGGGAATGGGGAGGGAGGAGGAGGGAGGGAGGAATGGGGAGGGGAGGGGAGTGCAGAAGGAGAAATCCTGTTGCCCCAAGCCGGGGGTGTTTGCAGGCACCGATGGAAGGTCACGCCCGCCTCCTGCCTTGTCCCTGCTCTCAGCAAAGCCGCGCTACAGCTGGTGAGCACTGGCTTTGCTCCAAGTTCTGAGCGAGGTCCCCCCCCCGTTCGGAAGGCTTCCTTCTCTGAGGTTTCCTGTTCCCAGCAAAGCCGCGCTGCAGCTGGTGCGCGCTGGCTTTGCTCCAAGTACGGAGGAGGATTTTTTTTTTTTAAAGGAGGCTTCCCGCTCTCAGCAAAGCTGCACTGCAGCTGGGGTGCGCGCTGGCTTTGCTCCAAGTTGTCACTCTCGCCGCCAGGCCACAAATGGTGCCGCCCTCCGGGCCCACCTCCCTTTGAATGTTGCACTCGGGCGGTCCTGGGCGCATGCGGGTGGTGGCAGTACAGCTAAAGCAGGGTGAAAGCGGGGGCAGCAAAGCAAGTTGTTCTCTAAACTTTTTACGTTCTACGGATTTTACGTTATACAAGGTACCACTGTATTACTTTTTGTATCCATTTCTTGCTTGGCCTTTAGAATTGGCCAAACACCCACATTTCACTCTTCCTCTCTCACCAGATGCCCCTCTTGGGAATGGAGCCCCAGGGCCAAAGGCTTAGATAAGTCAGAACATAAAGCACAGCAGGGGAGCCATAGCATATCCTGGAAGGGAGATCAGTGAAGATAGAAATGCCCCACCTGTATAGGAGAACCAATGCATTTGCTTCCCTCACATTTTCAGCCAATTAGTTGTAGGATCCAAATCATAAGCAAATATTATCCAATGAGGCTGTATGACTTTATGACTCTTTGTTTGTTGTTGTATAAAACTCCTTTACACTTTATGATTGGGGTCTTTCTTTGCCATTAACAGAAGACCCTGGCTGATTCCTTATTGCATATCGATAAAATTGGACTTGGGAGCAGCTGGTTGCATCTCTTCCTGACCTCTTGCCAGAGTAAATTTACAGGGTAACACTACTACTGCTGAGGAAAAGTACAGGAGCAAAATCTCCATCTCATGAAAAGAGCACAAAGAACAAAAGTCTTGTAGCAGTTAACAATTTTTGACAACATATCATTGTAAACTGTGGGTGAGAATAATTCTGAGTGTTTGTTACATCTTTGGTTCTGCTGCACGCAGACGGGCTGGACAATTTTTCTAGCTTTAGGCTGCGGGTATCCATTTGAAGTGTGGTGGAAGTGGCTTGTTCTTCCATCACGCCACAACACTCTTGAAAACTGGTGAAGGCGCACTCATTTTTCCTACCAGGCTCATGGACATGTTTATCTTTATCTGTAACAGACAACTCATTATTTACGTTGCTTCTTCCAACTGGCTGCCTCTCTTAGGTTGTCTAGTGTGAAGATTTTCAGAAAGGATGATGAGGCTTTTAGATGATGATCTTCTGGCTGAATATCTCCCCTACCCTGAAGTAAACTATGTCCCGTCAGGAAGTAATGCAGAGAAATCCCTGAATACTGGAGTTTGCTGCAACATTCCTTGCTTCTTCCTCAAAACACAGGTGAAGCATACACAGGCAGTGTTCTTGGGCTGAAATGCTAAACGAGGTGGCAAGGTCTGGACATGAGAGGAATGTTGATGTGTCTCCTGATAGGTGACATCCATTCTGAATTCTCAGGGGTGTGTAAGAGAATGAAAGCTACTTTCCACTTCTCTCCAGTTAACGTCTGGTTCAAGGAAGATCTCTGCCTAATATGGGCATAAGAGCCAATCAATGTTCTTTGTGATGCCTTTTGCACCTTTGAAGTGCAGGAGCCAGATGGCTACCAGTCTGACTGTCTCTTGCAAAATCTACTGCAGGGAGACATAGAATGGGCAAAAACAATACTGGGGTGAGGGTGAAGCTAAACTACATTGAATTAGCAATGAAAATGGGTGATCAGTATAATGAGATAATGCTATTACCTTTATGTTCAAGCAATTTAGCCTTGAAGGCTGCTGACCTCTGGTGATTTTGAGCACCACTGAAGCATAATACAGTCCTTCAGAGGTACATCACTATGGCAGGAGGGGTAGAATATTAGTTTTACATGCACCTTCATGATACTGTTTTCTTTTCTGCCCCAGCAAGTCTCCTTAAGATTTATTTGCCAATATTTATTTATTGACATTCAACCCTTTCCCAAGAAGGCCTGGTTGGGATATACTGGGCTATATACTGACCTTTGGGTAGTGGGTGGCATATAAATTGTATAAATAAATTGTATAAATAATTATATCATTTTTTTAAAAAATCATTGGTTTATTTATTACATGTCTAACCCTCTCCCCTACCTATTTTTTTCCCTGGGCAGCATGCAGATCAAAATGTTTAAAAACCCCTCACAAACAAGATAACAGGATATGAAGACAACAGCATAAAGCAACATATAATGGAACAAAAACAAAAACTAATAGCAAAATATTTTAAAAAGCAGAACTTGGTAAAACAAAAGGAGAACAATCGGAACCAAATCTAGTGGATATTCAGGTATATCCTATCTTTTGACACAATAGGCTGAACTCTATGACCAAGACATGAGTATTTATTTCATTTTGCATATCCCTAATAGCAAATATTGAAAAGGGTCACATGCTTTTTGTGACTCTTACTGCGTTCTGTAAATACATTTATGCTACTTTGACAGTCTTCATCTTAGACTCATTTCCATGTCTTCTTCAGTCTTATTTCTCTGTACTCCCATGCACTCCCATCTGTGGTGTGCCATAATGATCCCTCAGATTCTCATAAACAAAACATTATGGATTGACTTCTATTTAGTAAAATTCATGGAAAAACAACAACAATGCATTAAAGCAGTGGTGGCGAACCTTTGGCACTCCAGATGTTTTGGACCACACTTCCCAGGATTCCAAGCCAGTATTGCCAATGGCAAAGGGCTGTGAGAGTTGTAGTCCAAAACATCTGAAGTGCCGAAGGTTCACCACCACTGCATTAAAGGATCTGCAAGTGTACAAAGTGAAGGAGATACCTTTATTTTTGTCAAATATTGGCTGAAATCCAGTATAAGTCACAAAAAGAATATGTCCATCAAATTTGCAATTTGGTGAGCCAATTTCCATGAGAGAATATTTGGTGGAATCCTGTTGGATTCACCTGTATAACTCCCATTAATCAGGGAACTGTAAGAGAAAAGGGGTCTCTGATTATTGGCTGCCCACATTTGCCATCCCTGTTTGTAATCTTGCAAATGTCTATCCTATTGAAAAGACTTCTGTTGCTTGTCAGCATCTCTATATTTACTGTCTTATAAAGTATTCTTGTCCCACCACTGTTCTTTATATCCCAATCACTGGCGTTGCACTTCACTGCTTTTAATAACTGCTCTGATATTTCCACTCAAAATTGTACCTAATTACATATTACAATGGTATTCTCAACACAAGCTATTTGATACAGATTAACCTGCTGGGATGAATACTTTGTAGCAACAACCTTTAAGTGACTTTTCAAATTAACGTAATGCCAATTTGAAACAGAGCTAAGGTGTTTTTTTTTTTAAGAATAAAAGGCTAGCAGACCTATATTGAACAAGAAGATGAGGCCTACTGGATCAGAACTAGATCTTGAATCTCTGGTGAGTGTGACAGGTCTTTGGAACAGTAGGGGATTGTGTTGGTGATTTGGAACAGTAGGGGATTGTAACTGCCCTGCTGCCCAATAGATGAAAGGTCTTTATCTTTCAGAAAGTCCATTACTAGAACCGAAATCATATTAGTGTTCCAAGGCTGTGATCTACGCACTTCGGAAAAAATCTGACTTGCAAAAGAAGTGTGTGCTAGTGTCCAGAAAACTGAGTATCATCAGCATGCTGAGACCACTTGCTTTATTTCCCAGAGTCACGTGAACCTGATGAGGCTGTAAAAAAGAGGATATGTCTGAATCGAGTAATGGGCTGGACAAGGATAAATAAAATGAAACTTAATTTCAACAAGCTGGAGGTTCCATGGGATATTTGTCATAATAATGAAACAGTAGAAACAGCTGTCCAAGGCAAAATTCCTTCTTCTCAATGCAACAGGAAATTCCATTTCCATTTCATATGGAGGAGACTCTCACACTGATAGTTGAATTACCCTACAACGTTTCCAGTAGAACTGTGTACACCTGAGGGCCACAGGCTAACCTAGGGGGCACATGGTAGGTTATTTAAGTAATACAGCTCACTGTTACTGTTCTCTTTGCCTCCATTCAGCATCTTTCCAGTTCAGGCAGCCTCCTCATGCTGCCTCATGTCAGGGCCATCATGAGCTGGTTTCATCATTACCATAGCCATATACCTTTCAATGCAATCAAGTGCTAATATGATGTGTATTGTGTTCAAATTCTTACGGCAAACTAAATATTTGCCACCAGCATTCTACAGTCATACTTAGAATCAGACATGACAATTGTAGCTTAATCCCATTCTGGTTTTTCCCCACCCGCTTTCTTTGGCCCTGGGAGGAGGTGCTACAACCAATGTACCCCGTATGTTACTATGCCCTCCTAAGTCCTAGTCTTCCATAAGAACAATCTGCTCCCAATTCTGCACGACATTATATTTCATGGATATATCAACAATACATGCTTTAAAGGCTTGCTTCTCTATAAGACTGTGAAGAATTTATAGTTCATTGAATCATAGTCATTCCCCCCTACACCTCTACTGATTTCACTATGAAGGAAGGATAAAAGCTGCCAGCATGGTATATGGATTTCATCATGTGGAAATGACAGGAAATGGATTAACTCTTTTTTCTTCTTCCAGAAAACAAATATGACTCATCCTAAAAATGTATTCTTAGATTCAAGCATTCACACCACCTCTCTCCCCAGAGAAGTAGAGAACAAGCAACTGGAGTACTGATGGTGGCATGTTGGAATATTTCAAGGTTCTGTACATCCCCCTGCCACCCATTCTTAGAATGATGCTTATAAGCTTTCTTGCCTGTGCCACCAGTCCAGTTACTCCCAATAAGGTAAAGTAAAAAATCAAGGGTCTTTTGGTAATAGTGTATAGCCTATGCAGAAATTCACCTCTCGTACTTAAACGTTAGCTAAAACCTACCTAATTTCAAAGTTACAATTAATTTCTGCCTCTTGTGTGCAGCTTTTTATCATTACCTTGGCAGTTAATAATACTATATAGCACTTCATATATGATTTTATCATTATAGTTTATTAGAATTACCATACCAAAATGTAAGAAGTCTTCCACTAGAAAAATATTTTATTGAATAAATCCAATATAATAGGAAATATTATATCATTGTTCAGATTTTATATACTTTTCAGAAAATCAGCAAAATTACAATGAGGAATTGAAAAGGTTATTCTCTGTTGTTTATCATCATTCAGATGTACCTTTTTCATGCTGACATCTCTACAAGCAATTTAATTGTGGCATGTCTGCAAGCTGCTCTTTAATGTAAGAGATACAAATTGGTACCATTTCCCCATGATTAAAAATGTCATAGTTGTTACCAACTGTCATATAAATGCAATTACCTTCCTTAATTAAGGCTACAGTCCTTCATCTGCTTACTTACAAAAAGCTCCTTTGAGTTCAATGGGAGTTGCTTCTGAATAGACTTGCACAATCTGGCTTTCAAGTATCCAAACAATATTGATGCATGCTCCACAGATATACAATATCTATCAACATGTTGGTTAAAGGACCATTTGCCTCGTGTCTAGTATTAGAGTCACAGGGAACTTCCACAATACTGGACCCTCACTGGGAGCACTTTCAAAAACTATCATCAACCATTATTTTTTATATATCTTACCTGTTCTTTTTGACAGTTATATATTATTGGTTCAGAATGACATAATGGCTTTTAGTAACTTGTGGTGAGACAAACTGTAAAGCCTGCTCAGAAACAGATACACTTAACAAGTGTTTGCAAAATACATTTAAAGTTATTGCCCTTTGCCTTCTCTAATGATTTGTAGCAGCAGAACTATCTGTGACAACAGATGTTTCTCTCTATTTTAAATTGCAGTGTTTTGCCATGTAGAAGACTATATTTTTTCTATAATTGTAAGATTCAAAATTGAGGGTTGTCTTATAAACAGAAGTAAGCTGAGCGAACCACACGGTTGTGAAACTGTAATTCTGGGTTGGAAAAATTAGGATGGTCTTATACTTGGGGTCGACTTATAGACGGAAATATATGGTAAGTTCTTAAAAGATAATTCCAAAATCACAGCCCCATATTTCATATTTGTTCACTGCTCTTCTTGCACCACCTTATTTAAGAGCCTGGCAGTACACCAGAATCCTCCTCCCCGGTAAACCTTGACCAACACAAACCTGCAAACACTTTCATTTCACTCACCTGGAAAAAGGCCTTCCTGGGAGATAGTAATCTTGCTGCCTTTTATGCTCAACAGAGGATACCTCTTGAAGAACCACTGTTCCCAAGAAGCAATGCAGTAGGAGATAAGGCTTAGAAGAAAGCCTCAGCTTTTCCCTCTCAGCTGAGATACATTTTTGTATCTGTGAACTCCTAGAAATCTGCCCAGGGAATTCTTGGGACAATTGTGGCATTTGGAGTACATACAAACAAACATTCATACATGCAATGATATATTTCCTGAGAAGTATGCAAATACTTTTGAGCAGACTGTGCAGATATTTGAGGTTGCTCTGTTTTAGTTTAGTTTGCAGGAGTCAACTGCACTAGCATGTTGAAGAAAAGACCCTTGTCCGGAGGCTCCAACAGGTGCAGAATGCAGCGGCCAGACTGGTGGTGGGTGCTCGTAGATTTAAGCACATCACCCCAGTCCTGGCCCACCTGGACTGGCTACCCGTTGTCCTCCGGATAAGGTTCAAGTTCCTGGTTTTGATTTTCAAAGCCCTCCACGGCTTGGGACCAGAGTACCTGTCAGAGCGTATCTCTCAGAGGTCCACCGGGACCAGGCCCACGAGGATGGCACAGGCGCGCTCACTTAGGGTGGCCACACCCAGAGAGGCGCGGAAATCGCTGACGCGTAACTGCGCCTTCTCTGTGGTGGGCTCTACGCTGTGGAATCAGCTCCCTAGTGAGTTGCGCCTAGCATCGTCCCTGCCTGCCTTTAAAAAAGCCTTGAAGACATCTTTTCAAGGAGGCATTTGGCGACCCTTTTACTTAATTTTATTTTAACTTCCTTTTTTTCTTTTCCTCTTCTTGCTGCCCGCCTCTTCCTTTGGAGGGTTTTATACCCCCGCTATTTTTACTTTTTTGTTGTTGTTCGCCTGTTGTTTGTTTTTAATTGTAAACCGCCCAGAATTCCACTTCAGAAGATGGGCAGTATACAAATGTAATAAATAAATAAATAATAAATAATAACACAGAGCTGTGTGGCACCCTAAAAACTAATTAGGTGCTTAGCTCATTATTTAGCTGCCTAGATGCCCTAAGCACACCCGATCTTGCCTGATTTCGGAAGGTAAGCAGGGTCGGCCCTGGTTAGTACTTGGATGGGAGACCACCAAGGAATACCAGGTGCTGTAGGCACCTGGAGTAGGAACTGGCAAACCACTCCAGTATTCCTGCCAAGAAAACTCCATGGATATGGAGTCACAAAGAGTCAGTCATGACTGTAATGACACAACACACAGAGAGAGCTCATTATTTGCCACAGGTTTTATGCACCGTAGCCCCTTTCGTCAGACACAGTCTTGTGGCATGCTTCTGATGCCATAAGATACCTTGCCGTTTTTTCTCAACAGTGAAGCCAAGCAAATGTAGGAAAAAATTACCAAATGAGATCTGCCCTACTTGCTACATCCAATTACTCGTGCCAACTGAAGTAGAACTGCTGAATCAATGGAATATGCTATAAGTGTTGTTGACTTACTATTCAGCATTTGATTCAAGGGCTCCACTTTAGTTGGGACTAGCAACTGTATGTAGGCCAAACTACACATTCCTCTATGAGAAGAATATGGTCTCTGTTGAAGAGTGTGGCTGGTTTTCTTTAGTCCTCCTCACAGTGACAGACCTCATCAGAAAATGTGAACATGTGTGGACTGGATGGAATCACTTTCTTATCCTATATGAAAACAGGCCCAAGTTTCAGTTTTAAGCAAATTCTCCAATAGTGTATGTTTTTCCTTGTTAGCTCTCAAGGGTCCTTTACAATTAGAACAAAAAGATAAATTAAATGAAGATCTTACTTGTTTGAAGTGTATACCTAAACATTTAAAGTACAATTTCTGCAACCACATGTTTACAGAAAAGTGATTCACATAAATGTACCTTTGAGAGTACAAATGTTTGGTGGCATTTTCAGTTAGAGTTTTATCTGCAATCTTGCATGTGGTCTGTAGTCTGGGAAGGACTTGTTCTGGGATGGGGTGATTGTCTATCCAGTACTAACCAATTGTTCCTTCTAGCCTTTGAATTCAAAGGGAGATCCAATTCTCTGCTGAGTATTCTTTTCCCTCTCTTTTGCCTGCTGCTGTCACTTGTTTGTTTTGCTGTTGAGCAGTTCAGTTGGTTGCTACCGGTAAGCATGAGTGAAGTAAAGAATGCAATATATAGAAGTCTGCAATTTCAACCCACAAAGTAAAGACACATTTTTATCATTTATCCTAAAAATGTCAGAGAGTAAGTTTTTGATGCTTTAAGTGCCACCTAAGGAGAAAGAGGTGGATTCTGGGAAACTTGTACTTGCAGTATTTTCCTCTGTCCATCTCTGTACTGTTACTGTGTACCAAAAAGGGTTTTTTTTTTTTACCAGAAATTCAAAAATCTGCAATGTCTTGTGGTTAAATATGACTCGCAATGCACATTGTGTGGCAGTATAACTGAACACAACATTCTGGACCTCTCCCCACACAAAGTTTGAAAAATCTCAAGTATGAAAACTGAGCAGGCTAATTCAAAATACAGTATACTTTTAAGGAAGCTAATGATTCAACTTATTTATTTGTCTCCATATTTCTTCTTATTCAAATTTCCTTGACAGTTAGTGCAAACAAGCACCACCCTGAAATCCCGAGGACTATGGTAACTAAGTTCCTTTAACACGCAAGGAAACGGAGAGACAAAGCAACTTAAAAACATAACCCTTGAATAGACTCATGGGATTCCACAGACTCTCTCTCTCTCCCTCTCTCTCTCCCTCTCCCTCCCTCCCTCCCTCCCTCCCTCACACACACACACACACACACACACACACACACACACACACACACACACACACACACACACACACAACACACAACACACACGTTGCCCGTTTAATGAGCCTATTCAGAGCAGGGTTAAGTGAAACCAATGTGAAACCAATTTTGTTTCAGAGTGAAGAAGCTACTTGGATGAGTAGGGAAATGTTTTGACCTAACAAGAACAGAAGTCCAGTTTCAATTTCCTCACCTGGATGACTGAGAATCTCCACAGAAAAATGATGTGATCCCATGTTAAATTATAAATGTGATGTAATTTGATCACACCTTGGAAAAGGGAATGAATTACAAGTAACTAAATTATTTGTAACTACCTAATTCCAAACAGCCTATGTGTCAGTTAAACCAGCCGGTTTGCTTAAAATTCTAATCTCTTTGATTTCAGAGAGCAAAATATGCTCTTGATTTTATGATGAAGAAAGCTGAGCAATATGGCTTGCATTTTTGTTTTGTTTTGTTTAGCATTTGCATTTGAATGTCAGGACATGTAAAATCTGTAAATTAACAGCAATGGTTTTGGGCCATTACCAGCCATTAGCTATAGCTTTCTCAGTTTTTATTCTGTGTATATGCATACATAAATACAAGAAAATTGGATGATGTTATGACAGATGGAGATTGCAGTGTTCCTCTGGATTGCCATGATTCTCTGTTTCTATTCATACAAAAAAACATGAAGCTAATTCACACAATGCTTGCTGCTCACTTCTCCCACATTTTCACAAAAAGATGTGTGCTATTTTCTTATTCCATGCCTACTCATTTCCATTTAACTACACACAATTTGATGCCACCATCAGTGGGCAACTTGCTAAAACATTAGTAGTTTTTTTTTTTTTAAATTCACTATTAATAACACAAAGCTAAGCTCAGAAAACGTTTACTAGAGATTGGTAAAAAAGAAAGAAAGAGTAAACAGATGACAATATAACCAGCACTTTTTCTTTGGAACCTACTGTTTAGCCTTAAGGGATAATTCAGTGACCAGCTCAGTCTCCTGTCAGGACATGAGAGGCCAAAGCTCTTGCGGCTTGTTGCTGTGCTCTACTTTCCAGTTTTAGATGATCGTACATTATTTGGTACAGCCAACCAACTAAGCCGGACTTTACATTTATTATTACTATTCCATCAAAGTGACAAATGAATTGGCTTGAAATGAATTGTTTTATATTACTGAAACAATTATAATAATGTGATTTGAGTCTGAGTACTCTGTGCAATAATAATAATAATAATAATAATAATAATAATAATAATAATAATAATAATAATAATAATAATAATAATAATTATTATTATTATTATTATTATTAAAATCCATAATGGGTAATTGAACAGATACTGCTTTGCAGTAGCTAATGCAATTTGGGTCCTCCTCCTTAAAAGGACCAACTGCTGCTTTCCTTTGAAGATGGCAAGTGCATCTCTGTGCTGGAACTGCTCCATGTTGTCCTCCAGTTCCTTTATCTCCATTCTTCCTCTCTGGCTGCTTGGCGTCTGTGGCAGCTGAGCTGCTCTGCACAGATTTCCTTCTCAGTATGTGGGAAGGTGGAGGGAGGGAGGGAGGGAGGGAGGGAGACTATATGTGTGTTAATTATGCAGAGAGATGGAGGCGAGCCAGACAGCCCCTCTGGTGAACTGTCTCATGCATGCATGGCCTCCTTCCTGCTGTTCTGCTGTGAGAGGGATCACCTGTTGGTTCTGGCATCCGCTCAAGCAGGGAGGGGGGGCGTCTCACGGAAATGACAGAATCAACTGGAAATGGGAGCCAGCTCTTTTCAGAGACAACCCCACTCTCTCCCTCCCCAAACAAAGAAAGTGCAAAGCTGAGTGGCCTAGCTGTTTCATATGGGAGACAAGAGGCAGGAAACCGGAGAGAGAAATATAGTATTTCAAAGGGAACACAACTTATCTGGGCTGAGACCAACAAGTAGCAGTAATCTCAACAAATTATTAAGCATTAGGGCATAGTTGTCTCAAAGTAATGGCAGAAGAGAGAGCAGGGAGGGAGGATGATGCTGGCGGCACTTAGAAAACTTTTTTTCTGGAGTGTGGTTCAGAGAATCCCACAGCCTGCGAGGCCCAATGTCGTGCTGGTTATGGGTTTATGGGAGTGGTGTCATCCACGTGAACACACACCCCATGCCCCCAACTTTCCCAAGGTTTGACAGTGCCAATCTTACCCTCCCCTCACACAAATCATCCCAACCCTTTTTACACCCCCCCCCCAGTCATCCATCCAGTGGTTCTTGTCTTTTTATGCTGAAGCAGAGAATTTCTTTCCTTTTATCGGTGGAACTAGAACACCATATCTTTAAAAAGCTGCACATACAATAAGGATTTGCTGCAGCAGCAGCGTACTTCCTCTTGACAGATGGTAGAAGCCCAGTGCTGAAGTCACTGACATGACACCAATGCCAGAAAAATTGAATTGTTTTTGTGGCTTCGTGGATGGGCCTGCAGGGGGACCAAATGCAAAGGAGAAAAAGGCTCTTTGCTTTAAATAATCCAATGGGTTTAGAAATCCATGCTGCAGATACATTGCCCCCATATTGCATCAAGCACTTTCTGGGTGGCTTAGTTTAATTATGCAGGCTACCCATTATCCCACCGCCCCAGCAAGCTGGGAGCTCAATTTACCAACCTCAGAAGGATGGAAGGCTGAATCAACCTTGAGCCAGCTACTGTGGAACTGAACCCTTGGCCGTGATCAGAGTTCTGGCTGCAGAACAGCAGTTTAACCACTGCACTACGAGGCTCCTTAAAACTAGATTATTTGCAAACTATTTTGTAGAACAGAACAAAACTAAACCTTAGAACTCTCTGCAATTCCCTCTAAGTTGCACATCTGTGCACATCCCTGGAGCCCTCTGTGCAGGGGTTTTCCACCCTCATGCACCCATTGGGATAGTTTTTCGTCCGGTTGCAAAGGAATCTGTTGGGGGGGGGAGTTGCACACACACAGAAAAGACCAAGACCCAGCGGGGGGCGGGGATAGAGGTTTGCGACAAACTGACAAGATACATACTCAGAATTCAATAAAACTGTAGGGGAAGGTGGGAGATATTTTCCTACCTGACATTTTAGGGATCTGCGAACACTGTAAAGCAGGGGCGGGCAACATACGGATTACACATCACTTTCTGTCTTTATTTGCTGTTGGCCTACTTTGGCAGTAGAAAAGAAGCCTCTACACTTGACCCTCAAAACAAGACACATGGAGGCCTCCTAGAAGCATGCCTTGTTTGATAGGTGAATTATGGGTTGTTGTTGTTGTTGTTTGCCAACATAGTACCAGACTCAGCAGAAATGCAGACACACTATCACACTTGGTAGGTTTGTGGGGCAGAAGCCCCAAGCTCAAATGTCCTCCAGCCCTGTATGAAGAAGAGATCATTACATTATGTGGGGGTTCATGATGTAAAGACCCTCCCTATATAGTCATGACACCATATATGTCATGATTAGAAAAGCCTTCTCCAACATGATCTGGTCTTTATAGAAGGAAAGGCACTCTGGTCTTTGTCTGTTCAAAGCCTTGCAAGTCAACCACAAACCCTGAATTCAGCTTTGCATTCGGGCAGCTTCGTACCAGACACTCAGTATAATTCCCTCAGGACTGATGTAATACATGTACTAAGGATGTTTCACCAAGGTTAACTACTGCATTTTGTGTAAGCTGTAGCTTCTGAACTAACTCTAACAAACTGCACTGCAATGGTCTAATTGGGGTTGCTCATGCTTTAGTAACTATGGCCATTCTCGGTAATCACCAATGTTATTTTTGGAAGGAAACCTTAGGGTAGGAATGAGGTCTGTGTGCCACTCCAAATGTTGCTGAAACACAGTCATCTCTCCACTGATTATGCTACCTACAATTGCAGAGCACTGCATTTCAACATAATTTGGAGAATCAAAGTTTGGGCAATATCTGGCTCTCCAGCTGTTTTGGATTTCAATCCCCAGACTCCCTGTCCAGTGACCAAGCTGGGTGGGACCTCTGGGAGTTGAAGTCCAAAACATGTTGACCCCCAAAGGTTGAGAACCACTGCCTTCTAATAGCTCTGTGCTTTGCCAAGTGCATAGCTCCAGGCCCAGCACCTGCAGCTTACAACTCCTTGACGGGGAAAACCTGCAAAAAATCTCTGTCCAAAACCTTGACAGTCAAAGCAAACAATAAAAGACTTGATCAACCAACACAAAGAAATGAAAAACACAAGGAAGTGTCCTCATTGCCAGGGCAATGGATGGAATCCTGGCTTGCATTTTTGCCAAAACCCATCCTGAAGGATCCCTTCAGCCTGGGGGGGGGGGCCCGGGGATGGCCGGGCAGAGAAAGGTGGTATCACCACTTTTCTGTTTGACTTACTAGGCCAGGCGGAGGAGGATTGGGGGGGGGGGAGAGAAGGTTTGTCTACTTTTAACTGGGCAGCCAACAATTTGATCAGGTCCACCATGCCATGCAGGACAGAGGAAACCTGGACCTGCTGAAATTCCTTCTTTTACACACCTATTCAAGGAGGCAGGGATTCTGTCTTCCAGGCTGGCACAGAGAGGCAATTAGCAAGTACAAGCCTGTGACTGTATACTTTCTGTGTACGCTTCAGCTCAGGAAGCCAAGGACTCCAAGTTCCCCTGGGGTTCTACTCATTAGCCAAAAACATAAAACCTACCCTGTCATAATTTTTAGTGTAATTTCACTAATTTGTTGAAACATATTTTGGCAAAAGGATAAATGCAGACTTTCTGGTATGGTTTTATACACATTCAAAATGAGATGTCTTGGCGATGCATCTACCCACAGACACTGTCACACACATATCTATTTTTCCTTGGTTAGTCCCACTGAAGTAAAAGTAAAAAGATAGAATTAGATGCTTGCTAAAATAATAGGCAATCATGGGAATCACTTCTCAAAACAGAAGGTTTTTCTTTTGTAGCAGTAGAACAGCACCCCCGAGCTAGTTTCTCTGAGAGAAAACACTTCATGAATATTCAATGCCTATTCCTTCTCATTCCCCATCACCAAAGCCTCCATTCTTCAGACGTCCAGAATCTTTGCAGAATCCTGTACGTTTGGCTCCTTTCTGCTGCCAAACACCTTCACTCACCCCGGGGCTGCATCATGTCTCTCTTCCGGTAGCCAGGCAGGTAACCAGAGGCAGAGCCCTAGCTGCAGGAGTCTGCATGACTTCATTTGTCTGTCATGAATTATGCAAAGTCTCTCAAATCCTGCACCTGCACAGAGGCAGGAAGCTGGTAAGCAACTATTGTCCCCCTTTCTCTCGGTTTGCACAGGCTCACAAAAGCTCAGTGAAGAGTTGGGAAATGGGGGTTGTGCAATGAACAATTATAGGTAGCTGCTATGCTAATAAAAGTGGCAGGGTGCCTGTGTTAAAAAGGAGGATAATCATCCCTTGAAAATAGTGGGTCTAGATAAGAAAGATAAAGATAAGATGAATATTTATTAATCCCACATCAGGGAAATTTATTTGTCACACAGCACCCAATATAAATAACATATTGTAGAAATAAGAAGGCACATTCTTTTGGACTAGCACTCCCACAATCTTTTTGACTATGCTGGATAGGAGCATCCAAGGATTCAAGAGCTGGAATACTGAGCATAGCACTACTTCCCATTTGGGGCAGCATCTTCCTGCCACTGTCCACTTCCTCTCCTTCTCCAGTCAGTCCTCACTACTGTCCACAGATAAAGGGCAGATTAACAAACAGGAAACCGATGGATCCATTCCTTCTGCTCATCCTTTCTGCTTTTTGTGGGTCTCTCCCCCACCCCCCAAACCCAATGAGCCAGAGGAAAAGAGCACATGATGAGATAGAAATAGCACGAGCAGCTGCACTCACTTCGGGTGGCCATGCCCAGGGAGGCTAGGAAATCAGTCACCCGAAACGGGGCCTTCTCTGTGGCTGGCCCCTCACTTTGGAACCATTGGCCTAGTGAGTTGCGCCTTGCTCCGTCCCTGCTGGCCTTCAAAAAAGCTCTCAAAACATTGCTGTTTAGAGAGGCATTTGGTGACCATCAGAGTGTGTAGCCTTCCCTCCCCCCATAAATACTTTCCGCAATCTTTGCTGGTTTTTTTCTGGTTTTTTAAATGTTTTTTCTCTGACTTTGACACTACTGTAGCACTGTGTTGTTGTGAACCGCTTGGAGTTCCATTGGAAGATGGGTGGTATAGAAATACAACAACGAACGAACAAACAAACAAACGAATGAACTTTACCAGGGGGCTCAGATGGCCAGCAATGGGCCTTCTGACATTGATGGATTTTGGTGTTGGCCCCGAGCGCATAGTGTCTCAGGTTGATAACCCAGAGTATCCATTTTCTAGTTTCTCCATCCAGTACAGCATTTTCTATAACAACATACTGGCCGAGAAATCCAAAGATCCCAAGAAAGATCAATGGAGAAGTAGCTGATCAACATCTGTGGCCTTCCACATGTTGATCCGCTGCTAGTCCCATCATGATACATTTTGGATCAAGGTGGTTACAGCTGATGGGAACAGGAGTTCAACAACATCTGGATGGCCAAAGCATCCTCTCTGCCAATATGTGTCCCACAATAGATTCTAAAAAATATGCGTTCAGATTACAGACAGAGAACCATGTCCCAGTGCACAAGGCACTAGCTAAAAATAGCACAGAGTATGGATGTACTTGAGTTTAATTTCCTTATGTAAATTCCCAGCAGTTTCAACAGAAAATGTTCAGTCTGAAGGAAAAAATGCACTAAAATCCTATGCCTTTAAAATCTAAATGCTGCCTGGTGAAAATCAGCATGAATAAAATACCATTTGAAAGCTTTTCTGAAAACGTTGAGCCTGGAAACTGATTATTGTAGGGCTTTAAGCAGGGTGCAAGTTAACCCACCACCACCATTTATTAAAGTCCCCATTTTACAAACATGATGCATTCTAATAGAGAACACATTCTCTAAATGAGGATGCTTATGCAACTATCCCTTAACAAAAAAAACTGAAGCAAAACAATTCAAGGAGCCATGTAGCCATCACAAAAGACAAATACAAAAGTGGAACAGGTGATACCTAAAGGTATCATCTGTTCCACTTTTGTATTTAACAAAAAAAAATGGGTCCTGCAGAGCCTTTGGGGAAACCCCAGTGCAAAATCCAACAAATCTTTGGATAGGAAGGAAGGAAGGAAGGAAGGAAGGAAGGAAGGAAGGAGTTGGGACCACACAAGCTAATATGAATATGGTGAGAAACAGAGGTGGGAAATTGAATGGAAGATCCAGGAAGGAATTTGCCAATCTGCTTATTCATCTGAAGTCTTACATAGGAGCACACCACAACTCAACATGTTGTTGCAGGTGTCAAATGTACAACATAAATGTCAGTACAACACAACTTGGATCTTAGGCTACTTTCTATAATGTGGCAAAGCTGGATAGCTGCCACGGCACCCACTTCTGGGATATGCCCACTCCTTGCTTTAGTGACTTTCAGAATTTATATTTTTATTGGACAGCCAAGTACGTTGTAAAGGAAAGAAGCAGCTGAGACTTCAGCTACCCAGAATATTCATTTTCCCCCAAAGTCCTCTGTGCTTCATAATGAGGGGCCCAAGGGGACAAAAACAGATCAGCAATTATGATGATGATAGTAGAAAGAAAGAACAAGGGGGACACATAGAAGGAAACAGAGAAGGCAATGAAAATAAAAAGGCATGTGTATATGTACCTACAGTATATACGTACAGCCATATATAGGGAAAACTGTATCTAGTAAGATTAAAACAGACTCCCTTAAAGTTCCATAATTTCACATGCAAGCCCCCGTTCTCAAATCACCATCACATCACAGATCATATTTGTTTCTGCTGACTAAACTATAAAAATGATTGAAATGGCAGTTTGTAATTCTGCTATGGTAGAAAAGCATCTGAAATAAGGGTATCCTCATTCATTTATTTTTGTTAAAATATCGTACCAACTATCTCACACTGTAAATCTCCCATACATTCACAAAGCAATTGTCATGTGTTGGTGGTTTCTTTGGTCGATGTTTTATACACATACAAGGATCCTCCTCCCCCTCCCCCCATGGAACACACTGCAAGCATAGTTGAGTATTTCCTAGACACTGGTGTACATCCAGTGAATCTTTCACTTCTGGAAGGGTTGCACTGAAAACGTGTTGATAAGCAAAATGACTTGATGGCCCTTTTAGGACTACAGATGAAAATAATATCTAACATTTTAATTTGTTTTTAATTTTTACCTATATTTCAGATATGTCCATACTTTCAAACTGTGCAATGCTCTGATATTTATAAAGGAAGACCAAAATGAGGACCGGAAAGGGAATGTGAAGTCTGACTTTAGATAGCAAAGGGACAATGCTATTGAGTTTTTGCAGGTGGATAGCAAGTTGTAGGTTTGAAGAGCTGCCATGATGCACTGCTGATTTCAGGGAACGTAAAACTAGTGGGGTGTCTATGTATTCCTTCACATTTCAGAAACACTACACCTCCTACATTCCAGTGGGCAACCATATCTTGCAAAAGCTTGTTTCTGTTGAAGAGCCTACTTGCTAGGAAATGCAGGAAGTAGAAAACCAAATTCCACATTAGCAAAGAGACAAACTTTGTAAGAAAAACAATGCCTTTGCCCGCTTCAGCTAACACGATATTTAAGAATAAGTGATATTTCACAGCACAGTAAATTATAGTTAGTATGACCTTGATTGCATTGGGTCATGCTAGTTGTTTGGATGGTCATACATTCAAGTATACTGGATTGCCATTCAACATAGATACAAGTGCCTGATTGGTTATAACAGACACAAATTTGCTGATTTTGTCTGCAATGCTGGTATAATTTTTAATTTGATTTTAATTCTACTTGGAGCTGCCAATTATGTTTGAGAATGTTTGCTCATGTTTGGCCATTTGTGATTTAATTACTATGTTTTGTCATGGCCAATTGGCTAGGCAATAAACTTGAAAGTAGCACCAGGTATGCACTATCAATTGGCTGAGTACAAACCAACGAGTGATTTGGGCTAAAAATATAAACCCAAGTCCTCCTAAAGACCCACTGCAGGCAGATGCGTGTAACATAATCATAGTGGTTGTTTCTTTTCTCTAAAAAGGAGGAAAATTTTAGAAGTGGGTGATTTCAAGTAAAGAAGAAACAGTAGGGAAGTAGACTTTGCCCGGCACCCTAGTCCTACTGCATCACCATTCCCAGTACTTTTTACTTCCTTCATCTTATTCAGATTTGTCAGCCCTTGCAAATAGGGTATTGGAATTTAGCCAGCGGCACAGGAGCTGGCTGGCACAAAACGAAGCAGAGAGATAAATTATTGGGCCAAGGAGGTGGTCAACCATTCCTCCCACATCACCTCCCCAAATTTCCACTTTCTAAGAAAAATGATCTTTGGAGGCTTTTGGAAGGCACATTTGGTTTATAAAAGTCAACAGGCATAGACATATATTGGCATCAAATCTGGACAATAACAAGCATTAAATCCCATCTATAACTATAAATATGGTATCCTGTACATAGATGTGGCACATTTATAGGTCATGGTCTGTGACTTGCCAGAAACAGCACAATTTTCACTTACATGCAGACCTGCTCATTAATCAGAGGTGGACAAGCATCTGTAGTTTATTACTTCTGGAGAAATGACACACAGTCCCTGATCACAAAATCTAATACACAGTAAGCAATAATGAAATCCCTTTAATCTCTTATTCTAGCATAATAACTCAAAACATGGGGGTTAGGTAATCAAGATGGCACAATCAAAGCCGATCAAACCATGATCTTTTTATATCTTTTAATGTTGAAAATGAGTTGATCATTTCTCTTTCAGGGCATAATTGCATGACTGGTATTGCTGTCTTGATATCTTTTTTTCCTATGTAGCAAGTTGCAACAGGTTCTTTAAAGTCATGGGGGGGGGGAGGTTTCAAATCGAGCATGTAAATACATTATATTGCTTGATGCTTGTTCATGCAGCATCATTAATCCCCAGCATGAAATCAATAGGCTTAAAATGCTTAATCACATCAAAATGCAACGTATAAATCCACACAGATGACTTTTTTTGTGTACCAGGCAGGGAGATAAACAGCATTTATAGAGTGTCTGTCTTCTCATCAAGAGGGGAAAAATACTCAACTAGTTTCAGAAGAATATAAATGGATTGTCTTTCCTTTCATTCAAGTACAGTAGTGTTACCAAGCTTCAAAGACACAAACAAGTCCTTAAAACACAGCTGCATTTCCAAAGTTGTTGTTTATTCTGTAATTTATAGATAGCCAAACAGAGTCCTGTGGATGCTGTACATTATCTAACAATAGTCCAAGACTCAGGATAGCAAGGGTGAAGCAAAGTATATTTTATGGGGCTATAATACTTGCAGCATAATCCTCTGTATGTTCACTCAAATAAAAGCACTATTACTCAATAAGTATTCAATAATTCTTATTCTAATAGGTAAGATGATTAATTAATAAATAGCAAAGCAGATGGTTCCTGGTAATGTGTGAGAAGAATGATGCCTCTTCCCATCATTATTACTGAGTTAGTCCTAGGCTGATGCATGCATATGGCTCAATCCAGCAGTCTTAACATTTCTCCAGTTAAGTCGTGCTTCTAGTATTTGTAACCCAAATGTCATCAAAATAGAAAACACAGTGTCAAATCAACCATTAGCACATTAAAAGAGATATAAGATTACATGTGGGCAGTTACTCTACCTTGCCACTGAATGGCAATTTTTCCTGATCGAATTGCAGGGGACACCTTACCACATCTTGAGTCATTGGGTAGAATGGCATATCCATATGTCGGCCCTCCAGATGTTTTGGACCCAACTCCCACAGTCGTTTGTAATTGGCAATACAGGCTTGGACATCTGGGAGTTGTGGTCCAAAACATCAGGAGGGCCAAAGTTTGGACAAGCTTGAAGGTTTTCTAAATTAGATTTTTTGGGGGGCTTTGCACATTTATATTCTACCTTTCTTCCAGTCAGCTCATGGTGACAGGCTTAGCTCCCCTGCTTCACTTTCTTCTCCCATAACCAATCTTGTGAGCTTGGGCTGAAAGGGAGTCACATGCCTGAGATCACACATTGAGTTTCATAACTCAGTGGGGGGTTGAATCGGTATCAATTTATTAGATTAGGTGTTGCCACATGGAAGGTATTATTATGTTATACATATATGCTTTGGTTTTTTTAAATTGTTAAGTCTATTCAGTGTTTGATGTTATCTGTTTGATTTTTGTAAGCCATCCTTAGTAGTGGCTCGTCACTAGATTGGTTGGATATAAATAAAACCAATAAATAAATCGGTCTGAGCTTGTGACCATTAAACCTTCTATATTAGAAGTTATGCTTAGTATATACCTTATATTGTGTAAAGCCTGACTGCGTCGGCATGGACACGTCTTGTGTGCCAATGAGGAAACTCGGGCCAAGTCAGAGCAAAATGGGTATAATGGGAAGTAGCCTCAGTTGGAGTTGCTCAAGAAAGTTCTTGAAGCATCAAGCTTTAGTTGACCATGATACAAAACTGCTGAGAAGAGGTGTCAACAGCCACTCACACAACCAGCCCCTGTAAGTCCCACTCCAACCCAGCTGTAATACTGGAGGAGGATGAAACAATTTCAGTCATCTCGGGGCAACAGTATGTCTTTGGACTTGTGGCCTGCCCCAGACTGGACTGACACAGGAGTTCAGTCTAACTAAGAGGAGTTTTTCGTTATCGTGTTAGTCTATTCATTAAAGCCGAGCCTTTCAAGAAATACAGACTTTGACATTCATGCTTAACCATTGGGCTCCTTTGGTGTCATCCTTTCTATGGAGGACTTGGGGACATTCGAAGTTCCAAAAAGTTCTGTTTCATGTAATTTAACAACTGACAGCCTGATGGTATCAACCAAGGAACTGGTAACCCAGGTCTGTCAGGCTTAAGGCTGACACAACAGGCCTGAAGAACAGACTTTTATATGCTAGAGTGAATCCTGCCCTCTCTTGGCCTAAGCAATCTGACTGCTGATTCTCCTTCCTCCTGACTCACAAGCCTGCTAGGTTCCACCTCTGATCTCCAGAACACCAACCTTGGTCTAACCATGCCCTATTCTGTCCTAGGCAACGTTCCCTCTAAGGCACATGTGATCCTCTGCCCCTTTCCATGCAGGGTGTTTCCTACTCCAAGCACCCACAACAGCCATTTTTATTCTGGTCGTGATGGAACCCACACAGGGTGGGAATGGAAGTCATACATACAGGACAGCCCTGACAGCCAGGACTAAAATTAGAGGGGACGTTGGCCCTACACCCATGGATTATGTGCTATGGTGCTGACTACAACTTCTCTTCTGCAATCCTATTCTACTCAGATAGAATATGATGTTATAGCATGAGCAGATTTCAGCAAATAAAATCAAATGAGTCAGTAGAGACAAAAACAATTCAAAACATTGATGAAAAAGAAGGCAGGCCTCAAATTTAAGACAGCAGGGAAAAGGTAAGCATTTGTCAATGTAAGCTGAAAATAAATAAATTAAAGGGGTACATGATTTCAGCTCAGTCTTAGAACACAATATTCAGATAGCAGGATAATTTAAGCCACCCAGTCCTTCCTCCCGACAATTGTTTCCCCTCTGTAAAGCCACAAAGACAGCTGCCATTCAGAGAGTAAGCCATGGTGTGAGCCAGAGACGCAACAGGCAGCCCTCCTGCCAAATGGCCAGCTCTATTCTAGAATCTAGCACCTGGATTTTGCAGCTTTCCAACACAGTCCATCTGGTAAAAAGAAGCCAGATCTGTAACCAAAGGAAAACCAGGAAAACATGGAATATGCAAGAACACACTGAATGCCTGGGAATGGGGAAATGAATCACAGGAGAAGGAACATAATGAGTTCACTGGTATGTAAATTGTAATTGTGAATTGCTTTATCACACACAACAGTGAGCATGCTGGTGAAGAGCTGCAGTTAGATGCAAGCTGGTTTGACAGCAGCTGGCATTACTTGAATCTCTAGGCATAGGGAGTAAATATCATCCTGACCCCACCACTATCCCAGTTTGCAAGTCTTGACTTTCTCCTGTGAGGTAATGGTTGCTGGTACTACACAGTTACAACACAACATAGTTACAACTCTGTCCCCTACAGGAATTGTGGAGGAAAAACATCCCTGTTTGCTGACAGGTCAGATTTCAGATACAGTGATGTTTCAGGTGTGCACGTGTGACACAGAGATACCTATTAGACTCCCCAGAGGTCTTTGCCACATACCTATATCTCTCCACATGTGTATACACCACTGGGCAGACTTCATTTATTTATTTATTTATTTATTGCATTTTATACCGCCCATCTTCCAGAAGATGCATTCCGCCCATCTTCCAGAAGATGCATTCATAAATATGCATTCCACCATTCATAATGACGGCCATTTGTTGTTATGTTAAGTACTGTCATGTCAAACCACACTTACTGTGACCCTAGTGGGGTTTTCAGGATACATGAGTATCTATTTCAGGGGTAGTAATTTTACCAGTGCCATTCCACCCTCACCTCCCAGGTGAATTTCCACAGTTAAACAAGGACCTGAACTCAGGTCTCCTGACTGCATTGAGTGATAGTCTAGGACTCTGCAGACCAGGATTTGAATCCCACTCAGCCATGGAAGCTTACTGGGGGAGTGGATCTCTGGAAAATCCTTGTTAAATATTGCACTTCCTTTTAATGCCTATTAGGGTCACTATACATAAGTTCTGACTTGAGAGCACATAACCAAATCCTGAGTCCTAGTCTGACACTAGATCCACTGTATCACACTAATCAAATGAGACAGAATCTGTGCATATTCTTAAATGAACAAAGTTCATAGGACTATGGAACAGAACAAACATGTGTTTGAAACCACATGAATGCTACAGAAGGTGAAAGAGCCAGATTTGGCTTTCCCTAATCAGAGGTTCAATGGAGCACTGAAAGACAACACCAATCAATAGAATGCTGAAAATACAATGTACACACTGCTGCGGATCACTGTTGAAGAGTCCCTTTTTATTGGAATTTTTCATTCAGGTTTACTGCAAATGGTTCGGAAAACCACACAAACCTGCCTGATCAGGAAGGAAAGAGAAACTGTCTCCCAAAAAACATCAGAACAACTCCTTACTGTGTGTCCCTATTGCTACTGCTCATGTAATGAATGCTTTAGATATATTTTTTGTACTAACCATGATGCTGTTCTTTCTCCATTAAAGGACATCAGGCACTGTATCAGGGTGACACACTGCACCCATAATTCTGGATATGGTATCATTCTGGCTTGTAACTAAATTTAGGTTTTGTCAGCTCAAAATGACAAGCAGCACCAAAGAAGCAAATGCTACAGACAGAAAGTGAGGCACATCAATGACTTAGGAAAAGTAAAACTGTACTGTTAGCACAATGACCACAGCACAGTTTTGATCCTTTAATTCAGTCCTTCGCAACAGGGGCCATACTGCCCCGTGGGGTGTGTGTGACACATTTGAAGGGGCCACACACACCAGAAAAACTTCTTCACACACAGCCTTATAAGGTGTGTTAGGCAACCAGTAGAATCCCAATGTGGCCTATATTTCTTTCGTATTGTATTTATGGTTGTGACCCCAAAAGGAAGTTAAGAATGGTTGTTTTCAGTGGTTCCTAATGGTAATTTGTACACAGAATTGAATAGAAATCTGAGTGCTTTTTAAAACCATATTCTCTATCCAACTAGAATTTACTTTAGTTCTCCTTAAATTTCTTTTCAAATTGATATTTATTTATTCAATTAGTACTTGCGCCATGGCTAATTTCAAGGGAGTGTTGGAAAGCTATAACCACAGTGTGGGACGGACATCCTTCTGAGTAATTATGGGCAGCGGTACGTATGCCTCAGGATTAACACCTATGAGGTCTATGAGAACAGGGTACAGAGGTTTGAAAGCGGTGCCCTGTTCTGATGCTGCTTCCTCCTGCCAAATGCAAAGTAACCAGCTCAATCGGCCATCCATTCTATCCTTGGTGCTGTTGAATGCCAGGTCTGCTGCAAATAAGACTCAGTTTATCCAGGACTTGATCCTGGATGAAAAGGCAGACCTGGCTTGTACCACCGAAACATGGGTGGGTGCTTGGGGTGGGGGAACTGTCTCCTTTATCTGCTCACTTGGGTACTCCATCTGGCACAAGGGTAGACTGGAGGGAAGTGGAGGGGTGGCCATTGTATATAAAAACACATTGGAGGCTCTCAGGCTCTCAGCTTTGATGATACTAGGTCTTGAGGCCCTCCACATGTCCATTTGGACCAGGGAAGGATTTGGGATTGTCTTGGTGTATTGTGCCCCCCGCAACCCAGTAGCCTTCCTTCCAGAAGTGGCATCCTTCATCTCTGTGGCACTGGCTTATACTTCTGGGAGACCTCAACATCCATGCAGAGGTGCAGGTTACTGGGCCCGCTCTTCGGTTCTTGGAGACCATGGCCTCCTTGGACTTGTCCCAGCTTATCATTAGCCCCACACACATGGTGGGCCTCACTTTAGACTTCGTGTTTTCACTTGTGCAGAGAGAGAGAGAGAGAGAGAGAGAGACCCAATGGTGGCCGACCTTGTGTTGGCCCCCTTGCCGTGGTCAGATCACCACTTGTTCAAGTGCAGCCCAGCAGTGGTAGCAAGTGTCATTTTGCCTCTTTATAAACCTATGATGAGGACCCATCTGGAGTATTGTGTACAATTCATACCTCCAGAAGGATACTGTGGAAATGGAAAAAGGGCACAGGAGGGCAACCAGAATAATTTAGGGGACTAGAACACCTTCCTTCCCATCTGAGGCTGCAACGGCTGGGCCTCTTCACTCTTGAACGACAGTGCTTAACACCTGATTGAAGTTTATAAAATCATACATAGTGTGGACAAAGTAGATAAGGAAAAGCTGTTTTCCCCATTGCACAACACTAGAACTAGGGGGCACTCCAGGAAACTTTTGGTAGATCTCAAACAAATAAGAGAAAGTACTTTTTCACTCAGAGGATCTCTGGTCTGTGGAACTCCCTGCCAGAACAAGTGGTTACAGCTGTCAGCCTTGATGGCTTTAAGAAAGAACTGTAGAAGTTCATGGAGAACAAAGGTATCAATGGCTGCCTAAGGACAACCCCTGGGTTGGAGAGATAGGCAGGATATCTCTCAATGCCATTTGCAGGGAATTGTAAGCAGGTGAAGACATCTGCTTGGGAATACCCTGAAGAAACTGGTGTGCCACTGAGTGAGACAGAATGCTGGACTGGATTGGCTGTGCCCTATTCCAGCAAGGCTGTTCTTATATACCTTCTTTCCATAGGGGCCCATTAAAATGATCTACCCATGCAGGCTAATGGATCCCCTTGGGTTCCAGAATGTCATGAGTGGAACTCCTGATAATCTGGTTGGCATACATGTCGATGCCTTGGAGGAAGGGTGTTATGCCTCCTCCTCCTCCAGGGCAGTCAATGTGCTCACTCCTGAATGCCCCCTTTGCTGCCAGGTCCATGCTTCACCTTGAAGTGGAATAGAGAGCATGTGGAGATGGGCCCTGACAGAACATAATTTATCTGCTGTCAATATCATGTCGACTATTTATTCTTCTAAGATCAAGGTCTCAAGAAGAACTTACTTCGCTAACCAGGTAAGCGAAGCACAAAACCATCAGGCGGAATTGTTTCGTATAGTCCATGACCTATCTGGGGTTGGTTGCAATGATAGGTCTCCCCCTAGTATTGCCTGCAACCAATTTGTGGCATTTTTTTAAAAATCAAAAGTGGAGTCCATCCACCAGGACCCAGATCTCCAGTTAACAACAGTAGATCTAGCAGAGACGTCCAGCGCATCGCCTTGCCTGGTTACTCTGACCACCTTTCAGCCTGTGATGTTGTTGGAAGTGGACAGGGTCCTTCATCACTGTTGTGCCATCACCCTTGACCCTTGCCAGACCTGACTTATCAAAGCAGCCAGGCTGTTAACCACCAAATGGGTTGTCACAATAATTAAAGAGTCTCTCTGAGAGGGCAGGGCTCCCCCTTCCCTCAAGGAGACACTCATTAGGCCCATTCAGAAGAAAATGGGTTTGGCAGCAGTGGGGCACCCAATGTTGGAGGGTTGGGAGAGTCCCTCAGTTTTGGGACGGCAACTCTCCCTGTGCAGGATGAGGTTGCAAACTTGGTGTAATTGGACCCAGTGCTCACTATGGAAGAGCAGGTGGCTTCAGTGGTCTGCCCTGCACATTAACATCTCTGGCAGATTGCACAGCTGGAGCCGGGCACTCTCATTACGCTGGTCCATGCACTGGTAGCCTTGAGATTAGACTACTGTACTGCACTTTACATGGGGAAGCCTTTGAAGTTAATGTGGAGGCTCTAGCTAGTGCAGAATACTATGGCCAGACTAGTAACGGGTACTAAAAGATACCATCACATCAGCCCTACACTAGCTGCACTGCACTGGCTGCCAATCTGTTGCCTTCATTGACTTCAAAGTTAATTGTTGGCATAGAATGTTCTAATGTTGACATACAAAGCCCTACAGTTTAAGACCTTGTTATTTGTCAGAACGGCTCCTAACACAAAACACTGCCTGTAACACTCGTTCGTTGCAGGCAGATTATCTGAGGGTTCTGTCTCCAAAGGAAGTCCATGAGACAACAATGAGGAATCAGGCTTTCTCTGTGGTGGCACCTTACCTCTGAAATCAGCTTCCCTCAAAGACTGCCTGGCTCTCACACCAATGGTCTTAAAAAACAAACAAACACCTGAAGGCCTGTTTTTTTTAAAGAGTGGCTTTCCCTGGTTACTAACTATTATCTACTGATCTGTTGGCACTGCTATCTGTCCTGTCTGTTCTTAGCTGATTCTTGATTTTTGGCTTTTATGATGGATATTATTGATTTAATTATGTTTTAGTATGTATTATTATACTGTGCTATTTTTATTTTATTGTACAGTGATACCTCTATTTATGAGCAGCTGTACTTAGAAGCAATTCAACTTAAGAGCGGAAAACCATTGGCATTTTAACTGCTGCCTTATAAATTTTAGATGCGGTCTGCTGTACTTACAATTTTTTAAATTAATTTTCAATTTTTCAATTTATTTATTTATCTAAAAAAAGATGCGACTTACGAGTTGTTCAACTTATGAGCATGCATCCGGAACAGATTAAAATTGTAAGTAGAGGTACCACTATATACTGTATATGATTGTTTTATTTTGAATTATTGTAAACTGCCCAGAGTGGCACTGGTGCTAGATGGGCGGTAAATAAATAAATAAAAAAATGGGCAGGCAAAATGATGGACCATTTAATACTCTACTCTTTGGTAGGATCATAGGGACACTCTATGGATGAATCATGCTAGAACCAGTTGTCAGTTCTTGTATGATTAATCCACATTAAAGTTGCTGCTATAACAGGCATTAGCAGAACAAGCAGATCATTTCAGGCTTTTTGGAGTGAAGAGAAAAATCATCTGCACCTAAGCAAAACAGTACCAAATGTCGCTTTCATATATACCAGAGTTAGTGCATCTAGGGACACGGACTTCACAACTCAGTTAATAATTGACTGTTGGCCAAGTTAAACATTTATGGATTCTCCCTTACAAGGTGGCATGGATGTGTTAGTTTATGAAGAAGCAATGCAAAATGGGATGGTTGTCACTCTCATCTAACTTGCTCCAGCTGTTCTTTACTCAAATGAAATGGCAAATGCACATGGCAGCAAAATGGAGGGGCTGGGCAGGATGGAGTAGGGTTCCACTTTCCACCCACCATTCCTCTCCCACAGCTGATCTCTTTTCTGCACACATCTCAGTCTGAAGCAGATCAGCCACTGTTGGGTTATCAAACAAAAGACAGAAAACTGAGCAGAAATGTGAAAATCTACTGGCTCTGAAACAAGTGTGTGTGTGTGTGTGTGTGTGTGTGTGTGTGTGTGTGTCGTTTCAGTCGTGACAGTACCTCAAAGAGAAGAAAGAAAGAAAGAAAGAAAGAAAGAAAGAAAGAAAGAAAGAAAG
>JAHTLZ010000348.1:7005474-7033119 GCA_023846285.1 Phrynocephalus versicolor
GGTGGGAAGAGTTAGAGTGTTTTTTTCCATGGTGTTTTGGAGCCATTCTGGACATGTTTTGCTGAGGGATTTGGACCTTTTGAACTTGGTAAGATAGGGAGCTAGCTTTTATTATTCTTTGCACTGCTTTTCTTTGCATTTTTGGCTGGAAGAGGCTGGTGTAGTCTTACTGGTTTCATTTCTCCGTGTTTGCAGTCTTTTTTCATTGCTCTGCAGGCAAAAACGGGCTGGATTTTTCTTCCTGCTTAGGTTTGTTTGTTTGCATTTTTCCTCATTGCACTTGGTGGGAACAGACTGGGGTAGTCTTGCTGGTTTCTCTTGTCCATCTTTTGCATTGCATTGCAGGGGGATGTTCTGGAGGGTGTTCCAGCACTGCACACCTTTAAAGTGCATTTTATAAAGAGGTCTGGACAGCCCCCCCCAGCTTTTTTGCCTTTTTTTTGACCTCTGGAACGGATTAATCGGTTTCCCATTCATTTCAATGGGAAACCACGTTTCAGATAACAATTTTTTCGGATAACAAATTGCCTCTGAGAACAAATTAAATTCGTTATCAGAGGTACCACAGTATATATATTTCTCAGCTGCAGCTATCAGCACAATGTTACAGGAACTGAATGTACCACAGGGAAAGTTGGGGAGTTTTAGTGGTGAAAAATGAAACCAGGGAGTTCCCTATAAAGCAAAAATGCTGTGAAGCCTTTTTCGGTGACATCATTTTTAAAAGGTTTAAATCTCTAGGCTGTTTAGCAGATAATAAATATTGTAATCTCTCTCTTCCTATGTCAGATTTGTCCTAAGGCCTAGCAGAGATTGCTAGCTTCTTGAACTGGTGTCCCAGACAATGTACAGAAATGAAGATTCATGTGCTTTCAATCTAGTAAAGAATTTGTTTGGGTCTGAAGCTCAAAGCCTACAGACCTGACCTAGTCTGGAAAGCAAGATGGTGGGAACATTTTTAACAGCAACCAACCTGACTGTTATTCTAGGTGTAATCACCCCAAATTCTCTTTCTGGCAAGTGGCAGCACGGAGCTGGGCATGCTTGCTGAAGAGGTATTCCCAGAAGAGGTTGTGACTAGAGGTTGGCACAAAGCAGTTCATAGCAATTTGGGCCAAATGGGGACCACAGGCACCACACCTAGTCTCCTCCCCCGCTTCCTGGAGGCCCACTCACCATTGTCAGTCCTATACCAGCATCAACTAAGGAGCCTGGACTGCCCTTCCCCATCTCCTCAGGCAGTTGGCCAGTCGTTGCCTCTGCGGGGATTCTCCCAGTCCTGCCTCCTCTTCAGGCTGGTTGGCTGCCTGAGGAGGTGAGGAAGGGCAACCCAGTCTCCTTACATGTTTGGCATGCAGCTGGTGTAGGAGGACCCCAGCATGGCACTGATGACAGTGAGTAGGCCTCTGGGCAGTAAAGGAGGGGGAGGTTAAGCTATGCTTCTAATTCAGTACGAAGCACTCCAAAGCCCATTGTACCCATCTGTAATTGTGACCTTTATTTGTAGAGTTAACGGGTAATTTGGAAATTCATAAATTTCAGCAGTTTTAGGTAAAAGAGAGACATAATTAGCTATAATGAAAGCTTCTTCCTCAACAACAACAACAACAACAACAACAACAACAACAACAACAACAACAACAACAACAACAACAACAACTCTTGCTTCAGTGCATTAATGAAAATACTTGCAATCAAATGCTTTAATTTGCAACAATAATGTAATGGTTTGATGATAAATAAAAATAATGCAGGATGTACAAATTTCCACAACTGATATTTTAGCACCATCACATAGCATTAACTGCAAAACATGAAACATTCCTGCAAAAATTCCAATCAGCTAAATTCCACTAGTAAGAAACTATCCATTAAATGCTGAAAATAAATGGTCCCACTGCCTTTAAAAACAAACTGCACAAGAATTTCAGAATCTCTGATAATGCCAATGGAAATGCTGCATGTCTAAAAGTTACTTTCTCTAGGTGGAAAGGGGGCACAGGTGGGATGTTAGAAATAGGATATCACTAAGGATCATTTACATTTCATGAGATTTTACATATTGTGTGTGGGGGGGGGAAGGATACTAGTGATTCAGATCTGCAGCTCTAAACAATCTTTCTTAGGAGTAAGTCTCACCTAACTGTGACAGCTTATTCCCTAGTGCAGGGGTGGTGAGCCTTTGGCTCTCCAGATGTTTTGCACCAAAACTCCCAGTTCTTTGTCATTGGCAATCTAGGCTCTGAATTCTGGGAGTTGTGGTCTAAAACATCTGGAGTGCTGAAGGGTCACCACCACTGCCCTAGTGAGTTTCCAGTCTTCCGAAAGTTTAAGCACATACTAGTGTTTCAAAAGGTACAATTGTGAAATTCCCAACTGCAATTTGAAAAAGTAGCCACTCTGCTTGAGTCATTGATATTTACTGTAAACGTTGCTCCTAATTCCCAAAAGGTAAATCCAGAGCAATGATTTAAGTAAGCATGGCATAGAAATAACAGTAAACCTGGGCTCACACGCCCCTTTTCTCCACTGTCATTTTCTGGTGAAGATGGATAATTAGCAGGTATTGTTTCCATCTTCAGCCATTGTTATAGAGATTTGTTTTCAGACTACAGTTGTCAACATTCCCCAAGCAGCAGGGCCATCATGCTGTGTGGGAACTCTGGGATTTGTTGTAGAAAACCATAACTTCTGCAGCTGTACTTTTTTAGTTACCAATAAAATGAGGTCAATCTAAGTATCATCTATTGGAAAAAGTCAGGCTCTTCAATCATGGTTCAAAGCCAGCTTCTTTGAGTAAACCATAATTAAGTATTAACATATTGTCTATGAATGATGTAATGCTAAACTGCCACTAACTACTAAAAGAGGAAGAAAAAGGGTTATATATTCTTTTTATTGTCATTCCAGAGGGAGAAAAGAGCTGAAAAAAATCAAGTTCATATAATATTAAACTATAGTACAGGTTCATCACTAAACCCAGGCATTCAGAAACACAACAGGCAAGTGTATTTGATAGTTGGCATTGTGTACTTGCAAGCGGAATGGAAGAATAGAAGAATATAAAGTGTTCCTCTTATATAGCATCAGACACTAACTCCATCTAGCCTATCATTACCAACACTGCGTGTGTGTATGAGTTGTGTCGTTACAGTCGTGACTGACTCTACGTGATTCCATGTCCATGGAGTTTTCTTGGCAGGAGTACTGGAGTGGCTTGCCAGTTCCTACTCCAGGCGCCTACACCACCTGGTAGTCCCTGGTGGTTGCCCATCCAAGTACTAACCAGGGCCGACCCTGCTTAGATTCCGAAATCAAGCGAGATTGGATGTGCTTACGGCATCTAGGCATCTTTTATTACCAAATCAAATTACCAACACTAAGTGGCGCAAATACTAAATGATTTCAGTCAGGGCTTTTTCTGTTTCTACTCTGTAATGCCAGGGATTGAACTTGGCATCTTTTGCTTGCAAAGCATGTGCTCTTCCATTGAATCACTGTCCCTCTGTGAAAAATAACTGAATGGTCCACTTACACTTAAAACAGAGAAAAAACAGAATTATCTCTCAACGCTGCACTGCCCAATTTGTAGAATGCACTCCTTTTAATGGCCAGCATTGTTCCATGTTTGCCATAATTTGTCACAGTGTTAAAATGTAGCTTTCCACACAAGCTTCTGGATTCCAATTAATATGGGTCGACTCTAGGTGTCTGCATATTGTTTTATCAGGCTGAATTGTTTTACATTGTTTCATAGTTGTCTAAAGTTCTTTCATTTTAGGGCAACAAGGTTGGAAAATGTATGGTGCATCTGACCGTACACAGGCTAGGGTACATTGGAAGGCTTATCCTATAGCAGTGGAAGTGGGAAATAAGTCATTCTTCTCTGCTACCATTGCATACTCATAAATTTATAATGGAAAGTCTTTCAGGTGGTCACAGCCCAAAGAGAAACAATACAAACAACACTGTAGCTCACTACCAAGAATTTGCAAACATTTTGCAGGAAAAAAATCACTCAGATTTTCTGTGACTTGGACACTTCAGTAGATACTGGTCTTGTGAATGTAATATTGGCCTGTTTGCCCTGGGTTGATCAATGAGTTTCCATTTCTGTATCCTGATGAGGTACACAAGACTGTTGGGGAGGTGAAGGCTATCACATGTCTGCTGGATTCTTGTCCTTCCAGGCTTATTACAAGCTTGTAGAAAGGGACTGGTTGAGTGGGTGCAAGGTGTTGTGAGTGCCCCCCCTGCAAGAGGTAAGGATACCAGCATGCCTAAAGGAGGCACTAGTAAGACCATTGCTAAAAAAGTTATCCTTACATGATACATTACTGTATAATTACCAACCTGTCTCTAATGTTCCATTCCTGGGCAAGTTGCTGGAGTAGGTTGTGGCTTCTCAACTTCAGGAGTTCCTGGATGAATTAGATTATCTAGATCCATTCCAATCTGACTTCACGCCTAGTTATGGGATGGAGACTGCTCTGGTCACTTTGGTGGATGACTTACGCTGGAAACAGGACAAAAGGAGTGTGTTCCCATTGCTTCTCCTGAACCTCTTAGCGGCTATCAATACCATGAACCAGAGAATCCCCCTGGCCTGTGTCTCTCAGATGGGATTTGGCTCCAGTCCCTCCTGAAGGAAAGAACTCAGAATATGGTACTGGGGGAGACTCCTGTTAGGACACCCTGGCCACTGGCCTCTGGGGTATCCTCAGGTCCTGTTTTTCCTCCTATGTTATTAATCTCTACATGAACGTGCTGGGAGAGAGTTTCTGGAGTTTTGGGGATTGTTGTCACCAGTAAGCAGATAATGCCAAACTGTTATCTCTCCTTGCCATTTCTCCTTGCCAGAGTTCCCGTGGGAAGATGGGCGGGGTATAAATTCAAAAATAAATAAATAAATAAAATAAATAAGCAGATAATGCCAAACTGTTATCTCTCCTTGCCATTTAAATCTAAGGAAGTGATTTCAGCCCTAGATTGGTATTTGGTGTCAGTAATGGAGTAGATCAGGGTGAATAAACTGAAACTTAATCCAGACAAGACAGAGGTGTTCCTGGTCAGTTGAAAGGAAGATCAGGAAATAGGGATGAAGCCTATGCTGGATGAGGTTACAACACTCTCTCTGAAAATACAGATGTGTGGCTTGGGGGTGTTCCTGAATTTGCCTCTGAGCTTGGATGCCCAGGTTTTGGCGGTGGCCAAGAGTGTATCTGCACAATTAAAACTAGTGCACCAGCTGTACACATTCCTGGAGAAGTCATATCTTGTTATGATGACTCATGCCTTAGTTAACAGTCCAGCTAGCTTACTGTAATGGGCTCTACTTGGTGCTGCCTATGGGAAATCTCAGGAAACTTCATTGGGTCCAAAAATACAGCAGCCAGATTGGGGCTGGATGCAGGGATCACATAACCCAGTTGTTACAGCAGCTGCACTGTCTGCCTATCCTTTTCCAAGCTAAATTCAAAGTGTCGGTACTAATCCATAGAATCCTAAACTGATTGGGCACAAGCTATCTCAAAGATCGTCTCCCTTTATGAGCCTGCTTGAGAGTTAAGATAATCAGAGGTGGCTTTCTCTTGGTCCAGAGGCCTTCACCAGTGTGTTTGGCGGGAACAGACTTCTCTGTTGCTTCTCCCAGACTTTGGAATTCTCCCTCTCGTAGGAAGCCAGGCTTCTCCCATTGTTGCTATCCGTCCTCAAGCAGCTGAAGGATTGTCTCTTCAGGCAAGCTTTTCCTGAATGACTCTCTGCCTGAGTGGGATTTTAAATAGATCACTGAATCTTGCTGTGTGAATGTGTTATGGTGCCGCTTATGTTTTTAAATGGGTTGTTGTTGCACTTTTCTGCTTTGAATGTTCTGGTGTTGGAAATGTTTTTTTTATGTTGTATTTGTTTGATCATTTTGCATTTGTATACTCAGAATTTTTAGAGTTAAATATTATCTTGTAATGATGTAAGCCTCCCTTGTGTCCTTTTCAAAGAGAAAATATGATAAATGATCTTAAATAATTATTAATAATTAAATAAGAATCATCCTCTGTACCATTTCCTGGGATCTCTAGCTTAAATAATAACTAAATAATAAATTTTCTATATATTATTTCCAGGGATTTCTAGCTATAAGAATTCTGTCTACATAATGTGTGGCTTTATTTAAGCTACAGTACTGTGATATGATGCGGGTTTAAGAGTTTGCCTATTCCTTTCTCAGTCTGGAAAAATGATTGTAGTGTTCATTAATTTATAATCAATGAAAAATGAAAAATTGTGCCCATGGGCTCATTCAATTCAAATGTTATTTATTACAGAACAAATGCTCTCAGTAATTTATAGATACAAAGAATTAATTACATAATTCTACAAAATCATCCTGTGCAAGAGAGCTGAGTAAGATTACCTACCTCAGTTTCAGTTTCTGCATCAAGTAAACACCCCCCCCAATCAGAACACTTAAATGACACAATACCCAAGGCACTTTTTGAAAAAAACTGAAATCCACTTATTATGCAACCCATCAAATGTTGCAAATCCTACCAGTTCTAGCCTGCACAGTTAATGGTGAGGTTTGTGGGATCTGCAGTCCAGCACATTGGGGAAGCTGCATATATCCCCTCCCTACACTATAAAAGAAAGGCAGGAGGGGGGAAGGGGGAGAAAATTAGCATATGTAATGGAATTAATAGAACTTAAATAAATTAGCACAGAAATTAATGGGATTTTAATTATAAATTTCCCTTCTATTCTTCATTTCTCTGATATGTTATATAGCTTTTCTGTTCTACAAATCTACTCTGTTTCTATGCAGAGGGAAACTGACACCCAGAAAAAAACACCTTGAGTTACTTATGTGCTACAGTCATCAAAATTCCACACTCCCCCCTTCAGTTGTTCTTCTAGCTGACACAACTTTCCAGGAATCAAGCAAATGTCTGCTAAATGTCGTTTAAAGGCAACTCACCTGCTTGAAGTTATCCTACAGCCATCACTAAGCAAATAACTGGTCCAGAATATTTTCAGATCTAAGGTTCGTTTACTGACAGATAAACATGTGTTGTCTTTTAAAAGCTCACAACAAAGAAAGATATATCAACATACTTTTTAAAAAAAAAATTGAAGTGGGTGTGACATTCCTATGCTATGACCCCAGCCCTTTATAGGCTATTGACAAGCACCACCTCTAATTCGTTCTTCTGCCACCAACTAGTTTCTCCAATAAATTAATGCTTTGCAAACTGATTTAAATTGAATAAAGTTAAAGGAAGTTTATTTATAACAAAGTAAAGAAAGGGTAACTTGTTCAGGTACAAACACAAAGAAGACTATATCTTAAATAAACTTATGTTAAATTACAGATTAAATAGGTTACTTGCACACCCTGTTCTTGTTTATAGACACTCAACACTTAATTATCCTCACAGTAGTTTCTAACATGCTATCTCTTTCTCTTCCAGGTCCTTATCTGTTTCTCTCTCACTCCCTATCTGACCAATTTAGTGATGGGCTGAGCCTCAAAACCACTCAGGCACCTCCCCCAAACTCTCCCATTGGTCAACAACCAACAAATCAATACAGACACATCTCTCATAAATTAATCATGGTAACAGGGGTAAACACCACAGTGGGTACTAATACTAATTCAAATCTGTTCCAATAAAATAAGCTGCATTGAGGTAATAATATAATTTGTAAAACAGCAATATATTAAAAAGAACAGTGCTACCTCTACTTATGAGTTTAATCCGTTCCGGATGCATGCTCATAAGCAGAACTATTTGTAAGTAGAGCAGCGGTTTCCGATAGGAATGCATTGAAAACCATTTAATCCATTCCAGAAGACTATGTTTTCAATGCATTCCTATGAGAAGGCTGTCCCAACGCCCCTCAATCAGCTGACTTTGACAGGTTGGACCCTTTTGAATTTACTGCCACAGGAGCACTCTCAGTGGTGCAGCGAGTGGTGTAACGTCAAATTCAAATGGACCCAGCCTTCCTCCTCCTCCTCCTCTTCACCTGAGACTGGAGGAGGAAGGCTGGCTCCTTTTGAATTTGCCACCACCCAAGGCCGGGGCAAGCCAAAAGGGGAGAGCAAGGCTGGGAAAGAGCTGGGGGGAGGTGAACCAATGAGGGAGCGGCGCAATCCCTGCCCCCCCACCCCATCTGCTGCCCAGCTGGTTGGCACTGAGCACTGCTTCCCCCAAGGCTGCTGCACAGCTGGTGGGTGCTGTGCGCCTGCCTGGCCCTCTCACATGCCCAGATTCAGGTGAAGAGGAGGAGGAGGAGGAAGGCTGGAGCATTTTTTTTTTAAAAAAATGTAAGTCAAGTAAACTTCATCTAACATTCGTAAAGCAGCAGTTCAAACCTCCAATGGTTTTCCACTCATAAGTCGAATTACTCATAAGTAGATCTGCTCATAAGTAGAGGTACCAGAATCACATTTGTGCCACCCGAGAGTTAGAAAATCTGTAGTAGAATGAAAACAGAATAAAGCCTATGGGACTGTAACTTCCCACTGTACTGCTAGACAAACAAGAATTTTGCCAGTTCTGCTACTGGTTGTCTGGTGTGTGTGTGTGTGGGGGGGGGAGGAATAAGGGAATTATGGGCTAAGTGATTGTTTTCTGCCACTAATTTAGTGGGGAAAAGTGTTTCCAAGTTCAGCATTCTTTTTGTCTATGTTGACTCCCTTCATCTTCCCTGACCTCTGTTACAGCCTTCTGGGGGCTCCTACACCCTAGAGGTTTCCATTTTTACCCTTTTACCCTTCTGAGCGTAACTACTGAAGACAACTGTGAGTGAAGCTTTTTTAAAAAAAACAAAAAACAAAAATGGGGGGGGGATTTGTGTGCTAATACAGGAGAGATGGCATTCAGCTAAGTCTCTCACTTTTTGTGCTCTACTATCAAAAGGAATAACCAGTTTCCTAATATAAAACCCTTTAACCAAACTGTCCCAATATATCTGCATATGGATGAAATACACAATGTATGGCATCAAAGGGCTCCAGTACCAGTGGTCTGTGGAAAAAGAGCAGCAGAAAGTTCTGTTACAATGGGGTTTCTGTTAAGAAATGTGCTAATTTAAAAGCATTGGGGAAAAGCACATTTCCCACTCATGCTTTTTTTTTCCTAGCAGAGGAAATTCTGGGGAAAAATTTGACGAACATTGAATGCTGCATTTAAAAATTAGTGTATACAATAGATTGTTTCACATGTTTCAGAGCAATTTTATTTACTTATTTAAATGTTTTGACTGCTTATTAGGATACTAATTATTCTAAGTAAATTATTCCAAGTAAGCTTGCACAGAATTATTCTTTTTATGTTAAATTCGCTGCTGTTACAAGCCACTGTCTTTACAAGGACTAACTTCCAGGTTAAGTACACAAAGGATTTCAGCATCCAAATTCCAAATGCCTTCACTTTGCACAAACAAATATGAACATGTGCCGTAATGAAGAACTGAAAACTACTACACCCTTCAACCACAGGCAAGTACATATACCTGAGCATTTGCAATATAGGAAATAGGCAGAAGATGTAAGGATACATTCAACTGAACTTGGTTAGTGTTGGCTTTTGTTTTTGTTTCTGAATGTCACAAATTCAGTACAAAAGCTGACATGAAGGATATTGAGGTAAAACCAAGTAACCACACTTTCCACTCAACCTGGCTTCTACTGGAACTGACAAGCACCAAAACCCACTTGTGAATACTTTCTGCAGCAGCGAAGAGACATTTTTGTACATGAAGAAGGAGCCTGTTTTAGCCACAACAAGCAGGTAGCATAATATTTAATTTTTGCCACACTTCTCCATTAGTTTAATGTGCAAGGAATAATAAAAGCATAGTGTTTTCCAGGGGTTCATGCTGTGTGTTTCATCCCAGCATGTATATACTCTGCATGTTTTATGGATAATGAAGCATTTTATAAAGGAAATACTTGAAACTATTTCATGTTCTCTAGGAATACAGTACTGTAGTCTTTATTCTTCAGGTTGGAAAAAGCTCCCTTTTGTACCCTTTTTTCAACACCTTCCTGGGAAGACATCAGCTTATTTATTCCCATTGTTTACACTTGTCTTGCTTTGCCTATCCTCTTTTCCTCTTAACAATGTCACCAGGTAGCCAAACTAGACTGGTTGTGAAGTTATATATTGCTATTCAATATCATTAAGACACTGATGTAATAATGAATTTTCCAGATATTCTGACAAATGTCCACAAAGTAGAAATCCCTAAACCAGAGGATGTTTGCCATGCTAAGCCCCATTTGAATCAACAGGACAATTACTCATCCCAGTGTATATTCTAGTGACTTCAAAGGGATTTTAACATCAACAATTTTCACGTTTCAAATGGTACAGTTGAGAAAAAACTTGAGAACTCCTGAGAAATATATACTGACAAATATTCAGTTTAGGTTTGTTTAGCATGTGTCTCAAGTACCGTATTTTCCCATGTATATGGCACTATTCCCCCCAAATCATGACACTAAAAATTAAGGGGGTTCATATACATGGAAGTAAGCCATTTCCTTATTGTTTCCCTTCCTTTCGGCAGCCGTTGTTAACTCTACACACTTTTTGTTCAGAACTGGCGGGGTCTTTTCAGCAAGGAAAGGCTTGGATGTTTAAGAAGTGCCTTTCTATGCTGAAAAGCAAAGCAAGTGCTGCCAGAGAGAAAGTGAAACTCAGTTTGAGTTTTTTTCCCCCACCCCATTCCCTGCTGTTTTCTTTTCTTTCCAGCTTGATTGCCCTCCTTTCACAAAAGCAAAGCAGATGATGGATCAGAGGGGTGTTCAGAATACAGAAAGGAAAGGAAACAGCAGGGATTGTGTGGAGGAGACCTCAAGGAGGATTTATTAATTTTATTAATTTGGCGTCTTAAAAGTGGGGGCATTTAATATATGGCAGGGTCTTATAGATGGAAAAATATGGTAATTAAAACCCCTGTTGTAAATTAGATATATGTATTTGGGTATGACATGGGACATGTATTCCAGTGGTCAACCATTATGAGAATCTTTTCCTTTCTTACGTAACATAATAACTTTATGAAGCAAGATCACTTGAGGGTTAGCCACTACACACAAACTAACAAAGATGCCATCTAAGGTGGTACAATCCAAGGAACACATGGAGTGCTTGATGCCATGCCCAGTCCTGGAGTGCTTGGCTAGTTCTGATTTCTTGGGATCCCACAAAAATAGTAAACAAAAAAAGGTCCCTGTGACCCGGCATGGATTTCTGGACCACACAATCAGGAATCAACCTTTGTACTCCCTAGCCTGCTCTAAAATGAAAGCTCACATGAAGTCACTTGACTGAATTTGCCTTCATTTTTAACCCTCCAGTCTTCCAGCCGGGGCCTACTGTATAAAAAGAAGCAGGGAAAAGCTCAAGGCTAGCTGGTCAATAATTCTGCTCCACGGAGGCAGAATCTCCTTTTTTTATTCTTAGCCTGCTCTTCCCTCCCTGTTCCACTCCCAGCTCAGCTGGCTCAGCTGATCTGTGAATCCTGAGTGACTTGTTTGCCCTTAGCTTTCCCCCGATGGTGCGATGGCACTCATGTCCTGATACTCATGCTCAGTTCTCATGGGGACAGCCTAACCTAAGGCAAGGGGCGGGGGGAAGTAAAAGCTTTCAGCCAGCCTGGGATTATTATGACTGCTTGTTAGTGGCATGTTTTCTCCCTTTTGCTCAGTGATGAATATTTGCTATCAGCATTTTAATGCATCTTATCAGTGCATTAAATTAGAAAGAAGAAAAGCCAAAGCTCTGTTTGAGCAGGTCAAGAGCAGTTCAGCAACAGTGTTTCACTGTGCATAAAATCAGTGCTCTGGAAGCCAGAATATATTGCATTTGCATTGTTAGGTCTAAATCGGCTCTAGACATTTCAGGAAAAAGCAATTCAAGGAATCTGTTGCATAATTTAAGCAACATTTATATGCACAAAATGAAAATTCTTTGGAAAAGAATTATAAAGAAGTATCAAAAATATAAAATCGAACTTATTTTATTTTGCACAAATATTCTATATCTATGGAGAATCTTTTGAAAAGAATAGAAGTACAAAATAGAAAAAGATAACTTTTTTTAAAAAAATTGCTCAAACGTTCCAGTCTTTGCTTTAGATTTCCTCATTTTGTATGCACATATACAGTCTTCTAGGTGGCTGACCTGGAGTTTCTGCAGGTCACATAGGGTTTCAACGCTGATAAAATATTATCACGCTCTGAGCAACCTAAAATGGACCTCATTTTGCCTTCAAAGATTGCAGCCGTATAAAAATGCTGCAAGATTAGTATGTAAACATCATCTCAACTAAGGAAAGAAAGTTACTGGAGAAACATGCTGTTTACTGATGGGTTGCAAAACAGTGTTGCAACCCACTGTATTTCATCAATATCACAAGGTGACCTGGAACCAGGAGAACAAGAACCGCCAATGTCGCTTTAATCTGCAGCACTCACTGACAACAAAAAGGAAGTTGGGGTAACACTATGTCACTCTCTCTTTCTCAATTCCATCATAGTTTAAGATAAAAAAATTAGTCAAGCTAAGGTACATGGAAGGTGGCATTTTATTTGTGCCGGATTGGGGTTGAGGATGAAGCCACGCCCCTCCACATTTGATTTGATTTACAGTGATATTTTAACTCAGAAGGAGTCAGTGTTTGAAACTACTTAGGAGTACCAGTTCCTGTCTGGTTCAGGCATCAAAAACCTTTACCAGAACGTCTGTTATGTGTTAGCTGCTCCTATAGCAAGTGGTAGTGGTTGGGCAAGATGTACCAGCATGCTGCTTGGATTCCCTTAAACCAGGCATGCCCAAACTTCGGCCCTCCTGATGTTTTGGACTACAACTCCAAAAATTCTAAGCTTAGATTGCCAATGACAAAAGACTGTGGGAGTTGTGATCCAAAACATCTGGAGGGCTAAAGTTTGGGAATGCTTGCCTTAAACCCTGGCATATCACAATGTCTGGATTGCATTTACGTATAAATATTAACCAGTGATTCCTCTGGTTAAAGAGCCTACCACACATCTAATGTAGTAAGTCATACAGACAACCACACATAGAAAATTCTGTGCATCCCCTGTGTGTGTGTGTGTGTGTGTGTGAGAGAGAGAGAGAGAGAGAGAGAGAGAGAGAGAGAGATTACAACTATCTGGTCTCCAAAGCAACTGAACGGTAACTTAAAATGAAAAGTACAACAAACAACATACCACAGAAAGACAAAAAACTATTAAGAGTAAAATACAATCTACTAGTAGGAGACAATATAAACCCAAAGGAGGCAAAACTCTTATTCAGATAGAAAACATCATAACTATTTTTCTGAAGGAGCCATGGTGAGTTCTGCTCAAGAGAACTCCAGAAGGCAGGTGCCACTACTCAGAAGGCACAGTCTCTGGTAGCTGGCATCCTAGCTTTCTAGGCAGAGACATTCAAAATAGAACCATGTTCCTCAGTGTAATTGTTCAAGTGAGGTTCATATCCTTCAACAGCCAATGTGTCTTTCCCCTAACAAATTGTTAGTTTTTATGTGGGCAAAATGACATCTCCACTTTCACAGAAATGTGGACTCCTAATAGATAGATGGATGAATTGGGTCTATGATTTATACCACTTCCCAAATAAGAACTAAAATTCATACCATGTCAGGAAGGTGTTTTTTGTTATTGTTGTTGCACCTATTCATTATTGATACAGCCTATCTCCAAAATGCAGACATGCACATTGATCAGAATCCTTTTCCTCCACCAAATATAAAGAAGCAAATGTCCACAAATCCCAAAACAGACTTGTTCTTAACCATGTACTGAAAATGAACAGATAACAAAGAAGAAGAAAAGAATATCTCAACAAGTTTCTCACATTTCTTCAGCATGGCTTTCTGAAGAGGAACTTAAGATAAGCTTATGTAGAAAATAAGTCAGAGATATACTGGCCCAGACTACAGATTATATTTTTAAAATAAAACTGATGCACTATATAAAGTAATTTTGTTTACATATACCATCTTCACAAGCAGTAAGTCCAGAAGAGTAAGAAACTGGAAGTCAGGTTCCAATGGAAAACCAAAGTATTTTAGTGCACAGGGTAATTATTCCTCTATAACAGTGATGGCGAACCTTTTAGAGACCGAGTGTCGAAACTGTGATTCAAAACCCACTAATTTTTCGCAAAGGGCCAATACAGCAATTCCACCTGAATACAGGTGGCTGTGAAGGGGTGATGTCAGGTGCCCACAGAAAGGGCTCCAAGTGCCACCTTTGGCCATATATTCGCCAACACGGTCCTACAGGGATAACTTCATAGGTCATATTGTGCTGCTGTAGGCAAAGTGGACTTTAACCAACAAAAGTGAATTGATATCTAGAATGGTTCTACTGCAGGAGATCTAGAGGATGTCATATGACCAGGTGTTTCCATTGGGAATCATCCGCCTTGGCATGACCCTGAAAACTCGATACTTACTCTTGAACTGCTCTGGCTATAGAGAGGGCCGTAGATCCAGTTTCATTAACACTATCCAAGGTCACATTTGGCAGGTCATCGTCATCACTGTCACTTTTAATTTGTCTGGGAGACAGGCCACGTGGGTCCATTTGTGCTGGGAAATAAAAGAGACACAATGGATTATAATGAGCACAATGAAATTAATCCTGCCCCAGAACAAGGGTAAGGTGGACATCCCCAGTTTATTCTGCTGACAGTGGGCCCATTCTAGTGTGACTTGCCACAACACACCATGGGATTTCAGCCAATAAATTAGAAGGATAAAAAAAATCAGACATAAATAAAAATAGTCGTCTATATATTTAAAAGCTTTACAAACACACCTAAAAAGAACATATGCACATCATCCAGAAGACACACCATCTTGCCAAATCTAGTTATCAAAAGCTTGCCTAACTTGAACTTCATTGAAAGGATACATGGAATAGGGATACTCTAACATCCCAAAGAACAATACTCCACAATCTGGGAGCAGCCACTGAAAGGAACCTCTCTGGTGTCCTCATCAAACACGCTTGGGAAATAATCCATTTTGGGATCTTCTGAATTAATAAATTACACAAGGTGCTTTCCCTTGTTTCCTTTCATTCACGATAAAGGTACTTGATACATATAGACTGTGTAGCAGGTGCCACTCATATTGAAAGTGGACCAAAAAAATACCTGGGAAGAATCTCAGTTTTAGCACATGAACTAGTGGTGGGTTTTCTAGTAATCCAAGCAGATCAAAACTTGGAGAGAGAAGAGAGGGATGGGGAAATGAAAAAAAGAACCAAGCCCTAAAATCAGTTATAAGACCATTTTGAAAAGAAGATTTTGTATGAATTTAAAACAGCAACACCAAAGGAGGAGGAAGAGGATCTAGGTAAATGATTGATCAGCTAAACATTAATACTCAGAAATTTACTAAGCATGCATTTCTTTAAAAATGGTAGTCCATGCTAAGCTTTTATCTCTCCCATTCTATGTCTGCTAGATTAAGAAAATGCTGAGAATGCTGTATATCTTGATTTCAACAAAGATTTTGAAAAGATTCCCCATGATATTCTTGCAGAACATACTGGTAAGATGTGGGCTGCACAATGCTAGGGTTTGGTGTTTTTTTATTTTATTTACTTGCTGGTTAGTCAATGAGCCATGTCTAAAAATGCTGACTAGCGCTTCCTTATCACTTTGAAGAGAAATAACAAATGGGATATGCAGAGTTCTATTCTAGGGCCATTGCCACTCCTTATTTTTTATATTAATTTTATTTCATGCACAGGCAATATGGTAGCTATCTTCATATATACAAAAGACTGTCAGGTGGAAGGTGGAGGAAGCTGCTGCCAAGAGTAAGACCAAAGCCAACTGAAATTTAGAGTTTTCAACTCAATATTCGAAGGCAATAAAAGGGATTCAACAACTGAACAAAAGTATTTGGAATGTGGTGGGATTTTCTTTATTGGAGCTTCCAAAGCAGCAGTTGGGTGACTATCTACCAGGGATGTTTTACCTAGAATTTCCTGTATCAGTGGGGACTGTACTAGCTGATCTTTGGACCCCCTTTCAACTCTACCTTTTATTATTCTCTATTTTTGTTCTATTACCATTGCAACGAAAGGTCAGCTACATATTGGCCTCAAGTGATACTTCAGAGGTATGAGCTTCCACATCTCCTCAAACTCCTCCTCACTCTAGAACAGTGATGGCAAACCTTTTAGAGACCGAGTGCCGAAACTGCAATTCAAAACCCACTAATTTTTCACAAAGGGCCAGTACAGCCATTTAACCTGAATACAGGTGGCTGTGAAGGGGCGATGTTGGGTGCCCACAGAAAGGGCTCCGAGTGCCACCTTTTGGCACCCATGCCATAGGTTCACCAACACAGCTCTAGAACAACCTTCCAGAATTTTTGCCTGGTACTCCCAATAGTCCCAAACACCTTGTCCAACAACGATTGGGAGACATTCAGACTGAATGTTCTGAATAGAATTAGGGGAAGGAAACATGCTCTCCATCTCTTTTCTGACAGCAAGTCAAATGTCAGCCTTGCATTTAGAAAGATGTGAGCTGAGCCATGCAAACCTCTGGGAACCTGATTTTTTTTAAAAAAACACTGGCTATGTTGTAGTGATGTTTTTATATATCCTTCACTCCCAGTAAAATAGAGTTCATGATGCTTTTTGGTGTGCAGCTGCGCTAGAACATATTTCAGCGCAAATATTGCTAAATTTCCAGTGTTATGGATTCTCACCCTCTAGGTGTAGACTTCTGAATGCCAGAATGACTGTAAGCAAAAACATATGCACAGATTCAAATTTTCTATGGCTCCATTTTGACATTGCTAGGGTCACATGGTCTATTATGGTAGATCCTTTTGGATATAGTACAAATCAGCCAGCAATCTATTATTAGAACCAATCTGCTTCATGACTGTAACCGATGAAGAAGAATGGAGAAATGATGGACGTGGACAAAGGAGAGTGGATTGCAACGTTGTTGAGGAACATAAGATGGGAAAAGGTGAGAAGTGCTGCACCAAAGACACAGCGTGAGAGGCTTATCTGATGTAAAAGCCACTGGACAGATACCTCCCTTAGTTTAGAGCATTACAATTATTGCTACAATCTGAATTAGTGTTTAAAGGTTCTGGTAGCACAATCAAATCACTTTATGATGACTCCTTGAGTGTTTGCCCCAAAGGCTGAAGAAATCAAGTATATCCCCTGGAATACAAGGTAAAACAGCTCTCAATTGTAAAGCAAAGCAGCTTTGATATTCAAGGAATCCAGAGGCAAACTTTATATTTTAATATACACATTTTACAGGGAATTCCATTTTGTGTACACAGTGGGTCAATAATGCCATTTACCTCAGCTCACCTCAAAATAAAATGGTGGGTTGTTTATTGTTATGTGGGCCCGTTTTGGCCCTTTTGATGTGGCATGTACTATAGCTAGAAAGAGAAGATGTAGACAAATAAGAGCTCATCAGTTGTCAGCACCCTCAGCAAATTCATAGGGGAAAACTTTCTTCCCTATTAAAGTGTGTTTGCAGATGAGACCCCTACATGCTCACCACCAGGTTCTTGCTTTTAAATGGCAGCTATATTATAATGCCCTTTTGGAACTGTGCAACTAATTATGCAGTAAATTTGCTAATCCTACAGGATTATCAATTCTTGTACACAAGTACAGAATATTAATAACCTCTCCTTTGCAACAGAACTTGTTAGCGTGGTGAAGCACTACTACGTCTTCATGCCAAAACGCCTGCACCATGACATCATTGTTATGTGGAATCAAGCCAGAATTGACTTACAGTGACTCGAACAGGGTTTTCAAGGTAAGTCACTTAATTTAAGGAGTGGTTCCATACCCCCAGTGAGTTTCCATGGCAGATCTGCTGAGACTTAGTACATTCCTCTACCCATTAAGATGGTCTGCCCACACAGGCTATTGGATCCCTCTTGGTTCCAGTATGCAATGTGTGGGATTCCTGATAAGCTGGTTGACACGTCTGTCAATGCCTTGGTGGATGGCTGGTATGCTGCCGCCTCCAGGGTAATTGACACTCTCACACCTGAATGCCCCCTTCACTGCCGGGGCCTGTGGTGCTCCCTGATTCAACCAGGATCTTCAGCCTTTGAAGCAGAATAGAAGGAGGCTAGATAGTATGTGGAGGTGAGCCCCAATGGAATATAATCTTTCTGCCGTCAAGATCGCATAGACCATTTACTTGGCCAAGATTAAGAGTTTCAAGAAGATCTTACTTCAATGTCTGGATAAGCAATGCACAAAACCATCAGGCTCAGCTATTTTGTATAGTCCGTGATCTATCTGGGGTTGTTTGCAGTGACAGGCTTCCCCCTAGTAATTCCTGGGACCAATTTGTGGCATTTTTAAAACCCTAAATTGGAGGCCATCCGCCGGGACTTAGACTTCCAGTTAACAGCAGTAGATCAAGGAGAGACGTCCAATGCTCCACCTTGCCCAGTTACTTTGACCACTTTTCAACCTGTGACATTGTCTGAAGTGGACAGAGCCCTTGACTGCCATTGCCCCACCTCCTCCTCCCTGGACCCTTGCCTGGCCTGACTAATAAAAGCTACCAAATGGTCTGCAGCAATAATTAATGGGTCTCCCCAAGAGGGCAGGTTTCCCCATCCCTTCAAGGAGACACTCATTAGACCCATTTGGAAGCAAACTAATTTTGCAGCAGACCAAATTGGCAATTATAGGCCTGTTGCCAATATTCCTTTTATCAGCAAGGTAGTGGAGAGGGTGAAGGCGGACCAGCTTCAGGAGCTTCTGGATGAAACTGGTGCCCTTGATCCATTCCAGTCGGGCCTCAGGCTATGCCACAGTATGGAATCCGTATTGGTCACCTTGCCCGACGACCTTTTGAGGGAGGCCAACAGACACAAATGATTTTTGTTGGTCCTCCTCAGTCTTTCAGGTGCCTTTGATACTGTTGACCACGGTATAATCCTGGGGAGGCTCTCCAAGTTGGGAATTGGGGGCACTGCTTTGCTGTGGTTCTAGTCTTTTCTGGAGGACGATCCCCAGAGAGTTCAGCTGGAGATGACCTCTGCCCCTTGGTCACTTAATTGTGGGGTGCCACAGCGGTTGGTCATCTCCCCTATGCTTTTCACCATTTATATGAGGCCGTTGGGGGAGGTTGTCAGGAGGTATGGGGTTTCGTGTTATCAGTACACTGATGACACCCAGCTCTATATCTCCTTTATTCCATCTGCAATGGATGCTTTTGCGTCCCTAGATGCTTGCCTGGACACTGTACTAGAATGGTTGAGCATGAACAGACTGAGGATGAACCCGGGCAAGACAGAGGTCCTCTTGATTGGGGTGCCAGGTGTTGGCAGTTTAGGAAGCTCCCTCATTTTGGGGGGGACCCTCTCCATGCAGGCTGATGTATGGAGCTTGGGCATAGTGATGGATCCGACGTTTCCTTGGAAGCCCAGGTGGCATCAGTGGTCCATCCTGCCCATTTTCATCTTAGGTGAATCACTCAGCTCCGCACCGGCATGGCCCCTGGTGCTCTTGCTACATGGGTCCATGCACTTGGGATCTTGAGATTAGACTATTGCAATGCTCTTTACCCGGGGCTGCCCTTGAAGTTTACATGGAGGCTCTAGCTGGTGCAGAATTTGGCAGCTAGGCTAGTCATGGGGTTAAGTAAATTCCAACATATTACCCCTACACTGGCTACACTGCACTGGCTGCCAATCTGTTACCATGTTGACTTTAAGGTTTTAATGATGACATTCAAAGCCCTAAATGGTTTGGGACCTTGTTATCTGTCAGAGTGGTTCCTATTGCAAAATACTGCCCATTGTACCGGATCGTCTCAGGCAGGGCCTTTGAATGTTGCATCACTGAAGGAGGCTCAAGACTTTCTCAGTCGTGGCCTTTTGACTTTGGAATCAACTCCTGCCTGAGATGTGCTTTGCTCCTACACTGTATTTTTTCAAATAACATCTTAAGACATGGCCATATAGAACGGCTTTCCCTGGTTACTAATTTATCCTATTATTATTCAGTACTTATTCTCCCTTTTGTTGTTCCTCCTTTAATTTTTTATTTCTCATCTTCTATTGAACTGATCTGATTTAGTGATGTTTATTGTTTATTGTGGTCATTATATTGTATTGTTTATACATATTGTATACTATTTTGTACTTGGTATTTGTTAATTTTATAAACTGCCCAGAGTGGCTATGTTGCTAGATGGTGTGAAATAAATAAATAAATAAATAAATAAATAAATACTATTAGATATGGGCAGAAAACACCAAAATGGCATTTTGTTTCATTTTTTTCCTTTTGTTTCCCCCCATTTTATTTCATTTGAAATAAGTTTTTTAAAAAATATATTTTATTTTTTTCTTTATTTTTCTTTATTTTTGTTTTATTTTAACACCCCAATGCACTCGATTGGGGGGGGGGGAACATGTGGTAGTTTTAAACTTTTTTTCTGCTGCCGAAGCAAGCAGCAGTCTGGATGCCAGTGCGAGAGCCCCAAACTGGGATCCCAACCATTTTCAGAGGGTTCCTGTCACTCGCTGGAGCCCTTTTAAAATGGCCTAGTTGCCACCAGGCGGGGGCCATTTTTAAAGGGGTCTAGCCAATGACAAATGAAAAGTTTTAAAAAACCCCCACACCATTCCTCCACCCCGTCAGGCACATGGGGGGGGGAGGGAATGGCGTGGGGTTTTTAAAGCTGTTTCCCATAGGAATGCATTGCTTCAGTGCATTCCTATGGGAAAACGAAAAATGAAATGGAACAAACCGAAAATTTTTGTTTCATTTTGTTTCATTTTTATTTGAAGGGCCAGTTCATTTTTTTTGTTTCGTTAGGGAACAAAATGCAAAACAAAGTGAAAAAAAATCATTTCGTGCCCATCTCTATCTCTACTCACTATACCAAACTAGGTTCCCCCTTGGGATCTTCAACCTGTCACTCATGCATGACCGAAACTCTTACAGCCTGGTATGCTGTGTAATACCTGGTTGGTCAGCTGTGTCCATTTAGGAGGGTCACATACTGTTAACTCATACCATGAGGAAGACTAATGGGTCAGGGCCAGCACTACTCTTGGACTGAGAAGTTTTAGACCAGTGGTGTCCAAACTCCGGCCCTCCAGATGTTTTGGACCATAACTCCCACAGTCTTTTGTCATAGTCAATGCAGGCTTGGAATTCTGGGAGTTGTGGTCCAAAACATCAGGAGGGCCGGAGTTTGGACAGCCCTGCTTTAGACTGATGGAAGCAGCAGATCTGGGGTGTCTCATAACGGTCTCTTCAGGCAAGCTTTCCCTGAATGAATGGCTGCCAAGTAAGTTTATTTTACCTTACTGCATCAAATGTGTTTTTGATGTTGCTTATATTTTTGGGGTATTATAGTCACTGATCCTTTTAGTACTGCATATTCACTGTTACCACTAGCTCAAATATTGTATTTTAATTGTGTCCTTTACTCCTTTTTAAGTAGAAATGTAGGTTAAAATAGTTTAAATAACCAAATAAAATAAATTATTTTTCCATGTTTTGAACAAGAGGAATATCAGCATGAAACATCAGCATGTGAGGAAACTTACTCATTGCCAACAAATATGTTTCTGCACCCCACATAAAAAGAGAAATAAATAAAAATAGAAAAATAAAAATAAAAATAAAAATAAAAATAAGAAAGAAAGAAAGAAAGAAAGAAAGAAAGAAAGAAAGAAAGAAAGAAAGAAAAAGAAAGAAGCCACCCATTTAGAATCTAAAGCAAAATGTGGTTCATAACTATTTAGAGTAGACTGTACCAGAAGAGAATTAAACTCCTAGAAATGGTACATTCACAGCCATTGTATATGAAATAATGCCATCAGTAAATAAGATATATAATAGGAAATTTACTAACTGTTTTGTTATTCTGTGATATGTAAATCATTATTTAATTTACGACAAAATATAGATTGCACTACTAATCGATACGGAGAAGTATTTTAAACATTTAACTTCTATGTGTATAATAGATTATGCCCAGTATGCCCATAACCTTAAACAAATTCATATAGCCTGTCATGGAGAATGACATAATACAGTAATAGTTTCTAATTAAGCTACTAATAAGCAAATTCAACCATCAGTAATATAACACACTGACTGTAGTGTACATCATTGATTTCATGTATGGTGCCGGCGCCAAGAACCACTGGAAGGCACTGTTTCAGAATGTTTACACACTCATTTGCTTATGTGTTTCTAGTTCTGTGGCTTTATTATATCTGCATCTTTCTCTCTCTTTTGCTTCCAAAGAAACTGTGTATTGTGGTGCCTTTTCTAGGATGTTTAATAAAACATAAGCATTCACCAAATGCAAGGAAATACCACAAAAATCAGGGAGGGGGGGACAAGGTATGAATGAAGGAATTGTTTCAGGAGGAAGAGATGTCATCTTTGATCATTACTATTCTCAATAACTTTTTAGACTACTATTCCCAGAATCCCCCATGACCTTACTAGGAGTGTTAATCCAACCTTTCCTTTCTACTCCATCACTTTCCAGTGACTCCTTTCCACTTCCTCACCTAACAGCCAATAAAGGAAACTCATTCAGACGACGCCCAATTTGAGGATTCCAAGGAATATGCCTGTCTAAAGAATGGCCAACACCTCCAGCGGTTGCAGAAAATATCTAAAAGTGCCCCTAAAATACAAAAATACAAAAAAACCCACAGAATAAACTAGAAGTTTACTTCCTTTTTTAAAAAAAAAAATGGAAGTAATTTCCCTGAAACAGCTTTGTGATTTGCTTCAGTGGTTAAGAATTTTATCAAACATTACATATATGAGCCCTGCAGCTTAGAGATTAAACTGCAATATTTATTTTATTTATTTATTTTAGAGTAGTTTTACCCCACCTTTCTCCTTTGAAAAGGACCGAAGGCGGCTTACACTAATGAAGGAAAATATACAGTCCAATACAATTAAGATATACAGTATTTAAATAATTGGGAGTAGGGAATGGAGGGACATCTTACAGCATTAAAAGACAACAAGCCTCTGATTCAACCATGACGGATTTTGATAGGTCCTCAAGGCAGACTCAGCCTTCCATCCTTCTGTGGTCGGTAAAATGAGTACTCAGCTTTCTGGGGGGCAAAGTGTTGTTGGCGTAAACTATGTTGTAACCTACCCAGAGAGGGTTTTAGTACTACAGAGTGATATAAAAGCATACAACAACAACACATGTATGTATGAAAACCATGTGGCACTTCTCCTTGATACTTAGTGTTTCAGCTGGAGACAAGTGACTGATTTTCAACAAAGTTAGAATCACCATGAGGGACATTTTAAAGGAGATACTACTCATGTGAAACTGCCCCTCGTTCTTCAAATGGACGTCGTATGAAGTGGTGGGTGCCAGTTTCACATGGGGATTTAGGCAACCCAGGCTATGTTTTCAATGTAACTTGCATTTTTTTTTAAAAAAGGGGGGGTACTCTAAAAATTGGAAACTTGTATTTCTTCAAAGCATGAGGCCAGATCTTCAATAGCGTTTTTCATTCTCCAAAATTCAGCTTCAGCCAAGACTTTTTAAAAGGCTATTATCAGGATTACATCACTAAAACTTGAAATTCCAGAGAGCTTGGATGTCAACATTTATATGACTACTACTGTACCAGACATCCTGAATTATAATGAATCCAGGGCAGCTTAATGCTTAATACATCTTTGTGGATATGCCTAGCAGCTACCAAAAGATGATTAATTCTCATAAACTGACTTGGCATTACACAACGGAAGCGAATCTCATCCTATATTTGGAATAAAAACCCACACTCATGGTGGGTGTGCCTGCCTTTATCATGACGTAAATCTACAGTGAAGCAAAAGCATGAACGGAAACATAAATATGCCAAGCAGGGCAAAGCACCAAAGGGAGGATGGAAACTGCTTTTTAAAGCTCTGTGAAAATCCTTGCCTTGCCTTTATGCCTGGGAATATAATTTGTTAGGGATGGAACACTGCCAATTGTTTAGAACAAACCAAACGATCCAAGCATGTAGGGGTGATGGCAATGTCAACAAGTAGGATGATTCTATTTATTTTCTCCCGTTTCATGGTTCTCAAACTTGTTGATGTCTGGGACTTGGTTCAAACCAGAGATGGACGTCTTCTTCCCCTCCCTTGATAACATATCTTCTCTCTGCTCCCAAGATAAGAGTAGGGCCCCTTCCTTGCGGCTGCAAAGTAGTATGTTGGGAGTTCAATCCCCTAGAGTGCCAGTCTGTAGAGTCATGGGAAAGCTGCATAATCCCGGGGCACTCCGCGAAGAAGAGAATAATGAACTACTTTTGTGTGTTCTCTACCTAGCAGCTGTGAAATGGATTGCCATAACATTACAGAACACAAGACATATGTTCTCCTCTTGAGAACCAGTGCGCCGTAGTGGATGAAGTGACAGAGCACCACTTGGAAGAGCTGTGTTCTCAACCATGCAACCTTACTAGTGGGGGGAAGTTTACACTGGTAAAACTACAGTACTTGTTAAACATCTAACATACAGTTAAAACCCTTTTAGGAACACTGCAAGTTGGATGAAACTGGGTAGCACATAACACAGAGATTCTCCTCCTGCTTCAGTAATGATTTATAGGTAGAACTGTGCTGTCTAAGCAACAGTAATGCTTCCAGAAGAGTAATGCTTTAGCTCTGCCTACTTTGACAGACTTGATCCAGTGTGGGGTTTTATTTTGTTTTTAGTTTTGGCTGTACTGTAGTGGCATTTCTTTAACGAGGATGTCACAGCAAACTGTCACAAGCAAACACAATCTGAATGGCAAAAAATAAATTATAGAAATCTATATTGGGGGTAATGGTTAAAAGGCTAAGAACAAAACCCTCAAAGATTATGTGAAGATTCTCAGACACCCAGGTGAGTTTATCTGGAAGTTGAGTCATGGCAATCTCTTTTCTTGAGAGATTGAAAGACTGAAACATTTTGCTACTCATCCAAGCAGCTTTGTCAGTCTCAGGAACGTTAGTGGCAAGTCCTCCATTTTATAGTTCACTTTGATTTCAAACCACCCTGGTATGAATAGGCTCATAAGCTGGACAAAGGCCTGAATATACTTGTTAGGTGGGCAATAGTCTGAATAGGTTCATAGGTTGACCATGATCTGAATAGGCTTGCAAGGTGGACAAAGACCTAGGGTGTGTGAAAGTTCCACCTATGCAACCTTTCTCAGGGTCTAGATGCCCTGAGCACATCTGATCTTGACTGATCTCGGAAGCTAAGCAGGGTCGGCCCCGGTCAGTACTTGGATGGGCAACCACCAGGGAATACCAGGTGCTGTAGGCGCCTGGAATAGGAACTGGCAAACCACTCCAGTATTCCTGCCAAGAAAACTCCATGGACATGGGGTCACGAAGAGTTGGGCATGACTGTAATGACACAACACACATTGACTGTCTCTTCTTTATGGTCACTTTGATAAGACAAGATGTTAAAAGTTCAGACAGAGTTTCAAGGAAAGTGGAAGTGGTGAAGTACAATCTTAAATCCTTATACAGTAGTCCACACTCTACATGATGCCTTGGGGTATAATGGAGAGGGCAGACTGCAGACAATAAAACAATGCTCATTAAACAATGTGAGAGGCAATTGTGGTGTAGCAGACAATGTGTCACATTAGAATTCACTGCTCAGCCCTGTAAACTCAGAGGCAGGCAGCAATGGCAAACCACTCCTTGGAATCTCAAGCACCTTGAAACCCCTTTTAGAGTTGCAAAGAGCCAGAAGCAACATGATGGCACATAACAACAGTAGGTAAAACAGTGATGCTATATTTCACTGCTGGTGGCACAAAGTCTCCCTGGAAACTTTGTGCCATCTATCTCAGACAATACTTTTGCCATCTATCTCAGACAATACTTAGACCAGTGAGTCCCATACCCATGGCCCCAAATGTGCTTGGACTACAACTACCAGAGATCCCGAACATTGATCTGTGTCACCTAGGGCTTCAGGAAGTTAATTATCAAGAGCAGATGGGATCTCAAGTTGAGGAGTTAATGGCTTAGACAATGGAACACAACAAATTGTGGTTTTAGAAACCAGAAAATCTGTTATGAAGCCAAGCATGTGAGAAAGAAAGGAAGGGGAAGAGGGCTTTTGCTTATACCTTCATGACACACTGATGTTCTTTTACTTAACACATCATTCTATGAAGTATAATGAAATCACTGAACACTAGAACTACACCACGCTTTACAGTTTCTTTTCTAGCACATGGAGCCGATCAGGGTATTACAGTGGTTTGTAAACTGTGTGCCAGAATTCCTAGAGGTTTCTCATGGAGAAAGTCAGTACCTGTAGAGCAGTGGTTCTCAAAGTTGGGATCTGAAGATGTTCTTGGACTAGAACTCCCAGAAGGCTTTACCACTACTAGGTGGGGCTAGCCAGGTTTTCTGGGAGCTGTAGTCAAAGAACATCTGGGGTACCAAAGTTGAGAGCCACTGCTTGTATAGGACAGTTTTTCTAAAAGACTTGTGGAGCACCATTATCAATTGTCCTCTGTAACATAGCTGAAATGAGGTATAGTACTTGCATTCTTATGCTAACAGTTTCCGTTAAATCTTAGTCAATTCATTATATGCCCCAGAATGCTCTGCAATGAACAGAATTTATCAGGCAGAAAAGTCAGTATAAAAGAGGTAAAAAGATTAGGTGGGTGTGTACATTTGTGATTTTTGACTGCAGCTCCCAGAATTCTACAAAATTCACCAGGGCAGAATTCTCAGACTTACAGTCTACCTACATTGCTTCCCTTCATTGCTGATGCTCCCACTATTGGATGCCATTTCTGGCCTTCTAATTTACCTCTCTCTCTCTCTCTCTCTCTTAAACTAAAGAAAGTTATAATGATGCTTCCACAGAGACACAGTCTTCCAGGAGGTGCCCTCTGGTCAGTTGTAGTCTGGTTGCTCACTTGGTTTTACAGATGGATACCTCTTGAACGATGATTCCCAAGAACCAGCACAGCAGTTTTCTTCTTTAAGACAAATTACCATATTTTCTCATGTATAGGGCACTATTTTCTCCAAGAAACTATGACACAAGCAATTAAGGGGGGAGTCGCATACATGGAAATAAACCTTTCCCGAGGGGTGGGGGCGGGGAAGAAGCCGAACTGGCCTTGTAGTTTCCCTTCTTTTTTTTTTGGCAGCTCTTTCCCATCAGTTTGGGTTCTCCTACAACACACACACACACACACACACACACACAAAACACTTCTTAATGGGCTGCTCAACCCCTGAGGATTTCCCCGCAGAAACGGCAAAGATGGCTCAGATTTCTGGAAAATCAAACAAAAACCAAAGCGGAGAGGTGTTTTGGAAATGCAGAGGGCAAAAGGAAAGGGGAAACAATGGTGTGTATGTTATGGGGGGGGGGGGAGAGGAGAACCCAAACTGGAGGGGAAACCAGAGTGGGGCAGCTCATTCACTGACATCAGTTTCACACAACACACACACACACACACACACACACACACACACACACACAGAGAGAGAGAGAGAGAGAGAGAGAGAGAGAGAGAGAGAGAGAGAGA
>JAHTLZ010000348.1:7040852-7057594 GCA_023846285.1 Phrynocephalus versicolor
TCTTCTTCTTCTTCTTCTTCTTCTTCTTCTTCTTCTTCTTCTTCTTCTTCTTCTTCTTCTTCTTCTTCTTCTTCAATGTGTTTGTTGAGTCATTCACTGTTGCTCCCAGATTTTCTCTCCTTGTTTAGTCACTGCCAGCTCAGACTACACCAGTGTATGTAGAAAAATTGGCATTTGGGGACCAATGTTTATCTCTTTACTTTTACTTACTGTACATGCAATCTTACTCGTCACTTTAAATATCCATTCCCCCAGTTTACTTCGATCCTCTGAGAGCTCTTTACAATCTATTTTTCTTCTAACCACCATAAATAATTTGGTGTTGTCAACAACGTGGCCACTTCACTCCTAATCTCTAATTAACGAGGATCTTAAAAACCACTGATTCTAATATACAGCTGGGTGAATGGGTTGGTGGCACTGTTTACAGCTCTTTGATAGAGCGACCACTTATCCCTTATCTCTCATTTCTGTTTTATAATCTGTTATCAGTCCAATTTTTTCTTCTTTCCACTTTATGATTGTTACGTTGCTGAGGAAGTCTGTGGTGTGGAACCTTGCCAAATGTCTTTTGAAGCCCAATTAAAAATCATGTGTACCAGATCACTGGTGGCTACACATGTACTGAGAAACAGAAAGACCCCCCAAAAAATTCATGAGAGAGGAGGACGTCTACTTAAAGAAGCCATACTGATTCTTCTTCAATGGGGCTTGCCTTTCTATAGGCCTGTCAGTGGTTGTTTTTTTTTTAAAATAACACTGCTCATCATTTATACAGCACAGATGATAACAATGGCAAGCAATTTTATACACCTCTTTTTAAAAACTGGTGCTATATGGCACATTGTCCTATTCTCTGGTAAAAAGAGAGATACTGGGAATGTAGCACTTATTTCTGATAAAAAGTCAGCATTGTCACATTCAAGGTATTGGAAAACTATCAGAAGCATGACATTTGGACTAGAGATTTGCTTATCTTTAATTTGTCAAGAAAATCTAGGAATCCCTTTTATGTTGCCACTATTTACCTCAGCCAGTCAAATTCACTTCCTTGAAAACAGTGAAAGCAAACAAAAAGTATTAACTTACTTCCTCTACCATCTCCTTCTCTTCTTGTAATACTCTTTTGTTCTTCAGTGATCCAAATGCGTCCCTAGCTGGTGTCTTCCTACCAGTGACTGAGGACAATTCTTTATTGGTTTCAAAACTCTTAGGCTGTGGTCACACATGGGTTTCGATCCTGATCTTCTGAAGGTCCGGCTTTTCCTCTTCTTCCCATCACGTGATTTAAATGTGGGAGAAGAGGTCTCACGTCAAAATCTGGTTTTTCAATTTTAAAGTGCAGTTCAGCCCCCTTGGCCAGCAGGTGGCGCTAGCACTTGAAAAAAACCGAAGACTTTTCTGTGGGGAATTTAATTCTGTGTCGGACTTCCTGTTACTCCGATATGCAGGCAAATTAAAAAAACAGCACCGATCGGCCCCAGGAACAGCTGGTGGGTGCTATGCAAAAATAAAAATAAAAAGAAACCCGGATCATCAGCGCGGTCCCATGGCGTCTGCCTCCTTAAAAGCCGGATTTCAAAAGCGAGGCAAAAATTCCCCAGCCTGGAAGGTAGGTCACAGAAACCTCGGTTAAGGGAGAATTACCGGGTTTTCTTTTTCCTTTTTTTTCAAAAAGCTGGGTGGCCATGAGGACGGTATTTTGGGGCATGATTTATTTAGTAATTTAAACTCTCTTTAAAGGGACATGTGACCGAGCCCTTAGTGATGCCGCAGCCAGACTACTGACTGGGTTGGTTACAGAGATCATTTAGCCCAGGCATGTCCAAACTTCGGCCCTCCAGATGTTTTGGACCACAACTCCCACAGTCCTTTGCCATTGGAAATACAGGCTTAGAATTCTGGGAGTTGTGGTCCAAAACATCAGGAGGGCCGAAGTTTGGACATACCTCATTTAGCCCCTCTCTTACAGCAGCTCCACTGGCTGCCAATCTCATTCTGGTCATAATTCAAAGTGCTAGTTTTAACCTATAAAGCCCTGAACAACTAGGGCCCAAGCTATCTAAAAGACCACATCTTCCTCTATGAGCCTGCCTGGGCTTTAAGATAACCAGGGGAGGCCTTTCTCTTGGTCCCAACACCCTCACAGGTACTCTTGGTGGGGACAGAGGAGAGAGCCTCCTCTGTTGCTACTCTCAGGCTCTGGAACTCCTTCCCATAGGATGCTAGGTTGGCCCCATCTCCGTTGTCTTTCTGCAAGCAGGCAAAGATCTTTTTTTTTCTGTCAGACCTTCTTTTAGTAACTGATGGTCAGTCACACTGTCCAGTTTGCCCCATGGTAGGAGAACTCAGGTTATGGCTATGACTTCAGAACTAGCTTGGCACCTGTGCCTCCCAGTACCCCAATCTTCCTAGACCTAGCAGTGCTTCCAAGGAGCCTTCACATCTACAAGGCACTTTGAACCAGAGGTAGAGCTACTACTACCCACAAGGTAGAGCTGCTACTACACCCAAACAAAACCTTGTAGGTATTCTGAGGCAAGGAATGGATTTAGTACTATAATCTCTCTGAGTTAAAAAAAAAAAGGCTGTTTGTTGGAGAGTGTTTATCAAATTGGTACAGCATGGAACCCACTAACTGAAGAGGTGGTGATTGCTCCAACACTGGAGGCATTCAAGAGAAATCTGGACAACCACCTGAAAGATACCCTTTGATTTGGATTCCTGCATGGAGCAGGGGGGTGGACTTGATGGCCTTGAAAGCCCCTTCCAAGATCACTATTCTATGAGTCTATGAACAAAATGAAAAGAAAGAAGGGGGAAAAGAAAAAAAAAGTCTGAAAGATTCTTAAAGCAAAAAGTAGTATTGAGACAAAGCTAGAGCAATTAAAAGGACACATCGAATGTAAAAAAGCTAAACTATTGTCCTTAATACTCTCAGACTAGCATGGAACTCAGCATGGTGTTGAGGCACTCACAAAGAGCAGCCCCCGGCCCACACACACACACACACACAGAGATCAGGACAGCAGCCAAACACAAAAACATTATAAGGACAATACTAAGCCAACTAAAAATAACTTTATACTTTGTTCTTTTTCTGTATGCTAATTAAGGCTGATGGATTGATTGATTGAATAACTTTATACTTTAATTTACTTTCCAAGGTAACCAGCAATCATTCTTCCTCAAATGTTTGAGAACGCAAGAGCATCTTTGGTTTCCGTTCCTCTCCTGAAATCATTCCCCCACCACCACCATTAACACTGAACCAAGAGGCGAGTTAGACACAGCCCTGGAGGCCTATCTCAGGAGATCTTCTGCAGATGTCATGTCACCCTTCCTTGCCAGTATACAAAGGCCTGTTTTTCTCAGAACTAACTTCTTTCCCAGACAAACACAGACTGACCTGATCTTTCAGGTTGGATCCCATGTCCCTCGTCCCCCTATTCTATCTCTTTCTTCACAGTAACATTGCTACATTTTCTAGCAGTGGGCCAGCTGCAAAAGTAGCTACTGAGTCTTCCAGAATTTGCTCAGTTTAAAATACTTTATTTCTTAAAATGATGTACTAACCAAGGCCTTAAGCATGTTGAAAAACACAGATTCATCCACAAAAAGGAAAGAAACCCACAAGACAAGACCATATTTGTAGCCCCAGACTGCAGATGGGTAGAGGTCATGGATAGAGATGGGCACGACCAGGAAAAATGACGTTTCGAGTTGTCGTGTGTCGGAGCCGGCCCGTTTCGGCTCGTTTCCGTTCTTCGCGAAATTTCTCAAAAATTTGTCGTTTCGTTTGTCGTTTTTTTGTCTGTCATTAGTACTGGTTTGGGGGGGTGGGCTCCTGGAAGCACCTCTCTGGGGTGGGTGCCTCCTCTGGCCCGCTACAAAGGGAAAGCGGGCTCCTGGAGGCACCTGGGGTGGGTGCATCCTCTGGCCCGCTATGAAGGGAAAGCGGGCTCCTGGAGGCACCTCTCTGGGGTGGGTGCCTGATCTGGCCCGCTACAAAAGGGTACGCATAGCCAATTGGATATGCATACCAAGTTGCAGTGGCAGGCAGAGGCACCTCTTTTGGGTGCCTCTACTCTGACTCACTAAGAAGGACAGCATACTGGCATACTGCCCTGTGCCCTCTGGGTGCTCTATGGCTCACCAAGAAGGGAAGTGTACTTGCGTGTAGTGCAATGCGAGTACACAGATCTGGCTTAGGGTTAGGGTTAGCGCAAGGGCTAGGTTTAGGGTTACGGGTAAGGTTACGGTGAGTTCGTGGGGTGCACCTCTGGGTGCCTCTCTGACCCACTAAGAAGGACAGTGTACTGGCGTATGGGTTAGGCTTAGGGTTAGGGTTCAGGTTCGGGTTAGGGTTAGTGGGCTTTTTATGCCCGACTGGCACATCCCAGAAGTCTTGGTCAAAACCTGGTCAATTGGCCATGCAATTGGTGGAATGGCTCCAAAAATTTGCATGGTCCACTCCCATGGCCAGCCCATCATTGCGCAGGTGTAAAAAAAATAAAATAAAAATAAAATAAAATAAAACCAATGGAGACGTTTTGTTGCAAGAAAAACCCACTGCTGCTACTGTAAAAATTCAGGCAGTTTTAAAATAGCTATTTTCGCATGTTTCTGTGGTGCTTTGGTGTGTTTTTGGACCACGATTTCAAAATAAATATTGCGGTCGCCCCATTTTGGATCCCCCGCCCGCACCACATGGCATGGCGAGTTGGCGAGACGACGAGGATGCCCCCCACCAGAGCAGCCCAGAACAGGAGAGGGGGGAGGCCGGGGACCCCCCCCCCAAGAAACCACCCCTCTGGTAGGTGCACTCACTCAGGCAGGCATATTTTCGTCTGCTTTTTTGGCCGGGAATCGGGTTTTTTTTTATTTTTAAAACTTTTTTTTCTGTGCTGCTTGGCATCGCGCGATCGCTGCGATGCCAGGAACGACAACGACAAATCAGACCCAATTTTTCTTATATCGGTTCGAGTTCGAGTTCTGGCGGAGTAATTGTCGTTCTTCGTTCCGTTACGTAACGGAAACGAGGAACGGAAATGGAAACGAGAATTTCGCCAAGTCGTGCCCATGTCTAGTCATGGAGGTTGAAACAATGGCTTATCTAAGGACAGCTGGAGAGTTCATGGCAATAGGAATATTTGAATTGAGTCCTGCCACTTGGAAACTGGTGAATACATACTGTACCACACCAGCTTTCTGGCTGAACATCTAGCCTAAATAGCTCATCCCTACATCTTCACATAAACCAGAAATGTCCAAAGTCTGGCCCAGGGGCCAAATGTGGCCCGTTTTAAAATTCTGAGTATCCCTCAGCCTTTTCTCCCTGCTGGCTCAGCCTGTCACTCATCCCCACCGGCCACCCCCTCCCTGTGCCACCTAGAAATGTCTTTTTACAGTTTTATGGTTTGTCTGCCCTCCCTTTTTCCCTGTGTCCCCCCCCCCCCCCAGCCACCTGCCCTGCCTACCCACCCGGCTCCATCGCTGTAGTTTCTTCAGCATCTCCTTGCAAGGGAGAGCAGCGTATGCGAGCAGCGGTGCATCCTGGGTGTGCGTGGGCCAATTCCCAGGCCACGCAACAGCTGTTGGGCCCTTGGGTTCCTTGAAACCAGAGTGTTTGCGGCTGCTGCAGACATGCACACATCCATGTCCTTTCTCCTCCCTTCAGGCTGAATGGTCAGCCCCCACACATTTCCACCTCACAAAATCTGGCCCTCCTTGCAAAAAGTTTGGACACCCCTGACATAAACGATCAAGGGGCATTTAAAGAGAATTCAGTTTCAGTTTCCACACATTACAGAAAAAAGAGACTGCAATGGTAGGTTTGCAAAGTCCTTCATTGTTCCATTAGGATCCTTCATGTTCATTCTATCCAAACACTTTTCATATGATGATGTCTTACCTTTCACATGACTTCTCCCATCTTCCAGCAGTGGTATTACTATAGTGCTGTTTACATTCCCTGGTGATCTCACGGCTGTGTAGACCACAGGTACTGACTGTACCACCACCGGAATACGGTGTACATGACTCATTTTGTTTGTCTGTAGGTTCATGGGGCTTGAAGGAGGTACTGGATGGATAACGTGCAAAAACTGCTGCCCTCCAACACCTGAGGCAGATGCGACAAGTGGGCCTGGAGTTAATACTGATGGTGCAGAAGCTGCTGAAGATACTGATGTTATTACTGTTGGGGATGAAGCTGGTCGACTAGAAGATGTTGAAGTAGAAGAAGGAGAAGATGCTGATGCAGTGATGGATACTGGTGAAGATGAAGCAGCAATCGGGGATGATCGGGCTTTGTTTATTGATAAGTCCACTGGCTCAGTTTGTGTTTGGAAATGGTCTGCAGACAAGGAGTCTTCTTCTGGATCTGCCTTCATGCTGTTCAGTAAGAGGGGTACAGCTTCCATATCTGGGTAACTATGAGCGTTTGGAGACTATGGAGAAAAGAAAAGGAAAGCAGGTGATTACCATTTGGGAGCTGTTGTTTAACACAATAAAATAAAAGTACACAGTTGGTAATTTAAATATGTTCACTGGCAACAAGAGGCAGAGATGCAAGGAAAACAGGTTAGTTAAGGAGACCAGTTCCAAGTGATCACGGTGAATGCTCAGGTTCATAAGACTCGGGAGGGCTCACCCTGAATGATGAATTGCTGGAACCCATTTTATTTATTTATTTATTTATTTATTTTTTTACCCCAACTTTCTCCTCCGACAACATTTCCAGTAGGCCAAGGGGTCAACCGTGCCCCATCATGAATGAAGTGAAGTGTCCAGTGAGGCTACAGTTGTTTGCAATCTTCTTTTTCTCAGAATATACATCCCATGTGGAATGTAAAAAGAGCAAGGCCAGCTCATCCTATTGGTAAAGATGTTGAAAATAAAGTAATATAACAGTGCCTTTCCTCCTGCTGCTTACTTAATGGCTACCAAGCTGCAAGAAAAATGGTGATCCAGCCCTGCCTATGGCTCCTGGAGTCAGAAGCCATTATCTACATTTCTGAACAAATGGGATTTCATCTTGCACATAAAACAAATAAACCATATATGAACCAGTCCTTACTGTTATCCAAAAATCACCAGAAAGTATTCATTATCTGAATTCTTTCACGTAACTCCATAAGAACAAAACATTTTTGGCAGTATAAGTATTCTCGCTAATATTTTCTGAATATTTCAAATGAACTAAACCATGGTCAACTTATTTGTCAGGAATGTGCCTCTATCCAGAAGTTCCAAAAAGTCATCAATAAAGGAAGTCACTGTTTTCTTGTGCTACCTTCCTGTAGAAAAGTGATCTTTTAGAAATCAAGGCATTTTTGTGGCCCTGTTGCAAATATACTCTTACCCCACTGACCAGTTGTTTTCATGCAATTTTACTCCATCTCTAGATCATGCTCCAATATTAATCACACCCTCACAGTCAGTGCGAAACCAGACTCCTTCTTTATTTTTGTTATGACACATTACAACTGGTGCACCTCAACCCTGGGCAATTGTTCTGCAAGAATGTAAGACATTCCAGAAAGAATGTGAGGCAATGTTTTCATGAGAGAAAAACACAAATTAAGGCTGCAGTCACAACCCACTTAAAACTCCACAGATCAGATCTTCTCCACAGTACAACACCTACATGATGTACCAAAGCTAACAAAGATAGCATGAGACAGAAAGCAGTTTACCAAGGAGCTGAAAGCAGTAAGATATATGTATTCTTGCATCCCCCCCCCACCATAACCCATTTGACTATCATCTCCTATCAACCAGGAATGCTTTAAAAATATTTTTTAAAAAACATGTCTGATCTGAGATGGCAGAAACAAAAAGAAATGAATACACATAGGGCTGGGAAACTTTTAGGTTTGTCTTACAACTTCCAAGAACCATGCCAGCTACTTGTATAGTCCAAAACAACTGGAGAGTACCTTTTATTTTATTTTATTTTATTTTATTTTATTTTAGCAATTCTGAGATGTATAGTCCCAGAAGTCCAGAAGCCCCGAGACAAACTTCTGGGATGGGGAAAGGAGAAGGAAGGTGGCAAAAGAGAGGTCTTCTCAACACAACTGAGCTGACTGCTTCACTACATGGGCTTTGCCCAGGAAACAGAAAAGGACCCACACATTTCAGTGGCACTGTTTGCTGGGAGTCTCCACACTGCTGCACGAGAAGGACAGTCTGGCTACCCATTAGACCCTATGGGGGACAGCAAACATTGTTTTTCAGCAATGAGGCACTCACTGCATCACAAAACACTGTACCAAGGTATTTCTGCCTTCACTTACTAGTCCTGGAAACAGAGACAAATTTATGACACTTGCAGTATTTTTCTGCTCTCTTGGGTATGGCAGATTCCGAGAAGAAGGGGGAAAGCCCAAGATTCATAAATTATCATTACTGGGTCAAAAAATTAAGATGAGCATATCAACCATATCTGTAACTAGACAGATTTAAGTCTGATCCCCCCCCCCCCAGACAAAGCTTCAGCTACTCCTCATGTTGGCATATGCTTCTTATGCCCAAATTACTTTGCAGTGCAAATTAGTACTGTCAAGCCTGAATATATTACAAATTAAAGGGGAGAAATTTATACTTCTTTCTTTCTACACAGAAAATAATATCTTTACTTTGAGTTTATACATAATTGCATATTATAGACTTGCAATTTTAATGGGATAAAACTGAATGCTGTGAAATGCAGCTGTTTTACTAAAATGATTTAGTGTCTCATGAATTGGCTTCAATAAATCTAACTCTTTATGACCTAGAGAGAGATAATAAGATTATATTCAAAGAAAAGCAGCAAAGAAAGGCGGAAAAAGCAAGCGTCTCTTCAGTACTATAATATGGTTGTCTGTGGGCCTACTGACCTGCTACTTTGTGTGGGGAAATCACCACATGCTGTGAGTTTCTTCTTCTTTGGGAAGAAAACATAAAAGATCATGTTCAACTGCTCTTACAACTCAAGTTTACTGTGCATCAAGCAAAGAGGCTTTCCTCAAGTCAACCACTGAATATACTAGACATATTCACATCTTGTTTTATGAATTTAGCAGTGCAAGCCTAGCCGTGTCTGCTTAAAAGCCAAGGACAAGTTCAGTGGGACCTTGTCCCAGAAGAGTAAATATAACAACAGTCTCCTGCGTTTCACCAAACAGCCCTTACAGAAGCCACATGCTATATTTTCAAAATGAAGTCTTCAGTTAAGCAACCAGCACAGATAGGCTGTACTTAAATGCAACTGACCTGATTAATTAAGCTGGCATTTACAAAGTTAGAAGCTTGCTGACATTCACAGAACAACAGTGTAGGACTCAGCCAAGTACTATATTCTGCAACTGGACATTCCCTCTGAAAAGCTTAATCACCAGCACTTAGCTTATAAAACACCCAAGACGTTTTAGTGCTTTACTAGCTGCTGTTGATGTTGATGGCTCACTATGTCACTTTTCCTAATTTGTTTGCCATTGTCTCCATTTTAACCAGACTGGCCATTAAGAAGCATGTTAATTTGTTTATTAGTATTGATCACTATTGGGGAAAACTAGTAACTTTGCATGCTTGCTTAATGCTTTTAGTCCAAGAGTAGCTTTAGGATCCAGAGGGACTTTCATGGGCTACAGTGACTGCTTACTTTCCCCCCACTAACTTATTAACAAAATCTGTTTTCCCAGGCTTGAGACAAGTCATTTCTCTTTCTGCCTGTTCCAGTTTCCATTGTTGGTTTGTTTGCTTCTTCTCTTCTTTCCTGACCTCTGAGGAGTGCAAACAAGAAACCACCTTGCTCCTGACTCTACTTTTGCCAAGTACCTCAGGCTGAATTTTTTCCCTTTAAATCTTTTACTCTTTTGACTGTAACTTAAAATAAACTATAAGGAAAGATGTTTCCTTTTTCTACCTTAAGCTAGTTGCAAAGTAGTTTCTTACATGCAAGGAGATTGGGATGGAGACTGGGTTTTGTTGTTGTTGTTGTTGTTGGTTTGTTTGTTTGTTTGTTTGTTTGTTTGTTTGTTTTGCTATTTCTTTCTGTAAGTGAGTAACCCAGCCTATATGTATGTATATACAGTACAAGAATATTTGAATTGTGTAATTTAGATTGGAACTTATCTAACTGACACTTTACTCTTTTTCCTGTACTGTAGCTTGTTAATTTTGGTGTATTATACTCTGCTAACAAAAGAAAACAACCAAATTCCCAAAATCTGCAACAATCATATGTAACATTTTGATGTCATCTTCAAAATGGCAAAGACTGCTACAGGGAGTCACATTAACAGTGGTAGATGAGAAAAAAAACTGAAAGAACAAACAATAAGGCAAAGAGGAAAGGAACTTTGTCCTGTGCCAAAGAGCAACTAACAAGAGAGCATTTTTGCAAAAAGAAGACAAGCACCAAATGCAGGTGCTTTTCAAGATGAAAACATAGACTGTAGAAAACTGTGAAAGAAATTTCAACCCACTATTGTAAGATAGTTATGGTAGCTAGTTTACAAAATTATTTAGCTTGGATGAGGAAAATCTTGAGTGTTTTGGTGAATAATACAAAATGACAACTTTTCATAAGGTTTCATTGTCTTATGTATGATGCTTGTAGAACGACACCAGGCAAAAGAGGAAGGGAAACCTTCAATGGAGCCTTATATAGGTGCCTAGCCGGATGGACCACATGGTCCACAATTTGAATGTCACATCCAGTGCAGGGAGGCAAAGGGGCCCTTCCCAGCAATGAATGGCTATTTGGAGCAGCCATTGTTTTAAGAATGAGCCTTGTAATTTACACTGAGTTTTATGTGTTGATTAATCAACCAAGGCTTTATTTGATTAATTAGATGGGAGACTTATTTAGTGGAATAAGAGCTAATACTTTCTTCACTTATTGCAACTAATTATACATTCCATTACTGTAATGGAGAAATCATTTAAATAAATAAACAAAATAGTGACCTGTAGCTTCCATTTTTATTCCATCACTTTTGCAAACGTCTCCATATACATATAATGTGTTCCTGATAATATTAAATTTATTTACATTTACATTGGTCCTGAATCTAATTGAGAAACCAACACTGAGAAACATAAATGCAGAATATTGATTAATTTACTAATTAGCAAGATTAATGGTGATTGATTAACTATTTAGCTTAATCACCCAACATTCTTTCATGTGCTGGAGTCCTAAGATAATCCATTGATCTCATCAAATAATTTTTTGTACTCAATTCTGAATGTAAAGTTTATTATAATTAGAACATAACCCACCCAATACAAGTGACCCGGCAAATATTGATGAAACACTCAACAGATTGACATTTGAAACATACCTTCACTTCAGTCCTGAAGAACAGAATTGTCTGACAATCAGCATAGCAGACCAAACTGTATATCCATTTTGTTTTACTAGAGTTCTAACTAGTATTAGGAAAAGAAGTACACCACAATCCTCCAGAATTGTGTTTCATCCTTTAGGTTTGTTTCTGACTGCTTAATTTGTGAAAATGACAGACAGTGACAACATCCATTTCAAGAATGGCAGTTTTCCTGGAGAACAGGAGCAATTTAAGTCTTTGGCCCTCTGAAAAATTCCGCAGATAAAGCAGGCTAAGCGTATAACAAAAGCCCCATGTAGATGAGCAACCCAAATCTGTTAACTCAAGAGTTTAAGTAGCAAATTTAATAATAAAATGCCAAAAAACTTGGTATTATAAGCTAAAGTCTGACTCTTGCTTTTGAACTTCCCACTATTCTGCTATTCTGTTTCTACTATATTATTTATTCAGCCAGCATGTTTTTTTCTCTGAGGAAATAATTCCTTGCTCTACAGACATTACAATCAGTAGACCAGGACTGGATACTTATTGTCAAAGAGTAAAATAAAAAGATGGGGCAGTAAGGGAATACAGTACCTGCAAAAAAAAAATATATATTTTCAAGCACTCTGAATACTGAACATCCCAGCGGCCATTTTATCTTATTTTCCCCTTGAGTAATGGACAGGAAAAGACAGAAACAATCCAAGAGGAATAACACCAGCAGATCACTGGCTGACAAGTCACCTAGGCTGTAACTCAGAACTAATGTCTGGTTTTCCCTCTATGTTCACCTCAGTATGGACACAGGAATGCAAGACTCTGCTAATAGACATGGGCATGGAGCGGTGAAATCTTCATTTCTGTTTTCGGTTTTTCATTTCCGGAAGTAACGGAAATGGTAACGGTAATTAAGCCGTTACAAATCGAACCCGAACCGAAAAAAGAAAATTTGGTCGGGTTTTTCGTTTCCATTTGTGGCATCGCAGCGATCGCGCGATGCGAAGCACAGAAAAAGTTTTTAAAATTTTTTTTAAAAAAACCCAACTCCTGGCTGAAAAAGCAGGCAAAAATATGCCTGCCCGAGGCTTTGCCACCTACCAGAGGGGTGGTTTCTGGGGGGTCCCTGGCCTTCCCCCCTCCTCTCCTGTCCTGGGCTGCTTGCACCAGGCTGGGGGGTCATCCTCGTCGTCTCGCCAATGCCATCCAGTGGGGGGTGATCCAAAATGGCGACCGCAATTTTTCTTTTAAAATCGTGGTCAAAAAACACACCAAAGCACAACAGAAACATGTGAAATTTATTTATTTTAAATGCCTGAATTTTATAGCAGCAGCAGTGGGTTTTTTATAGCAATAAAACGTCACATTGATTTTATTTTATTTTATTTATTTATTTGTTTGTTTATTAGACCTGCCCATTTGGGCTGGGCATGGGATGGGACCATGCAATTTTTTTGAACAATTCCACCAGTGGCATGGCCAGGTTTTGACGGACACTTCTGGATGTCTCGGAGGGCATAAAAAGCCGAGGCACCTTCCAGAAATCGCAGTCGGGTCTTGGATGTGGTTGAGGGAGGACTGTGGCTGCTGCTGCTGGCTATCCGATCGAGATTATTATTGGAGGAGGGAGGCCTGGGTGGAGGCTTTAGGCTTTTAAGTAAGGCAGGCAGGGAGGGAATTGATTTTATTAGAAAATAATTTCTTTGATTCCTTGCAGCTTTGTCTGGCGAAGGGAAGCAGTGAGAGTTTTTTCTTTGTTCTCTTCTCTGGCTGTTTGTGGGGAGAGAATTTTTCTGATATTGGATAAAGGGGGAGGGTCGACTAGGAGTGGGAGGTGTGGATTTATTTTAAAATATATTATATACTACCATTTATTTTCTATTTTTCCCAACTTCAATTTGCTTGCACACATACACATTTGGGGTGCAAGCCAAGAACAGAACCTCTATCCTAAGTGGAGAATATTTTACAATATTATTTAGTCCACTAATTACTTACTTCATTGTTTGTTTTTAAACTTGTTGTGTTTTGTGTGCACTTGAACACACAGACACATTCCATTTAAGTAGATCAGAAGAATTTAGAAAATTATTTTTATTTTATTCCCTGACTACAACTACTTAACTATATTGTATTTATTTACACCCCAATATCTTTTTTGGGAGGCATAATACCACTACTCTCTTTTCACTTCAGGCTTATTTTTGGGGTGTGGCTGAAGCCACCTGTCCAGCTGCTGCTGCTGCTTACATTGATATCAGCCTAATCCGTGGGGGGGAATTCACCCTACTTACCCCTACCAATTCAAGATCATTCATTGGGGGGCTGATTAAATAATAAGGCAACCAATTGCATTTGCTGCTGCTGCTGCTTTATTTTTTTGGGGAGGGGGGAATACAACACTACCCTACCTCATTGCACAAATTCCAGTGACACACCACCAGTTCAATTACAGGCAGGGAAAGCCTAATTTGCTTATACACACCCACAATTTGGGGGGGGGGGTGCAAGAAACTGAACCTCCAAAAGGGGACAATATAAATCTTTTACAATATTATTTATTCATTACTCCAGCTCATTGTTTGTTTACATACATACACTTGTTGTGTTGTGTGTGCACTTGCACACACAGGCGGACACATTCCATTTCAATGGATCAAGTTGAATTCAGAATTTAGAAAACTATTTTTATTTTATTCTCTGACTGTGTCTGCATGCACTGCAGTTTCGCTGACTGAGTGCTGAAGAAGGGAAGAGCAGTTCTTCTGGACTTCCGGTCTCGATTTAGTTTCATTTCAAATACTACCATTTGTTTTCTAGGTTTTCCTCCATTTCAGTGGATCAAGTTGAATTCCGAATTTAGAAAATTATACCAAGGGCCAGCAGGGCAACATTGAAAGCTTTTACAAAAGAACACAGTGTGAGAGTAAGCTTGTGGGTCAAAAGGATAAGTTTATTAGAATAGTTTGTTACTTAAGACAAATATAATAAGAAAATATATTTCTAATACTTTTGAGAAATAAAAAAAATGAGGAGGGTTGGCAGAGCCAGAGGGAAGGGCAGGGGGACCCCCACTAAAATAAATAGGGACACATTTTTGAAGGAAGGCACAGGAAGTAGTGCAGACAGTGATATTGCTGCCACTCCCTCTCCAAGCAGCAGCTGCACAACCAGCACCACCGGACCATCTTCTGTCACTGAGGGAAGCATGGATGACTGCATGCGATACCCATTGCCACAATGCTTTGACATGGACACACACCCCATTTATCAGGAGGAAGACAAGTACTCAGAATCAGAAACGGGCTCTTTGCATCTACATATGCCGGATTCTGAGGACCTGTTGGCAGGAACAGACGAAAGGCAGGCTTCAGGCAGTGATGGAAGGAGCAGCCCTCTTTCCACCCAGGACTGGAGTACCACCAGTGACAGCAGCAGTCAATTGTCCCAGCAAGACACAAGCCAGAGGAGTACTACCAGCAGCACAGCAGCAGCAGGCAATACCAGAGGGGGCAGTACTTTCCATAAGCCTCGTGGGTCTCTCTGGGAGCATTTTGAGAACAGCCCGGAAGACTCGAGGGTTGTGGTGTGCAAGAAATGCAGGGTGGTTGTGCAAAGGGGGAATGACCCCAAACACCTCTCCTCAAGTGCCTTGTGTAGCCACCTCATGCGAAAGCACCCTGGGACTCTGTCTGGGACAGTGTCAGGCCCTGGTTCCTCAGGGAGGAAGAGGGGTGAAGCAGGCATGGGGAAGGACTCCAGAGACAGCTCCGCTGAGAGTGGGAAGAGGCACGCAACTCTGCAGGAAGTGGTGCCGCTGTGTGGGAGATTTGTCAGCCAACGTAATAGGGCCAAGGCACAGGAGACTACCACTCGCATGGTTGGTGAAATGGTGGCCATGAACGGGTTGCCCCTCTCCTTTGTGGAGTCATCGGGCTTCAGGCACCTGATGAAGCATGTGGCTCCATGGTACGAGCCTCCATCCCGTCGAACCTTCAGCAGGTGGGTGATTCCCTCCCTTTATGAGTCCGTCAGGGACATGGTCCGGGCCCTGCTGCAGGCGGCCAGAGGAAGGAAGATTCACCTCACTTCCGACCTCTGGACCGGTGGGCACCATGGATACCTCTGTCTGACGGCTCATTGGTGGCAACCCAAGGAGGTCCTTGACACTAGGGCATCCCAAGAAGAGCTGCAGGGGGAGCCACAAGGGAGCACCCCAAGAGGGTACAGGGTGGTACTTCTCCAGGCACAAAGCATGGAGGACAGTGCCAAAGGCATCCACATTGCTGAGGTCCTCAAGACGGCACTGCGAGAGTGGGCCACGTACTCCCCCTGGTAAATGCCCTTCGCCAACGCCTAGAGCCGAGTATCCGGGAAGAAGCCGATCTTCTCTCAAAGAGCAGGGCCTTGGCAGACAGGCTGCTGACCGGCGTGGATACCCGCCTTAGCCCACTGAGGAGGGGAAAGGTGTACCAGATGGCATGCCTGTGCAACCCTCACGTCAAGGGTTCCCTGGCGGGCAGCGCTGCAGACCTAAACTCCTGGAAGACGGAGCTATGCCGTCAACTCCGCATTGCTGCCTCAAATCAGGCCCAGCCGTTCCCGAGGGCACACGGAAGCCAGAGCGATGCAGAAGAGAATTCCTTGCAAGGGTCCTCTTCCTCCTCTACTGGAGGAGTGTACACCCAGAGACCAGGTTCCTTACCAGCAGCCACTTACCTGGCCTCTGCCCTAGCCATGGCAGTCTCCTCCTCAGTGGATGCAAGGGAGGAAGAAGAACCGGACCCCGCTCTGACCATGGTGAGGGAGTACATGGCCGAGCCCCTGCAACCCCTCACCTTGGACCCACTCCACTACTGGGCCAGAAAGGCAGACATCTGGCCTGCTCTTTCGACTATGGCTTTGGACCTCTTGTCCATCCCACCCACCAGTGTCCAGAGAGAGTGTGTCTTCTCCCACATGGGAGATGTCCTGAGGCCACGCCACTCTCGACTGGACCCGGAGACCGTGGAAAGGTTGACTTTCATCCACTTCAACCTTTCCACGTTGGGATTACCCCAACACTCCAAGACCTAGGTCCACAGTCGTTCTTCCATCGGTTCCTTCCAAACAGGCCTCCCTTGCTCTAACATGCACTACCAGAGCAACACTTATGCCTGCCTGCCTGCAATTATGCCTGCCTCCCAGCTTGGCTTCCTCCCTGCAAGCCCAACTTCCTGCCAGCCAGCCAGCCTGCCTGTCTGCCTACCAGCCTACCTGCCTGGCTGGCCCTGTGCCTACCTGGCTAACTGCCTGCTTGCCTGCCTGCCTGCCTGCCTGCCTGTCTGCCTTCCTACATTCCCACTCAATTTGAAGGGTTCGATTATTGCCCAATTTTTCTAGGCCTTGCCTGGCTCAAAACCAGGGAGGACCACTCAA
>JAHTLZ010000348.1:7059337-7074041 GCA_023846285.1 Phrynocephalus versicolor
TCCCTGCCGTTCTGGCTTCGTGGCTTTGCTGCGTGCGTGCGTAGACTGTGTCTCCACTGGGCAGTCAAAACTCTGGCTTTGTGGCCTCCAAAACTCTGGCTTTGTGGCCTCCAGAGCTCTGGCTTTGTGGCTTTGCTGCGTGGACTGTGTCTCCACTTGGCAGGCAAAACTCTGGCTTGGTGGCCTCCAAAGTAGGCGGCTGAAAGAATCCCTCCCCGAACTTCCCTGCCATTCTGGCTTCGTGGCTTTGCTGCGTGGACTGTCATGAATCGGGCTCAGCTGCCTGCACCCCAACCGTTCAAGGCAGCAGGTCCAACCCCACCACCCGTCCTTCCTGCTCTCTGAATGGCTGCCTTTGCCAATCAGTTCTTGAAAAACCAGTGGTCCCTTTTGCTGGCAGCCCCAGGGGGGGGGTCATTTTCTTCCCAGGTGGCCCTTCTTGTAAGTCTGCTCCCAATGAAAACAGTTACAGGGCAGAGGGGGGCTGGGGTGGTCCGCTGAAAGCAGACAAGAGCAGCTGAAGGTGGGCACACATGTCCGGATCATGCTGAGCGGGAGGGAAGCCTCTGCCCATGGCCGCCTGAGACAACACCGAGGCCACTTCCGACAACACAGCAGGGAAGCCGGACGGGGTGGAGGGCAGCGGAGGGTCTCTGCCCTGGAGATGGGCATGGAACTGTGCCACGTGGTCAAGAAGGGAGAAGGTCTGCTCCATGAGCGAACCGGGCTCCGCGGTCGTCGTGCTGGGGCCAAGAATCTGAGGCAAAGGCCAAACCTTCCCAGGCAAAGGCTCGGCAGGCGGCTCGGCTGGGCCGCGCTGGTATGGCGTTTCCAGGGTGTTCCCACCGGGTGCTCCCTCTGCTCTGTCCTGAATTTGATCCTTGGGGATTCTGCCAGTCAGCTCCTTTGGATACTCCAGCTGGCGATGATTCCCCAAGAGCTTGAGGGGCACTCAACAAGATGAGTGGGGGGGGGGACAACTCTCATGCCACTACCAGACTGAATCTCTGACCGCTAGTTAACCAGGGTGGCATTTGCTTGGCTTTACAAGGAGTGTCTTGGGGAGGAGACATTGAGAGGAGTAGAGTAGACCCTCATCCAGATTTGAGAGGTAGAGGGAAATGGGCTGGATAAAGGCTTCAAAAAACAAACAAAACAAAAGTATAACAGGCAGCCAGACCAAGTAGGGTGGCCAGTTCAGTCAGTGTTGACAAAGAGAAAAAAAGAATATTGCATTCTGCCCACTTTGTTTGCTTTATTGCATAGGATGCAGTCTTATGCTATGATATATTTATTAAATATATTATTCATCACCCAGTTTGAAGTGTTTTTCGCCTGCTCTGGGTCATTGCGGGACGCCGCCATGCTCTGGGATGTCAAATCGCGCTAAATCATGGTAGAAACGACAAACAACGAACGAAACGTCAAAACGACAAATTTTTCAAAAAATTCGCGACAAACGGAAACGGAACAAAACGGACCCGTTCCAACAAATGAAAAATCGAAAAGTCATTTTTTCTGGTCGTGCCCATCTCTATTTGCTAATTGTGTTCTTGAAGGTTAGAACAATAAATTGCAGAGGTTTTCTCCCTGCTTAGTAAGATTATGATTAAGATTATAGCTGCAGGTTCTTTGACAGATTGACAGAAATATGCAAAATACACTTTTCCCACTTTTCCTCCTGCTGCTGATTTTAAAAGCCCTGGACTTTTCACTCTTGCCCAAGAGTAAAAATAATGCTCACCTCTTTACTTATTGCTCACTGACTAGGAGGTACAGAAGAAGAGGTTATATCATCCTTCTCCTGGATAGGGCCCAGTTCCCTGCAATAGCCTCTCCAGCAGTCTCTCCCACCTGTTTCCTAGTTAAGTCCACTAGAAAAAGGGGAGAGCTCCAATTAAGAAGTCTAAGCAACCAGGGTGTTCCAACTGTCCACCCAGCTCCTCTCAGGGATGGTCAGCTGAGCGTTATCTACTGGACCCCTGCAACCCCTCCTCTCTCTCTTGCACTTGCAATATCATGGAAGGCAACACAGGGATGGAGCTGGGGCAGTGGGAATGGTCAACTTCCTTTGTCCCCAGGTAGATGCTGCCTGAAGTGGGGACTCCACTATGGTAAATATTGCAGCAGTGCAGTCTTGCTCTTTTGCTGATGACTTGCTGAGAGTCTTGCTCCAGCTGTAATCACACTCCTTTCAGCATAAAACTTCAGCTCTTCTGCAGTTTCTCTCTAGATTTCTCCCTAGATTTCTTCCTTGTCTGAGGTGGCCTTCCTTTCTTCCACATTCTCAGAACAAGCTGTCCCTTCTTGCCTATTCTCACCCCCAGCCCCGTCCCTCTTTCCATTTTCCCTCAACCTCCTCCACATTTTCTCCCAGTGAAAACTGGCTGTCAGGTCCCTTAGCAACTGACAAGCTCTCCATTTACGTGTTGGGGTTCACGTGTTGTCTCCCTTATAGGCCCCTCTAAAGAGCGGAGTGACACCCCCCCCTTTACACTCAGGTGGCCCTTTACACAGTGACCAAAAATATTGTCCTCAAATTGGAAAAATAAATATCTAAAGAAACAGAACTATAAGGCGGGACACACCCTCAAGTGCTTGTTTTCTCCTTGCCTATCTCTAAACCTGTAATATTTAAAAGACCATTTTTCACATGGAATTAAACTAGAGATTCCTGATCCAGCATCTGAACCAAGGTCTCCCTGTCATTAGTTCTGTTCAGGAAGAATAGGAACACAGGGAAAGATGGCAGGTGAAAGGAGAGAGTAATTACAGGCAAAATCAAAATTTTAAAGGTATGCCTGATGGTCCTATCTACATTTGTATGCACTTTACGATATCAATGAGATAATGAGATATGTGAAATATTTACTACGTAATGGATTTCCTTTGGTAAGGGGCTCCATCTCATGCACTTCAGCAAGTAAATCATGCTGTTAGCCCTATTCTCCCTAAAACCCTCACAATGAATGAACACAACGAAAGTGTTCTTACTCTGTGTTTAAGCTGGCTTTTTTAAACTTTTAAGGAAAGAATCTCTATAGGTTTGTAATGTTACTATAAACTATAGTATTTTATTTGTTTTACATCCTTTGGTATCCCATTTCTCACTGTATCAACCTTCTTTTTCCCTTATGAAAAAAAATGCCAGTAATTTAATTCCTGGTGTTCCTACTAAATATTTTGACAACTTGACCTTTAGATATCCTGTTGCGTAAATTAACATAATGCCTGCATTGAAAAAGTGGGTGGGAAGTCCTTGCTCTTCCTTCTACCCTCACCTCCTCTCCTCTCCAGAAGGGGATGAGAATAGGAATCTGTTCCCCACAAATGCCCTACCTAGAAATATAGCTGCCTGCCATACAGGAAAGGCTCTTTACAGGGCTTTTGTCAACTCTCCTTCATAGCCTTTCTAGACATACTCATCATACCCAATAGACAGGGAGTTTGTTGTACTACTTGTACATCACTGACAACAAAGGCTGACACAGGTTCTTCTTGGAAGAGGTTCATGTTAAGTTCAAGAAGGCTGTTGCTTGAAAGGTTATGAGTGTTGCTAGACTTTATTATTAATAGAAACCATTCTCAGAATATCTTTTCAAAAAGAGAGAGACTACTTTAACTGTGATGCAGCACTTCCAAGAATGAGGGTGTCTAGCCATTTCCCCCCTCTTTTCCACAGAGAATTCAGGATGGATCCAAACGGCAGACATATGGATTCAGCCCAACTCATTAATGCTGCCCACAGGGAAGATAATATTCTATATAGCCAAACATGCAAAACATTGTATAATAAGAAAAAGATATTTTCCATCAACATAGATGTCACATAGGCAAATAAACAGAGCAGAAGAGAGTGAAAGGAAGGCCCACCGTAAGAGGGACCATTCAAAGAAACTTTAATTTCACATTGGTTAAAGAAGCGTCTTTGAGTCAATTCAAAATGTTAGCACCCAACACATGACAGCATGCAAGGATGATTCTAAACCCCTTACATATGACCTATCTATGAACTGGAGCTCATGAACATACATTTATTTTATTTATATCCCTTTTCCTCTATGGATCCCAATTGCTCCCCACCTCATGCATTTCATCCTCACAGAAGCCATAGGAAAGAGGCCTTGCTAAGAGGTACTGGCTGGAAAAAAGTCAACCACCCAGTGAGTCTCAGGGCTGAACAGAGATGTCAACATGTGTTTCCCATAGTCATAGTACGGAACTCCATGCACTATGGCACATGTGCAGATGTTGTATTCAGATAAGCCCTGAACCAATGGGTGGAAACTCATCAGAGGGAGAGCTAAGCTGGAAATAAGGAGAAATTTTCTGACAGTAAGAGCCATTAAACATTGGAATAGCTTGCCTCCCGGTTTTGTGGGTGCCCCAGTGCTAGAAATTTGCAAGGAAAGATTGGACATCCACCAGTCCAGAATAGTATGAGGTCTCCGGCCTTGGGCAGAGGATTAGACTAGAAGACTTCCAAGGTCCCTTCCAACCCTACAATGATTCTATGACTTTATGTACTTCTGCACACTACTCATACAGAAAGAGAGACAGAATGAGAGAGAAGATGGACTACATGGACAAGAGAGCAGGAAAAAAGGGTTTATACTTAGATTGACAAGCTGTTTAAATCAGCGGCCCCCAATGTTTTTGCTCCCAGGGATCAGTTTTGTCTCTGCATAGAGCTTTTTCTCAGACACCGAGTCCATTGTGATCAAAGCAAAAGCAGTTGTGGGTTGTGCATGGGGGCAGAAAAGCCCAGCACAGAGAGGAAGAGAAGCATGTATGCCTGCTTATGCATGTTCCTTACAAGGAATTTTATTTATTTATTTATTTATTTATTTATTTATTTATTTATTTATTTATTTATTTATTTATTTATACTTATTAACTGCCCAATTTTCCCATGGGAACTCTGGGCAGTGTACAACAAATTATAGCATACAACCTATCTGAAAAACAACCAACAATAAAAATCAGATAAAACAAAGGGATAAATAAAAACAGACAACCACATCCATCCATACCCCAAACACATAGTCCGGCAAGAAAAGGCTGGGTCAAACAATACAAAACTAACTATGGTGCACTCAGGAAAGTCTGGTTCATGACAGGTCACAGACCAAGATGGATCCACAGACCAGGATAGGGGACCCCTGATCTAAATGATGCCTTAAAAAGGTAAAGGTAAGGTTCCCCCCCCCCCCGCACATGTGTGCTAGTTGTGAACAACTCTAGGGGCAGTGCTCATCTCCATTTTCAAGATAAAGAGCCAGGGTTGTGCAAGTTTGTGGCTTCATGGAACACTGTTTAGCTTCCTGCTTTTTATGGCATTACCTATTTATCTACTTGCATTTACATGCTTTCAAACTGATAGGTTGGCAGGAGCTGGGGTTATCAGCGGGAGTTTACTCCACTGCATAGCACCTGGGATTCAAACCGCCAAGCTGCCAACTTTGCAGCCGACCATTTCAGTGCTCTAGTCCACACTGAGTATGAATCTTGCTCTTAGTAAATAGAAAGAAAGAGAGAGAGAGAGAGAGAGAGAGAGAGAGAAAAGAAAAGAAAAGAAAAATCTCTCTGTGTGAATTGACAAATTCTCGTAATTTCTCACACATTTTGGTGTTTTTTGTGCAGGTAACGAACGTTTGTGCAAAATTTAAACTCACAACACATGAGATGATATCACACTGAAGTCCCCTTAATACTGTCATTCACTAGTAGGTTAACAGGTAAGTTATTGTTCTACTTTTCCTATGCAGAAAAACACTTTGGTACCACACAGGACACACTTCTACCTAGAGATGTGAAGGCCCAGAAAAAAACAGAAAATTCAGGGGGGGGGGAGTTCCCTTCCCCCATTTTTTCCTGAAGCCTTTTTTCCCCCCCAAAAAACTTGGAACAATTGAAAAAAGAAAAAATGATTATGGAATGTTTTATTTTAACATGAGGAATAAAATATGTTAAGACTGGGTGTTCAAATATTTTCCAAATGATTTCTAAAAAAGAACATGTGTAGTATCAAATTATTCTAATTTCTGTGCACTGAGGACAAACAAGACCTAGGTTACAAACTGAACTCTCCAATGCAATAACAGAATACATTTCTTCCTTTAGGAGGTGCTGCTATTGTCACAAGTAGAGATGGGCACGACCAGGAAATTTTTTTTTTGAGTTATCGTTTTTTGGGACGGGTCCGTTTCGGCTCGTTTCCGTTTTTCGCGAAATTTTTCAAAAATTTGTCGCTTCGTTTTTTGGTTTTTCGTCTGTCGTTATACTGGTTTGGGGGGGTAGCGGGCTCCTGGAGGCACCTCTGTGGGGTGGGTGCCTCCTCTGGCCCGCTCGCTAATAGGGAAAGCGGGCTCCTGGAGGCACCTCATGGGTGCCTCCTCTCCTCGCCCGCTGCAAAAGGGCATGCATAGCCATATGGATATGCATACCAAGTTGCACAGACGCAGCAGACTGGCAGAGGCACCCCTCTTTTTGGGGTGCCTTCCCTGCATCAGTCGGTGAGAGATAGGCACTCAGGCATCGTTTGCATGGCACACAAATTAATGCTGCTGCAGGAGTCAGCCAGAGCCACAGTGACGAACTGGCAGACTCTTTGCACCCGCTGCGTCTCACAAAGAAGGGAAACGTACTTGCGTGTAGTGCAATGCAAGTAGATCTGGCTTAGGGTTAAGACGGGTTAGCGCAAGGGCTAGGATTAGGCTAGTTATGGGTGAGGTTAGGGTGGGGTAGTGGGGTGCACCTCTGGGTGCCTCTCTGACCCACTAAGAGGACAGTGTACTGTGGCGTATGGGTAAGGGTTAGGGTTCAGGTTAGGGCTTGGGCAGGGTTAGTGGGCTTTTTGGCACATCCCAGAAGTCTCAGTGGCCAAGTGGCATGCGATTGGTGGAATGGCTCCAAAAATTTGCATGGTCCACTCCCATGGCCAGCCCATAATTGCGCAGGTGTAAAAATAAAAATAAAATAAAATAAAATAAAATAAAATCAATGGAGAGAGGACAGAGGAGACATTTTGTTGCAAGAAAAACCCACTGCTACTGTAAAAATTCTGGCAGTTTTAAAATAGCAATTTTCGCATGTTTCTGTGGTGCTTGGCTTGTGTGTGTTTTTGGACCATGATTTCAAAAAAAATATTGCGGTCGCCGCCCCATTTTCGATCCCCTGCCCGCATTGCATGGAGTCTGGCTTGTTGCTTGCGAGTCCCCACTCCCCACCACCAGAGCAGCCCAGGACAGGAGAGGGGGGAGGCCGTGGACCCCCCCCCCAGAAACCACCCCTCTGGTAGGTGCCCTCTCAGACAGGCAGGCATATTTTCGCCTGCTTTTTGGGCTGGGAATCGGGGGTTTTAAAACTTTTTTTCTGTGCCGCTTGAATTGTGGTGGCCGGCGGCGAGTCTGGCTTGTTGCGAGCGGCTGCAAGACGTCGAGGATTTCCCCCAGTCCATGACAGGAGAGGGGGGGCAACCACCCCTCTGGAAGGTGCCCTGAGCCCTCACTCAGGCAGGCATATTTTCAGCTGCTTTTTGGCCAGGAATCGGGTTTTTTTTTTAACTTTTAAAAACTTTTTTTCTGTGCCGCTTGAATTGCGGCGGCAAGCCGGCGAGGCGGCAACGTTGGCGGGATGACAAGGATGCCCGCCGGCCGCCACTCCGCCAGAGCAGCCCAGGAAGGACAGGAGGAGAGGGGGGGAGGCCGGGGACCCCCCCCAGAAACCACCCCTCTGGTAGGTACCCTCACTCAGGCAGGCATATTTTCGCCTGCTTTTTTGGCCGGGAATCGGGGTTTTTTTTTTTTTTTACTTTTTAAAACTTTTTTTCTGTGCTGTTGGTTCGAGTTCGAGTTCTGGCGGAGTAATTGTCGTTCTTCGTTTCGTTGCATAACGGAAACGAGTAACGGAAACGGAAACGAGAATTTCGCCAAGTCGTGCCCATCTCTAGTCACAAGGAAAAGAAAAAGGGTTCACTTTTGGTTCCGTTCTGTGCTCTTCACTAGGCCTCAAAGCACTGGAAGAAAATACAGAGCAACAAAAAACCCCTGGAATCATATACTTAATTTAATTTAATTAACTTAGTTTAAAAAGCTAAGAGTTTACATTTATCTAATTCCAGAAAACTGAATCATTTAGCTACATTAGTTTATAAAAAGTAAATTTTGTTTGTAATAATTGTTTGGATACTCTGTATTTCAATATACTAGTTGTGATAATTTTATGCCAAGACAAATTGCCCATAGTAATATTTGATGTTCCTAAAGCAACAGAATAACTTTGAAGCTGTAAAAGGATGAGGCAGAGTGCTAATATAGCATTTTTTATTTTTTTCCCAAATATTTCCATTTTTTTTCGGGGGGGGGGGACTGAAAAAAAAACCTGGAGAGTTTTTTTCTCTGAGTTTCAAAAATTTCCAGAAAATTTACATTTCTACTTCTACCTTGTGCAGGCTAGAAGAATATCTGCTGGTTTCTTCAAATTTTGTAGCATCAAGTTGTACCATTCTATCTTGCACCCTTTTCAGCACAGAAAAGACTCGACATTATGTGTTGTGGACTATAAGAAGAACTCTCGTTCTCTTGTAGGGAAAAAAACAAAGCTCTATCCTGCACAGGACAATCTTGTACAAGCAAGAAAAGTATCTTCTGCTTTTTATTTTTTACAAGGAATGCGGTGAGGACACTATCCTATGAAGGATAGAAAAAGAATGCAATATGCTGTGCAAGACAGAGGTGTACACAATTCAGGATGTACTTTATGCAGGCTTGGAAAATGTCTATTTTTTTTCTACAGCGCAATAACACTTTCTGATTTCCATTCCCTTTATGCGATTGTTTATGATTATATTATGTGTGTAGGTAAATTAGCTGGCTCCATGGTTGTATGAATAGGTTGACTTGACAGATGGTGTGAGTTACAGACCTACAGGTATTATGACTATGGAGGAGGTGGAAAACAAACTGTATTAATGGAATTTAGTTACAATTGTCTGCTTTCAATCCAGGTGGAAAGTAAGCATTTAAAAAGGGGGGGGGGAGCGTTTGGTTTAACCTGCTACGTACGGATAATATAAGAATTAGTAATTCTTAGGTTTAAAAAGCAAGAGATAGGATTAAGGACCTTAGAAATGTGTATCTGGGATCTAATTGTATTATTATAATGCTATTTTATTTCCTACAATTTATTTACAGATAGAATAACATTTTGTTTTATAGATGAGCCTTTTTTTAAATTTTCCAGTAACATTTATCAAGCAACCAACTCCCACGTAAGCTGCTTGGCAATAACTCAACTAAAAGCAGAGTGTAAATAAATCTTAAAGGATTCTTAGAAGAATAATTTTAGAACTACAGAGCAGGAAGGGACAAAGGGACCCCCGGGTCGTTGAGTTCAGACTTATATTTAACTACAGTATTTAAAGGCTTTCATTTTGGAAACAACAATTCTTATGAAAAGCAGATGACAGTAAATGCATACCATTCTGATCCTTAACAAGCTTCTTGCTAATTTTTTCTATAATCAATTCAAGGTGCTGACTTTGACCTTTAAAGCCCTAAAATACCCTCAACTAGAAAGTTCTAAGTGATCCATCTAACAATAATTTCATGTAACAATAATTTCAAGATTAGATTTCTGTAATTTGCTCCACATTGGGCTGCCCTTGATAAGTACCACTGATACAACACAAGGCAAGTAGGCTATTAACAGGTACCTCCTGTTGTAACTATGCACCTCTTTTATGCAAGCTTTATTAGTCAGAGGTGGTTTTCTGGGTTCAGTTCAAGGTGTTGCTGCTCAACACGGTACCCACAACTTGGAACACACTCCCAAAGAACGTCTGCCTGGCCTCATCACTGCTTGCTTTTAAAAATGAAATGAAGACAACTTTGTATCAGCAGGCTTCTGTAACCATCAATGTGCCTTTATGCTTTTGTTCTAGTTTAGATTTTTGGTTTAAAAATGTTTCTTCTTGATATCTTTGAATGTACTGGTTGCTGCTGTTTGTGTATTCTAATACTGAGCACAAACTGGTGGATATTTTTATACAGACAGGCTACAAATTTACAATGAATGATACATACATTAGGCATCTTGTAATTCATGAGCTCTAATGACGTTTATATTTAAATTACGAGTCCTTTGTTTTTGAACATTTGCATGATTCTACTTCTAAGAATGTACCTGGGGTTCATGTGTTCACAATGTACAGTACCGAGCAATGCCTTCTGGAGGCCAATAATGGAAGGAATCAAACTATACCCACAACTGTCAATTCTGCCTGTATGCAGGGCCGGCGTGTCTATTAAGGTGAACTAGGCAACTGCCTAGGGCGCCAAAATGGACAGGGGGTGCTGGTGACCCTGCTGCCCCCCCTGCCACCACCCCCGTCGCCGGCCACCGCTGTCTGTCCCCCCGCCGCCCCGCCACCGCCTGCCCGCCGCCACCCCGCACCCCACCAACGCCAACGCCGTCTCCCCGTCCCGCCGTCCACCCTTTCACCGCCCACCTGCCTGCCCGCCCGCCGCGCTGCCCCCCGCCGCTGTCCACCACCCGCCCCCCCATGCCCCTCGCCTAGGGCGCAAGAAACCCTAGCGCCAGCCCTGCCTGTATGGAAAATACCAATGAAGAGTAAAAGCAGATAAATATGCAGCATGCCTGCCTTTAACAGAACAGGTAGCTGCTCCCTTTTTAAAGAAATGCAAGGCAAGACATCAATGCTATAAACTGTGGATTAAAGAAAACACACCTTGACAATATTCCACCCTTTGGCCCTTTCTGGAGGTAGAGGAATTCCTACACTAATGCCTACATTCTAAACCCCCTATTTACTAACAATTTTGTATCTGCAGTGATTAATCTCTTTAGCTTAAAACCAGTTTTCTTTTGGAAGACTTAGTGAACCAGCAAATGTTTAACTAGGGGAACACGAAAGTGATGACGCAGTGTATGTCAGTTCTGAAGAGTGCACTGCCTGTTCTGAATGATGAGTCATTCTTTTTCATCCCACCAAATGGTATGGGAACAGTCAATCTGCAGGGAAAATGCAGATTGCAGATGAAACTGGGTGGCTAGACAACGTGCATCCTTTTGGGGAGGAAAGGGTGAGAGGAAACCAGCCTGAAAATAGTTGGGCAGGGAACACAGAGATGCTTCTGTAGCAGTACTAAGAGCCTCTGAAATCACACCCCAAGCCATAAACCCTACTGCAATTATTACAGTTAGAAAGTGAGTGTCCATAATAACCGTTCTACTTAAATACAGCATGAATGTACAGAATAATAAAAAGGTTAAAAACAAAAAACAAATTAACAACAAATACACCAGGTTGCCCTAGTTAAACTATCAAGGATAATAATGGCATGTTAAAGGCTAACTCATTTTACTTGGATAAGACTGCTTATACAGCAACCCACTTCATCAGATCCAAGTCAGCTGCAGTTCACAAAAATGTAAAAGACGCCACAAACCTCTTTATTCATTCTACTTCAAACAAACATGGCTACAGCTCCCTCTGAAATGTCTATGAATCAGTAGTCACTTGTACTAGCCTCCTGAGAGCATGCAGGTCCAAGGTAGTTTGTGGCTTGAGAAATGAAGGCGACTCTAAATTAGCACACATATCACTTTGCAATTGCTGGTTATGTGAATAGAGGCCCCCCACAGTCATAGTGGCTACTGGCTAGCTCAAATCAGACTCAACTAATAAGATATAGTAAGATGTAGAAGACACTATTGAACACAGACTAAGGAGTCAAAGAGACCAGCCTGAAAAAAGTGTCATATAACCTCTAATAATATAGCCACTATTGAGAGTAGGGATGGGCATGAAATAGGAAATTAATGTTTCGTTTCGTTACAAAACACATTTTAAAAGCAAAAGCAAAGCAATATACCACCCCCATACCACTTCAACTAGTCTCTGGGCAGTTTACAGGTTTTTAATTACAGTATGCAGGTTACACATCCCTCCCCTGCAAACTGGGTACTCATATTACTGACCTTGGAAGGATGGAAGGCTGAGTCAACCAAGAGCCTGCTACCTGGGATTGAACCCCAGGTCATGAGCACAGTTTTACCTGCAGTACAGGATGATTGTCTAACTTTCTCTTGAATGCCTTCAGTGTTGGAGTGCTCACCACCTTCTGACATAATGGATTCCATTGTTTTATTGTTCTAACAGTTCAGATGTTTTTCTTGATGTTCATCCTAAATCTGGCTTTCTGAAACTTGAGGACCTTACTATGTGTGAGATACTCCGGGATGCGCAAGAACAGATCCTGCAGCTTCTCTGTGTGACCATCATTCACATATTTTAAAAAATGCTAACATATCTCCTATCAGTTTTCCGACCTCAAGGCTAAGCATGCCAAATTCTTTCAGTGTTCCCAGACCCCTGACAATCCTTACTGCCCTCCTCTTAATACAATATAAGTACAGTAGCACCCCTGTCTCCGCTGATTCACCATTCGCAAATTTAGTTACCTATGGCTGACGAGCAGAGCCTGGGACCAAGAGCCTTGCTAGGGACTCATCTGAGAAGCACAGTGAACATGCTATAAGCAAACTCATTGAGTATCTAAAATGCTCAAAACTTAAAGATTCCATTGCAGTTCACTCTCTGTTCTATTTAGTAGCACATAGATGTTGCTGAAATATTTGCCACAGATATAGTATTTTTGTGAAATTGTTTTTTTTTTCAAGTGCTTTCTCCTGAGCCATTAAAACTTCTTCAAGTAAAGACATCTTTACTTTCTCCAAAAGCCTACCATAGCTGTGTACCAGATAAAGCATCCACTAGATTAACACTGTAAAGTGAAGAAAAGAGGATTCCTTCTTCTAAAGGAAGCTATTAATCACAGCTCTGTAGGTTCTAACCAAAGGCGAGGCCTGACCAGCATAAGAAGACCCATGATGGCTCACACTGAAGGCCTGTCTGTTCCAACAATCTGTTGGGCAGCCCATGACCATCTACTTTAGGTTCCTCAGAAATTGACAATAAAAGGGCTGGTGGTTAATTACCGCCCAGTGGCAAACCTCCCTTATTTGGGCAAGGTGTTGGAGCGTGTGGTGGCTGAGCAGCTCCAGGCTCTCCTGGATGAAACGGATTATCTAGATCCATTTCATTCGGGGTTTAGGCCAGGTTTTGGAATGGAGACTGCCTTGGTTGCCCTGTATGACGACCTTTGCCAGGAGAAAGACATGGGGAGTGCATTCCTGTTGATCCTCCTGGACCTCTCAGCGGCTTTCGACACCATTGACCATGGTGTCCTTCTGGACAGATTGGCTGGGATGGGAGTTTGAGGCTCCGTTTTAGGGTGGTTCCACTCTTACCTGGCTGACTGGGTCCAGAAGGTGGTGCTGGGGGATATATGCTCTGGCTCATGGTGGTTACATCATGGGGTTCCCCAGGGCTCTATACTGTCCCCCATGTAATTCAATATATACATGAAACCAGTGGGAGAGGTCGTTAGGAGGTTTGAGCTGAGGAATCAGCAATATGCTAACGACACTCAGCTCTACCTCTTGTTTTCCAGCAATCAAGGTCTGAACTTGTGCTTGGACTCAATAATGGTCTGGATGAGGGTCAATAAACTGAAGCTCAATCCAGACAAGTTGGAAGTGCTCTTGGTGGGTGTTCCACTTGACAGGTTAGAGGGCCATTCCCCTGTCCTGAATGGGGTTGCACCCCCCGGGGGGGGGGGTTCCGCAGCTTGAGGGTACTTCTGGACCCAGGACTTACCCTAGAAGCCCAGGTGGACTCGGTGTCCAGGGGTGCCTTCTTACAGCTGTGGAGAATATATCAACTTTGCCCTTACCTGGATGAGCAGAGCCTGGCAACAGTCACACATGCACTGGTAACAACCAGATTGGACTATTGTAATGCACTTTACATGGGGCTGCCTTTGAAGATGGTCCGGTGACTGCAACTGGTACAGAACTGGGCCATGTGGCTAGTGAGTGGTGTTGCCGTGCAGACTCCTATTATGCCAGTTCTAGAAAATGTACACTCGCTGCCAGTTGTTGTCCGGGCCCAAATAAAGCTCTAAATGGCTTAGGACAGGCATGTCCAAAGTTTGGCCATCCAGATGTTTTGGACCATAACTCCCACAATCCTTTGCCATTGGAAATACAGGCTTGGAATTCTGGGAGTTGTGGTCCAGAACATCTGGAGGGCCGGAGTTTGGAAATGCCTGGCTTAGGACCACCTTCTTCCATATGAGCCTTTCCGTACTCTTAAGATCAGGCCAGGAGGCCCTGCCGAAGGTGCCATCCCTCAAAGAGGTAGGGGGGTGGCATGTCGAAACAGCTTGTTCTTCCTCGTCCAGTTCATTACCGAAGCTAGGGAATGATCTAAAGTCGAAATAGCTTCCTTGGAATCCGGAGGTGACGAGAGGTGGAGTTGAGTGTCATTGGCTTACTGGTGACACTTTACCCCAAAACTCCGAATAATTTTCCCCAGTGGTTTCATATAAATGTTAAAAAAACATAGGAGACAGGATAGAACTCTGAGGTACTCTGCATGTCAGTGGCCATGGTGTTGAGCATGATTTCCACCACTTTCTGCATTCTTTCCTACAGGAAGGACTGAAGCCACTGAAAGAAGTGTCCCTAAGTCCCATTTCAGAGAGATAAGTCAGAAGGATTCTGTGGTCACTAGTGTCAAAAGCAGCTGAGAGGTCTAGTAAGACCAAAAGGGACA
>JAHTLZ010000348.1:7074051-7089673 GCA_023846285.1 Phrynocephalus versicolor
ACTAGTGTCAAAAGCAGCTGAGAGGTCTAGTAAGACCAAAAGGGACACCGATCCCCTATCCATGTCCACAGCAGGAGCAGCACCCCCCCCAAAAAAAAGGTGGAGGGAGAAATGATAGGGGAAAGGCATAATTACTCAACACCTTCTTTGCCTCAGTTTTCTCCAATAGTTCAGTCAGGACAAAGAGTTGATAAGGTAGGGTGGGAACTGCAGCATAGAATAGCTAAGGTGTTAGTACAGGAATACCTGGAAACCTTAAATGAATTTAAGTATCATGGAGAACAGATGAATTACACCAGGCATGTCCAAACTTTGGCCCTCCTGACCACAACTCCCAGAATTCTAAGCTTAGATTGCCAAAGGCAAAGTACTGTGGGAGCTGCAGTCCAAAACATCTGGAGGGCCGAAGTTTGGACATGCCTGAATTATACCCAAGGATATTAAAAGACCTGGCTGAAATAATTCCAGAACCACTGGCAATAATTTCTGAGAATTCCAGGAGAACAGGCGATGTCCCCGTAGATCTCTGGTGCCTTTTTGTAGACTAAAGAGCCCATGATATATTTGTAAAAATGTTAGTAGAATGTGGGATATAGAGTGCTACTGTTAGGTGGATTAGTAGTTGGTTGACTGATTGTACCCAAAGGGTGATTGTAAATGACTAAAGGTGGGGTGCCCAGTTCTGGGTCCAGTGCTATTTAATATCTTTATTAATGAGTTGGATGGAGGAATAGAGAGTAGGCTGATTAAATCTGCAGATGATACCAAATTGGGAGGGGTGGCTAATTCCCTAGAAGACAGGATGAAAATCCAAAATGATCTTGACAGATTAGAGTGCTGGTCCAAAGCAAATGGAATGAGTTTCAATCGAGAGAAATATAGGGTCCTGCATCTAGGCAGAAAAAATGAATTGCACAGATATAGGGAGATACCTGGCTGAGAATAGTACATGAGATAGGGATCTGGGAGTCTGGATGGACCACAAATGGAACATGAGTCAGCAATGTGACATGGCAGCCAAGAAAGCCAATGTCAGGAATACTTTGATGGGGGTGGGTGGGTTTTCCCGCATGGCAGGGGGTTGGATTGGATGGCCCTTGAGGTCTCAATACTAGACTGATATGCAGATTTCTTTACCAATAACCAATTAATTATGATTCTATCCTTTACAAATTTCTTTTAAAACCTATTTAAATTTGAAAGTCTGCAGTACATCTTGAGGCAATGAATTCTGCAATTTAACCATGTTCTATGTAAAAACAGGCTTCCTTTTCTTCTGTCTGTCTTCTATCATCGTAAGCATCGAGTTGTCTGCATAGCAGTCAGAAAACATAATGACATTGTTGCTGTAGCCCGATTTTTCTGTGTGGGAAGTGTCCAAGGGCAAGCAAATGTCACAGGATGCAGGAAGATGAAGTAGCACAGGAAACCAACCCTCCCATCCTGGGTGGTGGCACTGGGAGCTGAACTTGAGCAGTCATAGAGTGAAATGTGGATGAAAACCTTGGCTGAGGCAAAGGACTTGCCTCACTCAAGGCAAAAAGCAAAGTGTATTCTTTATATACTGGCTCATAGCACCAAGGACTCTCCGGGCAGTTATAAATCATACAATATAATTATACAGATTACAGATTCCACCCTCAGCATGCTGGATACTCAATTTACCAACTTTGGAAGGATGGAAGGCTGAGTCAACCTCAAGCCCCTACGTGGGACTGAACCTGGGTCATGAGCAGAACTTTGGCAGCAGAACTGCAGGCTAACAACTACACACAAGGGACTTGCTTATTCCAGTTTGCATAGCTGGGCTTGGACCAGTGGGGTTTTTATACCAACCTTAGATATCACACAGCCAGCATAAGCTATATGGAACATGCATTCATTATATCACTAGGCACAAAACATGCATGAAACCTCTGCTGATGCATGTGTTCCTTTCAAGGACCTGTCCCTCCATGTGTCATGTCAACTATTTGATATACTGTATATACTCCAAGCCTAGTTTTTCAGACCTAATTTTGGGCTGAAAAAATGGGGTCCTCGGCTTATATTCGGGTCAATACTTTTAGCCACTGAGGCAAGTTTGGGTCAGTGGCTAAAAGTCATTTTAAACATTGTGTGCCGCTTCTCGTGACCCCCCCCATGCTTAAAATGCCTTTTTAAAAAGTCATTTTAAAACAATGTTTAAAACGACTTTTAGCCACCAACTCAAGCACTTGCCTCGGTGGCTAAAAGTCATTTTAAACATCACACACACACCCAGCTCGCAAAGGAGGAGTTGCCAGGCCCTGCTGCATTTCCCACCCTAGGCTTAGGGGCCCCGACTTATACTCGGGTCGACTTATACTCGAGTATATACGGTAGTTAGTGTAGCTATTTCTCTTCAGTCTTCTGTAGAGATTGACTGTGGCTTATCAGCTGTGTTTCTGTTCTTGCTGTTTAAGAGATCTCAGCATCACTGCCGTACCTCTCCTCTGAAAAGCAATCAGCTTCTAAACTAGAATAAACCTCCATCACAAATGCTGTTTTATTATACAATTTAGCTATCTAACAAATATAACTAAATTCTCCCCCCCCCTTTTTTTGCTGTCTCACAGACACCACTACTAGAATTTCTAACATAAAATATACATGCAGTCCATTTTTAAAGCAACCTTTAAACAACACAACTTCTTGATGGAATAACTTAAATAATCAATATTTCAGTGCACAATTTGAATTACTTGAAAAAATACCAGCTACAATTAATGAGTCATTATAATGATATATTAGGGTTCATTTTACAGCTGCAACCATGACTCCACTCAAATTTATTTTGCTCAAAATTTCAACTAGGACTTAATAAATACTGGGAATAAATTTTATAGCTGTCCATAGATATCAGTTTACACTTATAAAAATGAGCAGGGCATCCACTCTCCTGGTAGAACAGATTATAAGGAGTTATGGATAAGATTAAATATGTGCTGTGGAGAAATATACCCTAGGTGAAAGCATAATGCATTTCTAGTAAAAGAGATATTTACTTTACAAAATGTCAGACAGTCAGAACTTATTTCTTATTATAATACATTGTGATGCACTTGTCTGACAAACAGCAAAAGGTGAGCAGTATCAAAATAGAGGCATAAGACATCCCTGGCCCATCCAGCCACTCATAACCTACCCAGCATGATTGTTGCTGTTGTTGTTTTATTGTAGTGTAAAGCTGATTTCACCTTATGTGGACTCTTTCCAGGATTTCCCAGGTTTACAGTAATCAGAAGCAGTTTTTGCCATCCTTCCCCCCCCCCTCTGGGAGTTGTGCAGCCTTCTACACAGGCTGGCCCAATGGGGAATTAAACTCCCAAACTCTGGCTCCATATCCAGGGCCCCAACTCACTGGACTATACAGACTAGAGATGGGCACAAAATGAATTTTTTATTCATTTCATTATTTGTTATTCGTTTCGTTAGGGAACAAAATGAATAACGAAGGGACCCATCAAAGAAAAATGAAACAAAAACAAAATGGAAATTTCCATTTCGTTTGCTTCGTTTTTCGTTCTGGTGTACCTTTTCCTCCTGGGCCAGGCCGGGGGGGGGGAATAAAAAACAACAACAGAGGCACTAGTGCCTCTCAGCTGGGAATTGCTGGCCCCAAGCCAGCGCTTCTCAGCTGGAAAAATAATAAAGAGGAAAAAAGCCCACAAACAGGGACTATTTAAAATAATAATAAAAAACATTCAAAATTAAAAACCCACACACCCCCTTGGAGACCCCCACCTGAGTCAGGACCAGGTGGGTAGCTGAGCGGTGGCTCCAGGGCCCCCCCAACTTCCTCTGCAGGGGGGTTCCTCAGTCTGCCCTCAGCATTCCATCGGTGCAGGCAGGCGCAGAGGGGGAGGAGGAAGTGGATGGGGCGCCCACTCGGGGTGGCTGGAGACTTCTCCTAATCTCCCTTGCTCACCGCCCTGATGCCTCTCGGCCTCCCACAGCTCCCTCCACACCGCCCCCTCTCACTCTCGCTTCCTCTGTGTGTGGTGGCAGCGCATTCCCACCTCTCTCGCCTTTCCTGTGATGCGAGCTCCCTTGCCGGCGCCTGGAGTCCATCTGCCCACCACAGCGGCAGCTCCTCCTCCTGCTGCTGCTGCTGATCGCGCGGCCACCACCGCCACCGCCACCTCCCTGGTGAGGGAGGAGCGAGAGCGAGAGAGCCAGGCTCCAGGGAAGCACCGCCAGTCTCCGCCCACGCTCACCCCCATCCGTGCCCTGACCCACCCCGCCTGGAGGTGTGTGTATGTGTTTGAGGGGGATCTCCATCTCTCCGGCAGCAGGGGTGAGGAGGAGGAGGCGCGCCCCAGGTAAGGAGAGCATGGCGGCGGGTCGGCTTCCCCTCTGTTCCCTGTTCCAATGGCTAGGTGGTCCAGCTCCCTTCCCTTTCCCTCGCCCTGCTTTCCCTTGCCTCCTCGCTTCCTTTCTGGCCCTCCTGAACGGGCCAGCCAGTTTCCCTGTCCAAAAAAAGATAATACCCCCCCCACCCACCCCAAAAATAAACATGTCTCATGGCCGCAACCGGCCAGAAAAAATGAAGCAAAAAGTTTAAAAAGAAAAAGGAAACAAATTAAATACAAAATGAATTTTGTTTTTTGTTTTTAAAAAAATCATATTAAATGAAACAAAACAGGGGCTGGGGCAACAAATAACCATTGCCCCATTTTGTTTTGTTTAGTACGAAATGAATTTTTTAAAAACAAAATTCATTTCGTATTTCATTTTTCCCCTTTTTCTTTTCAAACTTTTTGTGCCCATCTCTTATACAGACAGCTAATCATGAGTTTATCCATTCCAAGGCATATTCAGTGAGGGGTCAATAAACTGGGCCAATGCAATCATTCAACAAAGCTGCTGGTAATTATGAGGAATGGCAACTATTGACCATCCCCCCACTGTGTCTGCTTGTGCAGTTTTATCTGCTAGCAAATGGCTGGATCCATTTATTGTGGAGCATGCTGTCACTGCTTTTGCCCCTGCCCCCAACTTTACAGCTTCTGCACATGCCGGGCACCAAGTCCACATTCTCTGCTGAGTCTGATAAACTTAGTCACCTTTCCACCTTGCCCTGGGTTTCCTTTCTCTCCCTTCTTCAGCAGTTCAAGTTTAAGAAAGCGGAAGTGGGCAGCCTGCTAGTCAGTCCAGAAAGTCAGTCCGTCACACAGTTGATGGGAGGACCTCATTGGCATGCCACCTTGTGCCACAAACTCTCCTTATATTACGGCTACAAAAGAAACAGCTTGCTACTTCGACAGTCCCGTCTGGAGAAGAACAGCAGCAGCAAGGCAGGAACAGCAGTGTGTGGGAGAGAGACCTACTTTGGGCACAGATGTCTTTGGAGCCAGAAGGCACACCTGAACCAAACAGCCAGTTATGGCAGCAAGCATGGGCCGAATAAGCACCTGTTAGAAAAATACTGGTGGTTGTAGACTGTCCTACCTTCTGTTCAAGTTTATATAGGAAAAGATTTAAATCAAGGGAAACTGATATGCGCCTACCAAGAAGTGAGTCCTATAGTTTACATGCAGCTTACTTGTGCATAGGTTTTTAGCTTAAGAAAGGCTGTTGCAGGGAGGGCAGCAGAAGATGGAAAGTGGTGTAGGAGAGAATTAAAAACAGTGGTACCTTGTATGAAGGAATTAATGCATTCCAGATGAAATTCTGTTAAGCAAATTTTCCTTTGTACAAATTTCCCATAGGAACGCATTGAAAACAGATTAATCCCTAATTGTGACCGTTTTTCGGTTGTACGGATTTGCCCCATAGGCAATTCTGTTAAGCATTTTCCCCCTATGTCTGGAATTTTTTTTCCTTTAAGCAGATTTTCCGCTAAACAAACTACTTCTTATACGAGGGTCCATTGTAAAGAGAAAGTAAGTGGGATACTACCAATAAAATATCATTTAAACCTTGAAAATGAACTCTGTGCTTGTTCCGGGTTGCTATGCATGTCGACCAGAGGCAGCCTTTTCCTCTAGCAGAGAAATGGTTTGGCTTGGCTTTATTGACAAACTCCTTGTTTTCATTGCCAGGCTAATGTTACAAAAGAAGGAGCTGGCAAGCAACAATAAGAATAATTTGGGCCACATCTGTTCCAGTCAGTTACAAATTATGTACAACTCCACAATATGTTTAGTAGGTTAAAACCCACTGATAGAGCATTACGTCTCACCAAATCCATCCACTCCAAACTTGGAAAAGTTGTTAAACACAGAAACCGTTCCAAGATCTGCATGTTTTTTTTTAAATGTTTATCACGTGAGATCAAGATCAAATCAATCCACTCATGGAACCAGGTTTGTTCAAGTGAAGTGCTTATTTCATAACCACATTTATGCTACTTGAAACTATTAAGCAAATAAAGCAATTTCACAGACTTGTGTCTAGTTATATCATCTGTCTATGATATAACTATAGCCCTTAGTTATCAGCATGTCCATATATTTCAAAATGCCTATTCCACTGTTAAGCTGAGGAGTCCATGGCAGCTCAGTCAGTCTTTATAACTCTACACCTTTATAACTTTATAACTTTACACCTTTATAAATCACACTCTTTTATTACTACAACAAGCCTGTAGGCAAGATAGTTTGAAGGAGATAGACTAGGTGAAGGTAACCCTCATGGACTTAAATGTAGGCCTCAAAAAACTTAATCAAGTACACCATACTCACCCTATATCACTGAAATGGTAGAGGTTTAGAAACTGTAATTTGGAGGCCAATTTTTACACAACTGAAAAAAATTAACATTAATTTCTCAGAAATTAATCTGAGAGTTGATGCTGTCCTCAAAAAGGTTTGTGAAGCTGATATATAATAGCTGTTCTTGGTATGTCATAGTTTGGATCAAGAAATTAATTTGTTTATTTTTAATTTATTTTAAGAAATGAAATTATTGTAAAGATAACTTTGGGATTTTTTTTCATTTTCATGTCTCTTTATGAATGTACTAAATTGATGCTTCCATAATCCTCTGAACTGAAATAAAATAATGCAGAATATCTCAAAACATACTAAATCTAGTCTGGGGTACTTTACAAGAGGAGAGAAACAACCAGCACTTTGTGCTTATATGTCGAAATCCAAATGATAGTAATTTGCACTATCCTGCAACCGACATTCAACAAGCAAACAACACTCAATCACTCAGCTAGCTCTCACAACATCACAGCTTCTTAGGCTTTTTTAAAAAAGCAAAGCTGAAAGCACAGAACAGGAAACAAAGATGACAATCTTATTTGACAATTTAGATATACAGTAATGACTTGAATTATGAAAAACTTGAATTACGAAAGGAGACAAGCAGGCAAGCATTGAAGTGGGAGGTGGTGGCGAGGAGGGCAGTGGCTTCACTCCTGCCGCCCAGTCTCGCTTTAGCCAGTTGGCTGAAGACCGGGCAGCAGGAGAGAAGCCTCTGCCTGCCCCTCACCATGGCTATGGCAAGCCACCCACTTTTGCTCTCCACTAAACCGGCCACCCTTCACCCATCTCTCGCCACAGTGGGCAAAGGGCAGCCAGTTTGGTGGGGAGCAAAAGCGGGTGGCTGGTTGTGAAGCCCTCCAGCTTTCGGATGCCTGGAAAGGAGGAGGGGGCAGGGAGGTGAAGCCAGTAGGGGAAAGATTGCCTGCTCCTCGATGCCCTGGTTTTGCTTTGCAAGCAGGCAGAAAGCCCACAAACAGGAGCAGATGCAGTTTGTGCCTGCTTCCAAGGCAAAATCAGGGCATGGGGAAGCAGACAGAAACCTTCCCAGCACTTGCCATCACAGCAGGCAGAAACCACCAGGGCGCTGGTGGCAAAGGAGCCATTTGGGTGCCTGCCCCAACCCAGCAAAGCAGGGGAAGAGCATCCCCCCCTTTGCTGTATGGGGTTGGAACTCCTCAATCGACAGCCAGGTGATATTGGCTACCAGTTGATTGAGGGGGTTTCCCACCAACCCAGCAAAAGGTAGGAAGGTCTTTGCCTGCTTTGATTGGCTGAGGAAGGCTTCCTATAGGAACACATTGAAAACCAACAAATCCATTCCCCTTTTTTGCCTTTTTTGGACCTCTGGAACAGACTAATCTGCTTTCAATGCATTCCTATGGGAAACCAAATTTTGAATTACGAGAATTTTAAATCATAAAAATTTGGTTGGAACGGATTAATTTCATAATTCAAGGCATCACTGTAATTTGGACCACAATATATGAAAAATAAGAGAAATGAGGAAATTGGGCAGACATTTCATAACATACTATACAAGGCAAGCTGAAAGCCTCATTTTCTCTGTGCCAACAAGCAAACTTCCAAAATGTTTTCCACTTCCCCAAGAAAAATGAGAATGGTATTTAGATCATGAGGGATCAGTTGCTTGATGTAAGGAAAGTTTGTTGTAAAGCATCATGGTTTCAAGCAATTCAAGGTTATCCTGCATCAGAACCTGCATGTAACTGGGTACAAATACCATATTTTTTTCTGTCTACAAGATGCCCCCATGTATAAGACAAGTTTCCAGAGACAAGATATGGGCAGATACGCAACCCCAGGGTTCTCTCCTTGGCTTACTTCCATGTATATGAAGACCCTCCATTTTTAGTCTAACGATTTTAGACAAAAAAAATGTAGTATTATACATGGACAATATGGTAATTAATTTCTTGTAAATACCTAGTTACAAATAATCCATTCCTTTATCCAAAATTAAGGCATACTCACATTACTTTACAATTGCAGCTCAATGGCCACTATTCTAGACAGAACAGGCACATTGATCCAAAGTGCGGATGATACTATTCAGCAACTGATTCAGTGGGACTTCTCCAGATAGATCAGCAAGAGCTACTAGCCAGTGAGGGAAAACTTCACTCTGTGTATGGAGTAACTGTAATTTTACACAGCTTTTATATTTATTGAGTTTGGCCTTGTTAAACTGTGGAGGAGGAATACAGGTGGAATATCCAATAGCACTGACATGCTGTGTCGTGAGTTAAGGCTTAATTCTCTGTTGTGGGAGTTGATACAACAGTCCAGTAGACAGAAGGAAAACATGTTTTCTTCACAGCCTAGCCATCTCCAGCAGTCATAGTTTAAACAGCTACTTTAATTGCTTTCAATAAATGAAAAATAGCACATTTCTTTTGAAAAAACTGCAACTATAGTTTAAACTAAGGAAATGTAATAGGATTAATGTTTTTTGTGAAACTTTCTAACCTTTGCCCTTTGTGCCCTTTGTGGCAATGCATTCAAACTGAATATTTATTTATTTCATTTATATACCACAACCATCTAGCAGAAAGCTACTCTGGGCGGTTTACAAACATAAACAAAATGTAAAATAAAACACGATACAACTTAAAATAGTAAATAAGCAAACTATTGAATCAAAACCAACATTCGCCATCTATTGGCCAGGATGGTTGCAAAAATTTTGTAATCCACATTTAGGAGGGCAATTGGCCTGTAGTTCTGTATCAAATCTTTGGATTTCCCTTCTTTGGGAATCAGTGTCGTATGTGATGATTTCCAGGAATCTGGTATATCTTCGCCTTCAAATATAGATGTAAAGAGGTTTTTCATATTTCCAGAAATTGTCTCCGAAAATTTTTTATAAAATATGGCTGGTATTTGGTCAGGTCCAGGCGCTTTATTCAATTTTTGATGATTGATAGCCTCTGTTATTTCCATCATTGTGATAGGGGCATTCGTCTGGGCTCTCTGTTCCTCAGTAAGTTTTGGAAAATTGGCTTGTTCAAGGTATTGGAAGATAGCATCATTGTCAATCATCTCCGACTTGAATAATCTTTGGTAATATTCCTCTATGATTTTTTGGATTTGTAATTGCTCTGTCTGGTTTTCCCCAGTTTTATCTTTGAGTGAAAATATGAAAATAAGGGAGAAGTTTACAAGGTACAAGCCTTTGCAGATGACCTGATGGTTATCATGGAGAACCCTCAGACCTCCTCCATAGAACTTCTAAAGACCCTGGAGGCATACTCTAAAATCTCCAGATTAAAGGTGAATAGAGAAAAAACATTGGTTCTAACTAAAAATATGACCCCACCCATGATCGAAAAACTGGTAAATCAATCTGGTTTTCAACATTCTAATAGGGTAAAATACTTGGGTATTACTGTATCTAACCGATGTAACTCTTTACTCAAAGACAATTATGTTAATGTTATTAAAACAATCAAAGCTGATCTCGAAACTTGGTCAAGACTTCAGCTATCCTTAATGGGCAGAATTGCTGCAGTCAAAATGAATGTCTTACCTAAACTGCTTTTCCTATTTCAATCTCTGCCTATATTACCAAACTTTAAGATCATTTCAGATTTGGAAAAAAGTATACGTATATTTATATGGCAAAAGAAAAAAGCAAGGATTAAAAATATTTATTTGCAGGATAGAACCAAATTTGGAGGCTTTGCCCTTCCCAATTTGGTACTATACTACAAGGCTGCCGCCATGACTTGGATTAAAGACTGGATCTTGATGACAAATAAAAGAATATTACAGCTCGAGAGTTATGGCCTTGATAAGGGCTGGCATCACTATATGTGGTATAAGGGAAATTTACCTACCCTCTTTAAAAAGCACTGGATAAGGAATGCCTTAATCAAAATATGGTCATTGATTCAAAAACAATTTTATCTCAAAGCACCTATGTGGTTATCCCCACTGGGAGCAATTTATAGCTCCCAGGCAAGTGAAATCTCAAAAGTTATAACTTACAGACACCTTCTGAATGCTGACCTCTCATTGAAACCATTAGGGAAATTAGTATCAGAAGGTTACAATCTGGATTGGTGGAAATATCAACAAATACATTCACACTTCAAAGAGCTTTCCAAAGAGGGTGGCTTTATGACTACTGATACCCCATTTGATAAAATACTTTCTTCTGGTGACTCAAAGCTTCTTAGCAAATTTTATAATATACTGTTAAATGAAAAAATGATTGATACATTGGTTAAAGACTCTATGATTAGATGGGCTGAAAACTTTGGTTATACTATTCATTTAAATAAATGGGACTCTCTGTGGAATACAGTTAAAATCTTCAAATCTATTTCGTTTAAGGAAAATTGTTATAAAATGTTTTATAGATGGCATTTTGCACCTCATCGTTTATCCAAGATGTATAATTGTTCACCTAAATGTTGGAAATGTAACTATGACTGTGGAACTTTTTATCATATGTGGTGGACTTGTAAAGAAGCAAAGGCGTATTGGAACATGGTAAAACTTTTCTTAGAAAGATCTTTGAAAATTAAGATAGAGCTTAGACCAGAACTATTCTTGTTAAATATAGTAGATATAAATATTTCCTATGACCAGAGATATGTACTTCACCATGTAATTGTTGCTGCAAGAATACTGTATGCGAAACTTTGGAAACAACCAAACACGCCAACAGAGAAGGATTTCCACGGAAAGATAAGAGAATGTATCGAAATTGATAAACTCTCTGGTTATCTAAAGGGAGACTACGACAAGATCTTTTGGGAAAGATGGCAAGAAGTAACAAATTTATTAGTATTGTGATAATATTTGGCAATCTTAGTAATATGTTAAATTACTATTTCTATTTTGCTTGATATACTCAATGTAAATTTTAAAAATTGTACCCCCCCTCTTTCCCCCCCCCACCCATACTCTTTTTCCCTGTTAAACCCCCCTTAAAATCCAATAAAAATCTATTAAATAAAAAATCAAAACCAACATGACATAAATAATAATAAAAAGAACAAATAAGCACAAATAAATCAAAACCATTCAATATACCAATTTATTATAAACATTCCGGAAAACTCACTTCCACAATGCTTATGGGTGACTCAGCCTTCCATCCTTCCAAGGTTGGTAAAGTGAGTACCCAGCTTGCTGGGGTGGGGTGGGGGCAATGTGTAGCCTGCATACTGTAATTAAACTGTAAACCACCCAGAGACTACTTGAAATGGTATGAGATGGTATATAAACAGAACACTTTGCTTTTGATTTTGCTTTGCTTATATGCATTTTAAAATTTCCTATTATACATCAGGGGTAGCCAACCATTTGGCTTCCAGGTTTTTGAATTTCAGCTCTCAGAAACTCCAGACTTCAACAGTCAGTTGTAAGGAACTATGGGATTTACAAGTCCAAAATACCTAGAGGATAAAAGGTTCCCTTGCTCTGTTATACATTGCAGAAAGTTCTCTGCAATTTTAGCCTTCAAATGCCAACTTTACAATCAATATTATTTCTTTTCAAGACAATTTTCAGGCTTTCCCAAAGTTGGTGTTATGAGTGAATGTTGTCTCCTATTCTTTTATTTACCACTCTGTACACAAATTAATAATTGCAGTAAAACAATTTTGTATGTGCTGCATCAGTAAACTTACTTTTCTTTAACTTAGGACATACTATACTGGTCCACGAAAGCTAGCAGATGTGTGGTTTATTTAGTGGTCTATAAAGGCATCACCTAGAGATGGGCACGAAATGAATTTTTGTTTCGTTATTCATTTTGTTACGTAACAAAACGAATAACGACCCTAGGGGCAAATTTAAAACAAAATGAACCGAACCGAGAAAAAATGGTTTGGTTAGGTTTGTCTCATTAATGGAGAGGGGTGGAGATGTCTCCTACCTGGTGCTGGTCCGGAGGTCTGGTCTTCCTGGCTTCTTGGATGGCAACCAGGGAAAAAAAGTTGATGGCTGCGCTACAGCTGTAGCGCAGCCATGTGGTTGGCAGTAAAAAAGTAAAAAGAAAAGAAAAGAAATAAAAATAATAAAAAGGAGCACTGACCAGGCCCCAAGGATGGCCTGGTCAGCACCCTAAAATAATAATAATAATAAATAATAATAAAAAACCCTGTACTGACCCGGCCCCAGGGGCCACGTGGTTGGTGCTGAAAGAAAGGGGGAAAAACCCACGCTACAGCTGTAGCGTGGGGCCTGAACCCAGAAGTCGGGGGGAGATAAAAAAAATAGAAATAAATAAATAAGAGGGAGCGCCGACCGGATCCGAAGGGTGACCTGGTCAGCACCCTAAAATAAAAAATAAAATAAAAATAAAATAAATCAGTACTCACCGGGGCCCAGGGGCCATGCGGTCGGTGCTGAAAGAAGAGGAGGGGAAAGCCCCATGCTACAGTTGTAGCATGGGGCATGAACCCAGAAAGGGGGGGGTAAAATAAAATAAATACATAAATAAATAAAAGAGGGAGTGCTGACTGGACCCCAATGTTGGCCTGGCTGGCATCCTAAAATAAAAAATAAAATAAAAAAAAATCATCACCAACCGGGCCCGAGGGACCATGTGGTCGGTGCTGAAATAAAAGAAAAGAAAGCCCCATACTACAACTGTAGTGCTGGGCCTGAACCTGGAAGTGGGGATAAAATAAAAATAGAAATAAATAAATAAATAAGGGAGCGCTGACCAGACCCCAAGGGTGGCCTGTTCGGCACCCTAAAATAAAAAAATTAAATTAAATTAAATTAAAAAACCAGCGCTGACCAGGCCCCAGAGGCAGTTGGCGCTGAAAGAAAAAACAAACAAACAAAAGCCTTGTGCTACAGCTGTAGCATGGGGAAAACCCAGTAGTGAAAAAAATAAAATAAAATAAAAATTTTAATTTTTTAAAAAAGGCATGCCGACCGGACCGCAAGGGTGGCCTGGTCAAATCGGAACCCTAAAATAAACGAAAAAATAAAAAAACAGCACCTACTGGGAGCCAGGGGCCGCGCAGTGGGCGCTGGGGAAAAGGGGGTAAAAATGAATAACGAATTAATGAAACAAAATGAATTTTCTGCAAAATTCACGAAAAATGAAACAAAACAAACTGACCTCCTTAACGAAATGAAACAAAATGAAACATCATTTTTTTTATTTGTGCCCATCTCTAGTATCACCTACTCCTGCATTTGCATCGTGTAATGACCTTGTCTCTTTTATTTCAGTTATTTCAGTTTCTCTGACCTCGGTCATCATGGAAAATGTTGCCCAGTATTCTTATGTGAATGATGGAACATTTTCAAAAATGAGATCAACCATATCAGAAACAGACTGTCTAATATTACTCAATATGCAGGATGAAACACAATACTGAAACATACATTCTCCAAACGTGAAGAAGACTTTTGTAGTTGTAGTATTAGGAGTCTCAATTACAGTCCTAACTAATATGATATGAATGACTTCTGTTTTAAATACGGACCCGACTTACCGGGTCCAGAGTTGTGGTCCGCAGCCCAGCCGGACCTGTGGCTCCGCCAAGATGGCGCCGGCCTGCGTGCCCACATGGCACATGGTGGCGCCGCGCCTGGCAGCTGGGCCAACCCGGACCGCCTGGCGTGCTCTGCAGCCGCGGGCATCCGGGTATCGCCCGGCTCTGCGCAGGCGCAGGCGCAGAGCCGGGGCCAGCGCCAGCCCCTTTAAAAGGGGCCACCGACCACGGAAGCACGCCATACTGTCCACGCTTCCGTCAGTGCTCCCCACCCACCCTCACCCCTAGATTTTAAGCGTTTTGATCATCAGGGTGGTATTTTTAACTTCAATTGTGCTTGATATGTTTTTGTCACAGCTATGGCGGTTTGGCGGCATTGGGACCGGATCCAGGCCGGGGTGGCTGCAAGACGGTGCCTGCCTGGCACAGAAGCAACAGGTGGCGATAGCGGTCCCAGGAGGGAGCCGCGAGTGTCCCGGCTCGGGAGGGACAACAGATGGCCCCTCCGCTCAGCTAGGCGAAGGAAATCTCGAAGGAGTCTGCGCCCACGGGGATTTCCGGAAGCTGAGAAACAAGGGTGCTACCACCTGGGGGCGCCACCGGACGGACCCAATGGGTGGCCAGAGTACTGCAGATTGTCACCATATCAATAAAGCTGTGGCCTCCACATCATGCCCATAAGCCCAAGAGTTTCAGTGTGTTCAATTGGGGGGGGGGGGGATACAGCATCAAGGCTTGGCGCTGGACCACAATATGTTCTGTCTTTCTGTCTTTCTATCTTAGGTTAATTACTGGGGGGGGGGCAAGTTTCAAACCTCAGGCTCGGCATAAAAAGTGCTGTGGTTGAGTTTCCCATAATATCCCACCCAAGAGGAAACCTACAGACTAAAAATTATTAGTCCCAATGCCCCAAAGACAATAGGTTATATTTAGAGATGGGCACAAAATGAAAAAAAATCATTTGGTTATTCGTTATTCATTACATAATAACAAAATGAATAACGAAAATTGTGATAAATCAGAATGAACCAAACAGAACCACAAAAATTAGGTTCGTTACATTTCGTTTTCGTTAATGGCGATGCACAATGAAATGAGATGTTTTTAAATATTAAAAAACATCCTGAATATCTGTAAAAACCCAGCAATAATTATTTATTCTGCCTGATAATGCCTACCAGGGGGGTTGGGGTCCTTAAAACGTTCATTTATGTCTTTTCTCAGATTGCTGTATTTTTTTTTTCCTTTAAGGGGAGTTAGGGGACATAGACCCTAAATGGCTCCCAGATGCCTAATATTAATTTCTTGGGTATTAAATCGCCCTGGACATGTGTAAAAACACAGTGATAATTATTTGAAATTATTACCTACCGGGGGGGGGGTCCTTAAAACGTTTGC
>JAHTLZ010000348.1:7089683-7136936 GCA_023846285.1 Phrynocephalus versicolor
ATTTGAAATTATTACCTACCGGGGGGGGGGTCCTTAAAACGTTTGCTTTTGTCTTTCTCCCATTGCGATGTATTTTTTTATTTTCCCTTTAAGGATGACACAAAATGAATTCCAGCCACAAGATGGATGCAAGCCATGTGATGGGATCATGTAAATTCTTGGACAATTTCAACCAATAGCATGCCCAGGTTGCAGACTAGGTAGGTGTGGCAGCCACAGAGGGCATAAAAAGCTTTGGCAGCTTATGTCCTCCTTGCAGTCTGCGGTGGGAGTTAGAGTGGGATTGCTGTCTCTGCGACTCATTACTTTAGGCCAGGCAGGCAGGTGTGTGTCTCTGTGTTCCTGCTGGCTTCAGCCTGGCTCTTAGGGGAGAGAAAGAAGAGATTTCTCTTGCAGCCTCCCTGAGTGTGTGCGTGCCTCTTGGTGAGTACCCTCCCCTGCCCCACAGTGCAGTCACTCTGCAGCTGCCTTACACCTGGGCAATGCCCACCACTGCCTTTGCAGCCTCCCTGCATACCTACTCTATACTGTATCTCTGCCAGCATCATATTTTTTAGTGTTTTCCCTCTGGTCTGGGGCATTGGGGAACATCTGCGTGCAGAAATTCTTTAAGTCGCACAAAAAGCAGGTAAAAATGAAAAATGAAAAATGAAAAAACGAAACAAAATGTTTTCAAAAAAATGACAAAAAACAAAAACAAACCGAAACGGGCCCACAATGAAAAAGGAAAAACCGAAATGTAATTTTTTCGATTCATGCCCATCTCTAGTTATATTATCTGCTATCACTTCTGCAGCTATAGGATGCTCTGCCATTGGCATTCCCCTCTCTGGATTTAGGAGAGCGGTGAAAACACACCCAGTTGTCCTGCAAGACATCTGACAGTGCTGGTTCTGGTTGATGGCATGCAATTCTGGCATACAGCATGTATTCTCCATTATGTTCTTCTTTATAAAGCCAAAAGATGAGGAGGGGGTGAAATTCAACTTTAAAATCCACAAGGTTACAAAGAAGGATGATGAGTGGAGCACCGTGCAGAAATAGGTTTCTGTTCCAAGAGAAACAATAGAGACATCCAGGGGGCAATGTCAAGATCTGCTCCTCAGGACTGGCTTCTCTCATGGAATAAAACCTCTGCTGAGGGCAAGGGTGCCTTGCTGACTTTGGATGAAGCCTCAATGGGATCCCTATAAAAGGAAGCAGGAAGAGGCTGCCGACCATAGAGCGCATTTGGAACTTCCAGGTTGTTCCCCTTTCTGCTGACACATTCGGTTCTGCTCTTTTTCCCCCCATCCCCTGCTCTGCCCTTTCAATTTGTCAAGTCTATTGTTCGACTGGAATGCCATTTGGGCTGGCCTGCTCTGTTCCTTCCGTGTCTCGTCTGAATTTATCTGGAAATAATCTTTCCAAAGCTTAACTCATTTGTTCTGATTGGTCTATGTCTTTTGTGATCCAGGTCAACCCCAGAGAAATGTGGATTAGGAGAAAAGTAGGTTCTTCAGGTTACACACTGAGCCTTCTTTTTCCTCTGGCCCTTCTTCTCCTCTCCTAATATGTATTTCCTAGGCTTTGTATAATGCAACATTAGATTGCTCTTAGACAAACCTGGTATGATGCCAAGTGGAAACCAATTTTGGGGAAGAAGCTAGGAGGTCCCACGGTTTTCCCTTTGTACCGCCATCATTACAGAAAGAGCAAAGCAAGTTATTTTACATCTGCTGTTTAGTCACCTTTCCAATAAATAAATAAATAAACAAATCTCTTTTAAACTGCACATCGTGGAACATTATTTGTCACTTCACATTAGCTCGCCCAGGAAGCGGAGGCTACTTGCAAACTGCTGTCACAGTTCATTAACAAATGACGCTTGGTCAGTAGGCAGATTGCAAATTAGCATTTCCATCTTCTTTTGTGTGCTTTTTGGTGTAGTAATTTCAATAAAAATCCCTTTAATCATCAAAGATATGGAATAATGAAGGCTGATCTCTTATTTAAAGAGGAACTTTTACGACATCTTGTTAACAGCCGCCAGCTGTGAAGGAGAACACTTGTTCAGACACTCTCCATTTTCGACCATTTACAAAAAGGAGGGAGCACGTCGAGTCATATTAAAGTGACACAAATAAATCACTAAAAATATGGATTATTTGATTTCAGTGGCTAATTATCCCAATTAAATGGGACAGCATTACAAGTTTACCTTGAAATTATGTGTACATTTTGATTTTTTCCCCCCAGTTTAACAATGGACAAAAATCACCTTAACTGAAAATGACACTTTCTTGTAATATCGTTCTCTGCAATGTTCATGACAAGAACCTTTCAGTGTACCTTATAATTAACAATGCCTTTGATGGCAAAATTGGGCCTCTGCTGCTAATCAAAGCACCAAAGACACCCCTCAGCATGCATAATTCTGCCCCTCTTTGTTTCAGGGAAATCTTGACAGCACCATAATGGTTTCTTCCATTCCTTTCTTCTGTGGCAGTTAACTAGGGAAAGGTTATTCTGCATGACTCCCCTAAAGACTTTGGCATTAATTAGAGAAAGACCACACACATTCATGGTCAAACTTTGCCCCTGATTTGTACTCTTGATAGTTTCACACACAGGAACAAAACTGGTTGCTGGTCCTCCTAAACTTGATCTCAGTCAGCCTGTCTCTTTTGCAGAATAATTGTTATCTAGAAAATATAATTTTAAGACAATGCAATGCATCTAGAACAAGGGGACTCCACTGTTGAATCGTGCAAGAACAGAAAGAGATAAAACAAAACAACTAAATAGATTCTCATTTTCCTAAATGTCTGCAACAATGCAGCCAAGCAAAAAGTAGGTTGCTTAAAAAACAAAACAAAGCAAAACCAAAAATTGAGAGTTGACAAAGCTGATAAAAATTCGGTTTTATTGACAGTGACTCAACTGATACACCTGGATGCAATCTGGAGATAGGAAAGTCACCTTTCAGTCAACTAAATTAAAAGCATTCCAGCCAATCTCCATGGCAGTGATGGGAAAATAATTTGGCAAATGAACACACTCACACTTCCCACTTTTCTGTCAACAGCCTGTTTCTCAGAGTGGAAGCAGATACTAAAGATGACTGGGTGCAGCCAAGAGAAATGGAATTTCCTTTTCTATCTCTCCCCCAGTTTTTAATCTCTGCTGGAAATTTGCTGGAGGACGTGATATGATATGTCATCTTCATTCTGGGAACATCCTCACTCCCTGCCCCCTTGGGTGGCAACTGCCATGTGGAACAGGAAAGCGAAACTCACACTATGATGCCTGATCCGATAAAGTCATGCTGTGAAGCTGAAGATAGCCTCCCACCACCAGTCTAGTTTTCTTCTCCTGCATGCTGTCTAATGGAATTTCTATATGAAAGGACATCATCATGGCAAGAACTGATTCAATCCATTCAACAAAGACCTGACACAAAATGAGGGCTGACAATGTATGACTACCCACGAGTGCCAATATGAGACTCCCCATTAATTTCCATGGGAATTGCCATAGGAAAGGATGCGAAAGCCTCTGGCATTAAGATGTTACCATCATTTAGCAAGTTTTACTAGACTGGTTGGAAAAGAAAGGTAAGCACTCAGATTGCAGTGGACTTCAATAGCAGCCATGACAGATCAATCAGTTAACTCCTGGCAAACACCACTGTTCAAAATAGTTGGTCTTCCCCCACTCCCACCTACCCCCCCTTTTTTTCTTTTGCTATGAGGAAAGGCTGATTGAAGTCCTCTAGCTATCAGCGCTGGAGACTCATGAGAAGCTTACATGAGGGCATCTTCGGACATAAGCAAGCAATTGAATTGGCTGACGACTTTATGGAAAGCCATTTGGTCTCTGTATTCTATTTTAACAGCAGCTTTTTGTCCTGAATTCCTATTATGCATCAGGACAATCAAATGTTTGGTTACCTGAAACATGTAGTTGCAATAAATAGATTATTGATGTCACAGAATTCTATAAGTTGTTCTTTATTTTCGACTACTGGTTTCAAATTCTTCAACAATGTTTGATTTTGCTTAGTTTCCTACTTTTACATTTTATTTACCTGTGATTATGAGTACATCCTGTTTTGGTGTGTGATCAATTTCCTCTGAATACATGCATAAAAGCTTTCAATTTCTTCGCTATCAGCATCTCTACTCATATCATAGACTTCAATTATGGTTATATTGATAGATTTTCTAAGAAATAAGATTAGTGTTATGTAGTGACACCTTTGATTTCTATCCCTAACTGCTTGTGTCACATCTTGCCTCAGTATTTACAGCCTACACTGTTTCTTCTGATTTCACCATTTACAGAACAGAACACATTTAATTGTCTGACTAAAATGTTCAATTCCAGTCCACTCCAGTTAAGTCAAAACAGGCACTGCAGTATTTAAATGTTCAACTTCTTGCTTTACAGTTTCAAGTTTACCTCGACTAATACCCCTTGCACTCTAATTATATGTGTCATGCAGAATCAGTCTGTCCTTCACCTCTGTGCACAGTGGCCACTAGACATCCTGAGGGCTTTAATCTTCTAGTTGCTTCATTAATGACAGCACTACATATACATTATTATTATTATTGCTCTTCCCCAATAGCTGATTGAGTGCATTCCAACCTGGGAATCCCATTGGGAATATTTCAGTTTGGTTTAAATGATCACAGTGGAACTCTGTTCGTAAAACTATGCTATCACTTGAAATTGTTCTGGAATTGCTACTGTTTTTTTTTAAATACCCAGAAAAAGAAAATTTGGACAGTGTCTTAAAAATTGCCATCTTGAATCTACTAACACAGCCACTCCCTACTGTTCCTCTCCTGTCAAATGGACCACTGACTTACAGAAGATAAATTGAACTGATAAAGAAGGGCTCCAGTTTAAGAAGATGGCACCATGAATAGTGCATTAGTTTTCCTGTCTCAGGATTTCCATGATCTTCAGAGTGTGCCTTGTTGTAATTACAGAAATTGTTAGGAAGAACGACTCCCCAATGAACACAGTCCCTGTGCACATTGCTCTGAGCAGAGGCTACTTTCCCCCAAGCTCCACACAGAAGCAGACCATGCATTATGATTGAGCTCAATAGCATACTTCACCTCTCCCTAGAAAGGGGCTGCTATTCCGTTCCTTACAGAGCTACTACTTAATCCAATCTGTAAATCTACTCTGAATATAATAACCTAATTTTATGTTCTCTCAACAGTTTCAGCCTCATAGACCAAGTTGAAAGTGGTGCCCCAGTAAGTGGTGTTCAAGCCATTAATTTTTAGAGAAAAATCAACACTTGGAAAATAATGTTTACAGTCATTTGACTGTAAACATGAAATTAGGTAATTAAAATGAGGGCATATGATAGCTGCTCACAATGAGTCCAGAGAGTCACCCTAGGCCAGTGGTGGTAAACCTTTGGAACTCAAGATGTTTTGGACCAAAGCTCCCAGAATTCCGGGTTTAAGTTGCCAGTGACAAAGGACTATGGGAGTTGTGGTCCAAAACATCTGTAGTGCTGAAGGTTCGCTACCACTGCCCTAGGCATTAATGCAACAAACAGAGGTTGATAAAGTTACCATTTTGCACCATAATTCCCAGAGTTCCCCATGATCAGATCACCACGAACTTGCATATTATATAGATGGCATACCCAACATGGTGAATGAATATATCTGGGACAAGCACTCTTTGAATATTACAGAGTCAAATGACATGCTCAGCTCATATTTAGTAGCTGATAGCATCTATGACATGATGGGATGCAATACTTCTCACGTGCATTATTCATGGTTTGAAACAACACTGTTTCAAAATTTAACAAGTTGTCAGTCACTCACATTTTTCTCACATTCAGCAATACACGTACTAGCTATTCCAAAACCACAATTTTCTTGTATTTATTCTTTTATTAAAAAGATTGGTTACTTACCTGTAACTGTAGTTCTTTGAGTATGCATCTGTGAATTCACACATAAGGTTCTTAGGTCATGCGCAGAAGATATTTGGCCATTAGCAAGCCCCAAAAAAGGCAAGGACATCCTCCTCCCATTGCACATGCTCTCTGTTTCCTGCCTTCTGCCTCATTTCCATTAATTGCCATTGAAAAATAAGCACAGAGACGTTATGGTAGAGGGGAAGGCTGGGTGAGTAGTGTGAATTCACAGATGCACACTAGAAGAACTACAGTTACAGGTACTGGTAAGTAACCAAACTTTCTTGTTCATGGCATCTGTGAATGCACACATAAGGGTGATTAGCAAGCTGACTTACCAGAGGTGGGCCATCACAGCAACACAGAAGATAGGACATCCATTCTGAAGACGGAGTCAGCTCTAGCTCTAACATCCATTTTGTAGTGAGATGCAAATGTGGATGAAGTTGACCAAGTTGCGGATTTACAGACATCTGCAATGTCAACTCCTCTTAGGGATGCAGTGGAGGAGGCTATAGATCTGGTAGAGTGCCCTGTAGGGATAGAAGGTAACTGTATGCCTGCTGCTTGGTAGGCCAGCGTGACAGAGGCAAAAATGCACTTGGAAATTGTCTGTGAGGAGATGGGTAGTCCTTGTGCGTGATGAGAAAGTCTGTTAGACCATTGAAAGGGAGATGTCCAAGAGGTGTAGAAGAGGAGAGTGTGAAGAGACCATTTCAAATTGGAAGAGGGCAAGGGGAAGAAGGTAGGTAGAATGAGCAGTTGCCTGAGGTAGAAGTCAGAGACCACTTTTGGTAAGCATGTACAAGGTAACGGCCGCTAAAGGTTCTAAGGGAGGCATCATAAGCCTGTTAAGAACTAGGGTGAGAGATCACTGAGGCATGAGAGCTCAGATGTGAGGACAAACATTATTAAGGCCTTTCAAGAACTGTTTGAGCATAGGATGTCTGAAGAGTAAAGCAGCTGGAGAGTGGCGTGATTGGTGAGCCATAACAGCCACAATATATATCCTAAGGGTCAAGACTGTGAGTCTCTATGGGAGGAGAAGACACTTCAGCAGGATATCAAGAGTTGTAGGGCTCACTGGGACATTATGCTGTGAAGTAATAGCAGCAAAGGCTCTCAATTTGTAAGAATAGAGCCAATTGGTAGAAGGCTTTCTGGCTCTAGCTAAGATGTCATCCATGGAGAAGTGATGAGCCATGCCATGAGGCAGAGAGTTGAAAAGTTGGGATGGAAGATGCAACCGAAGTGTTGAGAAAGGAGATTCGACATTCCGGGAAGGTGAAACTGATTGATGGCAATATGGTTGAGGTTTAGGGTTACTTCTTGCCAACAAGAGAGAGCCGTATGTTGTTGCAGCGTTTGGATGGTAGGTAGTCAAAGATGAGACTTAGTCTTCCTGTCAAATTGCCTTTGTGGCTGGTGCTGACAGTTGGCCAGTTGATTGTAGTGCTGTTGGTACTGAGTATTAGTGAATCACTGTCTGTATCTGGGAGTGTACTTGTTTTTCCGGTTGTAGGGAGGCTTGCGCCACTGTTGATTGTTGGGACAAAAGGAAGATTGGCTTGAACTGCCTTGATAGCTGTAGTAGGATCTGGCAGTCTTCCTCATTTTCATGAGGTTGTCGAGGCCTTCATCCATTGTGGATATAAAGAGGCCTTCACCATCGAAGGGGGAATCCCCGATTCTATTCCTAGCATCATCTAGGATGGTTGCTGCTCTAAGCCATGCATGACATCGAAGGTGTACCGCAGTGGCGAGCTGTATTGATTGCACAGCAAAATGTGATCATCTCGTAGTCGATCAGAGACATCACTTTTTGTGATAGTAAAGAGCCTTCTTTTGTTGGTCTTGAGGTAGGAAAAAGAACATGGGAAGAAACTTCTGCATGAGGTAAAGGTTGTATGCCTGCATTGCACATAAAAAGTTAGAGGTGCAGAGGGGAAAAGAGGCAAGCGAATAGTGACGTCTGCCAATGAGGTCTAATGTGCAGCCTTCCTTGTTACTGGGCATGGTGTTGGAGCCGTTCTTGCCTCTGTTTTGACTGGCATCCACTATCAAGGAGTTTAGGAGTTGATGCTTGGCAAGAAAGTTAGTGCCATCTTCATAAGTATGATACATGTTGTCAATGAGGTGGGCCATCAAAGGTGCCAAGGATGGTCTGGTCCATCTGGACTTGATGCAGTCTAGCAGGAAAGGGATGAAGCCATGCCATAATGGTGGAGTTTGGGCTTTGTCCAAGTGGCCAAATAATTTGCAGGACTCTGAGTGCTGTATCTTAGGACCATAACTCTGGCTATTTTTTGTATCATTTTAGAGTAATTTTTGAAGTCTTGAGGTGATGGAGACACCTCAGCATCAGGTGTGTCAGAGTTCAGAAAATGCCTAGGCGAGGATGCTGGAGTGGCATTAGAATATTCCATGACATTGGAGGGAGTGGATTGGTTGGAGGACAGCGATCTATCCATGGAAGTTGGGGAGTCCTCTCTCTGGCATGTAGAGTGTGGTTATACCCACTGTTGAGAAACATGTGCATAAATTGAAGTGCGAGCGCACAAATCATGTGCCTGTGAATGGTGCCTAGCAGCCAACATCTAATCAGGGTGTCGTTAGGCCGAAGGGTCTAGCACTGATGGGGAATGGCATCTTGGACACTTGCTGAGTTGTGTAGAGGTGGTGTGCAAAGGACCATTAGATGCAGTGGCCACAACGTGTACATCAGCAAATTCCATCTCCAATGAGCAAGAAATGACATGAATATATTCATGATGCCAAGGTGGTTGATCAGTATGGAGGTTGGTGTAGGCAGCAATTCTCTCTCGATGTTAAGGAGGGGAAATGGAATGGGATACCTGAAAAGAGTACTCCACATGATGTTTAGTTTTCTTGATATTGAGGTCGAGAACGGTTGTCTGACACCGAGGAAGATTCTTGGTGTTGAGAGGAAGCGCATGTCATCGAAGGAGATGTATGGTGTTGAGATTCTGGAAGTCGAATTCGCTTCGCTGGCTGGAACTGAAGCCCAGGAGATAGACAACGGTGCAGAGTGTGGGTCTGACGCCTGACATCGGTGTCAGATAGGTATTGAGGCCGCAAGGCCTGCTGTGTCTGCTCATGAGACGTAAGCTCCTGGTGCGAACCCAGCGATTGGCTAGGGCTTGGAATGGGTGCTTGAACAACGGTTATGTCCACTACTGAATGGTCTCCCCAACTAGAGTCTCCGACCTTCTCAGAGACAGTGCCTGGAGCTGCTGACATGGGAGATCGTCCTGATCTCAGTGTCGTAGGCCTGCCAGTATCGGTGTTGGGCTGCATGTCTGGGCAGTCGGAGTCAAAAGCAGCCACAGACCTGGTGTCGGATTTTGGTGTCAATAGAGCCGATTTCTTTTTCTTTTTCTCCTGAGATGAAGAAGCTGGTTTTGGGGTTTTGGTACCCTTAGATTGTTGGGGTTTCACCAGGGAAGGTGAAACCAAAGAGGCAGAAGCCTCAACTTGAGTTTGAGGTTCCATCGGGCGAACAGACTTCTTCCAGAGTTATGCCCAAAGTCTGCCTAAGCACTGTTTAAGTGCGGGCTTGGTGAGCCCCTTGCAGTCAATGCATGGGGAAGGTTGGTGCTCTTCAACCAAGCAGTACAAGCAAAGGCTATGTCCGTCCAAAATAGGGACTTTGTTGGGGCAAGCAGCACATCTTTTGAGAAGTCCACTGGAGGCCATAACATGGCAGATGGGGGGATGTAAAAGAAAATGACAATTTCACATAGCTACTGCAGGGAGGAGGAGGGGAGATAATAGGAAAGTAGAAGTAATTATAAGGTAAAAATAAAGGGTCGAAATAAACATCTACTTAAATGAAAATCCTTTCGCTATGCAGGAGCTCTGAAAAATGTGACCAATCTCCATTCACGACCAAAAGGAACTGAGGCAGAAGGCGGGAAACAGAGAGCATGCAGAGTGGGAGAAGGAGATCCTTGCCTTTTTGAAGCTTGGCAATGTCCGAACATCTTCTGCACAGGCACATAACAACCTTATGTGTGCATTCACAGATGCCACGGAGAAGGTGTATTGATCACGTCACTTTTAATGCCTCTAGGTTTCTCAAATACAATTAAATAGATAAAACCCTTGATAAAAACAATGCTCAAAAACCAACAGGACATCCACTCAAAATCTTAATTTTCAGATGAATTCATAATGGAGAAGGCGTTCTTTCAGACACTTTGACTGCAATCTGTTTATATGATAAAATCATTCACACCTTGCTTTTTCCAAAGATTACAATACTTAAAGAATCAAACCCAAAATATATGATACCTGAAGGAATGTGCTGAAAGTCCATGAAAGGCTATGCCAAATAAAATATGTTAATCTTTAATCTTTAAGCAGCCACAAGGCTCTTTACTTTTTGTTTCAACCAGTTACCTTGGTCACCCCTGCGTAAATTAGTTTTGAGAAGAGGATGGGGGGGGGAATCCAAGCCTACTGTAAGACCCCCTCTTATTAGAACTGTTTAAAACCTATAGCTTTCTAATACAGTGGACTCTCATATAACAAACAGTTTGTATAACATAAAATCTGTGCAACATAAAAAATTCTGGAGATAGGGGAAATTTGCTTAACAGAATCACCTATGGGTCGAATCCGTACAACATAAAAACGGTGGCAATTAAGGATTACTCTGTTTCCAATGCATTCCTATGAGGAATTTGTATAAAGGAAAATTTGCTTAACAATTTCATTTGGAACGAATTAATTCCTTTATACAAGGTTCCACTGTATTAAGCACCATCCAATGGTTTGGCAGTCACATTCACACACTGTTGTCCTTCCAGAATCCCCTGGCACCAGCCATGTGGAGCCATCATGCCCAGAGGCTGGCCACGTGGTCAATATCAGGGCAAAGCCATTGCACTGGCAACAAAAAAGACCCCCAGGTAATTAAGGCACCCAGCTCTGTTGTGGCCTACGGCTAAGCTGGCCCTGCACATTAACAAGACAGGGAGACAGGCTAATTGCAATGCTATGAACAGCAGTAATAGTAGTAGTTCAAGTAACAGCAATAATAGAATGGCACCCTGTCTTTGTCTTACATTTTTCGATGGCCCACAGAATAAAAATAACTTTATCATATCAGCTACCATTTTGGATTTTTAAAACTAAAATGTGCAGATTAATCAAATGGAACAAAAGCAGGGCAAGACCTTTTTCCAAGCAGGCTTTTCCTCAGTCATTGGCTGCCTGAGTGGAATTTTTAAATGGTTTTTTGAACTGTACTGATTTAAACATGTTTCTGTGCTGTTTACATTTTGTAGTGAGATCTTTCTTTGAACCTTTTTAGTATGTGTATAATGTACTTACTGTTTTTAGCTTCTAATATTGTCTTTTAAATAGCATCATTTTACCTTGAGAAAGACAGAGTAATACATACATACATACATACATACATACATACATACATACATACATACATACATACATACATACATACATACATACATACATACATACATACATACATACATACATACATACATACATACATACCACAGATGCTGAGGGGCTTTATTGAGAGACATCTGCATCTGCATTGCATTTGGCTGAATAAACTGGAGAAATACCAAAAGTTCAAATATTTTTTGAATTAGTCACTGCCTTTTAATCAATAAGTCAATTAAAGGCTTGGAGACTTGCCTTCATTCCATCAACAGAACTGCTGATCTCACTGAAGGGGACCATCTGTGGGTGCAAATTTTAGCCCTATTCAGCAGTTACTCAAGCACACACTAGTTCCACCCAAGACTATGTACATAAACTCTGACCTCTAACATGAAAGCACATCTGAAAGTAAGTTAGACCTTTATTCACCAAGTGATCACAAGAGCACTGTAACTGTTCCACCCAAATGCAGTAACGAAGTCTTCTACTTCAGGGTTGCCTGTGAACCAATGAAGATCCAACACACAGCCAGATACAACTGAAACATTGAATATACCTTTACTGATACTCATGATATAAGCAGTTAGAATTTAAGGGAAATACATTGACATGTTTTCAAATCCTTCCAAACATTCCTCATTAAGGCATGCACCTTAATGAGATACTGAAAGGTGTCAAAGTCTAAATTATGGAGTTTCATCCTTGCTCAATGAAACCAAAAGTTTCTTTAGAACACAAACATTTAGCAAGAAATAAACGCAGAAGTACCTTGACTAAGGGCATTCCATGAAACTTGTGTGCTTATACGAACTGTTTAAGTTTGCAATTCTATATGCATTTACTTCAGAGTAACTTCTAATGCTGTTGATACAACTTCCTTCTGAGTTGATAACAATAGGATCACATTCTTTATTAACAGCCTTCCCGTCATATGCGGGAGGGCATCTTTAATATATATTTTTTCTCCTTTTCTGTTAAAATGACATTCCAGACCCACCAAAGTTTCAAAAACTAAAGAGGCATCCCACTCCCTCTCAGACTCTCAGATCAAAATTTGTGAGTGATTTTTTGAAACAGCCACAACTCTATCATTTCTACCAATTTATGTACATGGAGGGGGATGTTACTACCTTAGCAAAACGTATCTGAAGGGAACAGTTACATGTATAAAGAAGCTAAAAGATAGAGAAGTATACAACCTGTTCTTTTCCACCATGGTCAGTTCTGCCCATATTCCTTCTCCCAAGTTTCCTTATCAGAGCTTCTCATTTGCAGACATTACTTTGTTGCCACAGTAACACATTCCGCCCTAAAATTCTATTCCTGTCTTTCCCCCTGTTTCTTCACAATTTCCGAAGCATGCAGCCATCCCCATACTCCCCAACCTGTTCAAAATGATAACATCATTTTCTATTACTTTATACAGTATTTCAATTTACTAGCACCGGGTTCCCAACCCCAGTTGCACAGTGGCATCTTGCTTCTCCCTGGAGATGGCTGTGGAATACGGCTTGGATATTCTTGCACCCTGCAGCTGCAAGTATCACCAAAACCAAGTCATTCATAACAAAATATTTTCTTCCCAGTTCCTTTCCAATGCTACTCCAGGATGGGGCATTTTTAAAATTCCTTATAATGCCATTCAGGGTCATTAGTGACCACGTCTCCCAAAATGTACCACCTGTTCAAATTTAATTTACTCTCCGTAATAAAGCAAATACACAGCAAGTTAATGTGTGACATTCTGCCTACAATTTATTTATTTATTTGATTTATATAAAGCCTCATTAATGCACACACGACCACAGAATTAAAGTCTATTTTGTGCATTGGGATAAGGTTTGGCCTTGAATAGAAGTGAATATATATATAAAAAAAGAAATTGCATGTCTCATTGACCCAAACTTGATACGAACTCATTTATCACCAAAGAACAGCTATTGTTAATGCAGCCATTGAAATAAGGCTTAAGTACCGCGTCTATTTTTCTTATAGCAAGAAGATAAAGGAAGAGCTGCGTAAGAGTCAACACTAAGTCATTACAGACTTGAATCTTCATGAACACTGAGAAGTACCCTTGTAGTAGAAATAATATTTCTTAATAAAATTCCATAGCTTAAATCCAGCCACCAGCTAGAGCAGGTACATGTAATTAATTGTTAAATGGTGAATCAACACTTAACATAAATCTCATTAATTCAAAAACAGTATTTTGCTTGGAACTACCAAATGGACGCGCGCGCACGCACACACGCGCGCGCACGCACACACACACACACACAAGGTGAACAGGGCTGCCTGTCAAATAATCTTAGTTTCTGAAGTAATATGTTTTCCCTGAGCATAGGAGGATCAAATTGTGACAAAGGCTGGCATTATTATTAAGTGGTATACCTTTGTGTGTGCAAGCAAAAAGCACCTACTGGTATTTCAGCAGCTGCAATGAAGATTATATTTTCTTTTTCTAGAATAGTAAAGCAATGTAAAGCAGAAATTCATTTTGACATAACACATGTTTAAGTAAACTATGATCATACACATTTCCTTCTATTAATTAAACCATTCACTATTTTTAAAAATTCTCTCAAAATTTCTACATTCATTTAAAAAAACAAAAAACACACACACCAGGAAATCCTTTCCTATACCCTTCCAAGTCAGCTCACACACAAAGAGGAGTCCTATGAAGTTCAGTGAATATTTATTTCTGACTCTCAATGAGTAAGGTTGTTAACCTCCTCCTTGGAAAGAACTGCTTTGCCTTTAAGCATGCAAAGTTTTGTTACATAAAGAGCAAATTTTATTATCTTTCTTGTGCTGCAGCTATTAAAAGTGCAAGACTACTTTTCACAACAGCATTGTACAGTGGCCGTAGTTTTCCTGCACAAGAATCCACAGCTCATCCCAGTTCTATCCTGGTATTTGCTTTTGGTTCACAAACCATTTTGAGAAAATGTTTAGCAAGTTCATTCCCAACAGTGCACTAGAGCTATGGCCTGCAAATCACATGCACTGGCATCCTTCCTGCTGCTACCCATCACTGTCTGCATAACACAAGCCTGCCCAAAGTCCAGCCCGGGGTCCAAATCCGGCCCGTCAGGCCATTCTGAGTGGCCCGCGGCTGGCTGGCCCGCCCCTCCCTCCCCCTCCTTCACCCACACATTCCCCTGCAGTGGCCACGGCTCCCTGTGCTTCCTTTGGTCCCCACCTTCCTTCCTTCCTCCCTCCCTTGGTCTCCACCTCCCTCCCTCCCTCCCTTCCTTGGTCCCCACCTTCCTTCCTTCCTTTCTTGGTTTCCACCTCCCTCCCTTGGTCCCCGCCTTCCTTCCTGTAGGTGGGGTTGCAAGGGGTCAGTGGGTGGGGCTTATGGGTCTGTAGGTGGGGCTTGCAGGGTTGGGGAGCAACCGGCCCCTGACACATTCTCAGCCACCAAATCTGGCCCTCCTTACAAAAAGTTCGGGCACCCCTGGCATAACAGCTTTATCCCAAAGCTTTGGATGGGATACCATTCTCCTGATTCCTTATGATCACTCCAGGAAATAATGGTGCAGACTGCCTGTCCTGCAGTCTTGCAGTTGCCTGTGGTGCAGAAGAAGACAAGGTGTTTTTCTTCTTCTTGCTTCACAGAGAGCCACTTGCACATTGAAAATTTGGCAGTGGCTTCCAAAGTTCAGTAGTGGACAGAGTAACAGCAAATTAAATGGTGATACAGCCCCTGATAGATTCCATTGGGCACAAGGTAGCGCTAGATTCAAAAAGTAGCCTATGCCACCTTAATTCCACAGTTTCTCAAGGTATAGGGAGAAACAACTATGTGCAGATTCCTTAACTCACTACCTTATGGAAGGCAAGTTGTGCTCAGATTAAGACTTCACGGTCATGTCAGAGCAGAAAAAATAATAGGTCATTAGACAAGGAAAATATTTAAGTACCAGTTGTGTGAGAGTGTCCTTTTTGACTTCTGGCATTCTCTTAATCAGACTCCTAAAAATTGAAGAGGCTCTTTATAATTAACAAACTGTTTACTGTTTAACAAAGAAACATCTGGAACTGTAACTTCTGAAGGTCCAAAATAACTATCAACAGGGACCTCTACCAGCCATCAATGCCTTAACTCAGGCTGTGGTAATTCCTTCACCAGTGGGGATGAACACCCAAACACTCACCATTAGTGGCCGCCCTCAATGGACTCCCCACAGGGGGGCAAAGGGCCATTCGGCCTCTGGGACATTCCTCTGTGAGGGATTGATACCAACCCTTCCTCAAGGGAAGAACCCCTTTTGATTGACCCACGTACACAAGTCCATTCTACTGGTCCCTCTTCCCTCAGCTGGACCATCACACTCTCCTTTCCTGTCCTCCTAAACCCCTCTCTGCCTAACTCCCATCTTTCCCTTCTTTGATTCCCTGATGCCTTTCCCGCTCTTTTTTTCTCCTACTGTCAGTGACCTTACATTAGGCAGAATGTGAACACAGTCTCTCTCTTTATAAAATCAATTGCTTGAGAGGACATTCTCCCAAAACTGTCACGTTTCTTCTCACAGTGTCATAGAAGGAGCACAGATTAATCCAAGACTATGTAATTCAGCTTACTTTGATTTGAGAATGGTCTTCAGGCCTTAAGGAAAGTATTCCTGTAGTCAACATGAATCACATTTCTCCAATGCCACTGTGTTTTGAGCTCAGTTATTTGTGATGTCTGTCTGTGCCCACAGCAGGACTGCTAAACAGTGTTAGGGCTAATCCAGGGCATATTCAACAAGATGTTCACTAGCTCAGCCAATGGCCCATGTCCTGCTTATGGGACAGTCCACCATAGTTACACCTAGATCGAGAAGTTCACACCCCCAAAAGGAAGGAAATAGGAGAGGAAGCATACAGTCCTGGAGCCCACCTTCAGCTACTTAACCATGGCTACACAGTGGTATTATTAAGTCTAAGTGGTAAAAGAAGGAGTTGCAATATTTGTTGCATCTAGAGATGGGCATGAATCGAACTTTTGGTACATTTCATTATTTGTTATTCATTTTGTTATGTAACAAAATGAATAACGAACTGCCCCCTCTAAGAGAAACTAAATGAAATGAAACGGAAATTTCAGTTTCGTTTTGGTTCATTTCATTCGCCAGTGTCTCCTACCTGGGCCCTGGAGTGGTCCTTCCTGGTTTGGTCCTCCTGGCTTCAGGGAGGGGGCATCCAAGGAAAAAAAAACCCGACCGCAAGCACTACAGCTGTAGCACGGGCCACGCGAACGGCAGTAAATAAAAATAAAAAAAATATATAATTTGAAAAATACTAACAGATCCGTCGTGCGGGCCAAAAGTGAAAAAACAAGATGTGGCATGTGGGCCTGGTACTAGCCTGCGAGCACCGGACTGGACCTGCGGGCTGCTGAATTGGCCCACGGGCCAGCAAAAGTAAAAAAAGAAAAGCCAACCAGCCCACACTACAGCTGTAGCGCGGGCCACCTGGTCGGCAGTAAAAATAAAATAAAATAAAATAAAATAAAAAGAGTGCCAACCCGGCCCCAGGGGTGGCCAGTTTGGTGCTCTAAAATAAAGAAAAAGAAGAAGACTAAAACCAGCACTGACCCGGCCCCAGGGGACGTGCAATCGGCACTTGGAAAAATAAATAAATAAAGGAGCGCCAACCCGGCCCCAGGGGTGGCTGGGTTGGTGCTCTAAAATAAAGGAAAAATAAAATAAATAAAAGAAGCAGCGACCCAGCCCCAGGGGCCATGTGGTCAGCACTTGGGGGCTTTTTGAGGCCAGCGCCTCAAAAAGCCCCTGCTGCAGGAGCCAGGATCTGCTGCCGCCACTGCTGCTGCCGCCACCCAGTAAGAACCCGAACCGGTTTGTATCGGTTTGGGTTCATATGAATTATTTTTAAAAAACTGTACGAACCCGAACCCAAACCAAACCAAGGGTGGGCCCGAAACAGACGAACTCAAATCATGGGTTTTATGTTTCGTGCTCACCTCTAGTTGCATCAGTTACTGCTTGACATACATTGCCATTTATACCATACAAATTTCATTTCATGTTTCTATATTCACTTCCAATCAAGGCAATCTAACTTCATATTGAAATGGATCTAGATAATATTCCTTCCTTTCCCTGTGACATGTGATGAATTTCCATTGATGTATTTATTACAATGTATGTCTTCAACCTCAAATTTCTTCATTAAATATCTGTGGGTTACAATACAGAATGGCTTTGCTGTAAAAGCCAATTTTTAGCCTGAATGTCTGTATTGTACTTTCATGTCAGCACTTGGTCAAAGTGGTAAAGCTTGTCCATTTAACATAAAGGTACTCTGACCAAATTAGATTCAACTATAAACCATCTCATCATCATCTAATCCAAGGCTGTCCAACTTTGAACAGGCCAAGGTCTACTTTTTCCGGAAAAAAGTGCCTGAGGGCTACTACACTAAAACCTCTGCTTGTGAATTTTATCTGTTCTGAGCATATGCTCATAAGTAAAAAAAATTGTAAGTAGAGCAGTGGTTTCCCATAGGAATGCATTGAAAATCAATTAATCCTTTCTAGAGGGAACATATTTCAATGCATTCCTGTGGTAAGGCTGACCATGCACAGGCTTCCCTTACACCTGCTTGAGCCAGTGTGGATGGGTGCAAGGGAGGCACGTGCATTCTTGCGTAGATCACCCCTTCCGCTTGGCCCAGGCTGCTGGAAGACTTTTTTTTAAAAAAGGTGCACTTTCCCTCCCAACCTGCCTGGGGCCTGACTTGACTCTACTGCTCCTCCTGTTTTCCCCTTTCTCCCTTCCAGCCCCCTCGCTGCCACTGCTACTGCCACCCATAGCTCTCACTCACCTCTGCCATATTCGCTGTGCAGCTGGTCTGGGCTAAGCCAGCAGCAGGGCAATCACATCACCACAGCGGCACAAGGAGGAAGGAATGGCTCAGAAGGGGAGCAGGAGGAGTGGTGGGTCACAGTCTCTGTGAGGCAGCGTGGGAAGAGGAGGAGGAGGAGGAGGAGGAGGATGGAAGGGTGGGAGGAAGGAATTCTCCAGGGGGGGGGAGAGGGGATGTCACCACACAAAGGAGGTGGGCACACCCATGACCCCACCCCTCGCTGTCCCCTCCACTCCCCTTCCTCCACTCTGCACCAACAACTCAATTGGTCACAAGACAGTGGTGTGCCAATCATCAGTCCAGTAGGGAGAGCAGGGGACCACACCATGGCCCTTGAACTGCCCCGCTTGGCTCAGACAGTGGGCTGGCAGACCCAGAGCTTTGCTGGGGCAGTGGTGGTCCTTGGGTTGGGGGAGGTAGAGGTGGAGAACCTCTCCCCTCACATTTTTTATTGATGGCTGGTGGGCTACTTTTGAACCCTTCACGGGCTACTGGTAGCCTCTGGTCTACCTGTTGGACAGGCCTGATCTAATCGATCAGTTGTGGCTTGAAATCTATCAATACAGCTCTACAGCTACACTTGAGACCCAAATGCATGTGTTTCACTGAGATATTTGAAAGAGCTCTAATTTAATTTATAAAGAAAGATCTTTAGAGCCCTAAGGACTTGTTCTTTAGAGCCCTAAGGACTTGTTTGCACAGGCTTAAGGCCTATTCAAGTGATGGACCTGAGGACATGAAAGACTCTAGGCATGGTTACAAATGGGGGTAGAAGAATAAAGCCTGTTACCAATGGTTCACCTCTCCCAAAGGAAGACTAACCCACACATGTTCAGTGAAAAAGGTTGACTGTTTATGAAGCCTTTCACCAGTCAGATAAGTTACCAGGGTCTCCATAGACCTCACATTAAATATGGGAATAGGGCTATCTTCTTTGTTGATCACAGCAACATGGTAAAGATTGTATGTGAGTCCCACCTGATTCCGACACTGCAGGTTTCACATAACTTCAAATACATTATTTTCCACATGAGGGATTAAGAAGAAGGTGGACAAGAATGAAAAGGAAAAGGAAAAGGAAAAGAGGAAACGCTCAGCTGTGACACTTTTGGTTTGCAGTGAGCAAACTGGTGATCCAAGGACAGTCACTTCTAGTTTCTGGAAAAGCTAATTTTTAGCATGAAACAGACCCCGGGGCTACCCCAAAATACTCTTTAAATGACAAAGTAGAGGCTGTCCTGAGTAGACAATGGAACTTTGTATTGTGGGAATGGGGCGGTATACAAGTGTGAATAATAAATAAATAAATAAATAAATAAATAAATAAATAAATAAATAAATAAATAAATAAATAAATAAATACATCTACGAAGTGTGGCATCATAGGTGCTAGTGAAGTGGTTGGCTTTGCAGAGGGATAGGGAAGTGCCAGCCAGGCTAATTCCACAACAGACACAAGGATGGTAATGACTGGTACGTGTGTGGCGCATCCAATAGTGACTGGACCAGTTGGTTCTGGGGAGAGGTGGCAGACCTCCCTAGCACCTGTGGTGCCCTACGACATTTGCATCTCCAGGGAGATGGATATGAAGTGTCCATGTCTAGCCCTGAGACTTCTGACGGTGTGACATGACCTTTGAAAAGCAAATGTTTTCAGAGGTGGGAGAACTGCAGGGTGGTCTAACTATAGTCAAGGGCAAAACAAAGAAGCAGCAGAGAACCTGTGTGTTGTGCAGACACAACAGTGAAAGGGCCATTTGACCAAACTATGGGGAGAGCCAAGTTAATTGTCCTTAATGATGCCTGAAACTCCTTTTGACTGGCCCTGAAACTCACTTTGGGCCACCACTCTCTTGCTATGAGAAAGGAACCCTTTATGTGACCTGGAGCTCACTGTAAGAAAGGCAGGAAAGAAATACAAGTATGAAATGTATAAGGGATGATTTGTTTCTGACGAGTTCCAGATCTGGTGCAGAAATGTTATGCGAGACAAAATCTAATGCAGCTTGTGTACATTCCAGAGATGCCTTTAAATTGTTATAGGACGCTCAGTCCTTCAGCATGGCACAGACCGGAAGAGATTACTAATTCTAATACATGAGACATTTGGCAGGTTTGGTACACTTACACAGGCCTCAATGACAGCCCACACATGAGGAGACAAGAGCAGGATCTTTGAGATGCATTCAGAAGTGCTCTAGTGTGCGTAAGCCATGCTCTACCCTAACAACATGAAAAAACTCCCATTAATCCCATTAGTCCACAAATCTGCTACACTTGCGAGCCGCTCATCCCCAAGTTGGTTGTTATGATTATGTCCTGCCGTAACACCAAGGCATACAGCTCCACAAACGGCAATACTGGCCCCTCTAAGCAACAGGTTAACAATTATTTCAAAACATGAAATAAAGATGAAAAAACCCAGTTGAGATAGAAATCTGAAAGATAACTTATATGAGCAATCATGTCTACAAAAGAGATAACAAAAATGCCAATAATGCTTAAATGGAATATCAGTCTTTCAACCCTTTCTAGCAGGAGTGAGAAAACCAAAACAGTTTACAAAAGGCACCTCAAAAGGTTTTTATAAAGAATAAAGTAGCAATGGTTAAAAGAGTGGCCTGTTGGCCAGATGGGTGCGATATGAATACAATAAGTAAATAAATAAAATAATAAAAGCATGACAAAGAACATTTTGACAACTGAACAAGGAAACAACATTATATGTCCCTTATCTACCATAGGAGATACATTCCTATTTTCAATTTGACTGTCATTTCATGGACATGAAGTAACAATATCCAACTAGCAACCAGCCCCTTTGTGTGCTTCCAGGAGTTAAAAAAGATACATTAGTACTGGGGAGAAAATGATTTCAGGTACTCTATGATTGCATTGTATCCCTATATTCATACAGAGCTTTAGTAGGAAAAACAGTGAAGAAGACTGGTTAGAAAGGGGAAAACACCTTGTATGTGTTCAGAAGCCATATTTGCACTGGCTAAGAGGTAAAAAATTGACTCTTGTGGGCCTAACCCAAAGGACTATATATATATAAAGATATAAAACAAAAGATTAAATATTTTAAAAGATAAACACTGTTGCACCTTAAAGACTACTCTATTTTATATGTATGTGAGCTTCTGTGGACAAGTCCACTTCTCCAGACATGAAATGCAGTAAAATACAGTTCACAATGAAAACATTGATCCTAGCTTTGAGAGTGGGTGGTATATGGTTGTATCTCACATGTGCCTGTCTGGACTCCTTTTTACTTTGGGTGTTCTGTGCTAGAGATAATACCATCCTGCTATGAACGTGGGAATTACTGTCATTTACAGCAGCTCAGGTTGCAATATGCTCATTAATATGGCAGCACAAGACTTGCCTGTCTTGCCCTGTAAGTCTGCTTGGGCTACAGATCTAAGTCCTATTTGAGGTGCTCACAGACGTGAAATACAGGGTATATCATGACATCTGAAGCCATTTTGAAAGTAAGTCAAGTACTGTGTACTTAGGTTTATAGATCTATGACCCACTGGGATCAACTATATCTAAACTCTAAAGACATTGATCAGCGTGTTCATGCATTGCTCAATAATATTAATGTTGGGCTAACCATGGATTTAAAACAGCCAAACAACCAAATATCTAGAAATCCTACATGGGGAGATCAACATGGTTTTTTCCATGTATTTTGTTCTACAACTTCCATAAGTGCCAGCCAACATGGTCAATGGACACAGATGACAGGAGGTGTAATCCAAAACTAGGTTGTCAACTCTAAATGATATTTTAAAAAGCAGAGCAACCAATCTTGGATATTTGCCTATCCACACATAATGCAAAACAGTGCAGCACTTCAGATAAAGTGTAAAGTCCAATGCAAGCCTGCAGAACTTCTCCCCTGTCGGCTCAATTATCATGTCTAGTCCCTTGTCTTGACAATTCCCCTACTGTGAAGTGATAGGCAGGCTACAAAGGCAAGCAGTTTATTGGTCCTTGGTAGGCTACCAAATATGACTTGGAGAGTTTGGTTTTATATGGCAAACAACATGTTGGCTTAAATCCTATTCAGAGCCTTTGTACACGACCCCTAAACTCTGCAGCAAATGGCTGCAAGCTCCGGAGCTTACAATTGTTTCCCCACCAGCTCCGGAGTTTGCAGGAAATTAAGTGCGACCACGCCCACCTAAGCGTGTCCCAGCGCCCTTTTCAGGTACCTGCTAGAGGAGGGTGAAAATCCTCAGGTCCGGATTTAATCTGGTCAGTGCGGGGCTCTCCTCGCTTCTGTTTTTTGGTGTTTTTTTTGTCTCCCGCAAAAAAAGTGACAGTTACATTTCCCAAACTTAAAGCGAAAGGCTGGAGACAGAATCTGAGACAACCCTTTCTTTTGAAAGTCAGAGAGGCTGCCCACCGTAGCACATAGACTGGTACAGTATAAGGATTGTTATGGGTATGGTTTGATTTGAACCAAATGACGGCACCCACGCATGTTTCTGCTTAGATCAAGCCATCCTGCCCTATTAAGGGCTGAGGCACATCTTTCTAGCACAACGGTAGGGAATGTATTCTTTTTTTGTATGATTCCACATGATCCTAATTTGGTTGTTACAAAGCCTGTACAGCCTGTTAGCTTGCACCCAAAAGAGCAGTGGGCAGTGTTAATTGATGAGACAATTAAAAAACCCTAACCAACAGAGTACAGCTAATACCATACTAAGTTGAAGTATTGCCATTTCAATATGGCTTTACTTTAAATAAGAAAAAAAGGAAAGCCACTGCAGCTGGCTGACTGGTGGCCGAGAGAAAAGACAGGAAAGGGGAATATGTTGATCCCATCGGCTCTGCCTCCACTAGGCAGCACAGCCCCAGCAGAGCCCTGGCTGAGGAGAAAAGGGGGGAAAGGGGAATGTTCTCTCTCTTCTGTCTCTCCAACAACTGACCCCAACTTCTCCTCTCACACTGCAGCTGTCCTCAGCTGCTGTTGCTGCTGCTTCCTTACTCGCAAGTGAACTGGGCAAACTTTACTTAAGAATGAACCTAGTAAACTTAGCTTGTGATCCCAGGATCCTTGCAAGACTGAGTCTAAGCCCCACCCCTCCTTATGGATGTCAGAAAACAAGGAAGTATTGGAAGCTATACATTGAATTATTTCTGGCTCTAACTAGTGGCTAGTTCTTGTAAATACGACCTGGAAATACATAAAAGTACTTCTGTTTTGTTTTTGTTTTTACTTTTTTTGGGGGGGGGCATTTTCAGACAGTGGATAAGTGAACAGAAAGGCATAGAGAACATCAACAAAGGGACTGAGAATTGGGCATGACTGAACAGATAGCAGAGGGTAAGTGAATCAGTGAATAGTGATCCTGCATCTCTCTCTGTGTGTGTGCCTCCTACGGATGGGCAACAAACGAAAAACAGAATGCTGTTTTGTCATTTCGTTAACTAACAAAACGAATTGAAATGAAACAAAGAACCTGCGTTTCATTAGTAACAAAATGAAATGGTGTTTTTTTTCTTTTAAAACAAACTAATTCGTTTCGCTGTAAAATGGCCCCCCTGGGTCCTAGAGGCACCAAATTTCTGACAAAATGAAATGAATCATGGGGAACAAAACAAAATGAAATGAAACACAATGTTTCCATTTTGTGCCCACCCTAATACCTTCTATGTAGCTTAGGAGTGTTCCCATTGGCTGTTGTGCCTTGTTCTTAAATGTGTTTTCAGTACTGATTTTATTTATATTTTAAATATAATATCTGTTTAATGTGTTAAGTTATCTAAATGATGTAAACCACCTTGGATCCTTTTTAAAGATCAGGAGAAAGGCAGGATAAAATATCTTAAATAAGTGTTATAAATATTACAAATATTATAAATAAATATTTTAAATAAAGAAAATAAACTTGCAAGTAGTATTCTAAGCAAAAGAGGAATGCGTGTACAAGCCAGACTCATCGTAACTGCTGATCTTGGGCTAAAGTTTCCCCACATTTATTAGATGAAGTCAGAGAAGCATCTCACAAAAGGACACAAAGCTACAATGTGCTCAGCTGTACATTGTGTAAACAGATCTTTTAAAATGAATTTCAAGCATGCTAAACTGAACACAAACCTAGGAGGTTTTCAGTGTGTGACTACACTCTTGGTTTAGTTTAAACTAATCCAGTTGGAGCCTTCTTTTCACTTTGCTTCATCTCATATCTGTGCAGTTTAGTTATTATGAAAGAGCTGTAGGAGTGAGACTCTTCTCTGAATTTTCTGCTATGATTGCTTTTCCAAACAAGTGCATACTGAGACTCTCTAATTCTACTGATGCCAGGAAACATATAAAAGAAAATATTCAGTAGAAAGCAGACTGTTTCCACCAGGACTACTTACATTGCTCCAGTCCAGTCCTCTGGCCATAAATATGCAAAAGATTCTGGGGTGATAGGACCCCAACACTACTCCATATGAACGGAGGCCCAGCACAACCCTTGGGCTGCACAGTTTAAGGGATGACTGCAAGCAGCCAATCTTTCACAAGACTTTGTCCACAATGTATATTTGAAATTGCTTGTTGGAACTACTGATAAAAGCCACAAGCAGCATGTGGATATGGGTCATTATCTCTAAGCCTTGTAAGCCAACATATGTGAAAACAAGTTTCAGAAGCACACATCCACAATGTCCATGAGGATTCTTCTCCAGTGGAGGTTGTTAATCTGTGAGAGAACTGGGGCTACAGGAAGTCATGAATTGAACCAGAGTCTGATGGAAGCCAAAGCTGCAAGTGGGTGGCATCTGAGGGACTAGATCGCTCCCTCCCTCCCTCCCTTGCTCCCTCTCCCCCCCCTCTCTCTCTCTGTGTGTGTGTGTGTGTGTGTGTGTGTTATTCTTTTTCACCTCTCCTTGCTGCTGGGTGACTAGATGATGCTGAAAGACATGTGAAATTAAGCTGAGTGCCTCTTGTGGACCACAGAGCCCAGGTTTCCAATGCCAGGTCTAGAGCATATTGAATGTGTATAGCTGCTTCTGTACATAGACTTCTTCCCTTCGCCATGTGAACCAGAAGACGTGTGAAAAAGACGGGGGCACAATTGTTGCTCTTTGTGTTGCTCTCACACACCTTATAATAAGCTCTCCTTTTTGAGTAGGGACAGGAACGGAAGCTTGTATATATATATTTACCAACCATGTGACTCATCAGAAAGGAAAAGTCAACTGAAGTGGGGAAAGAGATGGAAAGTTTCACTCACCCCTTGTTCAGATTCCAGCAGCTCTGTTTTGACTTTGACTGCAGGCATCCCATCAAGCATTAACATTCTGTTTTCCAATGTGTTAAAAACCTAAACAAGAAGCAGAAAAGCATGGGTGAGATTGGAGGAACTATGGAATCATTTCAAGTTACTGACCAATTCTACACTTTGAAAAATTAACTGATAAGTGAAGACTGAGGGGTTGATTGATCGACCTCAGTCACTAGATACTAATGAAATATCAATGTTGACATCTTCAAAACAGAAATCTGTATATGGCAAGATTTCTCAAGGAAGTATAGAATGTTCCCTTCAGCTTCACAAAACACTACGTCCCCTGCATCTCAGCTTTTCTTATTTTTTTGAAATAGGAAGTACAGTAAAAACCCTATTTCCATGGAGGGCTAAATAGGTTAGTGTGACTCTTTTCATATACTCTCTATAGTTAGATCCCACCTACTAGGATGTTAGTAAAACCTTTGAGTGTTTAACAAAAGATTGGCAAAGAAACCTGTAAGTCCATTCAGTTGAACATACTGTACTGTTAAAAGTTCCAATAACTGGGAGACCTAACTAATCAGGATTCCGAATCACCGACCCAGTGTAAGCCCATCCAGCTGAACATGTTTTCAGGCTCCTTTGTAGAACCTCGTGTTAGACATGCAAAAGTCTCGCTGACTTCCCAAGTGCACTAAGGGATAGGCAACAGATGGGACTCTACCACCCATTAAGCCATCACAGTTCTAGGCATAACACCTGGATAGTTTAAAGCCACAGATAAATCTGGGAATCTCAGTCAGAGCTAAAGAGAAATGTGGGTTTGACTCCTTTTCTTCCAGTTATGTGTTGATAACCCGATCCAAAGTGGAACAACAACGGCAGTGTGGGGTGGGGTGTGGGGAATACACCAAGAAGTGATTAAGAGCACTCAAGTAAAACGCCGAAGCAGGACGGAGGAAAATGACTCCAGACTTAGCCCTCTTTCCCAGAAAAGAGTGTTTACTTATCAAGCTTGGATTTCACATCCCTGGGTGTCACCCAGAGTCAGTGGTTTGGCTGTTTGCCTAGGGTGGAGCAGCCAAAAAAAGGGGGGCAGCTTAGCTCTCCCTCCAGCTTCACTCCAAGCCTTTCCTACTTGTGTGGCAGAATGAAGACTTTCTCCTGCATGAATTCTGAAAAAGGGCACCCCCCAATCTTCACTGCAAGCCTGCGGGGGTGGCCACTGCCCACAGCCAAATGTGTCAGGGGCAGCCTGGAGGATCACCAGCCAAGTATGGCTCACCTGAGCTCTGCTCAGCCGGTAGAGGAAGCAAGACGAGCCCTTGTCATTCTCTTGTCTCCTTGAGGAGGGTCTGTCCAAGTGGAAAGAAGGGGCTGCTGCATCCCACCGAGGGCAAAGCAGGAAGGAGGCCAAGGGAATGGGATTGGGAGACAAAGAGCTGTGCTCCAAAACTGGCCCATTTAATGAAATGTTGGGATCTAATTAGAGGCTTATGTCCCTTCTGGTGTCTGTGAAGATTCCCAGTCATCCAGGTGAGTTTATCTGGAAGTTGAGTCATGGCAACCGTACTTCTTTTTCAGACTTCCAGAGTCCCTTCTGGTGCTTTGCACCAATTTGCAGCTGATATATTTTTAACCATTCTCCTCCCCACTGCACACACCCGACTGTGAAGATGAAATCCTTAGTACAGATGGGCACAAATTGAAAAAATGGTGTTTCAGTTTTTCATTTTTTGTTGAGGGGTCCGTTTCAGTTCATTTTCATTTTTTGTGAATTTTTGAAAAAAAATCATTTTTGTTTATTTGTTTTTCGTTTTTCATTTGTACCTGTTTTTGGCACAATTTTTAAAGCATTTCCGTGCGCGGGTGTCCCCCAACACCCCAGACCAGAGGGAAAACACTAAAAAAATGGATGCTGGCAGAGACACAGTATAGACTAGGTACACAGGGAGGCTGTAAAGGCAGCGGCGGGCATTGCCCAGTGTGCAAGGCAGCTGCAGAGTGACTGCACTGCAGGGCAGGGGAGGGGACTCACCGAGAGGTATGGACGCATGCACATAGGGAGGCTGCGGGACTGAAGCTAGAGAGAAATCTCTTCTTTCTCTCCCCTAAGAGCCAGGCTGCAGCCGGCAGGAACACAGAGACACACACATGCCTGGCTGGCCTAGACTGAAAATAATGAGTCGCAGAGACAGTAATCCCACCCTAACTCCCACCGGAGACAGCAAGGGGGACGGGGGTTGCCAGGGCTTATTATGCCCTCTGTGGCTGCCAGACCTGCCCAGTCTGCAACCTGGACATGCTATTGGTTGAGGTTGTCCAAGAATTTACATGATCCCATCACATGGCTTGCCTCCATTTTGTGGCTGGCGACATCCATTTTGTCATCCTTAAAGGGAAAAGAAAAATACATTGCGATGGGAGAAGACAAAAACAAACGTTTTAAGGACCCCCCGGTAGGTATTATCAGACAGTATAACTAATTATCACTGTGTTTTTATGGATGTCCAGCACATTTTTTAACATTTAAAACAGCTCATTTCATTGCACGTCTCCATTAACAAAAAACGAAATGTAACAAACCGAATTTTCATGGTTCTGTTTGGTTGGTTCCAATTTCATCACAATGTTCATTATTCGTTTTGTTACGTAATGAAACGAATAACAAATAACAGAAACAAAAAAGTTCATTTTGTGCCCATCTCTAATCCTTAGTATTTTGCTCTTCTTGGGGTTTTTCTTCTTCTTCTTCTTGTAATGCAAGTTTAACCACATTCTTTGAATTTTTTTCAAATAATAAACCACCAAGACCCAGACAGTTCATGGCCCATTTAACACATTTCCATATTGGTGCCGCTTTTGTGACTTTCTCCCCAGCCTGCCCTTTCAGCCCATTTTGTTTTCTCAATGCCTCTTTTATTTCAAAGTAAGCCAAACATATCCATCCAGGAGTGTGCCACAGCTGAGAATTTGAAGCCTTTGCACCTGAAACCTGGTATGTATACAATGACATACACCTTGGAATTATTTTATTTTTATAATTGATATTTTTAACTCATTAAAATCTGCTTATAAGCTCGACCATGACAGTGACTCACGAGCCGATATTAAATCAGTACCCAGTGTGCAATCAGCACCCAGCTTTTCAGCAATGAAAACGTAGGTCCTTAGAAGATGGCTCCTGAAAAGTAAGGGGTCTCCACAGGCTCAGGATGCCTTCCGTTTCCATCCAAATGTTCACATCACATCTGGTTTTTAATGGGACTCTGCAGGACCAACCTGCAAAAGCTTTAGTTTTGGTCCTTCCATGGCTGAAACAGCACTGCTCCTATCTTTGTGCAAGCCAGCTTCCCAAAGAAGCGGTTCCAACCAAAGGCATATACACTTGTTTGTATGCAAATTTTATCATCTTGATACAGTGCGTTAAAAAAAGATAAAACACTGAGATTCTCTACTCCTGCATAAAAGTGAAAAGACCCACAACCATTTTTGGCAACATCAGCAAAAGCCTGTGCTTTTGCACACACAAAAAAAGTTTGCTACATCAAAGCCTCCTATCAACAAATAAATAAGTAATTAAAAGGGCAAAAACACAAAGTTTTCTGGGCAAAATGAAAGATTTCCTATGCAAAACACATATTTTTGTGAATAAATATTTGCATGGTGTCTATTTTTGACAAAAGAATCACCAGCATGTGAGAAAACAAAATCCCCTCATCAGAGAGGAAACTTTTGAAAATTGTAATTCACATTTGCGAGAACCAAGTAGACAAATATGTGCATCTATAGCCAAATACTCCTAAGAGAGTTATAACTATTAAATACTATATCTGCAGCTCCTGCAACTCTTGATACCACATGATCTCTTCACATATAAGGCATTTAAGAGACACACTGTAGAGTGAAACAAAAAGACATAGAGGCTCCCACTGCCTGGTAAGGGTGGGGTGGAGGGACAAAAATCAGCCATGGGAAATGGAGTGGGGAGAAAGACACCTACATATATGTGAGGGAAGGAGAGGGAAGACAAAAAGCAAGGGTAGAAAGTAAAGGGCTTCTGGCCAAATGGAGTTAATGAAGTCTGAATGGGTATTACAGTGGACAATAGGGGTAACTTTAAGCAGTATGGGATTTGAGATTTGATCCCAGGCAAAAGTGAGTACTTGTGCTGGTGGCACTTGAAAGAGAGTTCCCTTTTTCCTATGGCAATAAGGAAGGGAAACACAGCCAAAAATTCTTAACTTTTATGTGGTACTTCAAATTAGACTGAAATTTATCCAAGACTTTCCCTTTCCTTGGTCTTTGGAATCCTGTGTGCCATCCTGTAATACATATGGCATTACAGTATGGACCATAAGATCACTAACTGTGCAGATACAAAGCCTGGCATCCATGATCCATTCTCTCCTCCACCCCCCCCACCCACCCACAGTCAGACTCTTCATCCCCACTTACTCGCTGAAGTGGTTGGCTGTGCAAGTACAGAAGCTCACCAGAACATCTCAGTCCCTTGCATTCTGGGTCACTACCCCCCTGGGAGGCTCATAAAACCTCCACCCGGAATCGCGCTTTCTCTGTGGTGGATTCAACACTATGGAATCACCTTCCAAGTGAAATTAGGACTGCGGAGTCTGTCCTGGGATTTAAGAAGCTGTTAAAAACTTGGCTTTATACAGCCGCATTCAGCGATCAAGGAGGTTGATTTATTTTTATAAGTAGGTGTTATGAGTTTGTTTGTCTGCCCATTTTTCGCCATCTTGCCTTAGGGCCTTTTTACACGACCCCTAAACTCCGGGGCAAATGGCTCCCAGCTCCGGAGCTTAAAATTGTTTACCCACCAGCTCCGGAGTTTACTGAAAATTAAGTGCGGCCACGCCCACTTAAGCGCGTCCCAGCGCACTTTTCTTGTACCTGCTCTCCAAGGGTGAAAAATCTTAATGCGGATGTGCCGGGCTCTCCTCGCTTCTTTTTGTTGTTGTTTTTTGCCTCTCGCCCCTTTAAGAGAAGGAACCAGGAAGTCACGGGGCTCCCGGCAGCTTCCACTGGCACCGGGGAGGTAAGTCTTTATTCTTTTGTCCCTTTTTTTCTCCCTCCCCTCACGCAGCCAGCAGCCAGGACGTGCGGAGGGGGTGGGAATGCACGAAGAGCGACAAACCCCTAAGATCTCTGGTCCGAATTAAAGTGACCAGCGGATCTTAGGGGTTGTGTAAAAGTGCCCCACATAATGTTTTGGTTCTACGGACTGTTGTTGGGTTTGTTTTTGTTATTTATGTCATACTGTGGAACCAATTATTATTTTTCTCTGTATTTGTAGTATGCTGAGTTCCCGTCCGGGAAAATCTGGCAGTATAAATAAATAAATAAATAAATAAATAAATAAATAAATAGGCAGGGAAGTGACAGCTAAGAACAGACACTCCTGCCAGGCACCAACTAGTGAGTGGAACAGGTGGTTCTTGGGGGAAGTAACAGACATCCCTTGTACCTGCAGTTCCAGGCTTCATATTCGTCTCCCCAAGGAGACAAATACAAAGTGGTCAAGTCTAATTAAGAAACACAGCTTTACAGGTTGACTCCTGAGACCCTCTTCTTTTCCCCAGTTAATATCCCTCAAGATAAAGGAGCAGAGGATAGGGCAGTGTTATGTTAATCTTCCTTGCAGCCCTGCAGATATTCTGAACTAGAAAGTCCATTTGTTCAACTCTGGACAATCAATAACATGAGGGCACTAGTAAAAATACAATACAGTATCTGGCATCACTTGCTATGTTTGCCCTCACACATTCCTAAAGATTCTGCTGCCTTAGGAAAAAGAAAATCCTATCCTGAAACAGAAAGGAATGAAGTGATCTATAATGGCTTGAAAAGTCCTGAACAAAGTGACTTTAGCTCTCTGTTCCCCAAAGTGACTGAAGTGGAAGACTCAAAATCTTCCCTTTGTAAAGGCATGCAATACATTTCCACTTTGGGGGCTTTACTGTGAAGCTAAAAGTTCATCTATGGTTGCTTTTACACGACCCCTAAAATCCAAGACAAAGGGCTCCCAGATCCGGAGCTTAAAAATGTTTTCCCACCAGCTCCGGACTTAAAAAAAAATTAAGTATGACCACGCCCACCTAAGCACGTCCCAGCGCACTTTTCAAGTACCTGGCCTCCAGGAGGTAAAAAAATCTTCCAATGTGCATTGTAAAGCTGTGAATGCCAGGCTCCCTCGCCTTCTGTTTGTCTTTTTGTCCCCGCCACCCCTTTAAGAGACAGGAATCACGATGACGGGGGCTGCTCGGGGCTGCTTCGACCGGCAGAGGGAGGTGAGCCTGTATTTTTTTCTCCCTTTTTTCTCCCTCCCCTCACGCAGACAGGAACAATGGAGTGCGGAGGGTGGGAACACAGGAAGAGCGACAAACCCCCAAATTCTCTGGTCCGAATTTAAGTTGACACTGGATTTTAGAGGTTGTGTAAAAGTGCCCTATGTCTCCATATGGCCTTGTGCAGCCAACATCTGCTCAAGACTTGAGATCAGTCCAGATGGGCTCAGGTAGACGGCTTGAGGTCAACTCACTCTTTCATCCTTCTGAGGTTGGTAAATTGAGTACCCTGCTAATGGGGAATGGGTGTGGATAGCCTGCATAATTAGATAATAATCCTCAGAGAGTGTTTTAAGAACTATGAGGTGGTATATAAGCAGCATATACTTTGAGTATTATCTAGTAGGCTTGTGCACTCTCTTCAGACAAATATGTCAAAATGGACTAGAATATTTGTGTGATTCTTGGTTAACTAAAGGGTGCAGCAAGAAACTGCTAATCATGATGGAAGAAAGCAAAACTACAACAGGTCTGGACTCTAGAGATGGGCACAAAACAAACAATTTTTCATTTTCGTTGCTTGTTTTTCATTTCGTTATGCAACAAAACAACAAACGAAATTTGTCACTAAAATGAAACGAAACAAACAGAAACACGGGGATTTTGGTCATGCATTTCATTTCCGTTACTGCAATGAAGTGAGCGGCTTTAAATGCTAAAAAAAAAAATCATTAAAAATTGGAAGAAATGGTAACAAAACTGTAATGAAACGGTAACGAAACAAAAATGACTTTTTTGAAAATTTTCACGAACAACGGAAACGAACCGAAATGGACCTCTAAACGACAAACGAAACTCCATTTTTTCTATTCGTGTCCATCTCTACTGGGCTCTATAATGCTCAGGTATGGACTCTGTGGACGCCAGTCCATGGCTGTCAGAATTTCATCAACTGTCTTTCTTGCCAATATGAGTTCACTGCATCAGCACTGTACTTGGGACTATTATTGTGCTGAAAAAATAAAACCATTTCCAATCAGGCATTTTCCAGAAGGAATGGCAGGATGAATTAAACCTGTCTGTACTTGTCAGCTTTCATGATCCCATCAACATGGAGCAGATCACCACTACCACTGGCAGAAATTCAGCCCCAAACCAGGACCCTCCACCAAATTCACTAAAGGCCACAAGCATCCATTCGTCCATCTCTCCTCAACTTTGCCCCATGGCTGCTACACTTCTGTAAAGGACATTCCGGATCAAGTGGCTTATAGAAGGGTCAACCCGGCATCCTGATGAAGCCAGCAGATGCTGAGCCAGGGCCTTGCTGAAGTTCCTCGGTTCTCTCAGAGAAACTCATCAAATTCTGAACGTGTACTTGGTTTTTAAGTCTTTTTTTTTGTCCTTGACCATTCCTGATTCTTCAAATTTCTTTATAACAGTTTGAATACCACATCTGGAGCATCCAGTTTGCTGATTTTTCTCTGAGACTGGTCTTGATGCAATAGTGTGATTTTTCTGTCTGTCACATCCTGTGATCTTTGGCATTTTCAGTGGAATGATGTGACTGAAAGTTGGTTTTATTAACAAATTTCCAATGAATTAAACTCATGCTCACACATATCTTGTATAAATCTGGTGTAACAGACCTTTTTCACATTGGTCATTTTGACATGAAATAGTAGGACAAAGAAAGGTGTCGGTGATGATGCTAATTAGAGTTCCATTCCATTTACAACAACCAGGTGCCTGCCATTGCTCAAATGCAATGGGAGGTCATAATAAACACTTGCCACTTTAGCCTATAGAAGCTGTTTTTTCTTTTCTTTTTTCTTTTTTCTGTTTTTGAATATTGCATATACACTTCCTCTGTTTTCTTATTGCATTCTAAAAAAGAAATAATTTATATATTGTCATTATGCCATTCTTGTCTGCTGATCTGCGTGTATACCAGAGATTGGAAAATACATAAATAATATCACAGATCTGGGGCAGAGTTAATTGGCATGTATAGAGCCACAGTTAGAAGACCATAGGTTTCCATCTTTGTATAAGCCTTTATGGACATTTTTGGCTTGAGGAGATGCTTCACTTCTGCTTACATGCCTTTCTTTCAACCTGACAAATAACTGTTTGGACAGAGTACATGCTTACCAATCAGCTCTGAAGAAGACAGGTAGTTATTAGGAAGGTATGTGGTTATTACCCGAGAACACAATTTTTAAAAAAATACAACTCTACTGGTCACAGCCAGTGATATCAGATATTTTTGCCTGGGAAATCATTACCATGCCAATTATTGAGGGACCTCTTTATTAATATTGCAATTAGTGAGTTGGTCTGAAAATATTTTGCCAATTAAGAAGGAATATGTTGTTATCATAAGCTATGGGAGCAGGTGCTAGCCGGTTTATGCTATAATAGGCTAAGATTTGGGTCACTGTGAGTCTCCGTACAGGACACTCTGATAGTTGCTGCACAGTCCAGTTGTGGAAACCCCATTTGTTGTGAAAACGTGGATCAATGGAATGAACTGTGTGGGGACTTCCTGTGCCACAAATGGCCCTGAGGGACTTTTAGGTCATATTGCTGCTTTGGTTTTTTTTTTTTTTTGTAGTATTAGGTTTTATACTTCATACTATTTTTCTTTTATACCTGTGTATCTCTTTCATTTGGATACAGAGAGCCAAGAGACCTCTACACACCTTTATTTTTCAACTATTAAATCAAGCTGACTTTGAGATGCTAGGAATGAATTTCTTCACTTTTGTTCAAATCTGTGTTAGTAGGTAGCAACAGTGTTTGATAAAACAAACTGAATAGATTTTTAGAAAACAGCCCCAGAATAGGAGCAAATACAGGAGGAAAATAAATAATTTTAGAGGTATGATGATGTTGGTAACCAGCCAAGGACAGAAGAGAGAAGAAATGTATGCAAGCAGGAAAAAGCATAATTGCAATGAGAATGGGCTACAGTAAGGTTGTGGCTTATGTCTTCTCCCATCGATTTGTTATTTCATCATAGTAGAGGGGTACTGTAATCTGAATAATGCATTTTGTAGATCCTTCAGTTTGGAATCTCTATCGCGTGGTACTGGGCAGGTGCAATTATATCTGGGTCTTGGCTGCAAACATTGTTATATGTTCCAGATGGAAGCTGGAAGCATGCAAGTAGGTACCGTATATCAATCAGTAAGTCAGTGGTACAGCATGATACTAAGATATCCATGTTATAGTTTCATATAGAGATGGGCACAAAATGAATTTATTATTTGTTTCATTATTCATCATTTGTTTCATTAGGGAATGAAATGAATAATGAACTGACCCATCGCAGAAAAACAAAATGAAATGGAGCGGAAATTTCCGCTTCATTCTGCTTCGTTTTTCATTTTCCCATAGGAATGCATTAGCAATGCATTCCTATAGGAAAGATTTCCTTCCACCCCCAGCAGGGAAGCAAGCGCCTAGCAGCTGATTGGTGCTGGCCTGAAGCCAGTGCACAACAGCTGATGGGTGCAGGATGGGGGGAGATTTAAAAAGCCGGCTCTTCCCCTACCCCATCAGGTGGGAGGAGAGAGCAGACTTTTTAAATCTTCTCCCCTCCAAAAGCTAGCAACCAGCGACTACTAGGTGGCGGCTCTGGGAGGGGAGAAAGTGGGAGGGAGAACCCGAGAGCATGCCCTTTAAGCTTGTTTCTAGCCTTCCGATGATAGCAACAAGCAGCTGCTTGTTGCTACCTTCAGGATGCTGGAAACGAGTTTAAAGAGCTCGCTCTTTCCTCCACCCCGTGTGGTGGTGGGGAGAGCGCACTCTTTAAATTTGTTTCCAGCCTCCTAAAGGTAGCAACAAGCAGCTGTGCCACATCCATCCAGCCGCTCTGAGTGGATGCCGGCAGGAGGAAATGGGAAAAAACAACAACAACAACACAGAGGCACTAACGCCTCTCAGCTGGGAAGCGCTGCCCCAAGCCAGCGCTTCTCAGTTGTAGCCTGTAAAAATAAAAAAGAAAATAAAAAGCCCCGCAATGGGGACTATTTAAAATAACAACAACCCCCCCCCAAATAAACATGTGCCTCCAGCCTGCGCCCAGCCAGAAAAAAACAAATAAAAAAGTTTTAAAAACAAATGAAACAAACAAAATACGAAACAAAATGGGGGCCAGGGCAATGAATAATGAAACAAAAAGCCATTTTGGTGTTTCATGCCCATCTCCAGTTTTATAGTAGTGACCTGAAAATGTATCTGCTATGTAGATCATTCCAGGCTGAGATAGATGTTTGGATGGAAGTTATTGAAATCCCAGTGGAATTCCTCTAGGGATACCCTGCCATGGTTCCAGATCAGAAAAATATCGTCAATGTACCTCAAATAGAGTAGTGGTTTTGAGATGTAACAGTTGAGAAAGCATTGTTCCAGATCAGCCATGCATGCACATTGTGGGGCCATGTGAATGTTGATCTGGCCATGTGAATGTTGTTGAATGTGAAATAGTTGTCCCAGAGAGTGGTGATTTTGTGAGCTTCTTCCTTGTATTGAATGATATTCATGATAGTCTGTGGACCATTTCTCTGTGGGAGTTTAGTACCTAATCCCTCTATAGGCATTGTTGCTAGGACGGTGTTGACAGGGAGGTGAGGTGTAGACTGAAGATTTGTTAGAAAGCCTGTGGTATTTCTTAGGTAGCTTGCTGTATAGTTCTTATGGAGCTAGATCCGTTGATGGCATATGGTTTAAGGATAGAGTCCATGTATCCAGATACTCCAAGCATGACGGTGTCAATGCTAAATACGATGGGTCTGCCAGTATCCAATTCTTTGTACCAGCCTTCAGCTGGAATCTGTGTAAAGTTCTTGCTGTGGTGCTGGGAGGAAGGTGAATGTGGTTTCGTAATTAGTTTCTCCTTATACTGTTGGGACATATCCTTCACCTGTTGCAGAGAGTAGGGAACCATTTTGTATGCTGCCATTGTAGCTATTGTCAAACCTGTGGAAATATTCTGTATGATTAATTAATCATATTAATTTGGACACCATCATTGTCACTGATTACAAAGCAATCCTTCCTGGGAGGGGAATTGAATGTCAACAGGGGTCTCAAAGGTCATTGCCAGGTGTAAAAACTGCACTGTCAACAACTTGTAGCCTGAGAAAATCAACCTCTGTGTTAAAAATGCAATCTCTTCTGGGAAAGGTCCCCTGTATAAATATTTGCCTTTCAGTCCTACTCTTATGTCTGAAGAAGTGGACTTGTTCACAAAAGATCACATTAAAATATAGCATTTAGTCTTTAAAGTGCCACATTTCCCCCTTTTTAAAAAAGAAATCTTTTCTTGCTGATATGCTTTATGAGATAAGATTATATAGTTCCATTTCAATTTTTATACTTTTAGAGAGGTTCAATGCCCTAAACAGACAATGATACCCAACCTCCTCTTTCCTTCGCATCTAACCCTAAGGAAGGTATTCAAATTCTAAGCCAATTTCTAATGGCAGTAATGGACCAGATGAGGGTAAACAAACTGAAACTCATTTGAGACAAGACAGAAAAGCTCCTGTTAAAAAGCAGATGCTGGATGAAGAATTCATTTAATGTGGGACGGGATTATGTTCTCCTCAAGAATGTACAGTTTAGGGGTATTCCTGGATTCACCCCTGAACTCAGATGCCCATACTTCAGCAGGGACCAGGACTTCACATGCAAAGCAAAGTCTACTGCATCAACATGAATGAAAAATTGACAAGCCATGGCTTATTGTTTAATTAAACAGTCTTCATGAAAATCAGTTGCTTCTGCAAAATATTAACCAGTAGCCAATTTGCCATTCTTATATTTAAAACTGCCCAGAGTGACCTTTCGTCAGATGGCACAGTATATAAATCAAATTTAAAAATAAATATAAATAATAAAAGTTTTTTTTTCCAAAATCTAGGATTTAGACTTTCCACCTGGTCTCCTAATCATAGAAAAACCAATCAAGGGTTTAGTGTGAAAAGAGGTTCTGGAAGCATGAATGTAAGAGATGTGAAAAGAGATGTTCTGCCTTGAATACTCTATTTTAGTGGTGAGCCAAGGTATATGTGTAAAAATAAACCTGCAAGAAAGAAACCCAACAAATGCAGGATGACTAAATTCCATAAGAAAGAAAAGGTGTTGGCTATAGATTTCTTCTAGAAGTGGATGCTCTGTTTCTAAATCTAAGAAGTATTTGATAGAAGCATGTCAAGCATCTTAGGGGAAAGAAGAAATTTCCCCAAGTGTATTCAGATTCTTCTCTGCAAGAGTCTTTGATAATCTCAAGAGGCACCATTAATTAATTGCTCCTACCTATGTTTTGAAAACCTCATTACTGTATTAGAAGAGAGGGTATCTGGCATGTCACTCAAAAGGATCATGATCTGACGCATTGCCTTCTTTAACAAACATGTATGGTAGCTTTCCTTGCTTCCAAACACTCATGTCACTGAGAGACATGCATGTTGAACCCTTCCACGTATTCAGGCAGGGAATGAGGGAGGAAGTTGACACCCACTGAATAGATGGAACTTGCCTATACTGAGTCAGACCATTAGTACATCTAACCAAGTATCTCATGTCTATTCTGACTCACAGTTACTTTTATAGGAACCCAAGAAAAGCTCTGCTGGATCATAAGAAAGACTAAACTAGTCCAATACTCTCTTCCCACAGTGACCAAATTGCCCACAGAAAGCCCATAAACAGGAACAAAGCAGTGTCCTCCCTCTCATATTCTCCAGCAGCTGTTTTCAAGAAGAATACTCTCTCAGAGAGAGTCAACAGTCATCTGGATGTTTAGCCACAAAAAACTTTATTGGCAATTAATTCATCTAATCTGCTCTCACAGGAAGGACATAACTATATTTTGGGCCTGTGCATGCCAATTGAGCTATGAATAATACAGAGAAGCCCTACTGTTATCTCCTACGGTTCAGGTGTGTCAGATGAATCCAGGTCCTGGGAGCTGTATTTCAAAAAGGATTTCCCCACAAATTATGGGTCTAATATCACAAGGAAAACTTCCAATCTGTTTTTCTATGTTATTCATATTACTGTACATTGTGCTGTTTTCTCTCTTAATTAATGACTGCATATAGTGTACTGTACTATTTTATTTATTTATGTATTTATTTGGTACACTTTTATACCGCTCCTTTTTCATAAAGGAACTCAGGGCGGTTTCCAATTAAAAACAGCTAAAACAGCAAAAACAGCAACAACAAATACAAGGATAAAATGGCAAGATGGCAAGAGAGGGAGAACCCTCAGCAGAGAGCAGAGGATAAAAAGAAAAAAATATTTTCGTTAGATATATGTAACATTCTTTGCATTACCATGTCACGTTCTGAGCCGTGACCATAGACTAAATAGAATGACTTCTTGAGTTGTATCATTTCCTGTTTCCTTTCTTCCTGTCCTCCCAACTCTTTCTCTACCTCTATTTTTTGTCTGAGGAAAGGAACATGTCCCATACTCCGTTCTCCATGCACATAAGTCATCTTTCAAGTTGAGTTTTCTCTTGACCAGGTTAGCTCCTCTGAGTTAAAATACTTGGGAGTAACTAAATAAAAGTTTGTTCATTTTTTTATGGATTTTGACTGGATTTTTTTTTATTCAAGCCTCTCAGTGAAGACCTAAGTCCAAACAACAGCCTCCTAATTAAATCAACTGCTTTAGTTCTGATTTTCTGTCTTAATTAGCAACTGAGTGTCATCATGTCAATTCTAACTCAAGGCAGCCATTATCAGGATTTTCTAGCGATGAGGTACTCAGAAATGGTTTGTTGTTGTTGTTGTTCAGTCGTTAAGTCGTGACCCCATGGACCAGAGCACACCAGGCCCTCCTGTCCTCCACTGCCTCATGGAGTTTGGTCAAATCTATGTTGTTTGCATCAATGATACCATCCAACCATCACATTCTCTGCCGTCCCTTTTTTCTTTTGTCTTCCTTCAGTCTTTCTCAAGGAGTCCTCTCTCCTCATGAGGTGGCCAAAGTAAACTAAAGAAATGGTTTACCCTTCCCTTATTCTATGAATCCTCTGAGTATTTTGCCCAGCATGACAGAGGGTTGCTTTTCTCCTGGGAGGCACAGTAGAGAGAACAGAGCTGATCCCTGATTCCACAGCCAGGCTACACAAATTAGCTTTTCAGGTTGTTATTTCTTCCCTTACAACCCCCTCCCCACAACCCCCTCCCACAAGGCAGGTGACTTTCCAAGCCATGGATCCTGTTAAATTTCTGGGGCCTGAGCCTGGGACCTCCTCCATGTGCTCTACCAATGATCTATGTTATGGGAACTATGTAGCGGCCCATGCCCTTCCTTTCCTTTTGTCCATCTGTGGTGTAACAATTCTTCATGGGTATTTCTAGTTTACATTTTACACACACTGTGGGAGAGAAAGCGGGACATACAATTAGGTGATACTTCCACCATGGTCTGAAAGTGTTTGCTAGTGCTCTTCCTCATGTGAGTAGTAACCGGTGATGCTCTTTTTATTGGTAACTTACTATACTTGACAGCACTGTAAAGAACACAACCCAGGGCTTCTACATCCCTAAGCTTTTTCTCCTGATTCCCATTACTCTACTCAAGGTGATCATGGGCCATGCTGGATTCCCATAAAATACAGGAGAGAGAGACACACAGTTCAAACTTGCAAACACATACTTCAATAAACCCGACACTATTTTGAATTATAGCAGAGAACAGCTATTCGACCCGCTGTTCCATGACAGGAATAATAAATCACTAGCTATTAAGAAAAGATTTTGCAACTTTGACTTCCATCATTTATCTCTTTGGTTATTCATTTCAAAATGTTGAATAAATTCAATCCAGTGAGTGGTTACTTATTCCTCAGCAACATATGTCTGATTTTATAGGTCCTTCAAACACTGATGGCAAGGAAAGATGACATGGTGTCTCTCTCTTTCTCGTTCTTTTACAGTGGGTTCAGGTTAAGCCACAGGACTGTGGTCTCTTTGCCCTGAGCTTTGTATTCTGTAGAATAGGAACACCATCATTATGCCAATTGTATCTCCTGACGATGTTATTAACTATGGCTAGCATTCACACACCTGGATAAACAAACTTGTATTGTGTGTGCTGTGTGTGTTTTCTCACCCCACTGAGAATTTCAGTGTACAGTATTGTGTGGTATCGAAATGGCCCATGACCACAAGAATGTTTTCAGAATCAAGACTACTATAACCCAAACACCCAGAGTCACAAAACACAAGGTGGAATAAAGCAGGCATAATAAACTTAAAGTTACATTTCTTATGAATGGGCACGAAATGGAAAAACTGTGTTTCATTTTGTTCCTTTTCATCCTCCCACATTTCATTTTGTATCTTAAGTAACAAAATATTTCAAACAAATTTCATTACTTACAAAACAAAATGAAACAGAATGAATCCCCCATGGCAATCTAGTGCTGGTGCCAAGAGAGATTCAAAAGCTTCCTCCCCACCACCTCCCAGATGATTTTGACAGCTCGATCCCAGCTGGGAGGTGGGGGTAGGACGAAAGGGCAGCCAGGCAGAAGTAAATTCTCTGCCTGACTGCTCCTTTCTCCCCTGCCACCTCCTCCTTCCGGGGGGGGGTGTTTTGGACAGGGAGGGCTGTGGGAAGTGGGACCTCCCTGTCCAGAAAATCTCCCTGGGAAGAGGGGGGAGCACAGGAGAAAGAAGGAGGCAGAGGTAAATTCAGACAGAGCTTCACTTTACCACTACTTGCTTCCTTCTTCCTTGCAATCCCCACCTACCAGCTGGGGAAAAGGCTGAACAGAGCAGGGCTTTCCCCCTCCATGTTCCGTTCTGCCTTTCACCCCTCTCCCCGCCACCCAGCTGGAGCTTTTTGATAGGTCAGGGTGTGGAGAGGGAGGCACACTCCCCCCCCACCCCAATGTGTCAAAAAGCCCTAGCTGGGAAGCAGGCGGAGGGATAAAACCCAGAAAGGAGCAGCAAGGGACAAAAGCACTGCTCCTTTCTGCCTTTCTCATCTCCCCCACCTACCAGCTGGGAATTTTTGACAAGTCAATGTGTGTAAGGAGGGGTTCCCCCTCTCCAAACCCCAGCCTGTCAAAAAGCCCCAGCTTGAGGCAGGGGGAGGGGAGAAACACAGAAAGGAGTGCATTTTTCCCATCACTGTTCCTGTGCTGGGACTATGGAGGCAATTAAGGAGTTAATACCATAGAGTAAACTCCCTGACTGCATCCACACTCCCAGCACACTTTGGCAATTAACTACTCCAGCCCCTTTAGCGCTTTATAATTAAGTCCCCTTACCCCCAAATCTTTCCAGAATTCAGGGGGTTCCCTAAAATCACATCGGGAAGATACCCTGCTACTTTGGAACCCAAAGGTAAATAAAATTTTATTGCAGTTCAAGGGCCATGGTGCAGTCCCCTGCCCCCCCCGGCCAGTTGATTGGTGCACCACTGTCTCATGACCAGCTGAGTCGCTGGTGTGAAACAGAGGAAGGGGAGGGGACAGTGAGAGGTGGGTTTATGGGTTTGCCCACCTCCTTTGCATGGTGATGTCTCCCCTCTTCTTCCACCCCTGGAGAATTCCTTCCTCCCAATCTTCCCTCCTCCTCCTCCTCCTCCTCCTCCTCCACCCACCCCCTCAGCTGCCTCACAGAGGGTGACCAGCCACTGCTCCTCCTTGCACCACTATGGCAATGTGATTGCCCTGATACTGGCTCAGCCCGCCCCAGCTGCACTGCAAACATGGCAGAAGAGAGTGACAGCTGCATGTGGCAGCAGCAGTGACTGCAAAGGGGCTGGAAGGGAGGAGGGGGAAAGAGGAGGAGGAGGAGACCAGAGGGGGAGGAGAGTCAAGTAAGGCCCCAGGTGGGTTGGGAGGGAAAATGCACCTTTAAAAAAAAATCTTCCAGCAGTCCAGGCAAGCAGCGGTGGCGGATCTTGCACCACAACTTTCCCAGGCTGGTTGCAAGCATGCACAAGTTTCCCTTGTACCCGCTCGAGCCGGGTGCAAGGGAGGCATGTCCATGGTCGTGTGGGTTGCCCCTTGGAAGAGGCAATCAGTGCAAGCATGCACGTGCCTCCCTTGCATCCGCCCACACCAAATGAAGCAGGTGCAATGGAAGTGTGTGCATGGTCAGCCTTCCCATAGGAATACATTGAAATATGTTCCCTCCAGAATGGATTAATTGATTTTCAATACGTTCCTTTTGGAAACTGCTGCTCTACTTACAATTTTTTTTACTTATGAGCATGTGCTCGGAACAGATAAAATTCATAAGTAGAGGTTTTAGTGTAGTAGCCCTCAGGCACTTTCGGCAGGACAACGTAGACCTCGGTCTATTCAAAGTTGGACAACCCTGGTGTAGAGGTTTCTGTCTCAACACATTGTATTGAATGGGACAAACCCCTATTGACTCCAATGGCAACATCAGTAAATTATTTGGACGTTTGTTGTTGCCACTGGGTTTTTGTTTGTTTGTTTGTTTTGGTACAGGAAGAAATGAAGATGCAATTAGTTGTAACTAGTTATTTCCTCTGGAAGAAGGACACAGGGACCATAGCTTAAGCTCATTATTTAATTAAGGCTAGTTCCTGTTTAAAGAATTGTATTGATCCCTGAATTCCTTTTCCTCCTAGAAAAAGTTCTGCACACATTAGCACATGAATTCCAAGAGATTAACTCTTTTACAGAAAACACCTTGTGACATCTCATGGTCTGATTCCCAAAACTGCTTTCTTATCATGGCCATTTGTAGCAATCATGCTTTTAAAACAACACACTGGTTATACACACTGAACTGGAATAAAACTCTTGCTGTTGTACAGACTCGAACATCTATATCTCATCCATTATGCAAATCTCCAAAGAGCAGCTAAGCAGCAGTGAAATTAATGCAGTCAATAAGATTAGCCACCCATCTAAGTTAATTTTCACTTGAGAAATACAGTAGCTATCTTCATGGGTTTTTTTATTTGAAAAAAGGTGTAGCTTCCTGCTCCTGCTTGGGTACATTCTAGCAATAAACCTGCTGGCCACGAAAAAAAAATATGTATCAGCGAAAACCAATCACTGTGTGCATTTCTTAACAAAGAAGGGTACCCATAACCAAACATTTGCTCAGCTATTAAGACCAGTTAATTTAAAGATGCTCCCGGGGGGGGGGATTTACAGACTCGGGTGAATGGTTCAAAAAACAAACAAACCCAAAGCTAGCATGGGTGTTGCTTGTCAAGGTGGCTAAAAATCAATGATTTTCTTTTTTTAAAAAAAATCATATTAAATCACGATTTATATTTAAAAAATTATTATTCCAAAAAACTGGTTTTAAAAAAATTAAATCAATTTGATTGAATTAAATCTACCCTGCTGCTTGCAGTAGGAAAAACCAAAACTTTACATCTGTGTTCCACATATCATGTCTTTAAGAGTAAATCATAACGTAGGGCAATTCCTTATCTTCAACCCCAACCCCATCCCCACTCACCCTGTCCTCAACTCATGTCACATTGGTCAAGCAACTCTCTTCCAATGATTTCTTATTATGATGGTAGAGGAGGAATGTCATACATTTCAGTGTCAGTTCTGCTGTGGGTTTTGCAATGAAGAAGAAGTGGGAAGGAAGGAAGAGAAGGGGAAATTTCCTTTCTGTGAACTACCTCAATCCAAGTGTCTAACAAGTAAGGAATGACTCAGACATATGTACATCACTTTATGATCCCTAATCTCAAATGATGTATTTCATGAATCTTGTTTTGATGAGCAAGTTTCAATATTAGTGTGTGTGGGGGGGGGGAATTCTGATTCTTGCTGATTTCCCAGTTTTGCCATTCCAGAACTATCTTCAGGGGCTTTCCCTCTACCAGAGAAATGTTTTGGCTTCCCACGAAAGCAAGATCTTGGACTTGTTCATTCTGCTTTTTTATTTTTTTAACTTGTTGCTGTATACCCGAAACCACCAACTTTGGCATAAAGTAATGGCTCTTAGAATCATAGAATCATAGAGGTGGAAGAGACCTTAAGGACCATCCACTCCAACCCCCTGCCATGCAGGAACCACCATCACAGTATAACCAACAGATGGCCATCCATCCTCTGCTTAAAAACCTCCAAGGAAGGAGACTCCACCACCCTCCATGGCAGCATATTCCTCTTCTGAACAACTTAACTGTCATGAAGTTCTTCCTAATGTTTAAGCTGAATCTCTTTTCCTGTAGTTTGAGACCAATGCCCCGAGTCCTAGTCTCTGAAGCCATGGAAAACAAACCAGCCCCTTCTTCAATGTGACATCCTTTCAAATATTTAAACATAGCTATCATATCTCCTCTCAGTCTTCTTTTTGCAAGGCTAAACATTCCCAGCTCCCCTCAACCATCTTGGTCGCCCTCCTCTGGACCCATTCAAGATTGTCAACATCCTTTTTAACCTGAGGTGCACAGAACTGGACACAGTACTCCGGGTGGGGTCTGACCAGAGCAGAATAGAGTGGTGATGTAGACACTATGCTTTTGTTGATGCAACTAAGATTTCCGTATAAATCCAGAACAGGGAAGATGACATATTGAGCAGGAATGCCCATGAATCCACTGAGAAATCCTGCAAGATTTCCCACAAGATTTACCAAGGGGACAAGGGTGGAATCTTGCACAGAGAACCACAGCAGTAGGGGCAAGAGGTCTCCCCCAAACCTGTGTCTTATCAAGTGACTGTGAGAGGCACAAGCTTATTTCACCTACCTTCAGAACACCCTATCCTTCATGAATGGCAACTCCTCAAGACTTGGCTGGAAAAGACACACCGGACAAGTTCACCAGAAAATGGTTGCCTTTTTCAAAACGCATTCTCTATTTTGCATGCCTCCATTCCTTTCTTTGAACATATACTCAAGATAAAGCCTTGTTTTTCATAAGACCATTACAGAATAAGTCTGACAAAACATCATAGGGCCCTCCTCCTAGACAAGGGCAAGTGTGTCTCTTAAGCTCTTAAACAACTAATTTAATTCTGTTTCTTTAAGCTCTTTGGGACCAGTAGAATAAGACTGCCTTGCCAGCATATGGTGTTTTATGTTCTTTTTATTTTAACTGTGTTATTTAATGCTGTGATTATCATTATTTTCTTTTCATTTTTTATACATGGTTGTATTATTGTTTTCTTTTTTCACTGCATTGTTGTAAACCGCTTGGAGTTCCTATGAATGTACAAATAAATATAAATAAATAAATAATGTTGTATGTGCCACCTGACTCTTCTGAAGCCCGCAGGTACAACCTGTTCCCATGGAGGGGAGGTGGAAATGTACCTGTGGCTTGGGACCTGCAAGCCAAACTTGAACCATGGAAAGGTCATCCTGTCACTGACTGTTCAGCATCTAGATGAGGGACATTTGGCTCTCCCATCTATATATAGCATCTCATCTGTTCTACACATATTATCATGCCCTGTTTCCAATTCCTGCATTCCTAGAAACCAGGCTCAAATTGCACTGATATTTCATAAGAAAGATAGAGGAGAAGACTAGGGAAAATCTACGGAAACAACATTATAAGGAAACAAAGTTCAAAGGGCACCCCTTCCAAGCAATCAATTGACCACCAAACATTAAGCGGTAATATTTAGAAACCGAAATCATACAAGAATGGAAGGAATGAAGGAAGCAGCAAAGGATGAAAGGGGGAGAAACACAGATATAAAACGAATATCGGAAAACCTCTCACTGTCTGGATATGTCTCCGGATTCATATTGATCAATTATTTTAAAAGGCCTCCAGGGATTTTAGGACCATCAACCTGAGGCCAAAGGCCGGGTTCCAAGAAGTGGGATCTCACAGGTGTTAACCTTCAAGACAGCACAGAGTAGTGAGAGGCAATGGAAGAAATAAAAGGGGGGGATGGAACTGCTTCTGAGCCCACTGACTGTGGAAAGAGGCTTGAATGGAACCCCCCCCCCAAAAAAAAAATAAGTCCAGAATCCTGGTATATCTTAGCTAACCAAATAAAGCTCTTTTTTGACGCCCAAACAGATAGCAGAACATGGTATGCCAAAAAAAAAAAGTTAAGACAATGTGTGCATAGTTTAAACTGCTCTACACATAAAAATTAGACTCTCTTTCATGAGTACTGCTTTCCCCAAGATTTCTCTCCACCACCTCTCTCAGGAGACTCCAGGAGACTCCGGGAGACCTGGCTATCTAAGAGAGTATGGAGAACTGCTCACACATGTCAATGGAGACACCCAAGATTTTAATACAGCCAGGACTTGTCACCACGTCTATCCAAGCCCACCTTCTAGACCTCTAAAATGGAGGGAGTTCTACCCACACAAAAAACCCAAATAAAGAATAAATGATTTGACTGGACATGGAATGCTCATTTGTCGATGGTAGGCTCAAAACACTGTAACTTCTTCTTCTTCTTCTTCTTCTTCTTCTTCTTCTTCTTCTT
>JAHTLZ010000348.1:7142816-7170737 GCA_023846285.1 Phrynocephalus versicolor
ACACACACACACACACACACACACACACACACACACACACAGAGTAATACCTTGGTTTAAGAGTAACTTGGTTTAAGAGCATTTTGCAAGACAAGCAAACATTTCTTCTAAATTTTGTCTTGATCAGCAAGCAGTGTCTTGCAATACAAGTAACTGGAGCAGGTCACATGATCAGAAGTGAGCCAGTGATGTCTCTCCGCCCGCCCGCCCCCCAAATTGTGGGTGATGGTCTGGAACGTTCTGTCTCAGGCAGTCTCCAAAGCAGAGGGAGCAGAGAGGAATGGAGGTTCCCTTGCACTAGCCAGGAACGTTCTCAAAGGGGAATACAAGTTAAGGGTTTGTTTTATTTTTGTTATATTTTTATTTAATTTGTTTTCAACATCCTTTCTTATTTTTCAAGTCATTTCTAGTCATAGGACAACTAGTCAAGTGTGTATAGGGCTACAAATTGCACTTTATTATTGTTACATTAAAACACAGAGTAAAATCCAGTTGTTAGCCCCAAGCAGAGCAGATTCCGCACCCTGGTATCTAAACCATGGTGTGGACGTGGACTTCTAGCCAACTTCTTTTGTAAGTTTTGACATTTTGTGTGTACATTATGTGATCTATTGGACTCCAGAACAAATCTTCTAGTTTCCATGATTTCTAATGGGGATATTTGCTTTCATATGAGTGTTTTGGTTTAGAAGCATGCTTACGGAACAAATTATGCTCATAAACCAAGGTATCTCTCTCCCCCTCCCCCCTCTCTCTGGTGTGTGTGTGTGTGTGTGTGTGTGTGTGTGTGTGTGTGTAACATGCATAAAAACAGTTGGATATTATTTTCTTTCTGGAACCCTCATTGTCTGGGGAGGGGTTCCAATAGCTTTTATTTTCCCCTCAAGGGAAAAGGAAGGAGGGGAATTCCAAATACTCAGAAGACAGAAATACATTGGTTCAAGTTGAGTAATTTTTCAGACAGCAGAGAAAGCCCTGCCTTGTATATATATTCACTGGGAAGAATTAGCATTTTGGTGAAATTAAGTCTCAGCCACACTCCACAAATCATAATCTTGGAAGGAGTGTCATGCATTGCTGACAGACAAAAATCTAACATATTATATGACCAAAAAGCAAGAACAAACAATGTAAATTTGTGTTTTGACAAAATGATATACTAAGCTTTATCATTATAAAGATGAGAACAGCTAAGCATATGTCAGCCTTCCCTCCTAGTCATCTGGCACGGAGGAGGTCGGAAGTTGCTGCTTCTATTTTCTAGTGACCACAGTTTATCCCAAAAGCTAGACAAACTAGTGATCTTATTATCTATGGCTGACTGAAAAAGTCAGCTTCAAATCATGGTTCGCAAAGCTGTCTGGTTTCAATAAAACATAGATAAGATGATTCACACACTATTAAAATTAATACTATATTGCAGTCAAAATGGAAGCAAAACAATCAGAAGCAAAATGGGTATCTTTTATATAGTTGTGTTGAAGAAGATAAACAAAGGGAGGATCATTCTGGCACAGAGCTTCATTAGTCTTATTCCATTGCATCCAAATGCAGCCTAAACACCTTAACTGTCAAAACAAATACATACTTTAAGATTGTACGAGTGTTGTTCACAGTAGCTACACGCAAGCAATGCATAACTTATGATGCTCATACAGTATACATGAGTGAGAAGTTAGTTATGATAAAAACCACAGGTAAGTGATTAATAAATCAACAGAATCAAAATAATGAGACCATCAACTTTCAAAAGGATGCTTATACTTTTGCAAAGCAGGCATTATCTTGCTAAAGCCAATAACAAATGTATTTGTTTCTGGACAAAATACATACTGTATATACTCGAGTATAAATCTAGTTTTTCAGCCCTAATTTTGGACTGAAAAAAGGGGTCCTCGGCTTATATTCGGGTCAATACTTTTAGCCACTGAGGCAAATTTGGGTCAGTGGCTAAAAGTCATTTTAAACATTGTGTGCCGCTTCTCATGACCCCCCCATGCTTAAAATGACTTTTTAAAAAGTTGTTTTAAAACAATGTTTAAAATGACTTTTAGCCACCAACTCAAGCACTTGCCTCGGTGGCTAAAAGTCATTTTAAACATCACACACACACCCAGCTCGCAAAGGAGGAGTTGCCAGGCCCTGCTGCATTTCCCACCCTAGGCTTAGGGGCCCCGACTTATACTCGGGTCGACTTACACTCGAGTATATACGGTAGTTAGTGTAGCTATTTCTCTTCAGTCTTCTGTAGAGATTGACTGTGGCTTATCAGCTGTGTTTCTGTTCTTGCTGTTTAAAAGATCTCAGCATCACTGCCGTACCTCTCCTCTGAAAAGCAATCAGCTTCTAAACTAGAATAAACCTCCATTACAAATGCTGTTTTATTATACAATTTAGCTATCTAACAAATATAACTAAATTCTCCCCCCCTTTTTTTTTTGCTGTCTCACAGGCACCACTACTAGAATTTCTAACATAAAATATACATGCAGTCCATTTTTAAAGTAACCTTTAAACAACACAACTTCTTGATTGAATAACTTAAATAATCAATATTTCAGTGCACAATTTGAATTACTTGAAAAAATACCAGCTACAATTAATGAGTCATTATAATGATATATTAGGGTTCATTTTACAGCTGCAACCATGACTCCACTCAAATTTATTTTGCTCAAAATTCAGGTCAATACTTTTAGCCACTGAGGCAAGTTTGGGTCAGTGGCTAAAAGTCACTTTAAACATTGTGCGCCACTTCTCCTGACCCCCCATGTTTAAAATGACTTTTAGCGACCAACTCAAGCACCTGCCTCGGTGGCTAAGAGTCATTTTAAACATCACACACACACCCAGTTCACAAAGGAGGAAATGCCAGGCCCTGCTGCATTTCCCACACTAGGCTTATACTTGAGTCAATAAATTTTCCCAGTTTTGGGGGTTTAAATTAGGGGCCCCGGCTTATACTCGGGTCGACTTATACTCGAGTATATATGATACTTATACTTTTGACTAAACCCCAACAAAGAATCCTATTAACAACTGTAGAGCACAACCTCGCTGTGGGTGACAGCATTCCACAAGTACTCTAGCAATCTCCAGCATTAATTTACACAAGCTGTAAATTAGCATGTTAAAACAACAACAACAACAACAACAACAACAACAACAACAACAATGCATGTCTTATGCCTGAAAAAGGGGGGTACTGAACATCCCTTTAGATAAGCCGCTTAGAGTTCGTTTGAAGATAAGCGGGATATAAATGCAAAAATAAATAAATAAATAAATAACATAAAAAGACAACTGTACATGCAGCAAGCAATTGAACACAGAGAAAAGGAGCAGCAGCATTTTGGCCACAGTCTTGCTTACAATCTAACAATTGCACTCCACAAGACCTTACATTATGTCAAAAAAGAGAATCATTAAAGATGTTCCATGGCTTATTTTAATATTTCTTTCATATGATTGCTTAAAAAAATGTCCATTAAGCTCAATGGTGCCTTACTCCCAGGTATGGAAATCCAATGGAAAACTAATAATGATCTTATAAAAGGTGAAATTAAGACAAAATAATATATAGCATATTCTGAATGCCCATGGCTAGATAGCTTTTCCAACATAAAGCCACTATTAGAGGAATATGGCTCTCAAAAATACCCTATTTCGTAGCAGTGTGGTGTACTTAATCTTTCACAGGTCATAAGTCAAGAGAGATGAAAGGTGCAGTTCAGGGAAGATAATGCTACATTTATTTTCCAAAACCTTAAAGGAGATAGCCACACTCCATATTTGCCTTTAGGGAAGTAAAGGGCACCAGAATACTGAAGTGGGTAGCAGGGTTTGAGCTGGAGCAGAAACTAAAATAGCATTTATCTTCAGCAGCAATATCTGCCATTATTTCTTTTCAGCCCTTCTCATAAAGGGATTCAAAAATGGTCCTGAAGATCATACTGAGCTTGGTAAAATGTCTTGAAAACTTCAACTGGAATTTGGTCCAAGTTGTGTGTTGGGGGGGGGCAATTTTAACTAGATTGCAGGCCAATTTTCACACCGAACTATTCCCAGCTGTGCATCTCACTGATAAAAATGTGAGAAAGTGCTTTAATTTGCATTTGATTGCTGAAGACATTGCTGAAACAACAGAATGAAATTTAAGAGGGATAAGTGCAAATTTCTACAATGGAGTACAAGATAGAGGATAGTTGGTACAGTAGTATTACAAGTGGGAAGGATCTTGAAATTGTTGTAGATCAAAACCAGAATATAAATCAATAGTGTGATGTCACTGCAAAATAGGCAAATGTGATTTTAGGATGCATTAAAGTACTTAAAAGTAGGAGCCAGGGATGAGATGGGAATTATCTTGGTGTATCGCCCTCTCCGTGACAAACAGCTTCTATACTTCAGCTTACTGAACTGATAACAGGGCGGATGTTGGAGTCCCCATGGCTCATCATTCTGGGGGACACTGACATCCACACTGAAGCAGCTCTGACAGGGGTGTCCGAAGACTTCATGACCTCCATGTCAACAAGGGGTCTGGCCCAAATGATATCTACCTCAACCCATCCTGCAGAGCACACCTTAGACCTTGTTAATGGGGACTTCGAGGTAAAGGAACTTTCTGTAGCCCCATAGTCTTGGACAGACCACTATATGGGGTGCTTTAGGCTCACTGTAACTCACATCCTGGCTGGGGGTGGGGGAGTCAGACAAAAGCAAAAAACCCCAGAAGGTTGATGAATCCAGATTATTTTTTAACCACCCTTGGGGAGTTTCCTACCTCTCCAATGGGTGATTCTATTGAATCCTTGGTTGAACTCTGGAATGGGGAAGTGAGCAAAGCCATTGACTGGATAGCTCCTAAACATCTCCTTCCTCAACATAGACCCAAATTGGCTGCTTGGTTTATTGGGGAGTTGACAAAATTGAAATGGGTGTCCCATAAATCTGAAAGCCGTTGGCAGAAAACCAAGATTGAAACAGACAAAGAAACAATGAAAGGCCTTTGGAATGCTTACTCCAAGGCAGTGGACGCAGCAAAGAAATCATTTTTCTCCACCACCATTGCTTCAGCACAAAATCGCCCAGGGCAATTTTTCAGAATAGTGAAAAGTATGCTGCACGCTGACCCACAGGTGGATAACACAAACCACTCTGTCTCGCTGCAAATAATTTGCACAACACTTTACGGGCAAAATATAACAGATCCGGGCTCCCTTGGATGCAGCTATTGATGCAGAGCCTGTAAATAAAACATCCCATCCTCCTTGTCCTGTATTAATAGATGACTTTCAGCTCCCACAGCCGGATGATGTGCTCAATACCCTTGGGGAGGTGAGGGCCACTGCATGTGTGCTGGATCCTTGCTCATCATGGATCATAAAAGTTTCCAGAGAAGGTATGGCACACTGGTTATGAAGAGTACTGAATGCCTCCTTACAACAGGGCAGGATTCCAGCATGCTTAAATGAGGCAATAGTAAAACCGCTGTTTAAAAAGCCCTCCTTAAACCCAATGATACTGAACAATTACCAAATGATATGGAATATCCCATTATTAGAGAAAGTCCTAGAGTGGGTTGTGGCCTCACAGCTCTAGAGGTTTCTGGATGAAATAAACTACCTGGATCCATTTCAATCTGGCTTCAAGCCTGGCTATGGGACTGAGGCGGCACTGGTTCCATTGGTACATTACTTACGCAGGGAAATGGATGGGGGATCTGTGTCCTTTTTTGTTTTGCTAGACCTCACAGCTGCTTTTGACACTATATAGACCATGGCATCCTCCTAACTCATCTTTCTGAAATGGGAATTGAGGGTAATGCATTAAAGTGGCTCTGGTCCTTCCTGCAGGATAGAACACAGAAAGTAGTGTTAGGTGATTCATGTTCAACACCACAGCTGCTTACCGGTGGAGTTCCCCTGGGTTATGTTCTGTCTCCTATGTTATTTAACATCTACATGAAACCACTGGGGGAGATTATCAGGTCTTTTGGGGTCAGGTGCCACCAGTATGCCGATGATACCCAGCTCTACCTCTCGTCACCTCCGGACTCTTGAGGGAGCTACTATCTTAACATTAGCTGTGTGTTTAGCAGTAATGAACTGGATAAGGATGAACAAAATGAAACTAAACCCAGACAAGACAGAGGTGCTCCTGGTCAGTCAAAAGGGAGAACAAGGGATAGGGATGCAACCTGTACTGCATGGGATTACCCCACAATTGAAAAAAGAGGTACGTAGCTTGTGGGTGCTCCAGGACTCATCTTTGAGCCTAGATGCCCAGGTCATGGCTGTGGCCAGGAGTGCATTTGCACAATTAAAACTAGTATGCCAGTTACGCTCATTTCTTGAGAAAACTGCTCTGGACACAGTGATACATGCCCTAGTGACATCCCAGCTGGACTATTGTAATGTGCTCTATGTGGAGCTACTGACGGAAAGTCTCAGGAAAATTCAATGGGTCCAAAATGCAGCAAGCAGACTGTTGACTGGGATGGGGTACAGAGATCACATTACAGCTCTGTTAAAACAGCTACACTGGCTGCCAATCAGCTATCAGGCACAATTCGAAGTGCTGGTTTTAACCTACAAAGCACTAAATGGCCTGGGTTCAAGCTACCTCAAAGATCGAATCTCACAGTATGAACCGGCTTGGGTGCTAAGGTCATCGGGAGAAGCATTTCTCTCCATCCCACCACCTTCACATGTATGTCTCTAAAAATACATGAAAGGGCCTTCTCCCAGGCATTGGAACTCCTTCCCACTGGAGGCCAGGACTGCTGCTCCCAGAAACTGGAACTCCCTCCTGCTGGAGGCCAGGACTGCCCCATCTCTGCTGTCTTTCCGGATGCAGGCAAAGACCTTCCTCTTCAGGCAAGCTTTCCCGGAATGAGGGACTTCCTACAATGTGACTTTTATATGGATTACCATGCATAGTTGCATTGACTGATTTCATAAGAACAACCGTGTTTTTCATGTTAGTCTCCATCTCTCATAATGGAGAACATAATTCTTTTGCATGCTCTTTATAGCTTTAATGTCCCCTTTTAATGTTCTAAGATGCCTCTTCTAATTCCCTGTTCGTCACTAGAATTATGTCTTAAATGTTCTGGGCTGTATATTATCCCTCATTAATTATTGTAAGCCACCTTGGGTCCTTTTCCAAGGAGAAAGGTGGAGTAAAATATTCTAAATAAATAAAATATCTCTTAGCTTCTGTACACTGTTGTGCTAGGGCTACAGAATTCAGAGATTGCACTATAAAATGCTACAAAGCTATTACAAAAAAATTGGCATCAGTTATCTCAACTTGCAAATGGTCCTATCACACACCTAAGGAGACCGTAGTAAAATGTTGATTTAGATTTGAGTAAGACAAGATGGGGCCTCTTCTGCAACATGTAATGTGGCTGCTTGTAAATAAAGTCTAAATATATGTACCAGAAGTAGCTCATAAACCTCATAATTGGTATCTTTTATATCTGCCTTTCTTAAATATGAAAGGACATTGCATTTTTAAAAATGTGGATGATGGACAACACACACTGCAAAGCACAATATTTCCATGAAACACATGGCCCAAAACATTTTAGCATTGTTTTATTTCCTTGTGCCTGGGCATCTGTGGTATAAAGATAGAAATTTGCTCAAATTGCCCAGCATCTAGATTTAAAGCAAAAATGTGTAACATTGTTTTCAATAAAGGCGGATTGAAAACTGGAGCCTTCAAGTATATATTTGGCATTTTCTTTGAAAATTAACAATTACTGCATAGAGCTGATGATATTTTTTAAAAATCAGAAATCCAGAGGCTTCTCTCCATTAACATCAAATGCATACCTATGTTCCCAGACCTTCAGTCCATTTCAATCATAGATGTTGGATACATAGAATTTGGGGAATAGACCAGCAACTATGTGTCATGGCAGGGTATTTATTTATTTATTTATATTTATATTTTTAGACCACCCAACTTTCCAAAGGAACTCTGGGCGGTTCACAACATGGAACACAAACAAACAATAAATCCATAATGCCAATGTATAAAGATAAAACCTAGATCTTCAAACCAATAATAGATATAAGATGGCAGTAAGCAAGTCAGATGGGTAGATAAAGATGGGGAAAAAGAACACTCAAGGGATACTCAAACCTCCATTAGACACCAAAAGCAGCCTGGAAAAGCCCACTTTTTAACCGTTTCTGGAAGGCAGAGAGAGTAACAAGTATGGTTTCACTCCCATGATATGCTTTTTTTTTGGGGGGGGGGGGAATACTGTATTCATTATTATTTTCATATTGTATACTCATTGCTAATAACTTATATACTGTCTTTGGGTCCTTTTTAAGAAGAAAAATGGATGAAAAATATTTAAAATAAATAAACTGGCCCAACAATGCTGAGAGCCAGTGTAGGAAAGACTATCACACTAGAACTCAGGAGACCTGCATTCAAATGCTTGCCTAGCTATAGAAACTCATTCGGATGGGAGCCAATGGCAAGACACTCCTTGAGTATCACTCATACCTCTAAAACTTTATAAAGGTAGCCATATGTTGGAAGTGACTCGGACAGCACATGACAACAAACTAAAATGCCTAAAGTCCTAGGTAGGGCTTTGCATAGGGAACACAAGACTCCACTGCTATGTAATGGTAGTTGCTTTTCATTTTGCTCCAAGCTCAATTAAGAGTGTGGGTGTTAGCATTCTAGCTGTTAATTTTCTTTGCACTCCTGTAAATTAGCCCCTGGATGAAAGATGTGCAAAGCAGCAGTTCCAAGAGGAAAAAACAGAACTGTGTTCTTGCTGTCAAAATCTTGAGGGTTTCCTTCTGCAACCAGGCTTCTGTCTCATGGCTTGAGATTGGAGGGTGTTGTCTGCTATCTGGACCCCACCCCCACCCCCTGCCCCCCGATCTGTAAGAAAGATGAGACTCGAAAGCTGTCAGACCAGAAATTCTTTCTGCACTATGTGTATTTAATTAAGGCTACTAGTGCAGAGAGTACTGGGCATGATGGAGCAGCCAGCTGAAGAATGTTTTGTTGACTTATGTCTTGGGAATTTTACTTAGGTTTAACCACAAGTACACTACTTTCTGCTTGTTTCCAGCCCAGGACTGTTGGCGACCTAGCAGTATCACAAATCGACTCTTAACATGGAGCTATCCATCTATCCTGGCCTTTCCTATACATCACTACTCTATCTCTCCCTGCCATCTGGGCAAGGGAGATGGCAGCTCATAATAAAGCTTTCACAGTAACTGGATCCAGACTCTGAAACCTTCTTACTGAGGAAACTTACTAGCCTCCAAACCTCTTCAGGAAAAAGGGTCCTGCTTCCTCCACCTATACTTACTATGTTTGCCAGGGAAGTCTAAAGGGCAAATATTATCATATTCAGGCGAATGTAGTTACAGGGCTTTTGCGTGAAGGGAAATCCTGCTTTATCAAGTCACTCAGTTCTTGTCAAATTGTTATTAATTGTATAACCAAGAGAATTGTCTGGAAGATAATGATGATTTGCAGAAAAACAGTTAATATTATTACCATGCTGAGAATTATATCAGCAAGATAATAAAAGGCTATAAAAGTGAGCTGGAGCCAGGATATTGAAAAGATTTCCTGCTCTCAGTTTCCCATAAAGGCACTGATGCTACCCCTCCCCCACGAACCCGGCAGTAACTAGTATGGCTAGCAGGAATATGGAATATGAACTTAGAACTGCAGCACTTAGCTAGACTATATTCTTCTATTGCATAAACAGTTTTCTGCTTATTAATCTGCCTACCAGCCCTCTGTAAGGTGCATTTAATAGCCATTAGATTCCCCCCACCACCCCCCCAACCAATCCCTTGGTACAATTCCAATAAAAGTCAAGCATTCCTGTTGCCAGCTTTGACGCCCAAGACCTGTTTGAGATGCTTTCTTGGTTTCATTTAAAAAAAATTATAGATGGCAAAAAGAAGTTCTCTCTTTTCAGGTTAACCACCATCTTAGAAGAGGTCCTCTCCTTCCCTCTGACCAGCGACGTTAATTAAAGATGGTTAAGAAAAAGCAAGACTCCACCACAGTGGGTTTTTTTTACAATTCTCCAACCTGGTGGGGAAATTTTCTTCATCCAGACTACAATTCCCAAAATCTCTCAATTCATGGGATTCCCCTGAGGGAAGGTAGGGCATTTAATCTTTCAAAATGCTAAAAGAGGAGATATCTTAATGACTTGGCAGAACATCTGAGTCGGCACTTTGGATTAGCTTATTGTTATTTCATGAAAGCAAAAAGTGCTACATGTATATCTATTTCATTTAAGATACAGTGGACCCTTGTATAACAGTTTGTATAACATAAAATTTGTACAACATAAAAATTCCGGAGATTGGGGAAATTTGCTTAACATAATCACCTATGGGGCAAATTCGTACAACATAAAATGGGATTACTCTGCTTTCAATGCATTCCTATGGGAAATTTGTGTAAAGGAAAATTTGCTTAACATAATTTCTTTTGGAACAAATTAATTCCTTTATACAAGGTACCACTGTATACAGTATGCTTAAGTAGGCTGCTCTTGTGGTTGGTTTTTCCAGATTCAGGGTGGGGTTGGGTTGGAGAGATGAGGGAGGGATAGAACAAGGCTTCTACCTAAGTACATCCACACCATCCTAATATGCATTGGGATCAGAAGTGTAAACTCTTGAACATCCACTCAAATATACTGTAAGAGTGGAGCTTCTACAGAATTGTATACCTATTCTATTTTCACCAAATATTCACAATTCTTATCGCTTTTGCTTTTCTTCTGTGGACAGATTGAAAAGCTGAGACATTAATCTTTAACCCAGAGGGAGGCTATTGCCAACTTAAAAGCGCTTCTGTTCACTTCTCCTCCCACTGCCCCTGCAATCCAGTTACCACATGCAGGGGCATTCATTTATTTGGTTTCACCTCTTTTATTATGCCAGCCAAGCAACACCAAAGGAAGTTCCACCCAGTGATCCTTCTGCCCATCTGTTTTCATGTCTCAACAGGCACAGCAGGCACAATCCAAGGCAAGAGACAAGCGTCAAGCCACTAAGAAATTTTGACAGTTTTTTAAATCTTTAGGGTATCAGATACTATTCAAAGTCAGCCTTTTGAATTAAAACATGGACCCAAGCCAAAGATTTACACAGGTATTTTTTTCCTCAAGGAGGCAGTTACCAGAACTAGATTTTCCAAGACTGCCATTTTCAAAATCAAGTTAAATAGCTCAGAATACTGTTAAACATTTAAGTGAAAGGGTGTCTCTCTCACATACATACTGGACAACAAAAACACATTGCACCACAAAACCAGCAGTTTGAGAGAGTCACTTCTGAACTGACTGGAGGGGCTTCTCCATATTTTCTTTGGAGGAAGGCAGGGATATTTTAATAGATGTTATTCAGGAAACAAAAGGAAGAAATGTGTAGCAAAGTGGTTTTCTGAAAGATGCTTAACTGTAAGTAGAAAGTTTATTGTTTGCCAGTTTCATTTTTATGTAAATGAATAGATGTCGGCATGTACAATAGTCACAGCCAAAACACCATGCTGGGACACAGCAGCAAGCCGCCAGAATCCTGTTCCAGTCTTGTGAGAAATAAATTGATAGTTAAAGGCTCCTGTGCAGTGGAGTGTACCAACCCCCAGATGAGATCCCTACCCCACTACTATCTTACGTCACTGCACAGTTCACCACTCTGGCCTTGCCTGCGTCTACTCCGCTTCATCTAGCAGCAGGTGATCTTTCCCTCTGTACAGTACTGCAGAGCTAGGAAATAGGCAACCCACCAGGCGCTGTCAGACTGCAACTCAACTGGTGGTACATCTGGGGACTCAAGATGGAGGACTCACTGTCAAGTCGGACTTAAGTTGCAACAGTGACACAACTCAGGGTTTGTTTTTTCAATTACAGTGGCACCTTGTATAAAGGAATTAATTCGTTCCAAATGAAATTATGTTAAGCAAATTTCCTTTATACAAATTCCCATAGGAATGCATTGAAAATGGAATAATCCCATTTTTATGTTGTACAAATTCTCCCCATAGACGATTATATTAAGCAAATTTCCCCTATCGCTGTAATTTTTTATGTTGTACAGATTTTATGTTATACAAGGGTCCACTGTACTTGGTTCACAACTCAGAACCCACCCACTTTTCCCTTCTAAAAGGGGGTAGGGAGATATTGTTTTCAGTAGAGACTTGGACTTGTCTGGATACCAAAGATTCAGAGTCAGACTTGCTACCAAAGACATGCCAAGGTCCCTGACTGGTGGGAAATCAGAGGTGCAAGCTGTGCTGCTGTGCAACCTCTGAGGGAGCCTGCCCCTGGATGACAGAACTGCACATATATGTACCTGCTTCCCTCAGGTCTGATGATGGACCCTCTATCCAACATGGGAGAGAAAAAAATTCAATTGCCAGTGCAGTTATCTTTTGTACAGTATATGTGGGCCTGGGGATCTAGCTCTCTTCCTTCATCAATACATTATTATCCACAGTCCCTACTAATACACAACTGTCCACCCTCCTTTCAGGCCACAGAGAGACCCATAGTTATGATTCAGGGGGCAGAGCTCCACCATAAGAACATCCCTGTTCTTCTCCCTACAACTCCAAAGTAGCACTTCCCACTAGGGATGGGCATGAAACATTTTGTTTCCTCCCCCCACATTATTTTTCATTTCATACGAATTCTTTCAAAAAAATAATAATTCATACGAAACGAACCACTAATGAAGTGTTTTTGGGGGGAGGGGGGCTGGAAAGTGGTGGAGGGACAAAAAGGTTTTTTTTTAAAGCCCCAGGCTTTTAAAAAACTTTTCCCCCTCTCCAAAGCCCCATCTGCCAGGTGATCAGTGCTGGGGTAGGGAAAAAGGTTTTTCCTCCCCACCTCACCGCGAATCACCTGGCAGACAGGGCTTGGGGCGGGGAGGGAAAAAGGTTTTTTTTTAAGCCCTGGGCTTTTAAAAAAAAACTTTTCCCCCCACCCCAAGCCCCACCTGCCAGCTGATTGGCACTGGAGTGGGGGAGTTTTTCCCCACCTCAACCTGCCGATCAGCTGACAGGCAGGGCTTTGGGGAGGAAAAAAGTTTTTTTTTAAGAAAAGCCAGGAGCTTTTTTAAAAAACTTTTTTCCTCCCCCAAGCAGCTTACAGATGGAACAAAATGGTTCGTTTCAACAAAAAAGAAAAACACCGTTTTGTTTCATCTGTAACGAAACGCTGCTTCCTTGTGTCATTTGCTTTTGTTTCATTTCATTACCTAAAGACATGACAAAACAGCAATTCATTTTTCATTTTGTGCCCATCTGTACTTCCCACTGTTCTAAGAGGATTATTTAGAAAAGGTGGTTACAGAAGATGGTAGGTACTCTGATCTGAAGCATAACACTTATAAATGATTAACACTGAGTGAGCTATTTTCACTGTAAAGAGTGACACTGCTCAATTTTGGAGTAGGGATTTGCATAGGTCACACAGTGTTTACAATGTTCTGGTGCTCTCTGAAATGTATTGCTGGGTCAGAATCTCAGTTCATCTAATTCATTCTCATCTGGAGATAACAGGAGGTGAAGATGGGGCCTGATATGCACAAAGCATGTGCTCTGAGCTAGATAAGGTAATGGGAACCAAAAAGCATGTCTGGGAGTAACCCTTTGCATTGCAGAACTTTCAGTGATGAAAGTTATAGAATGTTATTGTAATAAGCATAAGAATTACTCTCAGTTATGTACTTAAGATGTAACATATAGTGATTTATTCTTTTTATTAAAATAACTGTAAATGTTTAGGAATGTAGAAAAGACTAAGCAAAGGCATTATTATATGAGTGATGAAAATAACAAATGAAAAGTAATGCAAAGGAAGTTAAACAGAAGCAAATCTTTCCCTGATAACAGGAACTAGATTGAACTATTATGTTATATTGTAAACTATGGAATTTTAATTTATTAATAAATTTTATTTTAAAGAATAAGAACTTTAAATTAAGAAAGTGACAAAAACATTTTATTAAAATAGAAAATAGTTGATCCATTTATTTATTTTTTTCAACCTACCAAAATTCCACCGGATATTTTTGAGCAAAATTTAGAAAAAATATAAAGAATATTTAAAAGCTTTATTTACAAAACTGATTGAAAAAAGATAGCAAAGGGGAGGGTATAGATGTGACATTAATTCCCATTGGGCTAAAAAAGTTGGAGGAAGACAGACAAAGAGTACTATAGTAGGGGCATATTTTTAATTGAAGATATAGACAGGTGGGAAACTGGATTGAATGATAATTCATTTTGATTTCCCCTAAAATCTTGAAATGCATGCCTTTTAGGAGTGTAAAGAAAACAGTCCTTCTTATTTTATGCAATTCAGGCATCCAATTTAGAAACAAATGCAGGAATGAAGAAGCAAGATTAAATTAGAGTGTATTTTTAGCCCTCCCAAAAGAGTGGCAAAGGGTAGTTCCTTTATGCAAATGTCATGTCCTCAACTAAATCTATTTTCTGACAAGAGGAAACACATTCACTAATCCAGGTCGTACAAAGTTTCCGGATACAGTTGAGCATGGGGGCTAAAATGTCTAGGTCATTACAAAGGTACTTTAGAAAGAGGACTAGTTTGCTTGTGTCTTATTGCTGATACTGTATGTTTTTAAAAGCTACATTTAATACACCACTTTATGCTGACAATGCACAAAATCTAGCCTAGTAAATATATGTCACGTTGCATGAATACACATGATCAGCAACACCAAGGCTGTCTCATGTATTTTGCTGTCTGAGGTGGAGCAGCAAATGTCCCACCTCACTGTCAAAATGCAGACATTTGCCCATACCTCCTACTCCTAATGCTGGAACACTCTTTACTTACTGGGCAAAGAGGAATCAACTGTGTTTTCTGGCCTAGCAAATATTCCAGATACCATTGGGTTTGAAATCCCACAGGACAGTTACTGGTCTTGATACAGATGATCACTCCTGTACAGGAGACATGTGAAGGCCATGTAGTCCTTTGTAAGATATTTATTATTAGGCACTGTATTGTGTGGGATTTTGGTCAAGTTAAGAGGAAGAATTACAAGGAGTAGCTCTCCTAGAGATGGGACTCTCACTCCATTTTCTTTCAATTCTGCAACAGGGCACAATGATTAGCACAATGATTAATCTATTCTTTGTTGGTTCTCTTCACTAACGCAGCATGAATATTAAATATTGCACAACCATAACACAGTTGTTTATGCAGGCATTTAAGACTATGCATTACCACAGTGTTATTCTTGGATTTTATTGCTATTTTTTAAAGAATGCTATTCAGATTATAATTTTATTCATCATGATGTCACTTTATAAACCTTAGTTGATGAAAGGCAGAATAAAAAAAAGATTGAAAAATAAAACATGTTTAAGGTTATTTTAAAATATATTTGGGTGTTTAAAATGTGCATACTCAGTATTTATATACTGCTGCCTTCACAAAGGTAAGATATCCCTTTTCACTAGCTGGGCAAAGAAAAAAAAGTTAGAAAAATGCAACTGGTACGTCTTATAGGAAAAGGAAAGCAAAAAGAACTGAAAGGCAAACATGAATAGTGAAAGCAAGGAGCTATTTCAGGGGGCCCAGGAAAGCAAGACAGGAAATGTATACTCAAGTAGTGTAATTCATTCCAGCCCAGTTGTGCTTCCTTTCCTACCCAGGAATAGAAAACCCGGAGGGATACTAGTAAAACTGCAGGTTGTAGTCTGCACCAGAATACACAGTCGCTTCCTGAATAAGACACCCAGGACTCCCCTAGAAGACTGCTACCCTTTCTTTTTTACAATGCCACCATGATTTAAACAGCCATGCATCCAGCAGAAGAGTGAAAAAGAAAAGTACCTGCTCAAATAAAAACCCGTAAACCTAGTCTGTAGTCCCTTCCAAGTCACTCACGCAATAGAACAATGACCTGTAGGCCAGTAATCACAGATATTGTCCTGCTCCGAAAGTGGTTTATACTTGCCCCACTAAATTTCCAGAAAGAAATTATCTGTCCCATTTGTCAACTCAAGGCCTGACCAAAGCTCACACCCTGGTGCCCTTTCTTGGAAAATCCTTTCCAATATCAGTCACAGGTGCTGCTGACAGGTGGCCCTCACATCATTCACCAACAGTATCTCTGACACAGCAGCAAGGAGACTGTGAGGTCCCACCAAACTAAAACATTGTGTCTGGAGAGAACTCAGGGCTATCAATGTGACCTCTGCCCACCATCCTGAGATCGACCACTATTGCCCAAGCAAGCAGACATGACTGATAACAGTTTGGGCCATATCGCCCCACTCCATTTTTCATTTTCCTCCCACCAGATGTCTGGAGAAATAAAAGCAAAAAGAGGTCAAGAAAACAACTGTGATTCCACACAAATGATTTTGAGCACTGAGTTGTATATGACAAAGAATATTCTGGCACAACCTGTGACCCACCAATTCTAAAATGTCCCCTTGGGACATGTGTATGATAGCTCACGAGGCACTGCCCATCTTTCCATGGATAATGAAATCCAGACCCTGTCAAGGAGATGCAGTAGAGAAACAAACTCCAAACCTCTGGAACCCAAGCCAGATACATAAACCACTGAGCCATGAAGCAGTTTTAAACAAAATATAACATACCTCAGATGGGAAGTCATGACAATCAAGGATTCAATCTACAAAATTTTCAAAATTGCATTCACAATATTGGCTCAAACATTTTCTATAAATGTGAATGTACACCAGCCACACACCTCAAGGATGTACAGATAGCAACTGGGGACAAAGAGAGGACAGATTTGGTGCAAATGTTGTACATGAAGAGAAAGCAGCAGGCACCCTTAAATATCCTTTTTCCACTTTCCTCAAGGGGTAGAATGCTAGTCATCTCCATGATACTGACAAAAATAACATCCTTCTGCAGAGTATTAACCCACTGAACTCCAATGATTCTACTGGCTAATCCCCCCTCCCAGTACTTCTCAAGCAACCTGTACTCCAGTGGTTGCCAACCTTGTTTTTCCAGATGTTCTTGGACTAAAACTCTCAGAAGCCTTCACCACTAGCAGTGCTGGTCGGGATTTCTGGGAGCTGTAGTCCAAGAACATCTGGAGACCAACATTCTCTCTAATTTTTAGCTGTACTGGGTGGGGCTTTGCCCCCTCATGTACTGGACATACTCTCCCCCCGTGCCGCAGGTTCCATTGTGACCAGAGGCAGAATCACATTGGCAGGCCCATGCCTTATAGAGAAAATTACTGGGGACCCATGGTTCGAATCGGAACCATCGCTTGGCTCCATTTCTATCATTTGGCAGAATGAAGCAACTGATGTGGAAAAGACTGAAGGACACATAATCGACAAGGTTCTATATGCTGGCCCTTCCCACTGCCTCGGGGCTACTAGAGGATGCTCATTTGACAACTATTGAGCAACTTTTATAGGCAAGGCGTGGGGGACAGGAATTGTCCTGTCTTTTGCCTCAGGCAGCAACATTTGTGAGCCACCCCTCTTGCCTCCCTCCCTTCGCTCATGCTCTAGGAAGCTGTTGATTTCTCTGTGAAAAGATGTTGTTGATAATCATACATTCTGGTAACACCACATGCTAAGTTTCATTTTCATCATTACGACAACTGTTAGCATCATTAAAGGCTTATTTAAGTCACAGGAATTATTCAGGAGAAAATGGCTTAAAACTCAGCAATGAAGCAATGGCAGAACACAAACAGATGAAATCCATTCAACTTACAAAAAGTGTGGAAGCACAAAAGAAGCTCATTATTTTGTCTCACAGGTAGAAAAAGCTTAAAGGCCAGGAGATGCGGTAATAAGCTCTGAAACTTACATTAATTAGATGAACAACAACTGCCGTAAGGATATATCAAATTTCCCCCAATGGATTTTGAAATGGGAAGCACCAGGGACAATGATGATGATCATCCTTATTATATTTTAAAGGGTATTATTAAATCTGCACCAGCTTTACATACTTCTGCTTCTGTTAGAAGAATAATGGCAAAGTTCAGCATTATCAAACATTTAATGAAGATTATTCCTAAGTAAATATGATCTAAGGGTTGGAAGTCCCCGTTGCTTCATAGTTAAATCTTCATATTTATGCAATATTTCCTACCTAATCCTGGCAGGTACAGAATTACAAAATCACATAAGGCTTCTGTTTGTAGAACAGCCTCACGGTGCAGTGGTTAATTTATAGTACTGCAGTGAAAACGCTGTTCAGAACCCGATCTGAAAGCCAGGCTTAGGTAGGCAGCTTGAGGTTGACTCAGCCTTCTATCCTCTGAGGTCATGAAACTGAGTACACAGCTCACTCAGGCAGGTGGGGACCAGGCAATGTGTGGCCTGAATAATTAAATAGTAAACTGCCCAGAGGATGCTCTAAGCCCTATGGGCAAGTATATGAGCTGCAGACTGTTCTCTGCTTCACACTTAACTTCACTTTGCTCTTTTCTTCATACAATTACTAACTTTCCAACTGGCACTGAATAGTGTGGGCACCTTTTCATTTGAGAAGGGCTTTAAGAAAGCAGCTGAGAAGTTCAGTGGTCAGACGCATACATTTATAAAATCTTCATTACCGTTGAACTACAAAGGCGTCAAACTTGCATCTGAGGTGGATTGGGTGGGAGCTAATACAGTGAAATTCACAACACAAGGTGGAAGCAAATACCTTAGGGGGTAGATTCTAGACTAGATGATCATGTCCAGGATTACTGGCTGGGTGTGCTATTAAGATCTGGCCTTCTCTCTGGAGGGCCAAGTGACTTGGTAGTATGAAGCAACGTTCACCAGCTGGGGCTTATATGTCATTCTTGGATGAAGATGGCATGAACAAAGTTATCCATGCCCTTTTAACATCCAATCTACATTATTGTCATCTCAGCTTCTGGTTCTTCTATGGTCAGTTTTTTCCCTCTTGACTAGAGTTGGTTGTTTCATTTCAGAAGGGGACTGGTTCTGAAATGAAATGCACCAGCACAGCTCGCACTTGGAACCCAGTCCCACCCTCTGGAACAAAGTCAACCACTGTCTTGCCTTGCTCTAGTTCAAGTTGGGTGAAATTCCAACCAGGAAGCAACCTCCAATGCATCATCTTTCCCTCTCCCTGACGCTGGCCAATCAGGAGCTGTGCAAGGACATGCACCATCCCACCTCCCTGTCTGATTGGACACCCAGCAGTTTTTCAGCTGTCTTTCTGATCCCACTGAGCCACAAAACTATAGTGGCTGACCCACAGGTTATTTGCTCAAGAGAAACTGAAAGTACTGTTTCTAATATCTGAAGTCCTGAGTTTACAAAGTTTGGGATGAGTATATCTGTTATAAAAACTGTTGAGTTCTACATAGTGCCACCTGAATATTAATATTTCCTCTAACACACTTCTTCATAACCTGTCACCATTAGAGACAGAATCACTTTGTTTTTGGAGGTATGGGAAAGTGAAGGCCTGAAATTAGTTATGGGTAAATCTGTCCATTTTACTTCCCCCTTGAATTTGAATTTCTTTTTAAAAAATCCAAGTTCTTGCCATTATGCTTCTGAAAAGGTTTGCAAATTATGGTACACTTGTTTAAAAAAAAAAGCACTGAGTGAAATGTTCAACCATCTGCACCAGCCTAATTCAATAGTCACAACGGATCACAGCATAGAGAGAACCACATCTGCCTCCTGCCCATGGCTGTTAATGAGCAGCAGCATGTTGGGAGACAAAAAGAGAGTAAATGGATTTCAGCACTACACACACAAATATTCAGAATTAACACCAAAAGCAGTCTAGTTCCTCTGCTTGGGTGGACAGATATGTAACAGGTTTTCTCCCATATTTATGAATTTTTAAAATTCCACCCAGTTTAAAAAGTACAGTAGGACCCTGGTATCTACAGAGGATTGGTTCTAGGCCTTCCTGTGGATAATGAAAACCGTGGATAAGAGAGAACACCAAAAAGCCCCAAAACTTCTGTTTTGTGACAGCTTGCTTTATGGCTACAGCTGTTCTTTGTGACAGTAGCTTGCTTTGCAGCTACTGAATTATTTATTTATTTTTTCCCAGCCAACCGTGGATAACTGAATCAGTGGATAATGAATCAGTGGATATGGGGGGTCCTACTGTAATCTGAAAATTTTAGGAAATTCTAAGCAAACAGTGAACCCAATAAAATGTTTACCCATCTCTAACTGAAACACGGTCATTTCCTTAGTGGCAGCCTTGTGTTTGATTGCCATCTACACCTGGGCCTGAATTACCATGTTTTTCATCTTGGACACAGAATTTTATTTGCCCCTATATTCAAGTTGTTGATATGCATTTTTATCCCTCCCTGATTTGCAATCTGTTCTATCCTATTTTCCTGCTTTAATGGCAGCCAGGGGTATTTAACTATCTCTTTAAGAATTGTTAGATACTGTAAGATCTGAAAAGCAGTGTACAGATACTCCAAATATGTCTGTGAAGATTCTCAATCATCCAGGTGACTTTATTTGGAAGCTGAGTCATGACAACTGGACTTTTTGTGAGAGACTGAAACGTTTCGCTGCTCATCAAAACAGCTTCATCAGTCTGAAGAAAGCTAGTTGTGAGTCTTCCATTTTATAGTTCACTTTGACCTCTTGTCACCCTGGTCTGAAGTAGACTCATAAGATGAACAATGGCCTGTATAGGCTCATTAGGTAAACAACAGTGTCAATAGCCTTAACGTGAACAACGGCAAAGTGCTGAAACCCTAAGTATGGGTGATTAGCTATGGCCTTGGTGGTGAAGGCATGAAGTATTTTTGATCTGTCTCAGTATAGTATTGTTGAAATCACAGCCTGATAAGTGGCAGATAGACTGTGTCTGAGCCCCCCACCTCTGTTGAGAAAGGGATTTTTACTGCTCACATGAAAGGCTTCCCAGTCCCCTCTCTCAAACCACCTCTCTTCTCTGTCAAATATGTTTACATCCTCATCTTTGAATGAGTGCCCTTTGTCCTTCAAGTGAAGGTGTACTGCAGATTCCCGTCCCTCCTATGTTGAGCCATCCTTCTGTTTAATGGCTGTTTCGTTTCTCCAATGTAGAGGTCTGCACACTCCTCACTAGAGATGGGCACGACCAGAAAAAATTACTTTTCAAGTTGTCGTTTGTCGGGACGGGTCCGTTTTGGGTTGTTTCCGTTTGTCGTGTAATTTTTCAAAAAATTGTCGTTCCGTTTGTCGTTTGGTCATTTGTTGTTTCCGCCACGATTTAGCGTGATTTGACGTCCCAGTGAGCATGGGGGCGTCCCGCAATCAGGGCCGGCGCTGGGTGTTTTTGCGCCCTAGGCGGGGGGCGGGGTGGGGGGCAGGCAGGGGGCGGGGAGGTGGGGGGCGGTGCGGGCGAGGTGCGGGCGGGCGGTGGTGGCAGGGGGCCATAGGCGGGCGGCGACAGTGGCAGGGGGGAGGCGCGGGTGGGTGAGCAGGTAGCCGGTGGCCGCAGGCGGGCGAGTGGGCGGGCGGTGACAGCGGCAGGGAGGAGGCACGGGTGGGCGAGTGGGCGGCTGGTGGCCGCGGGGAGGCGAGTGGCAGCGCGGGCGGGCGGGCGACATCCAGAAGTGTCAGTCAAAACCTGGCCATGCCATTGGTGGAATGGTTCAAAAAAATTGCATGGTTCCATCCCATGCCCAGCCCACATGGACAGGTCTAAAAAAATAAAAAATAAAATAAAATAAAATCAGTGCGACCTTTTACTGCTATAAAAAACCCACTGCTGCTACTATAAAAATTCAGGCATTTAAAATACCTAATTTTCACATGTTTCTGTTGTGCTTTGGTGGGTTTTTGGACCACGATTTAAAAATAAATATTGCGGTCGCCATTTTGGATCCCCCCCTACCGCATGGCATGGACTCTGGAGACGACGAAACCACCCCTCAGGTAGATGTCCTCAGGCAGGCATATTTTCGCCTGCTTTTTTGGCCGGGAGTCGGGTTTTTTTTTGTTTTTTTTTACTTTTTAAAACTTTTTCTGTGCTGCTTGCCAATGGCATTGCGCGATCGCCACGATGCCATGAATGACAACGAAAAACCCGACCAAATTTTTCTTTTGTCGGTTCGAGTTCGAGTTCTGATGGCTTAATTATCGTTACCGTTCTCGTTACGTAACGGAAACGACAACCGAAAAAGGAAACGACAATTTCGCCGAGTCGTGCCCATGTTTACTCCTCACCACTTTGGACCCCATATACTATATTGCTCCTTTTGTGTTTTGGTATTTGGTCCTTTGGGTGGACGAGTCTCTACCTTAGTGTGTTTGTGGGTTTGAAATAAACAGGGATATGGTGTTTGCCAAAAATCCTTTTAAGCTTCTCAGACACTCCAGCCATGTAAGGAATGACCAGCTTCTTCTGTCAGCTCTGGGTCTCAGGCTGATCAATTGTTCTTCTGGGTCGGCACACTGCTTTGTTGAAGGCCCACTTTGGATATCCAGTATCCACAGGCCTTAAGTGCTGTCTTCAGGGCAAAATCTGCCGTAAAACCAAGTACTAGGGGTAACCATTAACATCGTTGGGACATGGCTTAAAATTTATAAAAATAGAGAAAATATAATGAATTGATGTTGTCTATTATATATCTAAGGTTGTAGATTAGACAGCTTAACTTTGTACTTCACTAACTTCACCTCTTGTATTAGACAAAAATGATGTAAGCATATATCTACTATATATTGAATTAGTCAAATATAATCTAACCTGTTCAGTTAAATGAAGAATTAAGTTTTTAGGATTGAGAATATTGCTAAGACTAAACTACCTAATACAATATTGTAATCTATTATCTGTATTTTTTTGTACTGGATGAAGAAAGAGATAAGCAAAGACGAATATAATATTGATGGAAAAATATTAGAACATCAATGGAAAAATATTTAGTAAATATGGATATATGAAAATAATCTTATTTAAGATGAGAAGAGAATTTAGGTTGATTTATTGTGAGAAAGTTCTGCTATATGTAACAGCAGGAGATAAGCAATGTATCTGTTTTTACTTTTTTAGTTTTAAAAATAAAATAAAAAAAATTAAAAAGGAGGCACAGTGGGGAATCAAACTCTCAACATTTCCCTCCACAGATGCCTAAGCCACTGAGCTGTCCAGCAGTTCTCATGTGCATAGTCTACCCATCTTATGTGCAGCTTCACTTTCAGTTTGCAGTCCATCACTAACTAACTATTGTTTTTCAAATGTCACTGAAGAGCACACACTCTTTATACCAGAGATGGGAACCACGTTTTTAAGTTGACTTCCATTTCAGCTTTGAGAAGCAAGCAACAAATATTATCAATTATCATGTCACAGCAAACCACCATGTAGAGAATTGTCCAAATGGAATCAGCAACATTTAAGAGTTGTAAAACAGTACTGTAAATGTCAGCATTGTTTCAGTAGCATGTAGCAAAGATATCAGTCTTTAAATTTTTGTACCTCCACAATCTTTAACCGTTGGCCTTGCTGTCTGAGGCTTCTAGGAATTAAAGTCCAAAACATCTGGAAGACCCATGGTTATGCTTCCAATTCTAAAACATCTGTTTTTGTGTTTAGGAGCGGGGAGATCATGATCCAAATGTGTGTTAATTTCTCAGACTTACTACATGACTTTGAACAATGCACAGCCTCTAGAAACAGAACAGGTTAATTCAAATTTGTCACTTAATTTATGTAAATAGCACACTGCCAGGCAGACAGTAATGGCTTTTTATTTTATTTTATTTTTATTTTTATTTTTATTATTTTATTTTATTTTTTTGCTTTAGGCACAATTAATGCTATAGGGCAACTTTCATACCATCAGGTAGACAGATGGAACCCCAGTCTGTTGGAAAGCAACAGAACGTCAAGCAGTAACTACAGAATGAGCTACGAGCTTCAAATATTGTCAAAACATTCTCTGCAAGAAGCCTGGTAGCCCTCACTGTGAAACCTTAATGAATATAAACACTTTTGAGGATAACTCAATAGCAATGGTATCTATGTTTATGGAGGAGGGCATTAATTCAACAAGAAAAAATATCAATACATTACAAATCCAGCCATTAGTTCTGTTAAGCTTTTGCACAGATACTATTTATTTCAATAGCACTTTAGTGAGAAAACTTCCTTGTAATTTATGGTCCAAGGTAGTAACCTTAGAGAAACTTCAGTCTGTCCAAAACATCTGCACCCTAATTAATGAGTGGAGATGATTACAGGAATCACATAACCCTCATTAGACACACCCCCTTCCACAAGCAGCACAATTCCAAGGGCTGGTAATCTCAAGGAATGCATCTCCCTTTATGAGTCTGCCAGGTGCTAAGATAATCAGAGGAGGACTTTCTCTCAGTCCCACCAGCCCCACAGCGGCATTTAGTGGGAACAGCAGATACAGTGGTCCCCTGCCCTTTCATGGCTCATATATTACGGTCCCGCTATATCACGGGACCACAGTACATGAAAAAAGCCCCCCTAGGGTAAGGGGGGAAAGTCCTGTTTCAAGCCTCCCATACTTACTTCAGGACTGGAGCTGCCCCGAACAGGCCTGTGGGGGTCTTCCTGCGCCTTCTGGAGGCCCCAAAAGGGCCTCCCTGTGAACCAGAAGTGACTTCCGGAATGTTGAAAATCATTTCTGAGGCCTCCTGGAGCCTTTCTAGGCTTGTTGGAGGCATCAGAATTGATTTCTGGTTTAGTGGAAGTCACTTCCAGTTCACAGGGAAGCCCTTTTGGGGCCTCCAGAAGGCCCGTCAGGCTGGGGGATAAGTACATGAGCCCCCAGCTCGCCCCCCCCCCCGACCTGACTCAACCTGCATCCGCATATTGTGGATTTTCAACTATCACGGGTCAGGTCAGGTCCCTAACCCCCGTGATAGGCGGGGCATCACTGTAAAGCCTTCTCAATGATGGCTCCCAGACTCTAAAACTCACACCCATGGAGGCCAGGTTGACTCCATCTTTGCTGTCCTCCTGCAGGCAAAGCAGACGAGGACCTTTCTCTTCAAAAGCAAAGCAAAGCGTTCTGCGTATATACCTCCCCACAGTGCTTAAAGCACTCTCTGGGCACTTTACGATTTATTTATGCGTGTCCCCCACCACCAGTGAGTTGGATACTCATTTTACTGACCTTGGACGGATAGAAGGCTGAGTCAGCCATGAATTGGCTACCTGGGATTGAACCCCAGGTCATGAGCACGGGTTCAGCTGCAGTACAGCTGTTTAATCACTGCAACCTTCCAAAAAACTTCAAAAACAATATCTTGGTGACTGGCTGTCTAAGAGGGATTTTAAAACGGGATGGTCTATATTTTTATTGCTTTTTAAAATGGTTTTATACAACATTCTAAATACAGTGATATCTTTACAAGCAAACCAATATACTCACATAGCAAAGCAAATTTTCCCATAGGAAATAATGGAAACTTGAATGAATTGTTCTGGGGACCCAGTTTCCATTATTTCCTATGGGAAAATTTGCTTTGATATATGGGAGCCAGCAGCTGCAGCAGCCAAGAACCAGCAGCCAGGACCTGCGGTGAGGGCCAGAGGTCAGAGGCCACTGCTGGGCACACAACTATGGACAAAGGCTGATGCTGGCAAATTCCAGGCCTGCGGTGAGGTCTGAAGGTCTGGTGCGGACCCACCACACGACCTGGAGGCCACTTCTGACCACTGCCAGGCCCAGCACGGGCCCACCAGTTGGCCTGGAGACCCATCCTGAGCAGCACCAGGCTCGTGTCAAGTCCCAGAGGTCATTTCTGGTCTGCACTGAGCCTGGCATGGGCCCACCGGGCAGCCCAGAATCCCATTCTCGGCATTGCAAGGCCCACGCTAATCCCCAGAGGCCACTTCTGGTTAGGAGGAGGAGGAAGAAGAAGAAGAGGAGGAGGAGGAGAGCCAGGCTGTGACTGCAAAATGAGCACCTCCAGAGCTCATTCTGAAAGACATTGCTTGCAAAACAAAGCAAAATTTTATAATAAAGTTTGCTCGTTTTGTGAAACCATGGGTACTCGTAAACTGAGGTACTGTAGTACTATACACGCTTTTAAAATTATTTTTAAAATATTTGAATAATCGGCTGCTTTGAAATATTAATATTACCTTATTAATCATTTAACATGCCTTAGGCCCTTTTTAAGGAGAAAGACAGGGTAAAAATATTTTAAACAAATAAATTAATCAGATTACCCATTACAGCTGTTCTGCACCCTAACTTTTTCCACTAACTTTGGTCCTGTTTTTAACCTTTTCCTCTGTTTTGTTTTGTTTTTTAGAAAACCCTTTTTCCCCTGGCAATCTTAGTGATAAATAAACTGTAGGTATTCTGTAGGTATCCACTGCTGCTCTTTGGAATTTAGAAGCTGATCAGTTTAAATGTCTGAATAGCACACACACATATAAGTCCTATGGATGATATTGATATATCTTTCTTGGGTTACATCCAAGACTAGAGATGGGCACGACTTAGCGGTATTTTCGTTTTCGTTTTTTCGTTTTCGTTACGTAACGAAACGAAAACGAAAAACGGTTCAAAAATGGACCGAAAACGGAAACGAAACGACTAATTTTGAGCCAATTTTCGTTTTTTGTTACTGGAAAAACACATAATGGAGCTAAATGGGGAGAAACGAAAAATTTTTCGTTTTCGTTTTCATTTTTTCGTTTTCGTTACGTAACGAAATGAAAACGAACAATTTTGAAATTAGCTCACGGAAACGAAACGAAACGGACCCTAGCCGAAAACGAAAACAAAATTTTTTTTTCTGAGTCGTGCCCATCTCTATCCAAGACATATCCCTGCATGATCCTCTACGTGGTTAAGCCCACTTCCACTTTTCAGATATTTCACTTGAACCAGAATGCATGAAGGAACGAGACACCTGCATCTTATTGCATCCATTGTTTCTGCATCGCTTATATTAACATCATGTGCATTTTCTCAGCTCAATTTAAGATGATAATATTAACATTTAAAAGACAAGTGAATAATACATAAAATGTATTGAAAAGTAATTTCTGAAAGTAAAGAAGATGTTACTTGTTATGCCAACAAAATAATTTTGTTGTTTCTTGTTACATTATTTTTGAAATGCAATTGTCTTACATCCAAATAACTTAGTTATCCTAGCCAATAGTGAGTTATTATTCTAATTCATTACTTATATGGTCCTCTGTACAACCAATGTGCTGGGGTGGCCTAGCTCACAAGACTGTTGCTTTGACACCTAATAAGACTACCAAACAGCTTTGTAGATTGAAACTGAAGTCTGGAGATAATTTTGTAATACAGTTCTTGTCCTTGAGAACATATGAGGCTTATTTTCATTTTAAATATGTCATCATCATGATCTTTAGAACTGTACAGTATTTAGTATTTATTTCTCAATAAATTCACACAATATAACACAGAAAGCTAAATAAGGTCCAGTGCAATAAAGTGAATATTCTGCCTCAGCTGATATGGTTAACAAGTAAGTTAATGGCTTACAACAATAAAACATACAGCAACAATTTCACACAGAATATAGAATGTATTTCTCCCCAGTGGAAGACGTCAAGTTTGAAAGTATATATAAACAATCCAGCAATAAATGAATTTGCAGAAGGCCCATCAAATGCAAGAATCCCAAAGATGTGATGACAAAGGGGCAACAGTTAAAAGACCATACAGAGAATTTAACACAAAGATTCTCAACACAGTACAATAAAAATTCATGGGAGCTTTTATAGCACATTCTCAAGGGATGGCAGAGTGGTATGCGACAGAGCATTTATTATTATTATTATTTCAGTATTTATACTGAGCCTATTAGTGCCAGAGCAGTACTCTAGGCAGTTCACACACACACACACACACACACACACACACACACACACACACA
>JAHTLZ010000348.1:7179728-7197018 GCA_023846285.1 Phrynocephalus versicolor
ACACACACACACACACACACACACACACACACACACACACACACAAAGAAAAGGAATGGAGCCTTTTACAATTTTGAGCATGAATGTGTTTAATCTCATAGCCAATTTTGTGGCTTTGCAGTTTGTAACTATCTATAGGTTACCACCACCGCTCTCATGACTGAGTGCAGAGTTCATCCGTGCCCCTGACTGTTTGTCATAACGAAAGCTGCCGCACAATTTTCGGCTTTGTTTGCCATTGCAGTTGCCCTGCTTCTTGTAAACAAGGCAACTTCCTGTCTCAGGGTTCCCGTTACTAAATCAGGACGAAGCATGGCATCTTTAGCAGTCATGACCCGTGCATGAATTCAAGCTGGAACTGTGCCTGGTTCTATTTATACCACACTGCATTTGGGGTCGGAGGGAGGCAAGGCTTCCAAAGCAGGTATCCCTTCCTGAAAGCCAACTACCACGATGGGGGCACTGAGTTGTGTGTGCAGTGTTCAGAAACCCCCGTACCCTGGACTGAGCAGCCTGCTTTGTACAAATACTCGACACATGCCATCAATACTAGCCAAAGCTGTTAAGGACATCTTCTTTGATCCTAGATTTCAGTTGCAAACAGCTTCTTCTTCAAATAATACACACAGAGAAGAAGTGGATCTGTTCACAGAAGTAAAGCCTCGACAGCAGAATGGTCAAGATGTCGAGATGGTGCAGCACAGTGGGGAGCAAGAAAGCCACGGGGGTCCTGCCTTAATCCTGACCTCAGCCATGACTTCACTAAACGGGATTAGGCACGCCATAAAGTTGAAACCTCAAACACCCCTCCCGTTGCTACTCTTGGACTCACATTCATGCACCATTTTTATCTTCACCATGTTTGTGGGGTAGTCTAGGCTAAAACACAGTTTTAGCAATAATACAGGTCTCACTGGTCTGAAGAAGTAATGTAACCCTCACTGTGAAGTTCTTACAATAAAACATGAATCATAATGATTGCTGTCATTACCTTTACCTTTTTTCTGTTATTTGGTCATTTCATTGCCCAAATTAAATGTATTTTTCTGCTCCTGCATAATTTATCTGCTTGGCAGAACTGTGTGCAGTATATGTTTGTTTTGAAATCTCTCATAGGCATTTAGTGGCAGAATTGCCTACTTGATGATAGTATGCACCCAAGACATTTTGCTGCCTAATGCAGACAAGCATTTAAATATCACTTTCTCTCCCAAGTCAAGGCAGATGGTACCTAAGCACAGACATATTATTTCAGTATGTGAGGCCAAAAAATTCCATAATCACTTTTGTCTGTCCATGGCAATACAGATGCCATAATTACAAACAATTAATTTTGCATATCTGGAAGTTAAATGTTGTGTTATGTCATAATCTTCTATCAGAGGCAAGTGCCTCACTTGGTCTAACAGTATGGCTGGGCCAGCAGTCTGTAGAACGGACAGTCAATTGTCCTATTTTACAATTTTAGTAGGGCTATGTCTTCTTTTCAATCTGCTTCCTTCATTTGCCAATAATCAGTTCCTGAGACATAGTGCCTTATATACACAGCACAAAGAATCATGGTATCACATAAGAAAGTACTGGTGCCTTTGCATCATCCCATTAACCCTCTATTTCCTTGTTGTTGTTCGTTCCAGTAACCCAAGTGCACCTGGGAGTCTAGAAGTTAGTTACTCAAGCAAACACATTTTGTCCTGCTTGTTCCTTTCAGCATGCCTTTCCAATGCCTGCAGCACAGCTATATTTAAATAGAACTGGCACTGTTGAACAATCCAGCTTCCAATACCCTCACACAGCCTGCTCCTGGGCACAACAGCATCTTTGCTGTATGTGGTTATTCCTGTTTCTACTGCAAACAGAAAAATATCTCCTCCTTGAACAACCTAGAAGACACACCCAGAAACGGAAGGATGCCTAGGTTCATTCAGCTTTTGTCCATTGACTCTCACCAGCATGAAATAAGAGGAAGAACAATAATTTGCCTGGGATACCAAGAAAGCTTGCCTAACAGGAAGGACTGAAGACAAATAGACTTCATACCTGTCGAGACTGCCCTACCTCAGCCACAGCAAAAACCAAGCAGTGGCCATTAAACTCTGTGAAACTGAGAAGAATCACCCAAACCAGCTTCTTTCAAATGCCCTGTCTAACAACATCAAAATCCAGAACAGTCCCACAGAAGCCAGAATGAAAATACTCTTATCACCATGTTGGATTCCTGACTAATTGGAGAGAGGGCTACAGGAAGCCAATGGTGGAAAAGGAAAAGCTGGAACAGGGAATGTTGGCCCCTCTAGCTATCACTGAACAGCTAGTTTTACCATTCCTGACTACCGGCTACCCTAGATGAGGCTCTTGAGCACTTGACTTCTCTGCATCAAATATTGGCGAGGCAAGACATTTCCCCTTATTGATATAAAGCACTGTGTACTGACTGAACAATACTTCAAGGAAAGAGACAATGAAAGAAATGGAAGAGATGAGTTCTGTCACAATCAGAATAAACCACAAGTACAGATGCCAAGGATTAGAAACTATAGTACAGAAGACCTAGTAGAACCATCTGAAAGAACGGTACTAGTGCTGTCCACTTGATACACCATTTATGGTACACCTGGTGTTTCCTGATGTACATACTGAAAGACAAATGTTTACCCTCAAAATAACAGTGAATAAATATAAGGAAGCCCTGATTGTCTTCAGGAAGGAGCAAGTTTCCAGGAATACCAGCAACATTAATAGATGCTTACGAAACACAGTGCATTTTAGCTTAATACATCTGGAAACTGTCTTGACAAGTATACTTATGTATCTCTCATGCTACCTAAGATGCTGGAAGAGTCATTACAGCATCTGGAAAATAAAACATTATAGTCACCTAAATTGCCATCAGGTAACTAGGAATACTAGAGTCAAGACTTCTTCCATATGGTGGCTTTTCACCTGTCTGAATTTGTAAGCCATCAAACAGCCAGCATTTTTTATTTGGTAGGGCAAGCATGAGAACCACATGAATTGAGATCATCAACCAAGCTGGACCTCTTTCTCCTTTCCCAGCCAGCTTCTCTCTCATTTGCCCTTTCCTGGCTTCAATAATACTTAATAAAGGTTGGCCATATCAACTCCAATGGCACATTGCAATGTAAGGATCAGACATCCAAGCAAAGTCTATGGATAAGTCAGCACCAGAGAGCCTCTGGATTGCCACTGCTTTGACACAATGTCAGCAAGCATGGTTTAAAGATTAACAGTCTCTGTTGATAGCATTTGTGGATGTTGTGATGGTGATGTGATGGCAGTTCAAGCAATCTCTGAGATAACCTCAACCCAAAAGCTTCATGCTGAGGAAGGACCCTTAAACAAGGCATGGCCATGAGAGCACTGCAGGAGCTCTGCCAGCTGCTTTCCTGCAGCAAATCAGGTTTAAAATTGACCAGCATTTGCTGCTGAAGTAAAGCAGTGCAGCAGTCTGAGAGTAGGTGATGAACTCATCATTTTGACAGCTGCAAGATGGAGACCTACAAATTACTGATAATCCTGTAGACGGTGCATGGGAGATGCGACCCACCACTCTTTTGGATCTATCACCTAGGGCAGTGGTGGCGAACCTTTGGCACTCCAGATATTTTGGATCACAACTCCCACAGTCCTTTGTCATTGGCAATATAGGCACAGAACTATGGGAGTTGGGGATCCAAAACATCTGGGCTACTGAAAGTTTGCCACCACTGATTTAGGGACAGCTCATGCTCTGAAAAGAGTGCTCTATTACCCATTAATTTCAGAGGGAAGCAACTCCTTGCTTGGGACACTTGACAACCTATGCCATTATATGAGCTATATCGCTCATTGTTAACTTTCCAGAGGTCCATTACATGTTGTATGCCTTACATGGAGGCCACATTAAGGCATAATGCTGAACTATGATTAAATATGGGGTAAACAAACCTCAGGTTTGTCAGCTCCTCCATTCTCTTATGAACAGTTCAAGAAGGAAAGTGAGAGCCATCATGTCCGACTTTAATTAACCACAGTGTATTGCTATGTCTGCAGTTGGGCATACTCTTAATCATCCTCTCAAACCAGTTCATCATGGTTTATGAAGCTGGCTTGTCTACTTGAAACCATTGCTACTGTTAACACTTAAGGGTTTGTTCTGAAAACTAACTGCAATTAACTGAAACTCAAAATAAGAATTTACTACGTCCTGTGTTTGGGCTGGGAAAATGATGAACCCAAAGTTCATGCAGAGTACTAATTTAGCTGTTTGACTGAACCAGGCCAGGTTATTTTTACATAGTCAACAGAGGAGCTGGGAAAATTTGAGATACTCAAACACCATATCTCTCTGGTTTCTAAATATCAGCCCCTACGGTTTATCTTTGACCACAAGACCTGAGGTTAGTATATGAAACCCTAGGTAATGTGAGACGAGGGCACCCAAAGGACCACCTTTCTGATGAAGCCCTCTTCCATGTGCTCCCTCTTTCTGAAGTTAAGAGGGCCATTACAGAAAATAATATCCACCTCCTACCCCCCACAGAGGCATCTTTTCCCCATGCAAATCCATCTTTTACTCTATTAAACTTCAAGAAAAGTCTACCTCGTTTGAAACCATGTGACTTTACTCCTGTTCGAACTCCTCCCTGATTTTTTTTTAAAAAAACATATTTAGATTATTTATAATATTTCCATGGTATGTTTTGATCTTCACCAACTTCTTGGAGCACCGTTTTACAGGAACAGTGAGCTGTTCATTTCACAACAATCCAATCATTTGAGAACTGTATGTGGCCAAACCCACTACCTGCATTGTTTTAACACTAAAATAGAGTGCATCTACAATTAAACATAGATGCCCTAAGCACATCCGATCTTGATTGATTTCGGAAGCTAAGCAGGATCAGCCCTGGTTAGTACTTGGATGAGAGACCACCAAGGAATACCAGGTGCTGTAGGTGCCTGGAGTAGGAACTGGCAAGCCACTCCAGTACTCCTGCCAAGAAAACTCCATGGACATGGAGTCACAAAGAGTAGGTCACGACTGTAACGACATAACACACATACACAATTAAACATGTAGTCTTGGGTTGTGGTTTCAGAAAAATCAGCTGGCATTCTACAAGACATCATCATGTCAAAGGGAAAGTTGCAGTAAATATTAACTCACTTGCTTAAAAACAACAAAAGATTTCGCTTTTGATTAAATGTCTACTAATTGTCATTTGGAACTGCTGTATTGTCCTGCCCCACATGCCCTACTGCAGTTACAAATTAAGAACTTACAGACCCAGTGTCTGCCTCTACACACTCCGCTCAGATACATCCATTTCTTAACCTTACTGGGCTTTCTTATTACAGCCAGAAATTGTGCATTGTTAGGACAGATGATGCATCATACATCACAACAAATACAACAACAAAACTTGCAGCAAAAAACCCACAACAGAATAGGTGTTCCTTTCTGGGCTAGGGGGGTTATCAGCTGCCCAGGTTGCTCACAACTCTTTTCTATTTCAAAGCGGAACCTACTAATCAGTGAATGCAGTGAATAATCATTTCAATAGACAATTTTTTTAAAATGACTGATCTAACAATTATGGTGACAACCAAGGCTAGCGCTGTTGTAAATAATCTTGGGATTGCAGAGTGCAGGCTATCATCACAAAAGAAACTTGAAAGTTGCTCTTAGGAATAAAGATTATAATGACATACTAAAGCCACCTGTAAACAAGCAGGGGCATGAAGATGCTTGTGGACCCTGAGTATCATTAAATCAACTGTTATAAAAGTGATTTTTCAAATTCTGTCTGACAAATGCTATCACTATGCAGTTCTGATTTTTGCTACCCCCACTCCCAAGTACAGCTGTCTGAGTTAGGAAATATCAAAGTTGCATTTTTTTTACTGTGCTTTAATATCTCTTTACGTTTTCTGAGGGAAAAAAAACATGGAAAGGGGTGGTGGTGGAAGACAGAGAATTACTCCACAGTTCTACTCCATCTTTGAAACAGTTCCAGGTTTTCTTTCCAGGCATCACAGCTGCTGAGCAAATTACACTGAAATTAGGAACACTTTTGTTTCAAGTGGGGCCACACAGAAGCTCCCATTGTGTGCTCCATGAGTTCATAAACACACATCAAAAATACCAACGAGCATAACCACAAAGACCAAATAATTACAGGGAAATGACAGTATATGTTCTAACTGTGTAAGAAATGCTAAAGCCAGTTGATATTACTTGAAGATACTGTTACACAAGCAGTAAAACCCTCAACCAAACAACAACAAAATAAAAATAAAATACAACCCAGGCAGTTGGATGCTAATGGAATTTTCCCCACAGAAAGAGCAATTCAGAGAGAGAGACTTGAAGAGTAGTATACTTTGTATATTACTCATTCAGCAATATTCTGCATTACGTTAGCAGCTAAGCACCATGTCAGTAGCTAATTTTACTTGATACTTTAACTAAATCTTTTTTTAAAGCAATAGGATTTGCATGTTATTAGCAACAATGCCATAAATGCAGGGAAAAGAAGAGGAAGAGGAAGAAGAAATGATAATAATACTGTAACGTCCCTCCTCCTGTTAATTTGTTAACACTGTGCTTTCTTGTTACTTTACTCCATTCATGATTAGAAGGCATTAACACTGGACCATCTCCAGGGCTCACTGCTGTTGCTGCAGTGCAGAGCAGCACTGGAGGAAGTCTGTCCTTTAGATGACATAATCAGAAAAAAATCCCTTCTCCGTATCAAGGCTTTGGAGAAAGGGGGAAAGGCAGGAACAAAAGAAAAACAGAAGTCCATATCCGCACTCCCCATGCCCAAATCCTCTTATCTCAGAAGAACACATTCTTGTACCTACAGTTGTGTGCAATTTTTTTAAAAGGAGGGAGAGTATCATTTTCACTGTTATAAATGGTACGGGGCTTCTGCCAGCTGTCTCAGTGCTGAAGTTGTAACAGACTTACCTGAGTACGACCTCCCTCCCCAACTTCTGTCTCATCCCGGGCTTTCTTCCTTTCAAGTTCCTTAAGGGTACTCCGTCTTGTTGCTGCTTATTCCTTTCTCCCAACCATTCTCCTTCCTCACTGCTCCCCTCTCCCGGCTGTCTGCAATCCAGCATTAGTCCACTCCACACTGCTGAAGAGACCTTCCACAAAGCGACGATTCCCTCCTGCCCATGGAGATCAGAAGCAGTGGGTGCAGAAGACCAAGGTCTGATACCCTTTTCAGTCAGGAAACGTGCTGGGTGTCACAGAACACACAATTCCTCCTCAGCCTAACTACTCTCCCAAAGAGCTGTGGCAATGACAAGTGAGATATGCATTTAAAGAACTAGCGTACTAAGAACCCAAGAAACATAGTGGTTGAGTATATATTTAACTTGCTGGCATTTAGATTTAGTCCTTCGCATGCTGCCACTATGAGCCTGGCCCTTACCAATCCTGTGGCATCCCCATGGCCATGCCTACTTCAGACTCCATAAGACGGTGATCTCTAACCTTCGATCCCCACCCAGATTAGTCCAGATGCTTTCAGAATAAAACTCCAAGAAACTTTCAGTACTAGCTGTACTAGCCAGGATTTCTGGTAGCTGTAGTCCAAGAACATCTTGGGACCCAAGGTTGGGAATCACTGCTGTAGGAGTATGCCTCTCCACAGGCCAACACGGACAGATAATTATCAGCATGGGCTGAAAGAGACAAGGGATTGCTACTGCCAACTTTCCTCTTGAGAGACAAATGTTCAACCATAAAGTCCATTTCTCTCCCCTTCTTTATAGACCTGCAAGCCTACAAGAGATATCTAGGGATCTGGAGCATTCTGTTGGGTCCTACAGTCAGCAAGTCTAAAACCTCCAGCAAGATCAAGAGATCCCTTTACAGCAGACATGTCCCCATCTCACCCTGGTTTTGGGGGGCCCATTAACCCCTAAGGGCTCCCAGGACCAATGCAGTTCCTATGGAATTTCCAACAGGTTTATGAAATGCTGTCAGTCTTCATGTTTCCACTGTATTTTTCTACACATTTCCTGCTGTTTTCAGTTTGCCTACATTGCACTAATGGGAAAAATACAGATTTTAGTTCTTACAACATTGAACATCCCCACATCAGCAGCACCTTCACAAATGCAGGCTGCCTTATTCAACGAATTTGTGTGTCAAACTCATGCACAGGGCCATTTTTAAAATTAATTTCAAATGTACATGCCACCTTCCAATTAGTCTTTCCAATTCAACATGCAAAATCAAACAAAAGTGAGGAGTTCCACTAACCAAGCCCCCCCCCCCAACCTAGTGCCTTTGAACTACGACACCCAACATCCATCAATGACAGGCACCATCACTTGGGGTGCATGAACCCAGTAACCCTGAAATTTTGCAAAATTTAGACTGGAACAAGCTGCAATAAATCAAGAAAAGAGAGAAAATATTTAGAAAGTGTCTAGAGAACCTTCTTTCAATGACACCAGCATCCTAACAAAAAAGCTGAAAGCATTCAATTACTCTTATTGTAGACATGTGAGATATTCTCATATTCCTCAAGTAGCAAATACAACATTTTACAGCACAAGGTATGGGCTTTCCTCAGCAAGAGGTTCCTTCAGTTGAGTGCTACAGGTGGAGTGACAGAGCAGTAGTTTTTAAATAATTTGATATACTGTAAATGCGGCATAGAAGAAAGATGTGCATTTCACACCAAAAACATTAAGTGTGCTGCTTATATACCATCCTGTAGCACTTAAAGCACTCGCTGGGCAGTTTATGCAAAAACGTATGCAAACACCAACAGAATTATGTCCATCATGTATTATTTATTTTGTAACTGTGGCTACTAGGGATGGGCACAAAATGAAAAATGAAATGCTGTTTTGTCGTGTTATTAAGTAATGAAATGAAACTGAACCAAACAACATGAGGAAGCAGCATTTCGTTACAGATGAAACAAAATGTTTTTTTGTTGTTGAAACGAACCATTTTGTTCCATCTGTAAGCCACTTGGGGGAGGGAAAAAGTTTTTAATAAAAGTTCTGGGCTTTTAAAAAAACTTTCTTCCCTTCCCCAAGTCGCTCCAGCTGATCGGCGCCAGGGTGTGGGGGAGAAAAGGCTGAGCAGCTGGTAGGCGGGGCTTTGGGGGAGGGGAATTTTTTTTAAAACAGCTCCAGGCTATTTTAAAAAACTTTTTTCCCTCCACCACCTTCCACCCCCCATGAACCATTTCATTAGTGGTTTGTTTCATACAATTTTTTTAAAAAAAATTCATATGAAACAAAATGAAAAAAATGGGGGGGGGGGAGGAAAGGAAACAAAATGAAACTTTTTTTTTCTGTTTCATGCCCATCCCTAGTGGCTACCCTCCACAATCTGTTCTCCTCTTGCTAGTCCTAATAAGGAGGAAAACTCCAAGCAGAGTGCGAAAGCCACCCCTAATTCAATATATGTGATTTTCACTCAACCAAGCACCTGTTTCTGAGTATCAGCAGACACTGCATACTAGAAATGTGAACATCTTCCTGTCTCCATTGCATTGCGTATCTCCAACTTCAATTTCCACTTTTGACCTGTCCCTGTTTCATAGCAGGACATAATCCCTCGACTAACATTCTGAGATATTTTAAATGCAGTGCTTCCTAATAGAAGCATAGGTGTTTATGCATTTTACCTACAGATCTAGTTCTCTAGATGTTGTTCACTATATATCAGTACACTTCAAAAGGACGCAAACCTTCACTTTTAAAATTCCCCAGTGAAATTATAATATTTATGTGTTTTTGCATCTTAGTATTTTTCACAAAAAAAGTTGTGTATGTTTTCCAAATAAATAAATAAGTAAATATCCTGTATTTTACACAAAAATAATCTGGCAATGTAAAAAGTGTTCTGCTTATATACCGCCCCATACTACTACAAGTAGTCTCTGGGCGGTTTACAATTTTAATTACAGAGTGCAGGCTACACATTGCCCCCCCCAGCAAGCTGGGTACTCATTTTACCAACCTCGGAAGGATGGAAGGCTGGGTGAACCTTGAGCCTGCTACCTGGGATTGAACCCAGGTCGTGAACACAGTTTTACCTGAAGTACAGGCATTTAACCACTGCGCCACGAGGCTCATTTTAATGTATTGGTTTGCATTTGCATACTATATTTTTCCTAAGTATTTTGTACTTCTTGCAAATATGCAAGTTTGCAATGTAAGGTGTGTTTGTGCTTAGACTCCAAGAAATCTTTGGATATACAAAATGGTTATTTTTTGTCCTGACTGTTAAACTCATCACAATCCTTTTCCATCTCCATTGTTTATACACTTATGAGTCTCTATCTGTGCCTATTGGAGCAAGATGCTCAAGAAGCTGTATTCTGTATCAAGGCTGTATTTTTGCACTTTCCTTACTCCAGCTGAATGTATACAACCTGAGTCTTACTCATACAAAACTGGCTGTGGTTCACAGCCAACCAATAAGCACTAAATCTGGGGGAAAAACATCTGCCAACAATCCTACCTAGAACCAACCCACTAAAATCAATGGAAATTTTTAGTCGCATTGAATGCAAGCATTATTGACTGAAATCCTGCTGCTTTAACTTGTCCTGCATAAGGCTGGCAGTATTGTCAGCTGTTGTGATTTCTTCAGAAACTAAAACTTTCAAATGCTTCTCCCAAAGGTCCCAAGGCTCTCTTAGGAACCTTTTCATCATGTGGAAGCCACTGATGGTGACAGGACAGGCAAGGGGGATACTTTAATTTCCAAAAATAGCCAGCAGTGGGATGATTTTATCTGAGTTAGTGAGCAATTATTCTACATAATATCATGGGCAATATAACACTCGGGTAACAAAGCCCACCCATTCAGTTCTGCGGATCCTTAAAGCAAAACCTTCCCCACTGCCACTGAACGAAGTAGAAAAGTGAATTCAAATCAGGAAGATGTCCAAAGTACATGTACTTGTTCTTCCAAAGCACATCGGTAAAATGAAATCTTATTAAATAGATCAGTGATCATTAGGAGTCTTCTAGTCATTTCAGCTATTTTAGATATTAAACCGATTTGTTTCCAATAAAGTGCTTCACAATTCCAAGCCTTGGTATTCTTCAAATGGGAGACTGTTTAAAAATGCAAATTGTTTTAAAGTGCACGGGCTGACAACTGGCAGTTTCTGAATCCCCCACATGTGACAAGGCAGAGAGAGGAATCACCTAATTAAACAGGTTTCTCTAGCATGCATCATTTGAACACACTCAGTGGTTTGCTTTGTGCCTATATCTTATACCAGGCCTGTCCAACTGTCCAACAGTAGCACGCGAAGGGATCAAAAGTAGCCCGCCAGCCATCAATAAAAAATGTGAGGGGAGAAGTTCTCCACCTCTACTTCCCCCACCCCAAGGACCACCACTGCCCCAGCAAAGCTCTGGGTCTGCCAGCCCACTGTCTCAGCGAAGCGGGACAGTTCAAGGGCCACGGCACAGTCCCCTGCTCTTCCTACTGGCCAGATGATCGGCATGCCACTGTCCCATGATCAACTGAGTTGATGCAGAGAGAAGGAAGGGGAGTGGAGGAGAGGGCGAGGGGTGGGGTCATGGGCATGTCCACCTCCTTTGCATGGTGACGTCCCCCTCTTCCCCCCAGAGAATTCCTTCCTCCCACCCTTCCATCCTCTTCCTCCTCCTCCTCCTCCCACCCCCACAGCTGCCTCACAGAGACTGTGACCTGCCACTCCTCCTGCTCCCCTTCTGAGCCATTCCCTCCTCCTTGCGCCGTCCTGGCAATGTGATTGCCCTGCTGCTGGCTTGGCCCATCCCAGCTGCACAGAGAATATGGTAGAGGTTTGTGAGAGCTATGGGTGGCAGTAGCAGTGGCAGCAAGGGGGCTGGAAGGGAGAAACGGGAAAACAGGAAGAGCAGTAGAGTCAAGTCAGGCCCCAGGCAGGTTGGGAGGGAAAGTGCACCTTTTTTAAAAAAAGTCTTCCAGCAGCCTGCGCCAAGTGGAAGGGGCCATCTGCGCAAGAATGCACGTGCCTCCCTTGCACACGTCCACACTGGCTCAATCAAGTGTAAGGGAAGCCTGTGCATGGTCAGCCTTACCACAGGAATGCATTGAAATATGTTTCCTCCAGAAAGGATTAATTGATTTTCAATGTGTTCCTATGGGAAACCACTGTTCTACTTACAAACTTCTTTACTTATGAACATATGCTCGGAACAGATAAAATTCATGAGTAGAGGTTTTAGTGTAGTAGCCCTCAAGCACTTTCGTCCAGAAAAAGTAGACCGCGGCCTGTTCAAAGTTGGACAGCCCTGTCTTATACCATAGATAACGGGGGTGGGGGCTGTGGGTTCTGGGGTATTACAGAACTCCCCAAGCACTAGACACGCTGCCTGGGGCTGATGCAAATCAGGAGTCCACAATACTTGGGGACTGTACATTTCTCACTCTGGGTCAGTCCAAGATATTTTGTCACATGGGGAAAATAACAAGATGGCACCCCTTCGCTCCCCATCTATAAAAGTCTGTTAAACTTGCAAGTGAGTTTTCTTCCACACAGGGAATAGGAGAGTCACATATGAATGCACATAGTTTTTCTTCCAGCACTCTGCTGCTATCTCTGATTACCTGCTATAGGAAGTACCATATTTTTCATCTATAAGATGTCCCTATGTATGAGATGACCCCCACTTTTCCAACCCAAAATTATGGTTTTGCAACTGTGCCATACTCTCCATGGCTTACTTAACGTGCATAAGATGGCCCTAAATATTTAGACTATCAATTTTAGACAAAAATGTAGTCTTATACTAATTGCTTCCTCCTGCCTAATGATGGGACTAGTCCTCCCCTTCCTTATATAAACTCAGCACTCTGATTTGCAACACAGTGGATGATAGGACATAAATGGCAAGACGAATTCATGCTTTTCATAATGACGAAAAGAAACTTGCTTTGATACTTTGCAGTTCTGCAGTAATGGGTCTTCTCAAATGCTGTTTAAAAAGGGCTTTTCTAAATATACCCATAGAGACTAGTATACCGAGCCTCCCTCACCTGTGCTGTTATCATCAACTAGTCACTGTAAAGCATAAATGCCTCCATCTCTTTTCTGAAGGCAAAATTACCACTGAAGTGCAACAGGCCTATTTTATATGACTTCCTTGGTAATGTTCTCCCGATAAACAATGTCACCTCTGAGCAAGCATTGGAAAACAAAAGCTATTGAAAAAATTATGATTTAAGCTGGGGCAGGGAATCTCTGATTGCCCCAAATGTTTTAGATACAGCTTTGCAGGGGCATCACTCAACATTCTGAATGGTAAAGAATTATGGGAAATATAGTGTAATAGTGTAGCATGGGTTGCCAGCACTCAGGCAAAGTACTCCTAGACGGTAGCTCCTATGCACCAGGATGTGTCCACACATGTTCCCCACACCATTTGCCCACCAACAGAAGGATCCAGGCAGGGGCTCAGGCCACAGAAGCTCCATATACACCATCATTTGGTGGCTAAAGATGGATGGCTAACTGGTCACCCAGGTGGGATCAGCTGGCTCACTGTACCTCCAGGCAGCTGTGGGGCAGCTGGTCATATGTTCTCTTCCTGTAATGGGTGGAAGAGACACAGCTGTCTTGGGCATGGCCTTCAGGTCTGATGGGAGAGGGTGGAGGTTCAGCCTTGAGCCCCCTTTCCATCTGTGTGCTGATGAGAGCTCCAGCCATGACTGATGCTGGGTAGCTCTGCCATGGGACAGACAAGGAAATATGTAATGCCAGGTGGTGCAGGGCAACTACCCCTGTGCCATCAAGCACACTGTGACACTGATAACATCTGGAGAAGTAAAAAAAAATATCTGACAGAAAACTTGTTTCTACATGTATGCACAACAAGTCTTATCAATATTCGATACCATCAACTTTTAAGTCTACCAATCTCCAGGTTGAAAAGACATTTACAGTTTTGATTTATGCTCCCTTCAAGAACTGAGCGATACATACAATAAGCATGTAAATGCAGCAAATTTATTTCAACTACAAAACTTTCCATAGGCAAAAATCCTTCCTGATGTAACTGCCACCTAAGAATACAGTACATGAGCCTTTCCCAACTTGTTACATTGATAACCCTCCACACAAAAAACTAAGAGGTCACTTGGCATTCAGAATGACGGATCTGAAAAGGGAGAACTGTCCCGAACTCTTTGAACAAAGGAACAAGGTATAAATCTGATGCATTCCAGTTCAGGAAAATGAGTGAAATGAGCACTGAAATGCATAATCCAGAGGCAATGAAGATGGGGCTCCAGAAAAGGAAGACTACATTCATGATCAGTTACCTAATAGTAACTCATCAATTCACCTCACTCAGAAGCTAATCAGAGGTTGAGAAGATGGTCCCCTCCAACAAGGAGGGGCTCAACCTTCCTCTGTTTAAGATGCAGATAAAAGCAACCTGTCAAGTACACATAGATAAATGGAATGAATTAGCTATAAACTAAAAGGAGTGTGGAAACAAGAACTATCTTGATATCATACAGTCGACGGGAATATGTGCATAACCGAGCCGGACACTCACTGTCAGGCAATTCTTGTTGGCTCTGAAATCTACACCAGCTCTGAAACCAGCTTTGGATACCATGGACAAGAAGTGGGCAATTTGTGTCCCTCCACTTATTCAGTTGAAAATCTCACCATTCCCATGTTCCTCACTGGGTGTATGCTAGTGAAGGCTGATGGAATAAAATACTGTAGAGAATACTGATCCCAGCCATATCGCTCCCCCAAGGTGACAGGGCTGAAACTGGAATATCACAGTGTTCGCTTCTTTTGCTTTATGTTTTTCCTTACTTTCTGTTCAGTCTTTTTTCTTTTCTGTGTTTTTTCTTGTTTTAGTTCTAGGTTTATTTTTATTTTTAAGTTTATTTATTTCCTTTTTGGTTAGTGTATCTTATTCTTGTGCTTATTTTTTCCTTTTTATGGTCTCTACAATATATCTGAATTCAGTACTATAAAATTAATAATAATAATGGGGTTCATTGATATAATTTGTTATTTGTTACAGATATTCACATTGCAGTTAGGGTCTCTGATACGGAAAACATTTTGTTTTTTTTTAATATTCCTTACTCTCATTATTGTTGTTGTTGTTGTTGTTGCTGCTGCTGCTCTTATAACATTTCTTATAACTATCAGGATTATAAATGGCTTACTTAGGAATAGTATCATGAATATATTATTCAGCTTGATATGGTGTTAAACAGACATGAGCACGACTCGGCGAAATCCTTGTTTCCGCTTCCGTTCCTCGTTTCCGTTACGTAACAGAACGAAGAACGACAATTACTCCGCCAGAACTCGAACTCGAACCGACTAAAGAAAAATTGGGTCTGATTTGTCGTGGTCGTTCCTGCTATCGCAGCGATCACGTGATGCCAAGCGGCACAGAAAAAAAGTTTTAAAAAGTAAAAAAAAACCCCGCTTCCCGGCCGAAAAAGCAGGCAAAAATATGCCTGCCTGAGTGAGGGCACCTACCAGAGGGGTGGTTTCTGGGGGGTCCCCCCGGCCTCCCCCCCTCTCCTCTACTGGGGTGTGCATCCTCGTCGTCTCGCCAACCCGCCATGCCATGCGGTGTGGGCGGTGGATCCAAAATGGGGCGACCACAAGCAATATTTATTTTGAAATCGTGGTGGTCCAGAAACACACCAAAGCACCACAGAGACATGCAAAAATAGCTATTTTAAAACTGCCTGAATTTTTACAGTAGCAGCAGTGGGTTTTTCTTGCAACAAAACGTCTCCATTGATTTTATTTTATTTTATTTTTATTTTTTTACACCTGCGCAGTGCGCAATGATGGGCTGGCCATGGGAGTGGACCATGCACATTTTTGGAGCCATTCCACCAATTGCATGGCCACTTGACCAGGTTTTGACCGAGACTTCTGGGATGTGCCATTCGGGCATAAAAAGCCCACTAACCGTAGCCCGAACCCGAACCCGAACCCGAACCCATACGCCAGTACACTGTCCCTCTTAGTGGGTCAGAGAGGCACCCAGAGGTGCACCCCACAAACTCACCCTAACCTTACCCGTAACCCTAAGCCTAGCCCTTGCGCTAACCCTAACCCTAAGCCAAATCTGTACTCTCATTGCACTATACACACGCAAGTACAGTTCCCTTCTTAGTGGACCACAGAGCGCCCAGATGCAATACCAGCAGTGGGCCTGCGGTCAACAGAGAGGCGCCCAAAAGAGAGGTGCCTCTGCCACTCAACTTGGTATGCATATCCAATTGGCTATGCATGCCATTTTGTAGCGGGCCAGAGGAGGCACCCACCCAGAGAGGTGCCTCCAGGAGCCTGCTTTCCCTTCATAGCGGGCCAGAGGAGGCACCCACCCCAGAGAGGTGCCTCCAGGTGCCCGCTCCCCCCCCAAACCAGTACTAACGACAGACGAAAAAATGACAAACGAAACGACAAATTTTTGAAAAATTTCACGAAAAACGGAAACGAGCCGAAACGGGCCGGCTCCGACACACGACAACTCAAAAACGTCATTTTCCATGGTCGTGCCCATCTCTAGTGTTAAATATTACCACATGGAATGTTAAAGGATTACGTGACCCAGGCAAGGAAAAACAAGTGCTTCCTAAATTTTAAAGCAAATGTAGCACTATTGCAAGAGACATATCTTTTAGAAGAAGATAAAGAAGGGATGTATATATTAGAGGATCCTCTAAGTAGAATTCCAAAGGTATAGCTATACTTATACATAGAAATGCTCCTTTGCTAGTTTTACAGGTAGTGGTTGATCCAGAGGAAAGATTTATTTGTTTATTGTTGAAAATTTCAAACATGATAATAGTAATTGTGAATGTTTATGGACCAAACTTGGACTCTCCAGTAATGTTTCATGAATGTATGGATCATTTAATGAATATAACATATGATAATTTGATGACTGGAGGTGATTTTAATGAAATTCTAGATTAATCAATCTGCTTTTCCTGGTTATTAATAGTTACATGGCCTTATTGATTTAGTGATCCAATCTCATCTGCCATTAGCTTAGCTTATTTACCTTTGATTGTTATGAATGTTGTTGTTTTAGTTATGTTTTCATTTGCAATATTTTTGCTTTTTATTATATTTTTGTATCTGTATTTTGTAATCAGTTTATTTTATGTTGTAAACCACCCAGAGTGGCTTTCTGCCAGATGGGCAGTATATAAATTTATTTATTTATTTATTTAATAATAATAATAATAATAATAATAATAATAATAATAATAATAATA
>JAHTLZ010000348.1:7197028-7219266 GCA_023846285.1 Phrynocephalus versicolor
TAATAATAATAATAATAATAATAATAATAATAATAATAATAATAATAGGGGACCCTTTAAAATTTAGAAAAGGTAGGGTTTCTGGGGGCAGAGAAGTTAAACTCCAAAGGAGGTGGGGTACTTAATTAAAGGAGTGTCTTTGATGTGCTTTACCATACAGAGGGGAAGCTGTAGTGTCAATTAGCCCCATAAGCATGCTGGACACACTCCTTCCATTAAGAACCCACACCTCCTTTGGGGCTTAATATTTCTGCCCCCAGGAACCCTAACTTTTCCAAATTTCAAAGGGCCCCCTAAAATTGTTTGGGGAAGAGAAGCCTGCCATTCGCATGTCTGGGAACAGTAATTTCCCATTGAATATTTTTTAAAAAATAACAAAATATTCAATGGAAAATTACTGATCCCAGGCATGTAAATGGCAGGCTTCACTTCCCCAAGCAATTTTAGGGGAAAATATTCCAAAGAAATAAATAAAAATCAGAGTACGTTAGGGAGTCAGTACTTTGACAAGCCTGTGACCTTTTTGGACCCCATGAATCTCTCAAAAACCTGCTGTCCTCAACAGCAGGTCTTGCAAACTCATGCCTTTGACTTTCTTTAGGGAGCCAATCTATCTTGCATTTTGGTCTTCTTTTTTACTGTTGCCTCTTGCCTTTCCTGCCATGATTGCCCTTTCCTTTGTTCCACTGGCATATTTATTCTACTATGTTTTCCCCCATCCTATCCCCAGTTGCCAAACACTAGTCAGAAATTTGCATTTTGCTGTTGCTACCCTAGCATCAATCGTTTCTGAAACAAACAAACAAGAGAGAGGGCAAGAAACACATTTAAGGGCGCTTTTACACGACCCCTAAGATCCGCTGGCCACTTAAATTCAGACCAGAGATCTTGGGGGTTCGTTGCTCTTCCTGTGTTCCCACCCCCTCCGCCCTTCCTTGCTCCTGTCTGCGTGAGGGAAGGGAGAAAAAAAGAGAGAGAAAATGCAGGCTCACCTCCCTCTGCCGGTGGAAGCCGCCCCGAGCCCGTCATGGTCATGATTCCTATCTCTTAAAGGGGTGGCGGGGACAAAAAAACAAACACAAGGTAAGGAGAGCCCGGCACTCACTACTTTACATCCGCATCTGAAATTTTTCACCTCCGGAGACCAGGTACTTGAAAAGTGCGCTGGGACGCGCTTAGGTGGGCGTGGTCGCACTTAATTTTTTGTAAACTCCGGAGCTGGTGGGGAAACAATTTTAAGCTCCGGATCTGGGAGCCGTTTGCAGCAGATTTTAGGGGTCATGTGAAAAGGCCCTAAGCCAACTTTTATTGGTCATATGAACTGATGTAACAAAGGTTCTCAGACTTTCCTTCCTGCGAACCCTACAATCCCAAAATATAAGCACACAGTGACAGGCAATCATAAAATGGTAGTAAACAAAGAAGGTGTTTCATCACTTGACACTAAGCAATGCATTTTTTAATGACATATAATTTCTCTTGTTTCCATTATTTCTTTATAGCAGAGATTCACCTCATTCAACTTTCCTCATATTAAATGCAGCACAGATTCTGGATATCAATCAATCAAGAAATGAATTTATTGACTCAGGATATCATGATTCAACCTTTCCATTTCAGGCAGAATTTTTTTTTATCTAGGCAGGACCTCTATCTTACTAATAGGCCTTTTCTTCTGGTGCTTTTCTCCTCCTCCTACACATTTTTCAAAATATTCTGACTCATTTATTTTCTATAATTTCACCTCCCTTTCTCTTTTCGCTCTTAACTTGTTACCAGCCTATCCATCTGTCTGTGAAGATTCAGTCATCCAGGTGAGTTTATCTGGAAGTTGAGTTGTGGCAACTAGACTTCTTTTTCTTGCTCCTCCAAACAGTTTCATCAGTTTGAAAAACGCTAGTTGTGAATCCTCCATTTGATAGCTCCCTTTGACCTCATGTCACCATGGTCTGAAATAGGCTCATAATATGAAGAGTGGCCTGAACAGGCTCATTAAGTAGACAATAGCCTCAATAGCCTTAAGGTGAACAATGGTGCCGAAACCCATAAAGTATGGCCAGTTCCCATGACTCAACTTCCAGACAGCCTATCCATCACATTTTTAAAGTTTCCAGATCACTACTGGGTTCATTTTACCTACAGTGACACCCAAGACCATCTAAAGAATAAAACGTCATAAAGCAATCAAGACAAGCATGCTAAGATGTCATCTGCAGTCATTCATTTCCACATCATATTTAACCACCTTTCTCCAGCGAGGGAGGTGGGAGGGGAGACAGACATATCTTAAGAACCACAGAAGAATGTTATTTCTGCTCAGGCCGACATGTTTAACTAATGAAATTAACAAAACACCCTTCCAAATTGTTTTAAGGGTCTCACCCATATTAATCAGGCAGATCTTTGTGAAGGTGTACATCTGCCATGTCTTTCAACCTTCCCATTCTCTGGAAACAGGTCAGGGAGAAGCAATAAGAGAGAAACCTTTGGACATGTTTACAGTTTTGTTAGTCTCTATGCCTCTCCTGTGAAGGAACCAGTTGGTGAAGAAAATAAGAATAATTAGCACAGCCTGCCTTGGACAGGTTACCCTCCCCCACTTTGGACAAGATGCCACATAGGAGAGTTTGTTACAGTTTGAAACACCGTGAGTTTTGCCTGATCCAAGAAATCAGTCTACTGGTTGTATACCTACATAGATCCATGCAAACTGATTCAACAAAATGGGGTCACAGCTCTACTCACAACCAAGGAGAAAAACTATAAAAGACAGCCTATCCCTACTATATTTTGTGCTATTCATAAACAGCAGTTTTTCTGCAACAAATTGTGAAAATTGCAATATTTTAAAATAATAATGACACCAAAAGATAGACCAACTCCCTAGTCCTAGATTTTTTTTAAAAATACATTTTTATTTCTATAATGCTATTTTAAAGCTCTGCAAAATAAGAGTTTTAATTAGAGATGGGCATTAAACAATTTTTTTTCATTTCATTATTAATTTTTCATTTCAAAACGAAAAATGAAGTGCCTTAAAAATGAAACGAAATGAAATGATAACTTTTTTGTTTTGTTTTTTTAATCTGTATTATTTATTTTGACAAGCAACAATCTCATCACTTGTTTTTTTTAAAGTGCCGATCGCAAACAAAAACAAAAAAAACTGGCAAGAGGCCCAAAAGCAGAACGAAAACAGCATCAAAACACAGGGGAGAACAAGACAAACACTAGCAATTTCTGAATGCTTCTTTAAAAAGCCAAGTTTTAAATGCTTTTTAAAAAGCTATTAGGTACTGTACTTGATGGATCTCACTAGGCAGTTTGTTCCACATAGCCGGGCCACCACTGAGAAGGCCCAATTTGAAGTAGCAACCTTACAGGCCTCCCTAGGGGTGGCCACCCAGAGCGAGAGTGCCATTGAAGCTCAGGTGGGCTGGGCCAGCCCGGACCTTTGGGAGATCCACTCTGCCAGATATTCAGGTACAAAGCCATGGAGGGTTATGTAAACCAAAACCAACACCCTGAACCTTATTCGTGAGGCAACAGGTAACTAGTGCAGGCAAGCCAGAATTAGGATGATGCGGTTAAATCTGCCTGCACCAACCACCAATCTGGCAGCTGCATTTTGCACCCACTGCAGTTGCCAAAAATGGTCAAGGGAAGCCCCATGTAAATACTTGTAAAGTATTCATTTTTCCATCTGCTTATTAGCATAGTATAAAATGGTGTGCTGGATAGTGCTCTAGGCATCTGGCTGTGGGGTCAGAGGTGCCCCTTGTGAATAAAGCCAGCTTAGGTTTTTTGTTGTTGCTGCTACTACTGTTGTTACTTTAAGTTCTGTAAATGATTATGGAGCAAAAAGGTCCAGATGGTTGGTGTGAGTGAAGAGAAAGAAAAGAAGGCTGATGCAGATCATTGATGAAATACAAATCCACAGGTAGTAGCATGGGTTGCCTATGCTTTAGGATAGGCAACCCAACCTGACCTCCTGGATCCATTACCCCCAGGCATGGACTATACTGCGGGATCTGTGGTTCATCTGAGGGAGAAAGTGCCAGACTGAGGAAGATAATTGAAATAATGTTTTTTAATTCTTCAAACCTCAGAGGTTCATAACAGCAAGATGACCTTATTGCTTTTGTTTTTCAGTACACCTATTTCAGTTTTGTAGATATTACTACATACTGGTTGGGCCCCGCAATAATATTGGGCATAAGAATAGAGGAGTTACAGTCCAGTAAGAAAAGCAACAGACTGTTGATACACCTTCATTTCTCTGGGTTTCTTCCTTCAACCATTTCCCCAGGCACTCCATCTTTCAATGTACTTATCGGTTCCCATCATCCGTCAAGTCTGCACCTGGAGCTTCTTCGCTAACCCGTTTGTCAGGTTTGGAGCTTGCTCCTAGAATTAGAAAAGAACATGTGGCCGGAGATACTGAACTGCAACTTGGGTCACCACTTCCTACAGGCTGTTCTGATGAAGGCTGATGGAAATGGCAGTTCAGCAATACTAGAGGGCCATATGTTTACCACGCAATCCTTACCGTGTTGTTTTGTTTCATCTTGGCATTTCTTGATTCTCCCTTCTGGCTAGATAGTGATGGTACTCAGAAACTCAATCAAAAGCATAATGCAACTCCAAATATGACCCAGTCATGTCAGATACAGAGACTTGGCAAAACTGCTCCCCAGATCCTCCCTACTCCCCTTTCCAAAGGAGACGAAGAAGGCCACAGCCTTCAGCTCAACTGAGAGGCAGAGAACAACTTTCTGTAAACCCACATAATGGTCTCACAGGATCTGTCTTGATTCAATTTTCTTCTGCATAGCCCACTCACAGCAGTTTCACAGCGCAGAGTATGAAGACTTACTGTGCTTTACAGTTTTTCCTAGATCCCACGTGAACTTTCACTGTGTAAACACGCACTGGCTCAGTAAAAATAATTCAACTTACAGGCTTACAATACTGCTTCTGACAGCAAGTGAAGTATATTTCCACCAGAAACTTTCCATTCCAAAGCTCCAAGGACCTATATATTGACACATCCATAACATGCAAATACGTAGATACAAATCACTACAAATGTTAATGTGAGCTCTGAAAGTCAGTTCTGTGCTCAGTCCTTTGAAAGCCAAAGAAATGCGAACACTGAGGAAAGTGTCAGGCAAAGATGGAAGAGCTAAGCAAAAAGGAGAAAGAAAGAATATGTAATTGAGCAGTTGAGAGGGTTTAAAAACAAATAAATAAACAAATTCTGATTAATTTCCCCACATGAAAGGAGTGATTATTTCCAAGTTAATGACTGAAAGTGTCCCTTCCAATAATTCTCCAGCTACAGAATGAAGAGGTGTTGCTGTGGTTCTAGGGAATGGGTTGTGACTCCTTCTTGAAGCATATATTTTGTGTGATGAAGGTCTCAGGTTCAGTCAAGACATCAGCTCAAATATCTGGAGGGCATCATTAGCTGTCTGACTCCATTTAGGGCAGTTCCTCGTGTCCTTTTTGCATACTTCTAGCGCAGGGGCCCTCAACGTTTTCAAACAGCGGGCCGGTCCACCACCACCCAGACACCACTGGGGGCCGGATCACAGTCCAAAAGCAGCTGCAGAGGTTGGCTTGCTCACAAAACAGGGGGTAGGTGGGGAGGTTTGCAATTGGTCCCAGGGGCCAGATTCAGGACCTTGGGGGGCCGCATCCGGCCCCGGGGCCTTAGGTTGAGGACCCCTGTTCTAGCGGAACTATAATTTAATATAACTATATTTACTTCTGCAAACCACTTAAAATACCATCAGTGGCAAAGATGCAGGTTGTGAGTAGCTCATGCAAATCACCAAAGAAGCAATGACCTTCTGCCTTGATATCTTGATAACAAGAAATATTTAATTTGAACAAGTGAAATACTATTTTTTGTTACCTTTCGAATGCAGAAGCTGCAGCCGTTACCTTAAATCAAAACAAACAAACAAAACAATGTTTATGGTTTTAACCAAGGACTGGTCAAAATGAGGTACACTCCCACAGGACATCCTGAGTCGGGATGGACAATGCATTAGGGTTGAGAAGTGGTGATGGTACAGTTTGTTTTAGGGTTTTATTTTTTGTTTTGATTTTCGCAGCAGAATGTGTATGGCAGAAGCATAATCTATATATTCCACCAAAAAGCTAATGTCACAAATACTTAAAGGAATGGCGCTGGGGCACATGCAAACAGATACAACATTTCTGTCACAATATCCTATCTTCTGCCCCTCCCCCCCTTCAAAAAAAAAAGAGCGGCAGAAAATGAACAATGACACTTAATCTTTATAGCTGTCCAGCAGAGGGAAACCCAAGATCCCCCAAAGCACTACACTTTTCATTTCCATGTCTTCATATGAGCTAGACATTATCTCAGTTGAAAAGCTGTGCCAAAGGCTCATTGCTTCTCTCTGAACACCTGTACAGTTGGCTTACTTGTTTATCTGAGATCTACAACAAAGTGTTGCAGCCAAGTTGTAAGCCACTCACTGTGGCCATTTGGCTAGATGGGTGGGATGGAAATAAAATAAAATAAAATAAAAAGGTGGCCCCGTTCATGGTTCCAGCTTCTAGGATACTGCATTCCACCCCTAACACTTATCAATAAATACACTATCAATCTTGCTCTCTGTGGCCCTGGAACTCTGTTCCTTTCTACTGAGCTGTTTTGACCTCTCTTGAGGATTCCCCCCCCCTTCAATATTACAGCATATGCTCTTTGAGAGGTCCTTAAAGCAAATCGAAGGTAAAATTTAGATAAACATAGGAAGCCATTAATTCTGCACCATACAGTGCATCAACTTTATACTATGAATTTGTCAACCATGTGCAGTACTTAACAATTGTTTAAGCTGACAAAAGTTTTACTGTTCTATTTAATAATTATGTGTCATCAAGTTGATTACAAGTTATAGTGACGCTCCTGGGATCATCTAGGTATAAAATATGCAGAAGTGGTATATTGGTTCCTCCTCCAGTACAGGTTTCTCTCCTTGCAGAACCATATCTGAAAACCATTGAGCAGGACTTCCTTGTGCCCCATCAACCTCCATATGACAAAATTAGTGATTTCAACTTTCATCCAGATCCAAATGCAGCATCACTGCAGAGTGAGATACTGGCCACACTGGTCACTGCTAATAATGAATAAATGTGGAGAAAATTATCTGCATGATGCAAGTACAACAAGCAGTGAGAGATGTAGTCATATCTGCGCAAGGAATGGAAGTTTGACTGAAGGGAAGATTGACTGAATATGATTGAAGTTGATGGGTCAGGGAGTGAAGTTAAAATGATTTCTAGAACCACTGTCATGGAGTCCCAGCAGTTTGTTCCATGCATATTCCCCTATACACAGTAAGTACGGCAGCCATAACTCTGTGTTTACCTAACGCTGCACACACATTGGTGGACATACACAATAAAGCTTCTCAGACTACATTATACAGATGAGCACCAGTGGCCTTCCTGATGTTGTTGAACTTTTTAACATCCATCAAGTAATTTCTGATTTGTGGCAACCTCATGACTTAATAATTAAAAAGTTAATTTTAAAAAGTCTCTACCATTAGCATCCCAGAAACTGAAGACTGTGCCTTTCTTTATTGAATCAATCCATTTCATGTTCAATTCCCCTCTTTTCTGCTACCTTTGGTCGTTCCTAGCATTTCTCCCCATGCATCCTGTCGTCCCATGGTATGTCCAAACAGCAACAACCTCATTTATTTTCATTTCTAGTGGAGTTTCTGGCTTACTTTCAACTAGAAACTATCTTTCACACATACAGTGGTACCTTGTATAAAGGAATTAATTTGTTCCAAATGAAATTATGTTAAGCAAATTTTCCTTTATACAAATTTACCATAGGAATGCATTGAAAACAGAGTAATCCCTAATCACAACCATTTTTATGTTGTACGGATTTGCCCCGTAGGTGATTTTGTTAAGCAAATTTCCCCTATCCCCAGATTTTTTTTATGTTGTCCAGATTTTATGTTATACAAACCATTTGTTATACAAGGGTTCACTGTATATCCATAAAGTTCTCTTCCAACATGTTATTTTAAATGAGCTAATATCCATGCTAGCTTTCTTCATTCAGCTTTTATATCTCTATGGCGTAGCTGGGAATTTCACAGTATGGACAGTCCTGGTTTTCCAGTAACACATACAGTACACTCATACTTTTCTAGCTCCTTCATAGCCAGCCTTCCAAGTCCCAATCTTCTTCAGATTTCTTGGCTGCAGTTGCCAATTGGAATGATAGCTAAACAAAAGTCCACAAAATCTTTCACATCTGCTTTTTCTTCATTGTCAGCATTAAAGTTACACAACTTCTCTCTAGACAAGATTTTTGCCCTCTTAATAGTTAACTGCAATCCTGCGGTCATTGTTGCCTTCTATGAGTAGTTCTTCAGCAATGCAACATAATTTGTATATCTTAAATTACTGATTAGACTTCAACCAATTTTCACTCCTCTTTCATCTGTCTAATAGAGGTTTGCATATGATATGCTCTGTATACAGACTTAACACAGAGGGGAGACGATATATACACCCTTGCCTGATGACTGTGCCAATTGGAAACCATTTTGTTTCTCCAGTTCATTGGACCATTGTTCCTCCCCACTGTTGAGCACTGCAGTCCAATAACACATAGAGAGCTGCAGCTCTCCATTCCTGGTTCATACAATTGTTTGGAGTACAGAGACTGGAACCCACACTTTAGATTTTATTGCTAGGCTTCACACACATAGCACTGGTGTATGGTGGCCATTACATTCAAGAGATAAACTAAGGTGTCAGCCTCAGGGGCATTGTAATGAGTAGTAAGATCAGCATCTACCTCTCAGAGCGTACTGCTTGGTATTCTCATATCTGAGAAGAAATCTCCAGATCTATATTCTACAGGTCACCCACTTCTAAATCCTTCCTTCCACAAACATGTAGACTACATTCCACAGACTGCTCTGCTTCACTGACTCACTATTTTGAAATTAAATGTACAAAAAAGCTGTGCATATTTATCATTCTGATTGAGAAAATGAGAAGAGCTATCTAATTGTGCTTCTGGAACACTTCTCCCCAATCCACAAAAATACAGTGAACACAGAACAATAGCAAGATGCTCTGGTCTCATCCTGCATCACTTTTCAAGGCTTACTATGTACAAGAGATGTTTTCTTAGTACTCTAGCAAGCATAGCCATACAGTCTCCATATTTGGAGAAAGTGCTGGAGTTTCAATAATGCCAAGTGAAAATCCCACCAACAGAAAGAAACATGTCAGGGGAAATATATGTACTAAAGGGAGGTGTGTAAAAAGGCTTAGATAATCATCAGTAAGGGATTTCAATTAGCTTTTTATTGACTTCACCTGCAGCCGTCAGCACACAGATTCCTAGAGATAGTATGGAAGTAGGAAGTTGTTTTCTCCAATGCTTTTTGACAATCTAACAAGACCATTGGTTATTCTTGCACTTCAGATGGATAATGAACCAAAAGATGGAATTGATGGGGGGGGGGCTGGAAAGCGGAAGGGAAAAGACTTCAACAGCCTGAATGCTCATCACCACTTTATCCAATGTCAAGTGATCCCCAGGGGAACATAAGAAGGGAAGATCTTAAGACACAGAGCATATTATTATTTAAAACAGATGAGAATAGAGATAGTCGGTGAAGTTTAGTGGCCATCATGGATATCTATAGCTGACATAAACAACAACTTATTTTCCCCAACAGTACATAAGGCATGCTAAATAACTTGGTTGAAAATACTGTACTGTGAAACATGACATCTGTGTAATTTTTTTTTTAAAGCAATCACATATGGTTTAGTGGCCCATTACACTTACCAGTCCTAGGGTTTCCTTATTCTAACCCACTCTCAAAGTGCAAGACAGTGACCCAAAGCTTCAACACATATGTTGAATAATTTGGGATCAGGGACTGACCCACATTCAGGGATGGTGTGCCACATATTTTTGTATTGGTCCACCACATATTTTTGTATTGCAGCTGGCCTCATCCTTTACCAATGGCTAAAATGACTAGGGTTGATGGGAAATAAAGTCCCAAACTCCTGCAAAGCCACAATTTTTCCACCCCTGCATAGCTATTTTGTAATTTGCCCCCGTCCATGCATCATTTTCAAATGCTTCCTGAGATGCTCTAAGTGTAGGATTCAGTCCCATGCTATAACAATAAAAAGTTATATAAAGCCTTGTAAAGTAAAAAGTCCAGAATAATTAGTGCACGGGGGAATGTTACAAACTCCACATGCTTCTCCAAAGTATGAAAGTGAGAACGGATTTTTAAAAAGCTCCTACCGAAGAATATACCCATAGATAGAACAGCAAGGAAGCCTAGCCTAACTGATCCTTGCAGAAATGATAACAAAGCATCATCTTTTTAATGATTTTTCTTTCAGTAAATGCAAAAGCAAAGCCTAATGAGGAATGGCACTGTTTATTCATCTAGTTAAAATAAAACACATGCTTTTCAGGATGTGCAGGTGAGCCACTAATGTAGTAAAACTGTTGACTGAGCTTTTGGGGTCTGGCCTGTAGAGATGCAAAATTTCTGGAAATTTTGAAGCTCAGGAAAAAAAAAAACCTTTCTTTTTTCCACCCCCCCCCCAAAAATGGAAATTTTCAGGGGAAAAATGGGGGGGGGGAATGCTACATTAGCACTCATCTCCCTTACAGCTTGAAGTCATTCTGTAATTTTAAGTACATCAAGTATGACACAAAATCATCACAATGTATCCAAACAATTATTACAAACAGAATTTACTTTTTAAACAATATTTATTCTTAAGTAACAAGTAAGTAACAAAGTAAGTAACAAATGGAGTAACAATCTCCTGAATGGTTTACTAATTTATGTGGAACAAAAAAAACCCTCTACAAAACAATGTTTAAAAATCCAGGATCTATAATTATTCATATTTCCTCTTCATAGTATTAAATAAAAACAAAATAAAAACCTCATTCTCATAAAAAGAACTGAATTGGGGGAAAATATATAGAATGGGTTGGGACTAAGTTTCAGTGATATTTTTTAAGAAATGATTTGGGAAATATTTGAACACCCTGTCTTAAAATATTTTGTTCATCATGTTAAAATAAAACATTCCATAATTTTTTTTCTTTTTTCCAGTTTTTCCAATTTTTCAGAAGAAATAAAAAAGGCTTCAGGAAAAAAACTGTTCCCCCCAAAAAATATTTTTCATTTTTTTTTTCTGGGCCTTCCACATCAGTACTGATATATCGAATGTCTAGGTTCTAGTTCCCACTGTGGTTCTGCTTCTCAGTTCAGTAGTCAGTAATATGAGATAACTGTTACCTCCACGTAAACAACAGTGGGAGGGGTGTTGCATGCAATAACAAAAGGCTGCATGTTATTTTCATTCCATTTATTTGTCTTGCTATTTTCTCCACAAAGTAAAACATTTGAGTAGCCAAATAAAATGTGGCATGCATTAATTTGTGAGAATAATGAAGACCTGAGAGATGAAGACCACAGAGTCTGGGGAAATGTCAGGAAGAAAAACTTCCAGAACACGGTCAAACAGCCTGAAAAACTCACAGCCATCAGATCCTGAATGTGAAAGCCTTTGAGAATACAGTGGACCCTTGTATAACAAACAGCTTGTATAACATAAAATCTGTACAACATAAACAATTCTGGAGACAGGGGAAATTTGCTTAACATAATTGCCTATGGGGAGAATCTGTACAACATAAAATGGGATTACTCCATTTTCAATGCTTTCCTATGGGAATTTGTATAAAGGAAAATTTGCTTAACATAATTTCATTTGGAACGAATTAATTCCTTTATACAAGGTACCACTGTATATGGATTTAGGCTAATTGCAGCAACCACTTTTTTAAAATAGAGAAAGCATCTAAAACTAAATCAAGTCCTCTTGGACTTTTAAAGAATAAAAATTAAGACCACACAGAGCTGCCCCCTCACTATAAGAAATGTTCTTGTTTGTTTATTTGCTTATTTAATATTCATTAGCTATCTTCATCAAAAGCATCATTGTAGTGAATGTTGCATAACCTATTGACTTCATGGCCATCCAGTGGGAGTCACTTGCGACTTGTACAACTTTGATGAACTGACCTCTTCCCCTACCTCTTCTTTATCATCTGCACCCTTCTTCTCCAAAGACACCTACAGATGGTGGATCTGACCATTCTGCCTTCAGCAAGTGAAATGAGCAAAAATGTTCTGGAAAGTTTTACAGATGGCAAGAGGTTCTGTTCGATTCAAAGATGAGTCTACCAATGGAGGAAATACACAAGGCTTGAATTAAAAGGCAGAAAGAAGCAGCAAAATGGTCAAATGCAGAGTAGTCTTGCCGCCTTTCTGCTTGCTGGAAGCCTCTGGTGGCAGGTGACTCTCTGAATCAAAAGTAAAATGTTCTGCTTATATACCATCCCATAGCACTTCAAGGACTCTCGGGGCGGTTTAGAGTTTAATTATGCAGGATACACATTGCTCCCCCAGCGGCATAGCAAGGTTTTGGGGTACCTGGGGACAAAGGGTTGGTGTTTTTTTTGTTTTTTGTTTTTTGTTTTGTTTTTTGTTTGCCCCTCTGGCCCTCTCCATCCCCAGCAAGTGGGGGTGGATCCTGTGGGCGTGGGGCAGGCAGGTGTGCGGGCGGAAGCATGGGTGGGCGTTTGTGTGTGCGCAGTCATGCGCGCATGCCTAACCTCTCCTGTGGTGGGTGAGGAAGAGTTGAAGGAGTAGTAGGAGGGTGCCACAGCCACTGCGCTCGCACACCTGCCTGCCTGCTAGCTTCGCCGCTCACCTGGCGTACAGCAGTGGAGGCGGCACCTGGGAGTGAGTCCTGTCGCCAAGCCTGAGGAGTTCTGGCAGGAGGGTGTATGGCTTCCTCCTCCTCCTGATCCCCCTCTAGGTGCCCTCCGATTGCTGTGCCCGGGGCATATGCACCTTTCTGCCCCCTAGATATGCCCCTGTGCTCCCCACTCCAGTAAGCTGGGTACTCATTTTACCAACCTCAGGAAGGCTGAGTCAACCATGAGCCAGCTACCTAGGATTGAACTCCAAGTTGTAAGCACAGTTTTAGCTGCAGTACTGGCATTTAACCATTAGACTGCAAGGCTCCTCAATTACTTTTCAGCACCTCTCAGGAGCTAGGTTTATTGAAAGCTGTCTCATAGCCATCCATTACAAAAAAGATGGATGGAAAGAGAAGAGAAATACATTGGTACCTCTACTTATGAATTTAATCCTTTCCGAATGCATGCTCATAAGTCGAACTACTCATATGTAGAGCAGCCATATCTAATAAATAAATAAATAAATAAATAAAAATTGTAAAAAATAGGAAAAAATTAAGGAGTGCAGACCACATCTAAAATTTGTAAGGCATCAGTTAAAATGCCAACGGGTTTCTGCTCTTAAGTCGAATTGCTCATAAGTAGAGATGCTTGTAAGTAGAGGTACCAATGTAATTGTAAACTATCTGCACTTGGGTGCAGGTGGAAAGAATCATCTGGAAAATAAATTTCAAGAGGTGAGCTGAGTTTGAAAGCATTGGGGTGGGGGGCAGGGGGCTGTGGTACAGTTATTTCAGGACACCTGAGGATCTTTTATCATTTATTTATTTATTTGATTGATTTGTATACTGCGACCATCCAGCTTGAAGGCCAATCACATGGTCTCCTACTCACCTCCCCCAGGAAAACAAAAAGTATGTGGGCATATAAAGTACAGACTGTGACCTACTTAAAAACTTAATCTCTCCTAAAGCATGCAGAAAGAGAGAGGTCGTGCAAGAATTAGAAGTTGGCAAGCTTTCAAAATTAACAAAACAAAAAAACCTTCAGAGGACTGGGCACAGATGAGTTTGACAGGGTGAAAACTTCTCCTGACCAGGTATAACATTCTGAAGGCCCGTTAGAAAAGAAATGTCCCACGATGGAGACTCAAGCTTACCACATCTATTTGAGGTACTGTATCTGATTTCACTTAGAGGCAATGCTGGATGAATTGTTTTTCACCATATTTGAAGGTAATCGCCAACCCCATAGCCATGTGTTGAGACACAGAGCTCCTGTTTGTCCAGAAGCCAAGACACACAGAGACATGGCAATCCCCATTTCAATGAGATTAAATTGTGTTGGGGCCTTAGGCAAAAATATGTCAGTTGGAGTCAAACTGAGAGCATCACCTAACAGTTTAAGAAGATGAAATAAATTTCAGAATGTGCTTTATTCTTATCATCCAAATAAAGGATGAAGGAGATCCATGGTGTTCTTCTCTTTATACAACACACACAAAGCCCTGGTGCCACCTTGCACAGTATATCTTACAAATGTGATTCTCCAGAGAAGTGGGAACTTTATCCAAAGAGACTATAAAATACATATGTATCCTATGTACAGAAGAGCAACTGGGCAAACAAAGGCCAGGAAAAAAATATTGTTCACCCAACCTCCCAATGTAACCCATCTTCCATCTTTTCCTTCCCCACTGATAGATAATCTTCTACTTCTACCCAAGACTGTGGTTTAAGAAGGACAAACAGATTCAGCATTTGTGGCTCCTCTCATCCTCACCATGACACAAGAGTTCGCAGGACCACATGCTAGCAGCTGAAGCAACAATTCATACCACCAACAGAAAGAGAATTTTGCTAATGATACTAACCAGAACTGCAACTTTGGCACTACAGTTTCTCAAATATTACCCATCTCCATCTACCAAAAGAACTTTCCCAAAGGAACAAAGGACCTCTCAAGGTATGTAAATAATAGCATTTCTTACTTGGCCCTGAAGCAAATTATGCTGCAATGTTGCTAAAATATCCAAAATAAGACACAGATTTGGTTTTCAGTTTCTTTCTGTACAGGAGAAAGAGAAAGAGATGCTTATCTATTCAAGACACAAACTGGCGCATGATCATCAAGAGCAAATATTTCAGTGCCTGGAAAGTCAGCTTTTGAGGAACCAGGAGTTTTTAATCTTAAAAGACACATGCTAAAACGCAACACAAGGACTTGATATATCTTCTCTATATGCCTTTTATATTCCATAATGCCTTCTCATTGAGGAAGTAAGTCCGCCTACGTCTCCCTTTCCCACTGCTCAAAGAGACTGCAGCTGCTGTAAACAACTATCAGCCAGGAGGAGTTGAGAAGGTCAAGGTTCCACTGATGTTCTCTTCCCCAAAACAAGCTCTCTTTTCTTGGGAACAACAATGAGTTCCCCTTCCACTGCAGAGGACAAGTTACTGGCTTTACCTTACCAGACTTAAGTTGTTGTTGTTGTTGTTGGTGGTGGTGGTGGTGGTGGTGGTGAGAACAGGACACGCAAGCAATAGACTGAGTTAAAAATAAATACAAAGCTGCCATAACTGGACCAGAACAGCTCAATCCACAATCTAAGCACAAGAGTCCATTAAAGGAGGAGGGTGTCCCCACAGGTAGAGCTGGGTTCCCTTTTCTCTTGAGAGATGGAGAAATCAGCATATATTTTACTGGGGTGACCAGTAATGGAACAATCTGATTGGAAACCAGTTCTGTAGTCTGAACAGCCAATGAAATAGACTGTACCATCTTTCTGTTTTGTCTCCTTCAAGAAGTTGATTAGTATTGTGGCTGTTCCGACTACCTTCCATGGAGCAACTTCAAACTGATGTTGTGCAGCCTCCACATATACTTGCTTTAACAGTAGCTAATACATTATTTACCTCCCTGAACTCCTTTCACCATTTATTTTCCCATGAATTTAAAGCTGCATCCATCTGTCCTTGCATTTCTTATCAGGTGATCAATATATTCAGCTTCTTGCTTTTTATGTGTTTCATGTCTTGGTCTTTATTTCTTTGGTTTTTAGTTCTTCTTATATGCTTTCAAACAGTACTCAAGACCTATTCTGATCTATTTCTATTTCTCTAGGTTGGCCAACCAGTTTCTACTTGCAGCTTCTTTGCTGGAAGCAAAAGGGAAGTCAATATTTCTACGATCAAAAGCTTGTCCACCCTCCTGTTGCACCAACAACTGGTCCTAGGTTTATTCCTCCAAAATAAAACAATCCAACAAGACAAAAGCACCCCAACTTTCCAAAAAGAATGTGCTTCATTGGCACTTGACAACTGCAAACAGGCATTCCCATGCCACTCTTAATGCTCAAGGTAGGAGAGCAAAATGAATGATTTCCCATGCAAGTCTGTAATCCTCCTCCACCATCAGTTTCATTTGGAGGGATGAAGAGAAAGAATTACAATGTCCAAGATGGATGCCTGTAGATATAGACTTCCTAGAGTAATTGTTTTAGAAAGATGGTATGCTGCATAAGTTGCACTGTACTCAGAAGTTTGCCTCGGCTAAATTGCTCCCCCTTTGGGAAGCTTTTCACCCACCTTTTCACTAGACCAGAGCTGACTATGAAAGCATTTGTTGTCACAAACCATTTGTCCTGTGCAGTACTTCTTTCTTTCGTCTTTCAGATGAAGGCATGGCCAGACATAACAATAAATTTCCCCCCACTCCCCTGGTCTCTATTCATTTATTTCAGTTTGAGTATTTGGGTGCTGTGATTGATACTGTTCCTGTGGATGAAACTTTGCCCCCTGCTTGTTCTATTTAAATAGTAGATGTTTCACTTGATGCTGCCTGATGATGTGGGCAGGATACTTGGAAAGCTGAATGTCACCAAATGTATGCTAGACCCCTTTCCTTCCTGCCTCATAAAAGCAGCCAGAGGAGTAGTAGCAGAATGGGTCAGGGGAGGGTTGAATAATTCCTTGCAAGCCTCGGCATGTTCAAAGGAAGCAGTAATAGGACTATAATTGAAAAAGCTCTCCCTGGATCCCCAAACACTGAACAACTATTGGCCAACCTCATACATTCAGTTTCTGGGCAAGGTATTGGGGTTTGTAGTGATTTCTTTGATCCAAAGATTCATTGAGGAAGCAGATTGTCTAGGCACATTTCAATCTGATTTCAGACCTGGCTTTGGGACAGATAATGGTGAACATGATGGATGAACTACCCAGGAACCATAAATTGGGAATGTGTCCCTGTTGGTTCTGTTGCAACTCTTATGACCTTCAATGGGGTATCCTTCTGTCCTTTCTCTCTGGGACAGGACTTGGAAGCCCTATTTTATGGTGGTTCTGGCACTTCCTGGAGAAGAAAAGGTGGTGCTGGGGTGGGGGCTGTACATCCTGTTCATTGGCCTGTGGTGTCCTTCAAGGATATTTTTTGTCCCCCATGCTATTATCTACAGGAAACCACTTGGAGAGGCTGCCCACCATTTTGGAGTTTGGTGTTACCAGTACGTGGATGACACCCAACTCTATCTCTTCTTTACATCAAAATCTGAGGAGGCTGTTTCAGTTCTAGATCACTATCTGATGTCAATAATGGACAGAATGAGGGCAAAGAAACTGAAGCTTAATCTAGACAAAACAGAGGTGCTTCTAGTCAACCAGATCAAGGAATAAAATTGCAGCCTGTACTATACTCCTCTTGAAAACTCAGGTGTGCAGCTTGGGGGTGCTCCTAGGTTTGTCCCTGAGCCTGGATGCCCAGGTTTCACTGGTAGGAAAAGATGCATTTGCACAGTTAAAGCTGGTGTGAGGTCTGAGTTGGCTACAGTGTAATATGCCTCAGTTACATTTTGCTTGAATTATTGTAACATGCTGTACAAAGGGGAAGGGGTTGAAGACAGTTTGGAAACTTCAGCTGGTTCAAAATGCAGCAACCAAACAAATGATTAGGACCATTCTAGAGAGCATAACATGCCCCTATTACAACAGCTGTATTGGCTACCAGTCCATCTCCAGGCCCAAATCAGTGCTGGTTATTACTTATAAAGCTCAATATGGCTCAGGTCCAGGCTACCTGAAGGTCCGTGTCTGCCCGCATGAGCCTTTGAAGTCTCTCTATATATTCTCTACACTAAATTACACAGAACAAATATATTCCTTGTATCCTGTCATGTTATCAATTCAATCACAGTTATTACCAACATTTGACTCCAGTATAATTTATATCTCTTTTCCCAGCTTAAATGAACATACTTCCATACTTAGTTTCCTTACTATCTCATCCCTAGTCTAACTAAATTTATTTACATCTATTTTAATACAAAGCATATGGCCTATCTAATCTCAACAATCTACTCAATCTTGCTATTTAGCTCTTCGATACTAAGCAATTAAGGATAGATTTGGCTAACTATATATATTCTATATATCATCCGTAGTATATTTACCCATTCTTCCAAAAAGTGCCTATTCAGTAATCATCTCTAATTCAAGTTAATACTTTATGGGCTATTCTAAAAGAACTACCTCCTAGTCTATATATTTCACTTTATGCATAGAAATTCTTGTCTATACCTAATTGCCTCTATTATTTTAAAAATCTATCAGATTAACATTTATTTATATATCAGGTTTGTCTTCACATTTTCAGTTTCTATTTCCCATATTACACCAATTAACCAGTGGCATTAGACAGTCAGAATACAGAAAGTGTTTTTATGTAATAATTAGCCTGAAGTTCTTTTTTCAATTTTCCCTTTTCCTGCCAAACTCGTCCATCCTCACAGATTGCTTCCCCCTTGCCAAATCCATCATCCTCATGGGTTGTTGTATCATCTTAATAGTAATCTTGATGGCCACTCTTTTTGGCACCCACATCAAGTAAGGCAGATGTGCCCATCATATTCCGCAGACCTGGCACATCCAAGGGCCCAGCCTGCACCATCCCTGTCACTTTTGTGTTCATGTTAAGATCCACCATCTGTTCTGGACTGGTTCAATATCTTGATTTGGGCTTAGCATATCCAAAAAATTATCCTGCATCAATCTTATTGTGTTTGTCTGAAGATTAAGATCAGCTGTTTGTTTTAGCTCAATCTCCTGATCAGAGCTTACTTCAGTTTTTTTTTTCTAGAGACCCAGTGTTATCCACCACTCCATCTTGAGGTCTGTCTTGTGGAGTTGCTGTTGTAATCTACAAACTGCATTCCGGTCTCTGTTTTGTGTCTGAGCACTCTGAACTCTTGAGATCATCAGAAGAGGCCGGTGTCTCGGTTGTATTGCCAGCACAGCCATATTTGATGGGATGAGAGACGGCCTTCTCTGTGGCTGCTCCCAAGTTATGGAATACAGAAAGGATGAAGGGGGAACTTACAAGACTTAAAAAAACCTGTCTTAGAGCTGGGGAGGGAATCTATGAGATAGTAACCCATTTCATCACACTTGTCTTCTGCCTACTTGCTGACCCCCAGAAAAGGGAATGCTGTGCGTGATATTTGAATAATGTCTTATCCATTTTTTTCTGATTCACTTTTGCAAGTAAGAATCACTCCAGGCAAACAGGCTCAGAAGCTTTTATAAATTGGAAGAATGCTTGTTGCTCCCTCCCCCATGTCCCAACCTTTTCTTTTCTTCTGAGTAACAGATATCCATGAACAAAAAAATCCAGAAGACCTATTTCAAATGCTTCTTTAGTAAGGATCCACACTGCCTTAAAAAAGAAGCAGCCTCCCCTATAAGACGCACCACACAGTAGGCTTCTAAGGATTGATGCATAGCTGTGCCTGCCAGAGAACTTGCACAAAAGCAAACCACAGGTTCAGTGCAGCTCAGGACTGGGGGCACACAGTGCTACCACCTCCCAACCAAACAGTTTTGAGGCCTAGGGCTTGGTGGTAGCACACAGCACAATAAAGAGACCCATGGCCAGTGCAACACACACAGATGCCCCTCAGAAAGCTGTACATTCTCCCTCATCTCCTTCTACACAGGACAAAAGGCAAATCAAGCCACATGCAAGCAGACAATTAATGTCTAAAGAAAAATGCTTCAGAACACCCAATATTGTTTGCCATGTGCAACAAGATGATGGAGTTGAATCCAAATATATTATGCCCTTTTTTTCTTTATGGGGGGAGTTGAGCCTTAGCTTATAATATCCACCTTCCCTTTTAATAAAATATAAATGCTTATTAAAAGGAATTAATTTGTTCTGCCTACATTAAATATCCCATTTTTAAAAAAATATACAGAGAAGTCTGAATATTTCACTTTATATGTTTAGCCTCAACCCTCACCTCACCCTCCCTTTGCATGGCTGGCTGGCTGTCAAGACTTTTAGATAAATAACAGCAGTACTGTTCCCTTTCCAATTCCTGAACTCCTCTCCAAGTCAGCAGAGGAGCCGCACTTCTGGAATTCCAGAATTCCCCCTTCCTGCTGCCTCCCTTTCTCCCTCCCTTCCAAGCGATGCAGCACTTGGAATGAAACTTCCCATCTCTTTTTAGACCAGCTGTTCCTCACACCATCTGCTGCATGTTAGAGAAGGGTGGGACACCATTCACACCACACCCCATAATATGCCATTTTGCTCTCTCCCATATCATATACTACCACATGGATTGCTCACTAGGAGCAGCTTGGGAGTTGTGTTCTCTGAGAGAAAAGCCAGAGCCTTGGGGAAACTACTATACATGGCCCCAGGGTGCCTACAGAAAAAGGGAACGGTCAACTACTTCTGAGTAGTCTTCACCTAGAAAACTCAGGAAAGGGCACCATAAGTCAGAACTGACTAGATGGCATACAATTATTAACTACTAACACAAAGAGATACGGACACAGACACAGACACAGGCGCACAGACACACACACATACAGACACACAGACACAGACACACACACCTATACTTCCTTAAAGTACAAATGTCATATTTCTAGAGGTCCCATCCTCCCTCTTTCTGTCTGTACAGGAAATGTCAACATATATATATATGTTGTGTTCCGTGCTGTCATGTTGGAACTAATAGTGACCTAATACCTAATAGGGATTTCAAGGTGAGATGTTAAACGTGTCTTAACCCATTCCATGGGAATTTCTCTGGCCAAGTGGGGATTTGAACCCTGTTTTACAGATTCCTATTCCATCACTCCACCCACTACACCACATTGGGAATCCACCATGATCTCATAATGGCATTTGAAAAGAAGCTCAACAATGTATCCACATATTTTTTCATTATTTGTTTCACAGAACATATGAATCACCACTGAACTATGGCCAACACATACCAAGATGGCAGAAAGGGCCCATTAAACTATGCACTTAGCAAGACTGCCATCCCAAATTGACAATCCTCACTGATGCCATGGTTCTTGGGATGGAAGCAAGCAGAATAAGGAGGTAAGACAACAGTACATCCTTGGTACAAGAGTTGTTTTCCTTATGCTTAGGGGGCCCACAGAAGTCTAAGGAGAACGGCTAATAAGAAAATGCAACTGCACTTTACAGCATGTGTTTCAAGATGAATTTCAAGTCAAAGATTATCATTTTGGGAGCGAGCAAAAGAATATGCATGGAAAGTATGCAAAGACTTATTTCAGGACAGGAATGGATAAACCCCAAATTTAACATTGCACAAATGTTTATGCTCAGTTCTTCTTGCCTTTCTATAGAAAATTGAAGTATGGCATTTGTATTTTTTGTGATTACGGATCTGGCAAATCACTTCATTAACACCTACCAGACCTAGGTGATAGAAAGATGCAACATTTTCTTCTTATGCCAAGAGTTCATTTTCTTGCACAATTTATGTATAAGCAGTGGCTACTGCCTCCCCCAGCCCCATTGCACCTTCCAGAGTTTCACCTCACATTCCTTAAGACAGAGGGGAAAAATCCCTGACCCCAATAACAATATCTGCAATAGCCTTACTACCATTAGGAAACACCATGCGTGACCTGAGAGCAAATAAGACTGGTCCAGCCCTCTCGTTCCCTCCGCCCCCCCCAGCAGAAAAAGGAAAGTGACATCATTGTGTTTGCGCATGAGGCAGAGGAAAAATGCTGCTGCTGCTGAGACAGTTCATTCTACCAGGCTCCCCAATACATAGTGAAGGAGCAGCACAGGGAGGGGGGGAGGAAGGGAAGGGGCAACACACTTGCCTCACTTTTGCCAGGTATGGCAATACTGTATTCTGCTCTTCTGATTCTGTACTCGAACACCATTTTCCAATCGGATGCATACTTTGGCAAACAGAAGCCTGCTCTTGTTATATTGGGGTGGGGGGATTGGGATCGGTTTGTTTTCACTTTCACAACATAGCCCCTGCGCTATCCATCTCCCTCTCATTATTGGTGTGTGTGTGTGTGTGTGTGTGTGTGTGTGTGTGTGTGTGTGTGTG
>JAHTLZ010000348.1:7219276-7237374 GCA_023846285.1 Phrynocephalus versicolor
GTGTGTGTGTGTGTGTGTGTGTGTGTGTGTGTGTGTGTGTGTGTGTGTGTGTGTGTGTGTGTGTGTGTGTGTGTGTGTGTGTTCACACACATACATAAATGTTTCTGTTTCATTTCAAAGCTGAAAGCTATTGAGAAAAGGCAGCTCACCTGCCAGGGCCATAGGAAGATGCCTGGAAGGTCTGCTGTGAATAACCTACCTGCGAAGATTCTGGAGGAAGGGAGGAAGACACCATGGAAACCAGCATCTCCATCCCACTCCATGCCACATGACTTTCAATTTGAGGCCAATGTGTTGTCCTCACTGTCAGCCAAACAAAACAGTGTTTTGTGAAGCCCTACTCACCAACACAACTTCACTTTTGCCCCAGGACAAGATCTGACCCTCCTCTACTACTCCTCTTTGTTCCTCAGCAAGCAGGAGCCCCAACCCCACCCTCCAAAAACATGTGTGTGTGTGTGTGTGTTTAAAACCCCACTACCAATATTGAAACTGAAAGAGCTGCTTTTCAAACAAGTTCCTTACATATTTAACATGAGCCTGACATTTTTTTTAAAAAAAAAGAGGTTGTACCCTGTGTTTACAATCCAGCCACTCCCATTCACCAAGTCAAGTGCTTCCCACCCACCACCCACCACCCATGACAGAGATGTACAATTTCATATCAGGCCATTGGCTTAGCTAACCAACTCTTCTCTCCAGCAAGAAAAAGGGATGAACTGGGTCGCTTTCTCTGTGGGTTTCAAAGTGTGACGCTGCCTTGATTGGCAGACGTTTGGCATAACAGCAGAGGCACATGCTTTTGATGGAAACACAAATGCTTCCCTGAATTATCTCAGGAATGCTTACTCAGTTTTAGAGGAGAAAACAAATAAACAAGCAAGCCCAACATCAAAGAAAGCATCCAAGCCATTTCTTTTCAACAGCCCTGAGCAAAACCTGTAGTGCAAACAGACAATACTAACCACAGTGCGTTTTTATCCAGATTACACATTCCAATGTACTTATATAGAGACCAAGGCAACTGGCATTTTGATGATCTGAATTTCCATAATTATCACTGAAGTGTACATAATGCGGGGAGTTTTGTTCATTGGAGCTCTTATGTGTTCAGACACTGATAATGTTGCAGAAAGCCCCATAAATCAAGCAGGCTGATTTAAGCTTATTATGAAGCATTCTGATCTTTCCATTAGCCACAGCAGCAGCAACAACAAAAAGTTTGTCAGAAGTTCTGACAGGAACAAGCCAAATAAGGACGGTACTTTCTGCATATAAACTTCCTGCGGTTCCAGCAGTTCAGGTCAGTGTTGCTGTATCACATTACCCACAGGTTCATAGTGAGGCAAGCTGCAGTTTCCAGGCAGGATCTCAAATGTTCACCGCGACTGATCTCAAGGCAAACTTCTCCCTTTGTCAGCTCCTGCTAGGTCCACCTTAACTGAAGAGAAGGTGGGGGGGTGCTAGCCACAAGCCAGCTACAGTACTCCCTCCCCTCTCCCCTCCCCTCCCCTCCCCTCCCCCTTGCATGAACTATGTACTGTGGCAAGTGACAGTTCCATATCATGAGGACCAGAACAATAATGGACACCAAAAAGTGTCCTCAAAACCTTAACCCTTCACTGGCCAACTCTCCCCAAATAAACGCGGCAGAGTGCGCGCTCGCTCGCTCCCTCGCTCGCGCGCACACACACACAGACTCGGAAACAACTGAGGGGAGTGACAAACTACCGTAGCACAAAGTCCCAATTCAACCTGCGGTTTCCGTTCCCCTTACTGCAACCCCACATTTAAGCCACCCGTTGGGGGGGGGTTCTCTGTCCAGTGTGTGTTGATGTCCACGGAGAAGCACGCCTGATTTGACAAAGACTTCCCGAGAAGGGGGGTCGCGAACCGTCCCCCCCCGCTCGCCTGGCCAGGTGAAGAAAGGAACCCTCCCTTTGCCTGCCCAGGAGAACTCTATGCCCCGAAATACGCTCGAGAGATTTTAAGCAAGAACATCGACTCACCCCCCCCCCCAATAAACTGATTGGATGAAACCGTGAAATGGACAACAGATATACACATAGCCTACGTTTACTCTAAGAAGAAACTAAAGAGACACAGACCTGAAGCTGCACAGTAGAAGGTATTTTCTTTCTCTTATAGGGTCCCTCTTTTTTTCTGTCCCTCAGTTACTCACACACACACACCGGGTGCCTCATATACATACACACACACACACACGCCCCAGCCACTCACTCCCAGTCTTCCCTCATCTGCTCTATGCAGTTCTCAGGAAATGAATGGGGGGTGGAGGGGAGGCGGGCGGGCGGGCGGGCGGTGGGGAGGGGGGGCAACACAGAGAACTGTTGTACTTGCAAATGACTTACCCGGATCACATGATGTGCTAAATGTAGGGTGGGCCAGTGGGTGGAGGCTCCCGAAACAAGAGAGGTCACAATGTAGAGCTGGGGAACCTTACCGGCGGGGACGCATCGGATTGCATTGGGGCCCCGGTTAGGGTGGGCGGATGGGAAGGAGAAAGAAAGGGGTGGATGTGGGGCGGTGTGGGGTGGGGGGGCGGCGGAAAAGGAGAAGAGATGCGATGCGGCAGAAGCGGCTTCTCTCTCCTTGCCCTCAAGGTGGGGGGGGGGAGGAGGAGGAGGAGGAGGAGAACGGTGGGGCTGGGCTGGGCTGGGCTGGGCTGGGCTGAGATGGGAGGAGACGCCACAAACCCAAACAAAAGCCCTCCCCGCGTCTTGCTCCACCCAAAAGAGAGAGGGGGGGGGGCGAGTAGAAGGAATAATAAAGCAAGCCCGATGCGGGCAAGTTCATTTGGCTGCCTCCTGTCTTTGGGGAGGCATGTGTGAGGACTCGGGCTCTGCTTGGCGCTGAATGGCTTCACTGCCTTGGGAAGGCAGGACCCCCCAAGAGACCACTGGCGGAGGGAGGGAGAGAAGGGGGGGGAGGACGAGGCATCCGTGCTGCTGCTGACCCAGCCCCGGGTCTCCCGGGTACGGGCGGCCCCTCGAGACCGCCGAGAGGAGGGAGGGAAGGAGGGAAACACCCACACAAGGAAAAAAGCTCTGCTGGGACTGCTGCCCGCCCGCCCGCCCCTGCTCGTTTGAACTCCCTCCAGGTCCCCCCACCCACCCAGCCCTCCTCCTCCTCCTCCTCCTCCTCCCTTTTCTCTTGGATGGCCATTGGGGCTGGCGAAGAACGGGGCGAGTGGCCAAGGCAGCAAGAAATCCAAGAGGATGGGGGGGCAGGGAGAAAGAAAGACCACGGCTTCTTTTTTCTTTTTCTTTTTGCCTCCTCCCCCGCGGCTCTGGTTCCGGCTTGAAGAGCCCCGCAAGAGCCCCTAAGGCTCCCCCAGGAAGGGAAGCGGCGGGGGAAGGGGAGCCCGCGCGGAAGACAGAACAGCGCCGGCGGGGGCCCGGGAAGGGGAGGGTGGACCATTTGGGGGGGGGAGAGAGGCGGGGCGGTGCCGGAGGTGCCGGAGGTGCCGGAGGGACAGGTCGCCGGGGAGACGCGCCGGGGCGGACGGCGATCGTGGGAGGAGGGAGGGCATCTGCCCGGCGGAGGTGGGCGGTGGTGGGAACGCGAGGGCTGGCTGCTGGGGTGGGAAAGGCAGGGATCGCCGCCTCCCTTCCGAGGAAGAGGCGACAGGCTGCCCCTGCCTGCGCTCCGACCTTCACGAAGAGGAAGCGAGGCGGTCCGCCCAAACGGGCTAGGAGGACAACACAGGAGTTCATTTCCCCAACCCCCTCGCCTCTCTCGATTCTGCCTGCTCTCAAATCAGCCCCCGGCGGTCCAGATCCCTGCTGGTGTCTATGGCTCTGCGCTAGTTGGAAACGCCGGCGCGTGAATTGGGGACGGGTTCGTGTGCTCCTCCTCCCCAGCCAGCCAGCACCCCCCCCCCCGAACGTGAGGCCCGGCGCTTCTTTGCACACACAGCGAAGGCGGCCTCTGGGCAGGATTCGTGTTTCTCTCCTGGACTTGTGCCACCCATCCTGGGGAGGGGACTCTTGCTCCACCGGCAGGAGATGCGATGAGATCATCCAGGGGCTCCAGACTTCATGGAGACACCTGCCCTGCGGAGGTGGCCGGCCCAGGGCTCGGGGCGTTCGCCTTCACCTTCTCACTGAGTCAGCCTTCGCGCGAAGAGGGTCCGTCCGACGAGAGGGACAGAAAGGGCTTGCTGTCATTTTATCTGTAACCCTGTATTTCCTCTTGTGAGCTCAAGGTGGAGTAGACGCGTCCCCTTCTCCCTACTTGATCCTCGCGGTAACAACGCTGAGGCAGGTCGGGCCGTGAGGGTGCTGCAGGTCCCAGTCATAGACTACTGGACTTCAGGGTGTCGTCGTGAAGAGAGGGCTCCAGCCCTCCCCAGGCCTGCAGACGACTTGGCGAATTTGGGCGTTTTAGGTCAAGGCCCTTCAGAGAGAGAGAAAGGAGGCAGGATGACGCTCAAGCCACAATTGGAGTTAAGGATGATCGCAAGGTGGCATGAAAACTGCTCCAGAGGGGATTTTAATTCAGAAGCTCTGCCCGCAAGACCAAGCCCTTCACCACCCTAAGCTGGTTGAGGCAAAGTGGTGTCCCAAGGAAGTCCATGAACGTAGGCTTCTACTAACAAATAAAGCTACAGGGAGGATCCCCCCCCAGTACTTCTCTGCAGCTACTTGTGTGAGGCTTTAAGGTCTAGGGGGCTGTTTGTTTAATTGAATATCTATTGTTGGAGCTTGCAAACACAGTTTCACAAAAATGTGTCTTACAGTTGCATAACAAAAAATACGATCAATTATAACAGCAACCAATTGCAACCATTGGTGCACCCATGTCCTTGCCAGCAGCACCGGTACAGAAGCTGCTTGTAGAATTGCAAAGCTCATGTGCCGTTTTTAATTTCAGGTTCATACAGATACCCAAGTCATCTCCCTCATTTGGCCTGAGTACACATAACATTGAAAACTCCCCTTCATGTGCAGAGTCTTCAAAGTCCTAGACCCAGGTTTGTAAAGGCCTTAGCAATCCAAGTGGCAAAAGCACTTTCAGGTCTTCAGCTCTCGGTGATTCCAAACTCATATTCAGACTCTTTCTCTTTTTTAGTCCCACTTCTTTTGGCTGAACCACTATTTCATTGCACTCCACCAACGCTGCCCCACTCTCTAATGGTAAGGGCTGGTCCTAACTAAAATACCTAATTCATTAAGATAGCAAAATACATTAGTGCATCGCAAAATGAATTTAATTCATTCTACAAGTCAATTCATTTTATGAAAAATTCATCTTATGAGGCACGGTTTTCCATAGGAATACATTGAAAACCAACTGGAGGGAACAGACTAGTGAGTTGTCAATGCATTCCTATGGGAAGGCTGCCTAAACCCCCTCAATCAAGGGACAGTGGAAGGCTCCCCCCCCCAGAAGCCAACAGACAGCTAATTTTGACAGCTCAGAGCTGTCAAAATCAGGTGTCTGTCGCAGCTGTGTGGAGGAGCCTTCTGCTGCCAGTGACTGAGGGGGCAGCCACCTCCTCTTTGCCTGTGTCTCTGCGTCGAGACTCGGGTGAAGAGGAGGAGGAGGAGGAGGAGGAGGAGGAGGAGGAGGAGGAGGCGGAGGCAGCATCTATCCTGCTTTTCCTTCCCTGTAGCATCCAATCTGTGTGTGCTACAGGAAAGGGAAGGAAGGATAGAAACTCCACTACCTCTTCTTCCCTGGGACCAAGGTAAGCATCAGTGGTGGATCACAACCACTGCCTCTTGCCTAAGGGCTGGTCAAAGATTGATTGGTCCCTGCTCTGTCTAATAAAGTGTTGGGCAGAGGAGGGACCAAGGGATCTTTGACCCAGCTAGAGCACTCATGGAGGGACATTTTAAAATGGATCTTCTCCCAGCCCAGGAGGGTTGGAAGGCAAGCGTCCACTTCCCTCCCAAGAGCACGGGCTGGGTGAAGATCCATGGGTTGGATCCATGAATCTTCCACTAGCCCCCGAGGGTTGCAAGGCAAGTGGCAGCAGGAGATCGCCACCACTGTTTGCCTTCCCACCTTCCCGGGCTGAGAGAAAAAAAGCATTTAAAAATGTCCTGCCATAAGTGCTCTGCCCCCAGGTGGAGCACTTGTGGTGGGACATTTTAAAGTGGATCTTCGCCCAGCCTGTGCTGCTTGGAAGGCAAGTGGTGGTGGCAGATTGGGTGGGCAAAAGCAGGGACCCAGTGATCCTGACCCAGCCTAGGCTGGGGGAGGATCAATGGTACCTTGTAAGATGAATGGAAGGAAAACTTTGTATTACGAGGTTTTCCTATCTCTGGAAATTGGATTTGTCTTACGAGTTTTTCATCTTAAGGGGCATTTGTCTTTCGAGGTATTACTGTATGTTTGTGCCTCTAGGAAAACCATCACACATCAGGGGCAGTGCTTCCAAAATGTCTGATTGGTGAAATGCATTTTCCTCCGACCACTGATAGCAATGGAAGTGGTTATCAGCTGAACTAGAGCATCATTGGCTTCTCCAAGATTTTGTTTTCATCTTTACAAACCAACTTATTGGTTTCTAAGAACATGACTCTTATTTCCTCATAGATAAGTTTTAACCCTTTCCATCACAGAAGCACTAGAGTAAGTGGCTTGGTAAATCTATCCCCTGGTACGTCCACACGCAACAGACAGGGGCATGGCATGGGGAGGGGAGGGCAAGGGGGCGGGGAGCCCAAGGTGCAGCAATTAGGGGGTGCCAAATCACCTACCGCCCCTCTCTCCCCCCACCCACAATCTCCGAATCCAGCTGCAGGCAGGCAGGTGTGTGAGAGCAGTGGCTGTGGTGCCCCCCTCCTCCAACTCTTAGTTGCCACGCCGGGGAGAGGTAAGGCGCAAGTGCGCTAATGCGCACGCATGTCCACGCACCCCACGCCTGTAGGATTGCCCCCCATGCCCGCAGGGGAAGGCTGGAGGGGCGCAAAAACAACTTTGGCCCCAGGTGCCCCAAAATCTTGCTACGCTGCTGTGTACACAGAGAGAATATTCAGCCTTCTCAGGCTGTAGCACTTCCTTGCTCACTAACATTAAGCCTATTTATTTACATTCAGGGTGCATTTATGTAACTATCAGAGATCTTTCCAGGCAGTCCAAAATGCAAATTGTGGTCTCACCAACTTTTCAGTCAGCCTCTGTCATTGGGAGTAACAGAGGTAGAGGATGAATGTTGCCACCAGCAATTTGCTGCAGAGGAAGCTGCTGATAAAAGAACTTGCAGAGGTTGGCCAGGTTGCGTTTTGGATGACATCTCCCGTAGGATCCTCAGCCAAAAAAACAAAAACAGGCAACTTAGTAGGTAGTGTCTTGTTTATAAATGCCTCTTTCATGGACATTCAGTTCTTCTGTCCTTTTGAGTCAGCTCGATTCTGCAAAACAAAGACATGCCCCTATGGACGTACAGGTCGCTTTTTAAAACATTGTAGTTCTTTTGCTCTCATCTCTAGTCCTGTTCATCACGGAGAGAGAAAAACCTTCCAGGTTGATCTGCTGAGTTCGCAAGCGTGCGTTTTGGTCCACCTCCTTGTGGAATGCTTTATCCCACGTGCACAACGATCACACGTCAGATGGCAGTAAAATATGGAGCATGCCTTTCTCTGAAGACCAACAATATTGTGGCAGGTTTAGAGTAGGCAGCCAGATCGCACACCATTTAGGGCTTGCAATCCCAGGGAAGTCTGTGCTTGAGTTTTCAAGCACTGAAATTAAGTCCTAGAAAATGAAAAATGTCATGGGCTTGTGTTCATGTGCCATGATGAAGCAAACAGTTTAATTCCGCCAAAGCTCTTTTTAAAGTCAAATTGATTTAGTGATAGACATCTAAAGTAATAATAGATTCTGTACAACAGAAATTAATAGAGCTCAAAAGTGCTAAATGCTGGCTGATAGGCACCCTATGAAAACAATTTAGAAAAATAAGATTAGCACCACCGGAAGAAAAAGGAGATTATGTGAGAAAAAAGAAAGAAGACCACAACCTCCAAGTGCTACACAAGAAAAATAGAGTGTAAGTGTGGTAAAGAAATAATCAAACAATATTCAGAAGCACACCGATGAATAGCCTGAGGCAAGGGATTCACCCTTGTGAAAGTGAAGGATTTGGCCTTTCAAGTAGTTTCCTGTTTTTTTTAAAAAAAAAGCTCTTCTTACAGTGGAAGTTTGGTTCCTAGCAAATATCTCATAGCACTGAAGTCCTTAAGATACATGAAAAAAGCAGGCTCTCATGTTGAGCTCAACTTGATAAATAGTTCACTGTGTGAGCAAATATGCCTGAGGTGGGCAAAGTCTAGTGCTGGAGTGGCTTGCATTCTCCCAAGACCGTTTTCGTAGCCTTGAGTGCCATCAAATTTCATGGCTTGTCAAGAATGCCGGGGAGGAGTAGGAATGCCATCTCTTTTGTAGAGGTTAAAATACAACATTTCCCCATGTATTAGACTATATTTTTGTTTAACATTGTTAGACTAAAACTTGACGGTCGTCTTATACACGAAAGTAAGCCAAGGAGAGAACCGTGTGGTTGCCAAACTAATTCTGCTTTGGAAAAGTGGTGGTTGTCTTATACATGGGGTGTCTTATAGATTAAAAATACAGGTTAAAAAAAACAGATTTTGGCCCCCTAAGCTTCCCCCCCCCCACATCCCCTTAACTGAACTTTCAATCTGGACCCCAGGGCAAGCTAGAATTAACACCTGACAGATCAGCTCTATTGCTCAGCAAGCCAGGTTCAAGAGCTAGACCAGGCATGTCCAAACTTTGGCACTCCTGATGTTTCGGGCCACAACTCCCAGAGTCCTTTGCCATTGGAAATACAGGCTTGGAATTTTCAGAGTTGTGGTCCAAAACATCAGGAGGGCCGAAGTTTGGTCATGTCTGAGCTAGACAGAAGACAGCCCTCCCCCCCACTCCCCCCCCCCAACACAGGGAGACTTAGCCTACTCTTTTACCTTTGTGGGCCCACCCTGACTACAGTAACACCAGAATGGGCACAGACACACCACCCGCAGGACCTGGACTATCACGCATTGGCAGGACAATTGTGAGTCTCTTGGCTTCATGGCCTGTGATGATGGAGATGTGGGAAGTAAATGGAGTGTAACTAGTCAGCAGCTGAATTCTGACCAGTTCCAACTGTTAAGTGGGTTTTGAGATGGTGGGCTACAGTGGGGGAGGAGGCTCTGAATTGAACCGCTCATTGTTTTGCTCTCTGACAAGATGCAAACACAATGTGTTTGTGGTATAAACCATTTGTGCCGTAGGAACCATTGGCACTCAGATCACCTGGAGGAAATGACATCTCAGGTGCACATCCTATTTATTTAATGCTACTCTCACACCATATTATTGTATGGGTAAAAACAAGCTCCTCTGAAAGAGTAGATATTATTTCTGGGAAGCAGCAAGTTGAAATGTGGTTTGGGAAAATATGTGCTATTGCTCCTTCTGTAGGAAAAAAGCCAGACATGGATGAAAGCCAGGCTGGGCCACCAAAATACCAGAGATACTGTATTTTTCCATCTGTAAGACACTGCCACATATTAGATGCACCCCCCCACACACTTTTAAGATCCACCAATTAATAAAATTAATAAAAGCAGGGGGTGGGGTGGAGTGCTGTTAAAATGGCTTCTGCCACAAAGTATTGCCTATTAGAGAAGGGCATGAAACACTAAAATGGTGTTCTGTTTCATTTTTTGTTTTATTTCATTCGGTACAAAATGTTTTTTTTTCATTTTTCATTTCTTTTTTTTGTTTTTGTTTTTTGTTTTTTCATCTTTTTTTTTTACAGCCAACCAGCCCAGCCAGTTCGCACTTTCCACCCCTCCAAAGCACCGAGCAGTTGTAGTGTGGGCCAGTCTGTGCTTTAAAAAAACAAAACACAACAACTTGTGCTGACCCGCTGTAGTGTGTGCTGGTTAGCCCCTTTTTAAAAAAAACTTGTGCTGACCAGCTGTAGTGTGAGCCAGTCGGCACTTTTGTTTTTTAAACTTGCACCGACAGGCCTATGTGTGGGCCTGGCCGGTCGGCAATTTGTTTTACAAGCACTGACCAGCTGTATTGTGGGCTGGTTGGTGCATTTTAAAAAAACAAAACTCCCACTCGGCGTTACAGAAAATTATTTATATTGACAAGCACTGAGATTGGTGCTTGTCAAAATAAATAATAAACAAAAATGAAATGAAACAAAATGAAAATTTCCATTTTGTTTCATTTCATTTTTAAAAAGGGCACTTCATTTTTCATTTTTTTTCTGTAACAAAATGAAAAATGAAACAAAAAATCATTTCATACCCATCTTTATTGCCCATGACACTCGCTCCTCTCAGGTGGGCCACTTGAAGGTGCTGACTCTGAAGGAAGCTCACAAGACTGCTACTAGGAACTGAGCTTTTTCGGTGGCCATACCTCGTCTGTGGAACCAGCTGCCCCCTGAGATTGGCTTGGCCCCTAGGCTACAGGTTTTTTTTTTAAAAAAAAGAAAAAACAGCTTAAAACTTGGATGTATAAATGTGCTTTTCTTGACCATTGTTTGTCATCTCGCCCATCTTGCTGATCTGGTTTTATTTTTTAATCTGCCTCTGTTTTTGTATGTATTTGATTTATTATTTTTGCTTTGTTATCAGATTTAATTATGTTTGACTGGTTAGTTTTATTTTTGCCTATACCTTGTATATTGTTTAATTATATTACATTATTGATTGTATTGTCCATGTCTTAACTTTTGTAAACCACCCACAGGGCGGTATAAAAATCAAAATAAATAAATAAATAAATAAATCATCTGTGTCATATTTGGTTTTTTTTATGAATAAATGTGCATGATATTGAAGTTATTTAAACCTCATATGCTGCCTTCCGTAGGTTTGACTGGGCCAGGGACCTTGGTGGGCTGGAGTGACTGACAATCAACCCAGCAAGAATCAATTGTTTCTTCCCTGCTTCTGATCTTTTTTTCTTAAGTGTATTTCCCCTCTCTTTTTAGTCAGCTGGTTCTTAATAGTTTTGTAGTTACAGTGCAGTGAAAATGTGGTCTGCAGGAGCAGGCTGTGAGTCTGCTGAGGCCTGTTGCTGTAAGAAGTCATTTTTGCACTGTAGGCTGTATTTGATCTGTTCAGAACTTTTAGTAAATGAAATCTTTTCATTCTTCCTCTTACTAACATGTCAGAGTGAGTTATTGAATCTGTAAGTCCCAGTTGATGAGTTAATAAGGAGTGGTCTGCCCTAGGGACACCTGAAACTAATTCTGTTCTGTAAGACCTTGCGCTCCTAATCAAAAACCAAAACTCTGGTATGCATGAAACAGTGGATTCCAAACTTGAAAACTCAGGTGTTCTTTGTCTGTGATGCCTGATAATGTCCTTGCAGCGCCCCAAGCAAGATATCTGGAGAAAGTACAGTTCTGGTCACCATACCTCCAGAAGGATTTTATGGAAATGGAAAAAGTGCAGAGGAGAGCAACCAGAATGATTAGGGGACTGGAACACCTTCCTTACCATCTGAGGCTGCAACAGCTGGGTTGCTTCATTCTTGAACAATGGTGCCTAAGAGGTGACCAGATTGAAGTTTATAAAACCATACACTGTGTGGACAAAGTAGATAAGGAAAAACTGTTTTCTGTATCACACAACACTAGAACCTCAGAAGGATGGACGGCTGAGTGAACCTTGAGCCAGCTATCTGGGATTGAACCCAAGTTGTAAACAGTGTTTTGGCTGCAGTATAGCAGTTTAACAACTGTGCCACAAAGCTCCTTATATTATTTATCAGATTATTAAGGAGGTGTTCCACAGTTGCAGCACAGGATATTTCTGTATTTTCAGCCATTTAAGTATACATTTATCCATGTTTTTGTCTTCAAAGTTATACAAACTGAAAGGTTTGTTTTTGTTTCTTAAAGGAAGGATGGCAAAACACTACACCAAAACAAAACAAAACAAAAAGCTTGCTGGCAGCATATATTGTCAGATTCTATTTTTCCAAACTAAAGAGCTTTTTTGTCAGAATAGCATGTACTATTAAGCCTAGCTAACTAGTTAGCTAGTTATCTATTTAAACAAAACAAACCAAGCAAAGCAAATTGTTCTTTTTATATACTGTCCCATAGTGCTTGAAGCAGTCTCTGGGTGGTTTAAAATTTAATTATGCAGGCTACACATTGCAACCCCCCCCCCGAGCTGGGTACTCATTTTACCTTCCTCAGAAGGACAGAAGGGTAAGTGAACCTTGAGCTGATTACCAGGGATTGAACCCCAAGTAATAAGCACAATTATAGCTGCACTTCAGCAGTTTAACCACTGTGCCATGAGGCTCTTCATACAGCAAAATACTGTACGTCCTTGGTGGCAAATTGAAGTAACTGGGTGAAACTCTGTTCATACTCAAGAAGATTACTTTTTAGGGCCCCTGTTGTCATCTCCTCCTTTTTCACTCCTTTCTCTTGTCCCTACAAGGGAGAGACATCTTGCCTTTGCTCCCTAGAAATGAAAACAGTAGCCATAGCTCTTGAAGCACATAAGTTAGAGGATGACTACATAGTGTATTGCCATGGGGTTAGCTCTGCTTATAAGCTCTGCTTACAAAATAGGTGGATTCTCCCTCCTTTCCCCATTTAAAAAAAAACTTGTTCAGAATGGGACAGTTTGATCAGTCTCTCTCCCTGCTGCCATTTTTGTAAAGATCATGCCTGTCTCCACAAAGCCTCTTCTCCCACAAGCCTCCTCCTCCTCCTCCTCCTCCTCCAATTTCCCACCAAGGTGAGCATGATGTGCAGGAGGGAGGACCATGAAAAACCAAAGCATGGTGACTAGAGATGGGCATGACTTAGCAGTATTCCCGTTTCCGTTTCCGTTACTCGTTTCCGTTACTCAACGGAAATGGTAACGGGAATTACTCCGCCAGAACTCGGACTCGAACCGACTAAAGAATAATTTGGTCTGATTTGTCGTGGTCGTTCCTGGCATCGCGGCGATCCCGCGATGCCAAGCGGCACAGAAAAAAAATGTTTAAAGTAAAAACAAAACCCGATTCCTGGCCAAAAAGCAGGTGGAAATATGCCTGCCGTGCCTCAGGGCACCTACCAGAGGGGTGGTTTCTGGAGGGGGGGTCCCCAACTCCCCCCTCTCCTCCGTCTTGTCCTTTCCTGGGCTGCTCTGGTGGGACTCGCCGCAGGCTCGCAGCAACAAGCCGGACGAGTCTCGCCGCCGGCCGCCGCAATTCAAGCGCAAGTAGCACGGCACAGGAAAAAAGTTTTAAACTCTCCCCCCACCCATTCCTGGGCCAAAAAGCAGGCGGAAATATGCCTGCCTGACTAAGGGCTCAGGGCACCTACCAGAGGGGTGGTTTCTGGAGGGGGGTCCTGGCTTCCCCCCCTCTCCTGTCCTGGGCAGCCGGACTCGAGTCGCCATGCCATGCGGTGCGGGCGGGGGATCCAAAATGGGGCAGCGACCGCAAAAAAAAATTTGAAATTGTGGTCCAAAAACACACCAGCACCACAGAAACATGCGAAAATTGCTATAAACTGCCAGATTTTTTACAGTAGCAGTGGGTTTTTTCTTGCAACAAAATGTCCCTCCTCTCCTCCTCTGTCCTCCATTGATTTTATTTTATTTTATTTTATTTAGACCTGCGCAATGATGGGCTGGCCGAGTGGCCAAGTGGGAGTGGACCATGCAAATTTTTGGAGCCATCCCACCAATCGCATGGCCACTTGGCCACTGAGACTTCTGGAATGTGCCAAAAAGACCACTAAACCCTGCCCTAGCCCCCTAACCCTAACCCTAATCCTTGACTCCTTACCAATACGTCACAGTACACTGTCTTCTTAGTGGGTCAGAGAGGCACCCAGAGGTGCAACCCACTAGCCCACCCTAACCTTACCCGTCACTAGCCTAACCCTAGCCCTTGCACTAACCCATCTTAACCCTAAGCCAGATCTACTTGCATTGCACTACGCAAGTACGATTCCCTTCTTTGTGGGACACGGCGGCTACAAGAGCCTTAGGCATCACCCTATGGCTCAGGGTTCTGCCTGTCCACACTGGTCTCATAGTCTGCAACTGGTATGCATATCCATATGGCTATGCATGCCCTTTTGCAGCAGCAAGTGAGGAGAGGAGACCCCCATGTTGAGGAGTCTCCAGGAGCCTGCTTTCCCTTCCTAGTGGGTGAGGATAGGAGGCACCCACGGGTGCCTCCAGGAGCCCGCTTTCCCTTCCTAGCGGGCCAGAGGAGGCACCCACCCCACAGAGGTGCCTCCAGGAGCCTGCTATCCCCAAAAAAAACAGTACTAACGACAATGAAAAAACAAAAAAAATGAAACGACTAATTTTTGCGAATTTTCGCGAAAAAAGGAAACGAGCCAAAACGGGCTGCCTCCGACACACGACAACTCGAAAACGTCATTTTCCCTAGTCGTGCCCATCTCTAATGGTGACTTGTCTCTCTAGGTTGCAAACCCTTAAGGGATCACCGGGGGCAGGACCAGGAAGGAAGTAACAGGGAGGGCCTGTGGGCTGGAATGTGACTTGGATCAAAACCAGCACGAACAGGGAACTACACAGAACACAACAGGAGTTTCACTCAGACAAGCATGCATTTACCTCTATCTGCAAAATATAAGTGAAGAAATAGGTAATGCCCCATGCTGTTTGTTCTAATCCTCTTTCATATGACACCCTTCCTTGGAAGCTGATTGTATTGCAGCTGTTTGTTTCTTCAGTTTTGAATTCATTTTTGGCAAGACTTAAAAAAAAGATAGAGAAGTTAATGGATGAAGTGATACAAAAAGGTAGTGTCGAACTACCTCTTAGTGTGTTTTTCCCATATTTTCCTTCTAAGATTCAATACTGAAGAGTCCATAGTTCACTGGAGTAAAGGGTACGACCTTTAGCTTGCATGGTAAAAACAAAAAGAAAGAAAAGTGATACCATTTAAAAGACAACAGGATTTATAAATATACTGCTACTATATGTGCCAGGGTTTTTTTAAAATTGTAATACAAAACCATGAACTCCTGAGAGCTCACATAGGCCCATGGTTGGTGACTTAAATAAGAAAGGAATGTATATGGTACAAGGGACAGAATTTCTCTTGTTGAGAATCCCAGCACTCTTTCTTTTTGAAGCTGTTATTTTCTGGCTGTTAAGATTAGAGATGAGGACTTAGGAGTGTGTTTATTGGCAAAGCCTACTGACTAGAATAGTCCCTGCTTATTCCCAGGACAAAGGCAGCGATATTATGTCCATTCCACACACAAGTGCTAGATATGAGGAGTTGTACTTGGTAGTCTGAAGGGAGTCACAAGAACAGGTTAGGGAATCTGCTCACCCCACTGTCCATCTGCTTCCAAACAAGAGTTTGCTGAGATAGCCTTTCACACAGCAAAATCTAATCTCAAGGGTTATGCAGAGTTTAGCATTCAAGTCCTGGGCCAAAGCTAACGGAGTAGGGTTCAACAGACAGAGGCGTAGCCAGAATTTGGAGCACCTGGGGACAATGTTCAATTTGGCACCCTTCCTGCCGCACCCCCACATTGCACCCACCCAGCAATGGGGGGGGCGAACCCTGCGGGCGTGGGGTGGGTGGGTGGGTGTGCGTGCGTGGGCATGGGCAGATGTGTTTGTGTGTGTGCACGCACGCCTTACACCTCTCCCACCAAGGCGAGGAAGAGCAGGAGGGCGCTGCTTCACCACTCGCCTGGCGTGCGGCAGAGGGGGTGCCATCGCCAAGCCTTAGCTGCACCTAAGAGGGAAATGTAGGGTGGTACATCTAGGTAAAAAGAATGAATTGCACAGATATATGATGGGAGATAGTACCTGTGAAAGGGATCTGGGAATCTTGGTGGACCACAAATTGAACATGAGTCGGCAGTGTGATTTGGCGGTCAAGAAAGCAAACACAATTCTTGGTTGCATCAACAGAACCATAGTGTCTAGTGAAGGGAAATGATAGTACCACTCTATTCTGCTCTGGTCAGACCCCGCCTGGAGTACTGTGTCAAGTTCTGTGCCCCTCAATTTAAAAAGGAAGTTGACAATCTTGAACGGGTCTAGAGGATGGCGATCAAGATGATTGAGGGTCTGGAAGAAATGTCTTACGAGGAGTAGCTTAGGAGCTGGGAATATTACCCTTTCAAAAAGAAGTCTAAGAGGGGATATGATAGCTATTTTTAAATGTTTGAAAGTATGTCATATTGAAAAAGGGACAGGTTTGTTTTCCATGGCTTCAGAGACTGGGACGCGGGGCAATGGTCTCAAACTAAAGGAAAAGAGATTCAATTTAAACATTAGGAAGAACTTCATGATACTAAGAGCTGTTCGACAGTGGAATATGTTGCCACGGAGGGTGGTGGAGTCACCTTCTTTGTAGGTTTTTAAGGAGAGCCTGGATGGCCATGTGTCCGGAGCACTGTGATGGGGGTTCTGCATGGCAGGGGGTTGGACTAGATGGCCCTTGAGTTCACTTCTAACTCATTGATTCTATGATTCTATAATTCTAAGTTGGAGATGCATTAGGGCAGTGATTCCCAACCTTGGGTAACCCAGAAACTCCAAGAAGCCTTCACCACTAACTGTGCTGCCCGGGGTTTCTGCTGTCCAAGAACACTTGGGTTACCAAAATCTGGGCAAAGGTGATTCTTCTTCTTCTTCTTCTTCTTCTTCTTCTTCTTCTTCTTCTTCTTCTTCTTCTTCTTCTTCTTCTTCTTCTTCTTCTTCTTCTTCTTCTTCTTGGCCACATAACCACCTAACAGATCAACCTCTTCTCCTGATGTGCTAATAGAGGATCCAAATCCACACTCACCTGCAAATTATATTGTACCTGATGCTGACTAACTGAAGTGGATGGCAGGTCCTCGACCTTGAAGTAAAAACTCATCTGACATCATCATCAATCAAGACTTTATTGAGTCCAGTCCAGGGTTCAGCCTCTGATGGCCATCCCTATCCTTCCTTTCATGTGATTTGGCACTGTTGTCATACCCCTTCAACTATTACCTTTGCATCAAGGAAATTGAGGTCCTGTACTACAAGATGGAAGATGATTGCTCTTTTCTCTTTAACCATGCTTTCCCCAAGCATCAATCCTAGTGGAAGCTGCTAAAGCCATATCTAGAGATAGGCTGCATTCCACCCTTTCTGTTCCTGGGTTACTGGAGAACTATGGATGATGAATACAAAACCTAGAAAACACAACTTACACGATGCACGAGAGCAGGTTACTGTATCTACTTTGAAACAAGACTGAGTTGCAAAAGAGTTTTACTTCTACAGCTCCATTGCATCATTTAGTAACTGTCCACCAAATGTTTTCTGAGTAGTGAATCAGAGATTGAGGGGAATTGTGGCAGAATCCTCACAGGCCTTGGTGACAAATTTGCCACCTACTTTGAGGTTGTTGTTCTTCATATTAATTCTCAATGCAACACCCTGATAGAGTTCCTGAACTCCATCTAGTTTGCTTTTGTGGGATCAGTTGCAGTTGAAGCAGCTTGAGGTTAAGGGGGGGTGGGGAGTGTGTAGAAGTGTTCAAATGAGGAAGTGTATTATTAATTCCTGCCCTACTTTTCCATGGCAGCCCCATGGTTTCCCTCAAATTTATCTGAATTAGGGTTAGAAAAGCTTTCATGTTTAAAAACAAGCCATACTTTTTACCCACAAACTGTTGTTTGCCAAATTAGTAAACTTAATTTTTCTTAATTTTTTTGTTTGTATGTTGCTGATTTGGCTTTTTGAAAATTTCGTTTTCAAAAACACTAGTCATCGGAGAGCTGACCCATCAGGATCAGAAAGGAAGCCCCACCTAAATAAACAAAGAGCAGTCACTCCTGAAAAATGAACCCACAGTGAAGGGTAAAAAGTGTTGGCATTAAGAGGATGAGAAATGAAAACAGGCCCCACCTCTGCTTTTTCAAGAAAGGGGGGTTTGCTGGGGGGGGGAAGCATAATTATGTGTAATAATAAATGAACTTATTTACACTATATAAAATAAACATTTGAGCATTATAATATTTAAAGAAACTCAAGAACATCATTATGTCATGTCCCAAAATAGGGTTTTAAAAATTATTTTCAGATGGGCTAGTCCCT
>JAHTLZ010000348.1:7240874-7269824 GCA_023846285.1 Phrynocephalus versicolor
AAAAAAATCAAAATTAATGGTAACAAAATGGTAATTTTGACATACCTGGTCTTACCATTTGCTGTGAGTAAGGAATGCACTGTAGAGGGAAATATCCAACCATTTGAAATCCAGCTTGCAATGCAAATGGTTCAGCCCAAACACAGGCTTTTCCTTGCAATGAGAATGAGGTCCTCTTCAGTCATGCCTTGAAGCATACAGAACCCACCTCCTCTGCCATCTCTTTAATCACAAAAGGATAACTGTATGAAAGGGGAGGGACTGCTGAACCCACATTGCCTCTACCTGGAAATATAATAGAGTAGGCCTAAAGGCATCAATTGATATAAATCAGAAAGAACATGCTGAAATTCACAGAACACTGTAGACAAGCCCAGCTGAGGTCCTTGCCCTTTGAAAGTTTGGGTTGGTGTGAGAGGGAGGGAATAATGATTTGTTACTTACAATATAAGAGTCTTGCCCTAGAATATCCGCTTTATTACAGGCAGGAGTTAATGTCTTATACGTGCTGGGAACTGATGGCTGCCTTTAGATATTTTATTTTGCTACTAGTAGAACTGTGCAAAGAAATCGTGTAATTTACGCAGAGTCACCGAGAGGTTAATTAGTATATGAAGGTGTATTTCAAAAACATTTGTGCACTGAAAAGCTGTTAAAAGCTGTTCACAGCTCAGTTTGTTTGCAGGTAGATCAACCCACCAACCTCTTACTGTAAGGAAGGGGTGGGGTTGATGATCATTTTATTAGGTTGGGGAGTTACTCTCCACCCTTATAAAATGAAAAACTTGCAGAACAGGCATCAATAACGTCTTTGCTTGAAGCTTGAAAGCAACAATCCTAAATATTTTTCCCATGATATAAATCCGATCAAAGTCGGGGGGGGGGGCGGCATTCTGAATAAACCTAGCACTGCACTTTCATTTCATGTATTTAAATATGCCATTTTCCCCTCTGAGTGCACCATAGTAGAGTGCCCTCATCCTCCGAAATCCATTCATATTAAAAAATATGTTCCGTGTCATGGTATCACATTTTTGGTTGATTTACTGTCATTCGACTGCATGCAATGATATCTTTTAATAGAGGTAAGGGCAGTCCTCCTTCCCACATCATTTTTAAAACCACATTTCAGTATTTATTGAGTTGTAACTCTAACGTGCAGTTATTATCAGGTGTGAAGAAATCCTCTTAAAATACAAAGCTTCTCTTTTACTATGGGGTTAGATACAATTTTCTCATGGCATTTCACCTTGCTGACTGGTTTTAGTTTTATTGTGAGTTTTGTTGTTTGATTGTTTTATTAAATTGTAATTTTGGAAGCTGAGCAAGGCTCTGGCAGAAAATCCCCCAGTCTGTCTATCAAAAGTATTTGGTGATGTGATGGATTTCCTCTTTCTTCTCCATATAACAGCCTTCTTGTTTCTATGATGGAAACAAACGCTACCTTGGAGAACTCATCTGAGTTCAAATGTTGAGTGGATGTTTTTCATATTTTGTTTAGGTTAAAGCAATTGTTCATGTCATGCCGTAGTTTAAATCTGCTGCAGATCACCTGTATGACTACCCAAAAAGAAATTAAGAAAGAAAGAAAGAAAATATTTTTTTAAAAAGTATGTGATTTTTCTTGGTGCTCAGAAATCCATCTCCTGAGATAAGTGGCTCATTGCAATGCTAAATTTGTAGTTTTGTTACCCATCATCCTGAGTTGTAGGCTTTGGGGAAAAGCCCTTGGATAGCTAGTCAAGTTGGAGGGATCTGAAGAAAGCAGATTGTTGGCAGTGGCTTGTCTTTGGTATGTGGCAGAAACTTATTTAAAGGCTAAGGCTACGTTGAGCTTACTCAGCATTTGCCATATAAATGTCATCTATTGTATCTACCAGTTATCTGCCCTCTCCCTGCTGCTGTAGTAGCTCATTATTGAGGTTTTGTCTGTATGAGGCATATCAAGCCTGTACTGATTACATGCACTAGGAACTGGATTTCATGTTTTGTTGTGTTTTAAGAACCCACAAAGTTAGCAAATCAGCCCTTTGTTATTGCAAGTAAAAGCTCTGTAAAGGGCCATGTGGCAAAAAAAGAAAACCCTGTTAACTATATCTCACAAGAATATCTTACAAGGTCACCTAGATCTGCCACATGTTTCCATTATAATTGAGGAGCAAATATTTGGCATTGCTCAAATGGAGATTTCAAAATGAGGCCAGCCACAAAGGGGGCTAACTAATGCTAATCAGTTCCAGTGTGTGTAAATTCCCAAACCAAGGAAGAACTGGTAAAATCAAAAGTACAAGTGGTCAGAATGACAATCCCTTTTGCAACACCCTCAAGGACAATCAAAACATTCAGGCAACTGAGTGGATCCATATTAAACCCATTCAAGTAGTTTTTCACGTTCACCAAACACATGTCTTTCATAGCAAGTTACTCTTAGTTGCCCATGCTGAATGATAGGTTACAATGGGAGTAGCTCACCACACTAAGGCCCCTATCCCATGACCAATTAAAAAACCTGCTTGAAATTGCAAGAAAATGCAGCTCCTAAAATTGTGTCCCCACGCAGCGGGCTTTTTTTAAAAAAAAGTGTGGCTATGCCCACTTTAGCATGTCCCAGCAAGTTTTCCAAGCACCAAATCAGGAGGTAGTAAACAATTTGTCTCAGTTCCAATGCGGCTTTTTAACCAGTACAAACATCCGCTTCTGAATCTTTTTTGTCCCCGTTGCACTATTTTTCGGTGGATTTATCTTTTAAATTGCCAGTTCAGGATATCGGTAAGACAGAAACCTTTTGTCATTTTTGCAGCCCTGAAACAGCACACATTTATTTCTACTAATACGTAGTTTGTTCCCTTTGTTCCCCTTGTTGCGGTTCCCAGCCGTGGGAACACAAAAGAGGCGGTTCTTGAAAGTGCGGTCGTGGGGACAAAGGAACTGCCTCTTCAACCACGTGACCATTACCAGGGAAAAGCCGGCTTTTATTATGAGCCATTTTTTCTGGCCATGGGATAGGGGCCTAAGGTGACTTGGAAAATTCATTCTACTCCAGGTACTGTGAGGATTTCAGTTAAGCTCAGGGATACAGGGAAAGATATGAAAAGTAAAGGAGATAAAATCAATTTCCTTGCCTTAAAAAGTTATGACACTTTTGATGCTGTGAGCCCTGGCTCCACTATACCAGTATGGAAACCAGGGACAGAAACCAGACTGTTAGATCTCCCAGTGCAGCAGAAGATGTGGAAGGGGCTCTTCCTATTCTCTCCCTGGTGCTGTCATTTTGCCACCTTCTCTTATTCACTCTGTGGTGATCTAAGTTCCAGATGTGCCACACATTCATTAAAGGAACGGATTAACTAAAGGATAAGGGTTAGAATGACTGGGATAACCCACCACTGCCTTTTAAATTACTGTGCTCCCATTGTAGTGTTATTGAGATAGCCGTATTACCCAACCTACTCCACCAAACACTTCTAGTACTACTACTCTTTCCCATTATATCTGCTTAATATTTCATACCCATCATCTTCCAACATTTGTTCCAGTACTTCTGCAGAAGCAGAACACCTCTTTTGTCAGAAGATGACTTGGGTAGCAGGAGATCACTGAGCCATAATTTATTTTGTGAAAGCAGAAAGTGGAATCAATGGCAATGCATTTTGTTTCCTATTGTTTTTATATAAAAATGCAGTAACACCTCTGCCTGGGTGCTAATGCTTGGACATCCTAAGACAACTGTCAAACAGCACAGAGCTTTCAAATAAATTTCTTCTTCATTATTGGAAGCTCCTTCCCAGACCTTCAGAAAGTTGGTCAATTCCTGAACAACAGGAACTCAAGTTCCACCATTCACCAACCCTAATCCTCCTCAGTTCTCTCATTTTCACAACACTTATCTATGTTTATGTTGGACACACAGTAATCAACTACTTTCAGAGAGGAATGAGAATTAAGCTTCTTGGATTTGCCTCCAAATCTCCAGGGACAATGTCCCTTGTCACCCCTAAGGCTAGTTCAAATGAAATGTATAGGCAGGTTGTCAAGAAGATATGTGCATTACAGTACTTTTCATATTTCTGACCACAGGTTTAGCAGATAAGTACCCCCCCACACACCAAAAAAATCCCATCAGGGATGCTTCACAGGTTATGCTTTTAGCCACATACCAAAACTATATAAAGTGTACACTAGCAATGTAAAGTGGGAATGTAACAAATATTCATGTATCATATTGACCCACTCTTGGGGTTCAGAATTATCTGGCCCTGTGACAGACCCTGGATTATCCTCAGCAATGTATAAAATGATTCTGTATGCCACATTCTGAACTTGCTGAAGCTCCTGCATCAGTCTCATAGGCAGACCCTATAGAGACCATTACAGTAGTCAAGACTATCAGTGTATGAGCCAGAGTGGTGAGCAACCTGAAGTCCACGTAGGGCCACAGCTGGGTGATCCACCTAAGGTGGAAATATGTGAATTGAACCACTGACACCACCTGGGACTCCATGGATAGGTTCGGGTCCAGTAGAATGCCCAGATTGTGGACCTCTTCCTTTGTGGAAAGTGTCCCCCCCACTCACAAAGGAAAGGGCTCTTCCCAGTCTACAAACATCCAGTACGCTTACCCATAGGATCTCCATTTTATGTGGTTCAGCTTTAGTCTATTATCCCTCATCCATTCCTGTACCACCTTCACGTAGCATTTAAGAGATGGGACAGCATTATCTGCAAATGGTATGAAGGAGAGACACAGCTGCATGTTATCTGCATATTGATGGCACAAAGCTCCAAATCCACTCATGACCTCTCCCAGTGGCTTCATATAGATATTAAATAGCCCCGGTGAGATAATCAACCCCTGACGGATTCCACAATTAAGAGCCCAAGTTCATCTCACCAAGTTCCTCCAGGAAGGGCTGGAACCAGCCTAAAGCCAGACCACCTTTTCCCCACCTAGAGATTCTCCCCAGGATACCGTGGCTGAGAGTGTCAAAGATGGCTGACAGAGCAAGAAGGACCAGCAGGGACAGTTTTCCCCTGTTGGTCTCCCTCAAAAGGTCATATTATAAAGTGACCAATGCTGTTTTTGTGCTGTGATGTGTCCTGAAGCCAGATTGGAGCACATCAAGGACATTGGACGCCTCCAGAAATCCCTGAAGCTCATACAATATATTATGCTGTCCTTCCTGCTTCCCAAAGATCGTACGTTTAGAGCACATGCTGTCACATACCTACAAAACTGCTGGAGGGATTTCAATAAATTCTAATTTAATTAGCAGAACATTGAAGATAAAAGCGCAAATAGTTAGGGAATGTGAAGGAGAATAGCTAAAATTCCCAGCTTCTACCCAGCTTCTTTCACAGTGAAACTAGTCATTTGCATATACAAATCACACTACAGGTAGCTTAGGTAGAAAAGAAAAATGCGACTTACAGATGATCTTCAGTTGCAATCAGAAGAATGAAGGGGTAAAGACAGAAAGGGCAGAATCTCTGCTATGTGAAAAAAAATTCTTCAGAGTGACCACCTGGTCTGAAGGGTAAAAAGAAAGAAAGAGGGGAAAAAAAGCAACCATTAGCAACCAGATACCAAGAGGGGGACAGGGGGAGGTTGCCTCAAGTACAGGGAAAATGACTTTGCTAATTGGTTAGTTGTGGGAGGATCCTGAAGAAAAAAGACTCGAGTCCAGTTGTCCGACCAGCGGAGCAATCACGCCCCTTGCCACTGGCACATTTTATTACATATGCTTTACATCCAAGCGTATGCATAACATCAGTGATTGGTTACAAAAGTTACAGAAGTATAGGTGGTACATGCTGGTTGGCTGAACTATAGGTAATGTCTCATGAACAGAGCATGCTTTGCACAGTTATTGATTACAATAACACATGTCCTTGCTGCTTACAGATGGAAGGTGAGTAAATGAGGAGTAGACAAGGATAGGTAAAGGAATATGAAAAGTAAATGGAATTAGCCCAGTAACCAAGAGTAAATAAATGAAAGATGAACAGAGTAGAGTCAGAGTGAGTAAACAAGCTGAGTAAATGAAAGGTAAACGAAGCTTGAGCTGAGTAGTAAATTTACCCGTGCTGGTTTAGAGGGATTACCAGGTCTTCCATGTGTGGATTTGGCCAGAGTTCATCAGGAGAGTTTTCCTCTCTCATGCAATGTCCTCTAGGCCTCCTCCCACCTGTCTGAATCACTTTCCGATCCAGACTCCATCAGTTAGTGACAGAATACAGTCTCCTTGGTTTTTGCAAAATCCTTCCTCTCCCAATGAAAACTAGTGCTAGGCTGCATGCAAGTTTGTTAAATTCTTCAGCAAAAACCCAGACAGCTAATACTAGGTCATGCAACTATTATTATAAAGTCTGAAATCATATGTAACATCAGGCAGTACAAAAAAAAGTAAAGGTAAAGTTGTGGGATGGTAGTCATATCCATATTCAAGCCGAAGAGCCAGTGTTGTGCAAGTCCATGGCTATATGGCCAGCATGGCTGCAAGGAAACACTGTTTTACCTCCCCACTTTCTATGGTGGTACCTATTTATATACTTTCATTTACATGCTTTTGAACAACTAGGTTGGCAGGAGCTGGGGTTAACAGCGGGAGCTCACTCTGCTGCATGGCACACGGAATTCGAACTGCTGAGCTGCCGACCTTTCAGCCAACAGTTTTTGGAGCTTTAGTCCACTGAGCCACCATGCCCCTTTTATATCAGGCAGTACTGACTGTCAAACCTGGCATTCTCCAGGGCAGAACAAACCCAAATATGGAAATATTGATTATGCTCCTTTAAATAATTGCTTCCATCATACCATACCTCTCACAAGAAGAAATAAGTTATTGTGACTGGGGAAAGGGATCATTTTCTACTCATTTGTAAGTATGGTGTTTTCTTTATCCACTTGACTGTGATGAAATCTCTGGTTCTTCCATATGCAGAGGGGAAATTGTAGAGGTATTTCTGCTCTGCATTTTGGCAGTTATGGGACCACCAGTTAGGCGACCACCAGGCACATAGTCCAGAAAATAGTTCACAGCACTTGCATAAGCCAACAGAACCAACTCTGCTTCCTTTTAAAAGTAGGATTTTAACATTTTTTTCAGAAAAAAACTCCCAAACTTAGCATATATAATCCTATAGTTGCATTAAATCTTCACCATTCCCTTCCTCAAAAATATTGTCAATTATTTTTCTGGCCTAGATCTTCCAACAGGAACTTCATGGTACTGGCAAGCTTCATATGTTACAAGACAAGGAAGTGAGTTTTATGAAAGTTATTGATCATTTGATAATTTAGTTTTCCTGGAGATAAAACAAAGAACTGTCTTTGGACTGAGGTTCGATCTAATTTTTATGCATGCTTCCAATAGTGTTTAAGCAGATGCCTCTGGGCCATTAAAATTTAGTTGATTGATCAGTAGGAAACAATTTTAATAAGTGAAGGCATAATTTTAACCAGTGGAGTTAAAGTTCTGATCATTTATTTGTTAAGCTATATATCTTCTTCAATAAAATAGAAAATATTCTACTGGGATATTGAAATGGAAGGCCCATTTGGGCATTATAATTCATGTGTATTCTCCATGCAAAAAACAGTGTGTCCCACCCTAAACCTCCTCCATTCCCTCCTCCTCCTCCTCTGTGTGTATGGTGATGATGAATCTAAACAGGGAAAGACCTGCATTCTCTCTCCACATGAGTCCAGACCCTGGAACCTTAAAGACAGAACTACAGCACTCCCTTCTTCACCTGGTACATCTATACAATTTGTAACATATGAATTCGGCTACTAAAGAAACTGATTTATTTTCTTATTTTAGCAGTGAGCCTTAAGTAGTATATAGGGATAACATGCTGGTGTGTTAAATTTATCATTTATTTATTTATTGCACCAGTAGCCTGCCTTTCCACTTAAAAAATAAAAAAGATAACACTCAGGGCAGCTTACAAAGTTTTAACAATAAATAAAAACAGAAGAAAAATTTTTGGTTAAGGATAAGCCTTAACCAAATTGTTTAGACCCGTATACCTACAAAAACCCAGCAATTTTTTTCATATAAAATGAAAATTACAGAAGATACAGATGAAAAACAACAGAACAGGATAAATTAGATATCTAACACCTAATCTAAAAATATGTGTTTTTAATTTCTTTCTTAAACATGGTCAAGAGTGAGAACATTGAAACTCAAAGGAGAGTGTACACCAGGCCTGCCCAAAGTCCGGTCCGGGGGGGCAAATCCGGCCTGCCAGGCCATTCTGAGTGGCCCGTGGCTGGCTGGCCTGCCCCTCCCTCCCCCTCCTTCACCCCATGTTTTTTTTAAAGAAAGTGGGTGGGGCTTGCAGTGGGGTGGCAGGGTTGGGGAGAAACCGGCCCCTGACACATCCTCAGCCACCAAATCTGGCCCTCCTTACAAAAAGTTTGGGCACCCCTGGTGTACACCATAATGTTTTAATTGTCCATTTTGATTGTGAGCTGCCCAGAGACCTTTGGGTAATAGGCGGCATACAAGCTATATAAATAAATAAAAATAAATAATATTGGAGCCAAACAGAAGAAACCCCCTCGCCCACATAGGCTGTTTTCAGGAGGGCTTCTTGCAAAGATCTTTAATTCTAGATAGGCTTATAATGAGGCAGATGGCTTCTCGGATATTTTGCTCTGCCCTAGAGGACCACAGAGCATTTCTCCACACGGCTTGCACTTTCTATGTGGACACCACAAACTGGTGAGTCAAAAATATATCCTATTATTTTATGACTTTGTTTTGTTCTGCATAGTTTTTAGGCCGAACCAGCTGAAGAAATATGTGGTCCCCTGCTCTTTTCTTGTGGGAATTCTCTTCAGGCTTGGCCTACTTCCTCCACTGCCCACCCCCAACCCTGAGAAGGCTGGCTGGGGCCCAGCAACTGCCTCTCTGTAAGCTGAAGGTGGATGCTTGCCAGGGATTTGTGCGGCTTCCTGCATGTGCTGCTGATAAAAGAAAGGCCTCTGTGAGATAAACCCCTCGTCCTTTCTCAAATAGATTTCCTCTGTAGCTGCCCAGGATATGTGGGGCCAATACCAGAAACAAAAGGGTTCGGGAGGGAGGAAAGAGGAAAGAGGGAGGCAAGACTCGAGGTTCAGCCCTTATCAGGACGTCCAAGGGTGTTTTCAAGGAAAAGTTCCCAACAACAGACAAGCCCTGAGCGAAGTCCAGGCACTTTGCTGTTTAGAAATAGGAGCTCCCTGCATAGGTTTTGTTTTGTTTTGTTTTGTTTTGCATCAGCACATGGAAAGTACAATTGAGTGTATCTGATGCTACACAGTAATGGGAGCATTGTGCCAGGTTTATCAGTCAGTGCCAGGGCGGTGCCAGGAGAGCAAGCCATTCAAGCCCCTTCTTAGGGCTGTAAGCAATGCTTTAAAATGCTGGGGATGTGCATTTCTCACCAATTGGGAAAACAACAGATCTTTCCACAGGGGAAATCCAGCAAATGTTGGAAGGAGCTGCTTAACCAGGGGTGGTTGGTGCCCACGGTGGCTGGTGGGGTGAAAGGGACAGCTACTAGAGATGGGCAGAATTTGAATTTATAATTTGTGTTGTTAGTCATTTTTCATTTCATTCCGGAATGAAATGAACAACAAACAGACCCGTCAAAGAAAAACAAAATGAAATAAAAATTTCCACTTCGTTCGCTTCATTTTTCGTTTCCCCATTGAAATCATTGAAGCAATGCATTCCTATGGGGAAAAGCCTGCGCCCCCCCCATACAGGGGAAACCTCAGCCTTTTTTTCCCTGCCGAAGCCACCACCAATCAGCTGTAGCATGGAGTTTCGGCATGAAACAAGGTTTTAAAAGCCCACCCTTCCCCCCACCCGACTGGGCGTGATTGGATGGGGGATAAAAACTACAAACCGACCCAGCCTGCAGGCCAGCTGGTTGGTGTGATAAGATAAAAAAACAAAAAGCACCCACCCAGCCCACAGTCCAGCTGATTGGCATGAGTTAAAAAAAAGAAAAGAAAAGAAAAGAAAAATAAATTTTAAAAAGTGCCGACCTGACCCCTGCATGAGTAAAAAATTAAAAAAATTAAAATTGTTTTAAATTTTTTAAAATTAAAAAATTAAAAAAAACATGCTGACCTGGCCTGGGCCAGCTGGTCAGTGTGAGTTAAAAAAATAAAAAAATAAAAAATAAAAATAAATGCAACAAAACAATAAAAACAAATAATGAAACAAAATGCCATTTTGGCATTTCTTGCCCATCTCTAACACCTACCAACAGTGGGTGAAACCGGCAGCAAAGGGTGAAGCTGGAACAAATGTGGTATATGTATACTCTCACACACAAGGAGGTCATAGGCAAGCGGCTGGAAGCAAGCTTTATCCAGCCAGATTCTCCCTCATTCCCACCCTGGTCTCCAACTCCTGTTCCAGTCCCTTGACCAGCAGAAAAAGACACCCTGCCTGAAAATGGTCAAGGGTTTCCCCTGCTTCTTCCCTCTATGTTTGGTTTCAAATACAGACAGTCGGCTTTATCCACACACATTCCTCCTTTTGTCCCTTCTTCTTTCTCTCCCTCATGTCTGGACACAAGTATGTGAGAGTTCAGAAAGAGGAAGATAGAGCCCTTGGTAAGAGGCAGTGGAGACAGCATGAAGTGGGACTGTGTTCTGTTACAGAGACAACTTCATTTCGCCCTTGTTAAGGCATGGATCTCAGGGATTATTGCCACAGACTGTGGCACTTCCCTGATGCCCAAAGTTGGCGTGCCTGGTGGTACCCTGTCATACCTTGCCATGGAACTTGTTATGTAGACAGTTTCTGCTGTCTCCCTCTCAACTATTCCTCTGCAGCTCCTTTTTTCCTACAACAGTAGAAAATATCCATAACACAGTGTCTTGGGACATGGAAGTGATCTGTAACCAGCTGCTTTGTGTTGTCAGGTTTGTATTCGTTGATTCTTCTTCCATAGAGATGATAGTCTTGTTTGCCCTATGTAGAAAGCAGGAGGCCACGTTTGGGAAGACTTGGCAGATCATTTCTGGCACTAATCTTGCCCTATCCATTTGGTTTTCCACATTGTTGGGAGAGTGATGTAGTTTAAGGAACTCTTGTTCTACCTCTGGGAGTCTTGAGTCTCTGTCCTATGAGTCTGAGCAAAAAGTGTTATATTGTGGACCTTAGCTGTAAACAATGCATTTGGTGGTGTGAAGAAGCTGGAGGTCTGTAAGGTCAGTGTGCTTCTGGTACAATGTAATGCCAATAGGTCTCTTGTGCAGTAGCTTTAAGGTACCCAGAGAGTGTGGTTGTGTTCATTGGTCCAGGCTTAGACTGATGGAAGGAACAAAGGTATTATGTTCTGGTGGGAGCCCACAAACTGATGCCCCTCCCTCACCCAGTTCACTGCATGAAGCCATTTCGAGACCGCTGATATGGCTCTGTGAAGAGATCTGGACACAGAGGAGGCAGCAGTTTGTGGGCTGCTTTGTAACCCCAGTTTACTCTCCAGCCATGCAGCTTTTGGGATGCCCAGAGTGGCATGGCTGGAGAGTAAACTGGGGCTATGAAGGAGCCCACAAGCCACCACTACTCCCCCTGTTTTTCCTCATGGTGTAGCACCCCATCCACCTCTCTGCCCAGGTCAGAGGATCAAAGAGCACAGGTGCTACTCTTTGGGAAAGTGAGAATTGAAGATCAGGTTTTTGAATTTCCTGCAGCCACAGTGAGGGTGCTGTGGCCATGGGAAATTCAAAAACCTGCTCTTTGATCCTCACTTTCCCAAAGAGTGCTCCCCTTTGGGAAAGCAAGGATTGAAGAGCAAGGGTGCTACCCTTTGGGGAAACAGGGATCAAAGAACAGGCTTTTGATTTTCCCCGTGGCCACAGAGAGGGTGCTGTCGCTGAGAGAAATTCAAAAGCCTGCTCTTCGATCCTCACTTTTCCAAAGTGTAGCACCCCATGCTACGAAAGGATCGAAGAGCAGATTTTTTAAATTTTCTATAGCCACAGCAGCCTCTCTGTGGATGCAAGAAATTCAAAACCTTCATCGCTTTCCCGAAGGGTAGCACCCCTGCTCTTCAATGCTCACGTTTCTGAAGGGTAGCACCTGAATCATTTATAACCTGGGGTACTACTGTATTCAGGTTAAATTGCTTTATTGGAACTTTGTGAAAAATAAGTGGGTTTAGAATTGCATTTTGGGCACTTGGTCTCTAAAAAGTTCACCATTATCCTATTGCAAAGTACCCCCAAATACTACCAGAAACCTATCATACAAACACTATATTATATGATTAGAATTTAACATAATAGGAAGGGAAGGGCATAAAAGCTGTCTTTCAGAATCTTACCCCCTCTGTCATCGAATAAAATTGCATCTGTAAGAATTGATACCCACCCAATCCTTGCCATGAATAAAAGATATATCAGACCCTGTTTAGGACAAACCTGAACTCCACCCATCTCAGACTTCCCCATGAGCTAATGAACATATTGAAATGTGGTGCTCTACTCACACTGTCTTTTTAGATGCCATTTAAACCACCTCAGATGTTCACTAAATGAATAAGCCCAAATCCAGTAACAGTTCCCTTAGGGTGCTTTTACATGACCCCTAAAATCTGACGCAAAGGGCTCCCAGATGCGGAGCTTAAAATTGTTTTCCCACCAGCTCCGGACTTTAAAGAAAATTAAGTGTGACCGCGCTCACCTAGGCGTGTCTCAGCGCATTTTAAAGGGTGAAAAATTTCTGATGCGGATGTAAAGCAGTGAGTGCCGGGCTCTCCTCGCCTTGTGTTTGTTTTTTGTCCCCGCCGCCCCTTTAAGAGACAGGAATCATGACGATGACGGGGCTCGGGGCGGCTTCCACCGGCAGACGGAGGTGAGCCTGCATTCTTTTCTCCCTTTTTTTCTCCCTCCCCTCATGCAGACAGGAGCAAGGAAGTGCGGAGGGGGTGGGAACACAGGAAGAGCGACGAACCCCCAAGATCTCTGGTTCTAATTTAAGTGGCCAGCAGATCTTAGGGGTCGTGTAAAAGCGCCCTTAGTCTAAGTGGAATTGTGTACTTTCTCATTCCAGAAGCAGAGTAATTTTTCTTCCAGAAGTGGAAGCGGCAGGAATCTAGTAACATAGTAGACTGATGACATTACCTTTCCATACTGATTCATGATAGATCTGTGCAACTGGAAAACTTGCATACTTTTGTACCTATAAATGCTTGTGCACTGAAGTTCTCTCACGGTGCTTCCTTTTTTTTTTTTTAATGACTTGCTCTCTGGGTGCAACTTGTACTAGCTCACAGCATTCAAGAATTTGGCATTCAATACTAGAAAACCCTGACCATGAGGCTATATTATGTCTTGGATAATAGATGGATTTTGCCTTTCAAAATTGTGTCTGATCATTTAAAAATAATCTATTTTTACTACTACTTTTGCCCTACAAGTGGGGATACACTTCTGGTTCAACTGTATGCTGTGTTCAAAATGCCTCCAGTTTCTTCTCAGATAGCATTAGTTAACATATTTTTAAAGATCTTGAAAGTGCTCCTTGAACTGAGACTTTTTTAATGCTAAGCAGCAGATGGATTGTGGACTGCGTGTGTTTGAATAACACTTGCTGGAGTGCCATTACCCTTACTTTAGATTTACTTTTTAAAAAAATGGTCAGGCTTAAAAGCATTTTCTAAAGCATCCTTTGGGAAGAGGAAACTTCTTCCATGTTCAACAGGTATGCCTAATGTCTGTTGACCTTGCAGGTTAAATGCTGGCCATTTTGGCAACCATAGGCTCCCTGGACAAATCTTTCTGGAAATTATAGATAGAAGAAATAAGATAGAGAATAAAGAGCAGAGAAAAGGTATAGTGAGATATATAAGTTAAGTTATTAACTCAGGAGGAATACAGAGAAAATAAGTTAAAAGAGATCTGGCAAGAAGATATTAACAAAGAAATAAAAGAGGAAGAATGGGGGTAAATATGGAATAAAAGAATAGTGAAACATATGTGAGTGACAGCAATAGAAAATTGTTATAAAGTACATTGGAGATGGTATATAACATCTGCAAAGTTAAATATAATAAACAAATAAAGAAATATCACCAATATGCTGGAGGTGTAAAGGGACCACATAATTACACATGTAGTGGTCATGTGAGTAAGGAAAGTAGAATTGACATTGGGTTTTAAAGAAATGCAAGAAATACTAGGGAAAAGGAGTCAAATGTCCCCATAAATGGTATTGTTAAATATGGTTGTGGATACACAATTGAAGAAAGAGGAGGCAGAATTGGTAATTATAATGATAATGATGGCAAGGTTGATTTTTGCCATGCATTGGAAATCCATCAACCAAATAACATTGGAGGAATGGTACAGGGACCTATGGAATATGGTCATTAATGATAAATGGATTTTTGAAATTAAAATTAGGAAAAGATATGGAATATGGGATAAACTGTTTGTATATGTATTTCAGAAAGGTAAAGGGTATACATCTGGAGAAGACTCAGTGTATTTCTGGAGAGAAATGGGCTGGTCAATATCTTAAAGCAAAGCAAAGTGTTCTGCTTATATACCGCCCCATACCACTACAAGTGGTCTCTGGGCGGTTTACAATTTTAATTACAGTGTGCAGGCTACACATTGCCCCCCCCCAGCAAGCTGGGTACTCATTTTACCGACCTCGGAAGGATGGAAGGCTGAGTGAACCTTGAGCCTGCTACCGGGGATTGAACCCAGGTCGTGAGCACAGTTTTACCTGCAGTACAGGCATTTAACCACTGCGCCACGAGGCTCCTGAGCTGTAAGTGTGTTCAAGTCCTGAGTGGGAGGTGGGTTGCACGGGGTTGGTTTGTTATATTTGTTTGAGTTTTGTTTAAAGTTTTTTTCTCCTTCTTTGTATAAATGTTGTTTTATGTTTTGTACTGTAGTTTTATAATTTAAATAAAATATATAAAAATAGTATTAAAAAGACAAATCTTTCCGGTTTTGCTACTGTTCCGATAAATGAATGAACGAATGAAGGAACAGTTGAACAAATGAATGAACGAGTGAACAAACAAACAAACAAACAAAGAAGGAAACAAACAAACAAAGAAAGAAACAAAAAAGGTTCGCCCCGCATATGTGTGCTAGTTGTGTCTGATTCTAGGAGCGGTGCTCATCTCCATATTCAAGCTGAAGAACCAGTGTTGTCTGAGTTCATGGGCACATGGCCAGCATGGCTGCAAGGAAACACTGTTTTACCTTCCTGCATTTTATGGTGGTACCTATTTATCTACCTGCATTTACATGCTTTTGAACTGCTAGGTTGGCAGGAGCTGGGGTTATCAGCGGAACCTCATTTCACTGCATGGCACCCAGGATTCGAACTGCTGAGCTGCCGACCTTGTAGCAAAGTTTTTAGAGCCTTAGTCCACTGAGCCACCATGCCTCATCAAAACAAACCAACAAAGGGAGCCATCAAACGTTATTCAGGCTGCCTGGGAAAGCTACAGCTCTGTGACAGAGTTATTATGGGTGTCAGAAACAGGCCTTGATAGATAAGCTGGAATTGTCACCAAGTTACAAAATTTCAACTTGTTGGTTTGGTGGAAGGAGAATGTTCATCTATAAACTTAACATTTAAATATTTGTTTATTTTGTTACATGTTTTGTTATTATATATACCATAATCCCTAAGAATGGCTGATCTAGTTTTCCTGGTGATTCCAGCTGTTAACACATGGTCCTTTAAGATTTGGCAAATAAGATACATTTTAGTTTAACAAAAATAAGGGTGCTGTAAATTGAAAATCCCCTTTGTTCAAGGAGTCACAGACATTTTCAATCTACCTTGGATTTGTTCATCTCCTTCTGTCTCTTACTTTGAAAATATTATGAAAATAATGCTATGAAAGTTCACCCTTGACCAAGATGAACAAACAACATCAATACAAAAATATTTATATTGCAAAAAAGTCTAAACCCAAACTATGTAAGCAAAATACTGTAGAAACTCCTCTCTCTCTCTCTCTCTCTCTCTCTCTCTCTCTCTCTCTCTCTCTCTCTCTGCCTGTCTAATTCAGTGTTTCCAAATCTAGAGATCATGACCCTCAAGGGGGTTATAAAGGGTCTTCTGGGGTGTGCGTTGCTTTATATGTATTGTAGCCCTTATTAAATCATTTCTTTCTTGACTTTCCAGAGCGGGATATTAAACTTAGTGTGTATGTATATGTGTGAGAAACAGGCTCTTTGGGGGACAGAGCTCTACTTTCTGAGAAGGGATGACTTTCCCCCATTAAAAATTCCTTTTTATACAAATGAGTAGGGAGGGTCACAGGTTACTTAGCTATTATAAATGAGGGTTATGACTCAGAAAAGGTTCAGAACCACTGGTCTAATTACACATTCTTAAAATGAGCATATGTATAGGAATTTTGTGTCCATAGCTAACCACCTGTGAACATGAGATTTAGAACAGCTGTGCAATTGATCCTTTCCATTAAGAGTTTTGTAAAACATTGTCTTCAGTTGATTTATGGTTGGAATAAATTGGTTCCTCCACAAAAGTAGAATTCAGTTTTCCTTTAAATGACCAAGGTATGATTCTATTAAGAGACCATCCTGTGTGATTATATGGGAATGTCAAAACATAGTAAAAGTTGAAGAGAAAAAAAACTTAATAGTTTTGAATTAGTCAAGCAATTCAGCTATACTCTTTCTTCATGAAGAAATTAGAACTGCTGACATTTTTAGGCTACTAGAAAAATAACAAAAAACGTTGCTAATATTTCGAGGGCAAAACCCTATTCCCCAGAGCTATACCAGAGATGTAAAGACTTTACATCTAAGAAATAACTCCTGGCAACTCCATTTTTGTCATGTTTTAACCTGTTAGTACCTAGTTCTACTTTTGTATTTGGTTTTTGTGATGGCTTCACGGCTCCTCAACTTGTTTTGCTTCATGAAGACAGGCATCCTATTAATCCCTCCATCTGTAATAGTTGCATAACATGGACAACATGCTCAGCAGTCCATGAAAAGGGTTGAGAAGGCCAGCCTTTCACAAGGTCTGTATTCTAGGCAAGCAGAACTACATCCATGGGCAATGGTCTGGGGTGATGAAATGCCTTATCCTGAAAGGATGGGGTGAGCCCCCCCCCCCTGACCAGCACAATCTGGTGTTTACAAGGTGAGTACATCAGGCACACTCATGCAGGGCAAGATCCTACTCCATATTTGTGTCTATAAACATCTCTTGCAGACAGGGATAGTGCCCTCATGAATATATACATGTATGGTCTTCTTTAAGAAAATACTGCTTTCCCCTTTTGCCTTCCTTTCTATATACCAAGATTAAAATCTGAGAAGGAAACATCTGAGTATATGCGGGGTGGGTGGGTTGGATCCACATTCCCACCTGAACTGTTGCTGAGCCTTTGCTGCTTATAGATAGTGGGCAGGTTGGTCTAAAGGGAAATCAGTGCAATGAAACACTTTGGATGGCATTTCTCCCTCCTCCCTCCCTTTTCTCTTTCTGGCATGGCCAACCATAGTCTGCAATATGCCGCAGTGCCCTGAATTTATTGGGCCAATAAAATTTTGGAACAGCCTTGTTATACAGAATTGAATTAACATCCATCATCTCCACACCTATGGACTGTGCAGCTTCCAGAGCTTTTTACTACTGCAATTTCCTTTAGTACTTATCCACTTTTTGTCAAACAGCATGCCTTTTAATCTTATTTCTTGTCTTGTCTGTTACACTGATATCGACATTTGGATCATTGCTAGACTTTATAGTTCTCAAGTTTGTGCAATCTGCCCATGATTTTTTAAAGGAAATTTCTTCCCAGTTTTCTGGCCAAGTCTGTTTAACGTGTGGTAGTGAACCACAGCTGCCATGTTACTTGCCCTTTTTAACTCATCTCTAGAACTTAATCTAGAAAACAAAAGAAAGGTATGGACAGCTCTTAGGAGCACTTCTCTAGCAATTCAGATGCTTCATAAGGACCAGGAAAAACGGTCAGATTTTTACTGGTCCCACTTCATCTCCTCCGATTTGGATTTGGATCTGAAAGAACAAAGCAAAAAGAGGCCACATGGAGGGTAAAACTGTAATCAATCCCAAATGGTACCATTTTGTAATATCATCATTGATCACCATAGGTTGCCTTTAAAAAAACATACCAGCCTTAGTTCTTCATTCATGACTTTGCTGAGCTTTTGACAACCCAGGATAGTCTTAACTCTGAATTTAAATCATTCATTTGACAGAGTCTTTCTCATCATTTTTCTCATCAACTGGCATTTATAGTCTTAATAACTCACACTGAGATACAAGAAGGAGAAAGAATAAAAGGTTTAATTTACTTATAGTTCAACATATCTACAGTAAATTGATCAAACATGGCTGATGGTTGATTTTCAACAACATTCCTCAGCAGACTACAGACTGCTTCCAAGAGATTCAAGAGGGAAACAGGTACACAGTCTCGTCTAATTTAGGGGCAGGAGGGCTTGAAAGACTGATAGGCACTCCAGCCCAGAATGGTTCCCCACAACTGCGCCTACTAGAGGCAGCATGCGTGAGTGCAATAATAATAATAATAATAATAATAATAATAATAATAATAATAATAAAATCCAAAAACTTCAACAAAGTCTGATGGGCCTCATAATTTCCTCACATCACCTGTATATCAATGACAAAAACATGCAGCCACAAAGAAAAAGGCACACTATTACTTCAATTCACCTTGTCCTTTTAGTAATTATCTTCTTACTTTGGAACAATCTAACAATTATCTGAGGAATCTAAAGGCTTTTCTGAATGTAGTTTTAAAATTACTGTCTTGATTTGTACGAATGTGAAGGGAACTTTGCTTTCAAGAAATCAAAAGGAAAATTATTGTCTTAAAATGTGAAGACCCTCCAGAAGCTTTCCATGTATTCTTAAATCAGAAGGCTTACTGTTGGAACTGTTGCCTCAAGAAATGAGGTGTAGAGTTTTTAGGGTTGGTTCTTCATGCAACTCTGAGTTAGTCAACAACTGAAATTAATCTTATTATTTATTTATTTGTTTGTTTGTTTGTTTTTAGGTAGGTAGGTAGGTACTTATGTCTTGCCCAAAATTCTGGATAGGAACTCTGGGCAGCTAACAGAATAGTGGAAAAACCAAACACAATAGTGGGAAAACCAATAGCACAACAGTGGAAAAACCAAATAACGCAATAGTGGAAAAACCAAAAATAAAAAGGGTAAATAAAAAGAACCGATAAAATGGAGCGGGTCAATATTCATCAGAACAGACGAGATGGGCAGCAAAAAAAAAAAATTAAGTAAAAAGGTCGCTAAATGCCTCCTTAAAAAGGTGGGTCTTCAAAGCCTTTTTAAAGGCGGACAGGGACTGTGCAAGGTGCAGTTCACTGGGGAGATGGTTCCACAATGTGGGGCCCACCACAGAGAAGGTGCAGTTACGCGTGAGCGATTTCCGCGCCTCCCTGGGTGTGGCCACCCTCAGTGAGCGCGCCTGTGCCATTCTCGTGGGCCTGGTCCCAGTTGATCTCTGAGAGATACCCTCCGACAGGTACTCTGGTCCCAAGCCATGGAGGGTTTTGAAAATCAAAACCAGGACCTTGAACCTCAACCGGAGGACAATGGGTAGCCAATGCAAGTGGGCCAAAACTGGGGTGATGTGCTTGAATCTACGAGCACCCACCACCAGTCTGGCCGCCACATTCTGCACCCGCTGGAGCCTCCGGACAAGGGTCAAGGGCAACACCACATAGAGGGAATTGCAATAGTCGATCCTCGAAATCATGAGGGCCTGCATGACTGTTCTCAGGGAGGACTCATCGAGGTATGGTCGGATCTGGGTGATCCTGCGGAGCTGGAAAAAAGCAGCCCTGGAGACCACCATCACCTGGGTCTCCAGGGAGAGGGCTGAGTCCAGGACCATGCCCAGATTCCTAGCCCTGCCTGTAGGCTGGAGGGACACCCCCCCCCAGCTAGGGAGAGGGCCATTGTACCCAGACGAGGACGCCCTGAAGAAAAGAACCTCAGTCTTCTCCGGTTTCAGTTTGAGTCGGTTCATCCTGGTCCATTCCAGGACCGCCTCCAGGCACAGGTTGAGGGAACGAACTGCCTCCTCTGCAGAAGAAGAAAACGAGAGATAGAGTTGTGTGTCATCAGCGTACTGATGGCAGCAATCTCCAAATCTCCTGATGACCTCCGCCAGCGGCCTCATATAAACGTTGAACAGCATGGGTGAGATTGCCGACCCCTGGGGCACCCCGCAAGGGAGGGTCCAAGGGGCCGACAAGTCATCACCCAGCTGAACCTGCTGAGACTGGCCGCCAAGGAAGGAACGGAGCCAGCTCAAGGCAAGGCCCCGAATTCCAGCCTCAGCAAGCCGGACCAGCAGGTTACCATGGTTAATGGTATCAAAGGCAGCTGACAGATCAAGGAGAACCAGCAGGGAGGAACATCCCCTGTCGGCCTCCTTGAGGAGGTCATGCTGCAGAGCGACCAGGGCAGTCTCGGTCCCCCAAAGTGGCCTGAACCCGGACTGGAAGGGATCCAGGATATGATTTTCCTCCAGGTATGACTGAAGCCGGACGGCGGCCACCCTCTCAACTACCTTGCCCAGGAAGGGAATAATGGCAATCGGACGATAGCTGGATAATTCATCCGACACCATGCCGGGCTTTTTCAAAGTGGGTTTCACCATGGTCTCCTTCAAACGTGAAGGGAAAACTCCCTCCCTGAAGGAGGCCGTGGCTATACCCTAAACCCACTCCGGCATGTTCCCTCCGGCAGATTTAACAAGCTAAGCTGGGCAAGGGTCGAAAGGGGTAGCCGCTGGCCGGCAATAAGCCATGGCCCTGGAGGCCTCCGCTGAAGTCAACGGCCCAAACTCAACCAGAGGAGGAGACCGAGGGGGTGAGGCCCCCGGGACATCAGGGGATGAACTAGAGCAACAGGGGGGGGCAGATCAGAACGGATGGCCTTAATTTTGGATCTAAAATAGGCTGCGAATTGCTTGCTAGTGAACTCACTAGGAGGAGGCCCTAGTTGACCAGGATTGGAGAGGTCCCGAACCACCCAGAACAACTCCGCCTGGTGGCTCGAGGCCTCGCAATTCTCAGGGAGACATAGGCTGTCCTAGTGTCCCTGATCACGCGAACATAGTGGCCGGTCAACTGTTTAAGTGCAGCCCTACTCACTTCCGTCCGATGTGTCCTCCAAATGTCCTCAGGCCTTCACATTGAATATGTCAAATACTTTTTCTTCATCTACATGTCTTGAAGCATTGTAGGTTCCTATCTTATTACTGCACCTTCCTCAACCACCTTTTGGAAAGTCTCTGAATCCTATGCAACTCGAGTGAAAATCTTGGACAACCAAGTCAAAATGTTTAACCAGAAAGTATCTGATTAACTCCTCCCCCTTTCCCCCCTCTAGCTCCATCATCTGTAAAACATAAGTTTTACAGATTAGAATACATTGGTCTGTACTGTAGTTACTTTTTTGTCAACTTCCCAACTACTTTGATAATCAGATATCTGAGGGCTCGTGCCATCATAATGCCACACAAATCTGCCATGGGCCATCTTTCACTATCATTGAACTTTTTAGATATTTTCAGCCACCACATTCGTTATGCCCAACTGGCCATGCTAGCTGGGGCTGGTGGGAGTTCTAATCTTTGGACAGCACCATATTAGGGGAAAACACCATAGCAAGAATAGTACTGCATGCTTGTGGAAACTCTCAGCTTTGTACCTGGAAGTCATGTCTCCATTTTGTATCTGAGGGACAGCAACTTTGTGCAGCTAGGTGGATTTATTTTGGCTTATTATTGCCCTTTCCTTTTGAGTATGTGTGTGGTGGCAGCAGGAAACCAGGTTAGAAGACAATCTGAATCCTAGTCCACATTCATGATGAGTCGGGATCTGAAGAGCATAAATGCTAACCTGTGGTGGTAGATCAAGAGAATATAGTGAAGTACAAAGAGAAACTTGATAGAATAAGAACATATAATATATAGAAGTCCATGGTTAGAATCTGCTTTGGAATGCATAAGCCATACTCTGGAAAATGCTTATTCAGTCTGGAAAGGTCAAGAGGACGCTGTCAGCAAGACAGAACAATCGTATAGTACTCATCCATTTGTCTACCAGCAAGTACCCAAACAGTTGCCAGTGACTGACATACTATAATAACCAAATTTTTATCTGCATGCTTTGTCTCAAATGTCAACACATGTCATACTGTTTTAAATCTTGTAGGGCCAGCCAAACCATTAGGCACAGTGAGGCAGACACTGCAGGAGTCCAAACTGGAGTATCCTGGAAGAGCTGCAAATTGTTAGTTATTCAAAGTTTTATTATGTTATCTTTCCAAGACACGGGGAAGAAGTGCTTGTGGGTTTACCTGCCTCAGGTTACAAATAGCATGCATGGTTTAGGATAATGTGCAGTATGGTTAGAATGACCAAGGGCATCTAGTGTTGTACCTCAACAAAACTTGAGAAAAAATTCAGAAGGAAGCTGCCCTGCAGTTTTCAGACTCCCAAAAAAGAGGTCTGGTCTATACACTATAAAAGGCAGTAACATGCTGTGCTGGTGCAAGTTGTACCTTGTATAAAGGAATTAATTCAATCCAAAACAAATTCTGTTAAGCAAGTTTTCCTTTGCACAAATTTCCCATAGGAATGCATTGAAAATGGATTAATCCCTAATAACAGTTGTTTTTCTGTTGTGCACATTAATCTGTTAAACGATTTCCCCCTATCTCCGGAAATTCTTTCCTTTAATAGGATTTTCTCTTAAACAAACCACTTGTTATACGAGGGTCCACTGTACTTGTAACTGCTCTCTCTCTCTCTCTCTCTCCCTCTCCCTCTCTCTCTGTTTTGTTTTGTTTTAAACCTTTTGTGCCATTTGCCAGCTGTTGTCCAAAATCCTGTTGAGTGAATTTCACATGTGACATTACCAGTGTGTGGTGTGGGTGGGTGAGATTGGCAATGATTACAGAGTTTCTGCTTTGATCCCACAGGATGCCCAACTTGCTTTTGGTTGAGTGGTAGGTGAGCCATGTGACCCAGGGCTGCCATCAGAACTCTTTCATTCCCAGCAATAGTATCCCTCCAGGGACATCATCCCTTATGCAGTTATAAGCAACTCAACAGGATTTTGGCCCCAGAATTGTACAAGCATCAGTACAATTCAGAATAATCAGGAAATTGGCAATATAAGCCTGTTCTTTAGACTCCTGTAAAAGCGAACTAAAAATATGGCTTTATCTGATTAACTTCGATCTCAACAGGCTGTTCATCCAAGACCTACCTTTAGCCACCTTCTTAATTCTTAAACTGTGTTGCATCATCATCATCATCATCATCATCGTGGTGGTGGTGATTGCAATCACACATGCTGCCTCTAGTAGGCATGGTTGTGGGGAACCATTTTGGACTGGGATGACTATCAATCTTTCAAGCACTCCTGCCACTGGGTTAAAAGAGAGCCCCACCTCTCTGCTGTGTGCCTCTTTCCCTCTCTTTAGTCTCTTGCACTGAGCAGCTGGACTGTGGGCTGGTTCAGTGTGGTTTTTTTTAATTTTTTAACTTTTAAAGGTCCCCACCCCCACCCCAGCACCTATCAGCTGGTGTGCGGGGGGTGGGGAAAGAAAAAATAGTTTTAAAAGCCTGCCCTTTCCCTGCACCCGATTGGGTGGAGAAAAGGGTGGGCTCCAGCTGATTGGCGGTAGCTTCGGTGTGTGGGGGGGAAGCCCACGGTTTCCCTGCACCAATTGGGTGCATTGGGGGGAAACCGCTGGCTTTTCCCCATAGGAATGCATTGAAGCAATGCATTCCTATTGAAGCAATGCATTTCGATGGGGAAATAAAAAACAAAGCAAACAAAATGGAAATTTCCATTTTGTTTGTTTCATTTTTCTTTGATGGGTCCATTCATTATTCATTTGGTTCCATAATGAAATGAATAACAAATAACGAAGAAAATAAAAAAAAATCATTTCAGGCCCATCTCTATCTGTGGATTCCAGGGCTGGATTTATGTATAACCTAAATAGGCTGAAGCCTAGGGCCTCTTAATTTAAGAGGGCCTCCATAGCCCTGCCCCCCCCCCAGTAAGCAGTCTCCCCTCTCCCAAAATTGCAAAACCAAGACTTCATGTGAGGGCAAGGCAACTCAGACCCAGCAACTATGAGACACAGGGAAGTTGGCTCTTTTTGGCAGTTGGCATTTTAAATGGCTAGTATTTATTGTTGGATGGGAGCCCAGTGTTTGCTACTGCTAGAATTATTAGATGAAAAATTGTAGTTAATTATTAACCTATGTTTTTGCATCATTCTCAAGACTCCTAATTGCATGTGTCTTGGAGAAAATTGTTTTGAATCCTTTTGGCAATTGTGGGAGTTTATAAACTTTTAAAAATGTTTAGATTGTAAAATGATGTGCTATAGTGTCGGCTTGTTGGATGTGAGAGAACGGACTCCATCTTGTGTTTGCTCTAGTTTGCTTCCCAAACTAAAGGGGTAAACTCCAGGGTAGGAGTGAGAAGATGTAAATGCTCCAGCTAGCCTGGGAGAGGGGAGTCATCCTGCAACCCTCAGAGAGGCCAGGAGGCTCTTGTTGCTGATTGCCAAGGAAGGGATCCTTGGAGGGATCCAGAACTACTTGTAGAAGGCAGAAGGCCAGGCTGCAAGTTGGTAACTGAAACTCATCCTGAAAAAGTCCACAAATGTGCAGGTGCCAACCCTCCAGAAGAAACCCAAAGTTAGGGATTTTCATCTCCAAACCCCAGGAGTCAGGCAGAGGGGTCTCACTGCCCCTTTTAAAAAATAAATTCATTTTCCTATAAATTATTGCTTATTCCACAAAAGATTTTGTTCAGTTGTTGCAAAAGTTTTTCAGTGTTAATTTTAACATCTATGCATTTTTCCCAACCACGATGGTATTTTATAATATATCTTATGTCCTTTAGAGGAGAAACTGTGAATTGCAGATTTGAAATACCCATCACCATCCTTAGCTTCACTCAGTTTTGTTTATAACACTCTTCCATTTTCATCTAGACGTGAGGGCATAGGGTTGGGAGGAGCCTCTCAAGTAGAGTAGCCTAGGGCCTCTCTTCATCTAAATCTGGCCCTGGTGGATTCCATATTCCTATTCCATGGAATAAGAAAAAGAAAACCAAAACACTACCAGCTTTTAGTCTACAAAGAGAAGCGGGAGAGATCCATTTTCCGCAGAGAGAAGCAAGTGAGAGGGAGATAGGAATGGCTTTTCAGGTTTCTCCTGAGTTACAATTTTCCCCCCATTTATTTTTTAGATTAACCTTTCTCCTTCAGGAGGCACAGCCTTCAAAAGGTGATGGCTGCTTTTCCACTGCTGCTGCCTCTCCATCCCTCCCTCTCCCACTGAAAATCAGCTTCATGCTAGTACAATGAAAACAATTCCCAAGTTTCTTGTGTGTTCTGCTCCTCAGAAATACTGCCATGTCTTTAATAAAAGTTTTGGATTTTCTCTGCTTGCAACACATACAAACTTCTCATATGACATTCAGAAAATAAGTCAGGCAGAGAGTCTCTTTCCCTCAGCAGGTGATCCAGGATGTTACAAAAGCCAGCAGAGTGTTGCTTATTTAGTTTATTACTGATAGGGCAGGTGCTTGTGGGAATTTCTGCCTCAGGTGTCAAAGCAACTCATCTGGCCTTTGATGCAATGCACATCGATTGGGGCAAGGCACATGCTTCCCTGCCTCAGGCAACAAAAATGTCTTGAACTGGCCCTGTCAGTTGTATATCTGAAGAAGCTTATTGGCTATTTTGAGCAACATAAGGATCACCTTTCTAGCAATGCCAGTAAAAATAATACCAACAAGAAACAGTCCAAGAATATAATTGTAATCAGACACCATAAGAGTCAAACAGAGAGCCATGGGCTGAATCAGGTGGAGAGGGGCAGGAGAGGAATTATGGCCTAAACATATGCTTTTAGACCACAGCTCTGATTGTTCATGCTGGCCATAATGGGAGCTAAGGTCCAAAACCATTGCTGGGCCACAGGTTCCCCTCCATGATGTAGGAAAGCTGTGATCACATACTTCATTTTTAAATACATATCTATCTCAGAGAGAATCCATCACTGGCTGCCGCTTGCATGGGCTGCTCGAAGAAGTCTTTGAGCAGCCCGGGGAAGCAGCGGTGGCGGATCAGATGGAATGATCCTGCCCCTCCTTTGCAAGACAGCCCTTCAAATATTTGAAAAGTGTTATCATATCACTTCTCAGGCTTCTTTTCTGTAGGCGAAACATCCCCAGTTCTCCCAGACTTTCTTCACAGGGCTTGGTTTCCAGCCCCTGAACATCTTTGTTGCCCTTCTCTGAACTCTTTCTAGTTTGTCAGCATCGTTTTTTGAAGTGAAGTGTCCAGAATTGGACATAATACTCAATGTGATGCCTAAAGAGAGCTGAATAGAGGGAGACAAGCACCTCATGGACTTAGAATTTATGATTCTTTGACCGTCAGTAGCAGCGGACAAGCAGCCTTTATTTGCCCTTTGCGTTTCATGTACTGAGGTCCTGGCATATTGCAGGACCGCAGTATATGAAAGGAAAGGCCCCCTGGGGTAAGCTGGATGGGCCTGTTTTAGGCCTCCTGCACTTTCCCCAGGTGTGGTGCTGCCCTGAACGGGACTCTGATGGCCTTCCCAGGCATGCCAGAGGCCCCAAAAGTGCTTTCTGATGAACTGGAAGTGACTTCCGGAAATCAGCAGTAACTTCCGGACAACTGAAAACCACTTCTGAAGCCACTGATGGCCTTCCCGGGCCTGTTGGAGGCCCCGGAAGTGCTTTCCCCTGGATTAGAAGTGACTTCTGGATCACCAGAAGGCATTCCTGGGGCCTCCGCCAGGACAGGGAAAGCCATCAGAGGCTCGTTCGGGGCAGCACCAGGCCTTAGGAAAGTGTAGCGGGTATGGTCCCTAACCCCCGTGATAGGCGGGGGTTACTGAATCATTATTCTCACCAAGAAACCCTTTATAACTTGTCAAGAAAAACTCAGGGTTTCATGGGACCTCATTAAAAAAAACAAAAGACATGGCTATATTGAACATATTTGGGGAAAATGCAATTAATAGTAAATTAAGAATTTTTTGATATGGGTTCTTCATGTGAGACAACTAACAAATCTTTTTTTGGGGGGGGATTTAGTATTGAAAAGTATGAGATAACTTCTCCTGAGCAATGAAGCCATTATTCTAGTTGGGTGTCAAAATTGATCAGTGGAGGGTTCCTCTCATCATAGCCTCAAGTCACAGGAAATATCTTTATCTGATTTTGCTAGAAAACAAAGAAGCATTCTTTCTTTTTCTTTCTTTCTTTCTTCCTTCCTTCCTTCCTTCCTTCCTTCCTTCCTTCCTTCCTTTTGCACATCCTTGTTTTATTTTATTTTATTTCATATTAATATCAACACTCTTGGTGGATTGCAAATAGCCAGGATACCATATAAGATGTAATTTATTTACTTATTTATTTTTATGCTTATTAACCGTCCGATTTTCCCACGGGATCTCAGGGCGGTGTACAACACATTGCAAAAAAACAAAACAAAACAAAACAAAACAAAACTGCCCTTACCTACAAACCCCATAAATCCCCAATCAAAATCAGCAGTTAAACATATTAATACAGTGGAACCTTGACTTACGTCATTAATCCGTTCCAGAGGTCTAGACATAAGTCAAACATGACTTAAGTCAAACGAACTTTTCCCATAGAAAGTAATGGGAAAGTGGATTAATCTGTTCCAGGTGATGAAAAAGACCCCTGAAAACACAAACTTGATTGGGATAGGAGATTCCTTCCGGGGATGTAAATGAAATGTCTCTTCAAAGAGAGGAGGAGGCAGTGGAATTATAGTCCACAAGTGATATGCCTCCACTTTTTAATGATCATAGCAACAATGTCTAACATTTAAGTTTTACTGATTTTTAACCTGACGTTCCAAGTTCTGAACAACCCCATGCTTACCATTAGAGTCCCATAACTGTACAGCTCCCCAACTAAAATGCTTCAATTGTGGACCAGACTTTTGCAGCCAGATTTTTTACAAGACTGAGCTGACTGTCTAACCAGTGAGGCCAGCCCCGAGCTCCCGGCCCTTCTTCTCCTCCGGCAGCAGCGGCGGCTTTGGTGAGGCCAAGGACCAGCTCCAGGTGCTCAGAGCTGGCCTCGCTGAAGCCGCCACTGCCGGAGGAGAGGAAGAAAGCAGGAGTAGTTTGGAGGTGGCAGCCGCGATGCTGTGGCTGCTGCCTGATTCCGGTGCCTTGTGCTGGGGCTCCAAGCTGTAAGTCAAAGCCTGCGACTCAAGTCAAACAGGCCCCTTCTTGCTGCAAGTCAAATATGCTGCAAGTCAAGCAGCATGTAAGTCAAGGTTCCACTGTAATCCACAGATGATATTGGTGTTCTAAATAAAATTCGTTATGACCTCCCCTCCTATGTGTGGATGAGATCTCCTGCAAAACAATGCCCTTCTTTGGAAATCTGGCACCAGCCACTACTAGCAGAGCTTGTGTTCACAGCTTGTATTACTTTTAAATATGCAGTCGTCATTCCTGCAAGGGATGTAGAGTGATTCAGAAGTTCGCTATTCATACTGGATGACTGGATGCAATGTGCTTTGCATCCCAGGCTATGACTGCCTTTTCTTTCCTTCCTTCCTTTGGTCCCACCTCTGCCTTTGGCCCTGCCTCTACCAATCTGATCCTTCCTCCGGTCCTGGTTCTGCTTACTGATGGGGATATAAGTAAAGGAAATAATAATAATAATGACCCAGTGATACAGTGTTAAGGTGAAGTAGCTCTCATTCATATGTATGTATGTATGTATGTATGTATGTATGTATGTATGTATGTATGTATGTATGTATGTATGTATGTATGTATGTATGTA
>JAHTLZ010000348.1:7279274-7290843 GCA_023846285.1 Phrynocephalus versicolor
CTATATATAGAGATACAGTCAGCCAGAGTACGATGTGATGTCATGTGAAATAACAGAAGTAACTGCAGATGGAGGAAGAGTTAACAAGGGTGTGCAGAACTGGCCTCTCTTCCCCAAATGGGGAAAGATTACTCTGGGCTCATCAGACTTTGCTGCTTAAAATCATGTTTCAAACATTATTTAAAATGTCACATTTTAAGCTACACATTAAACATATTTTTCCTGATATGCACATTCATTTATTCATATTACTCAATGTAGACTCCCTCTCACTGTTGACTACATGCCCTCTTGGGAAAAAAAAGAAAAAGACCTGAACTGATATATATGGCTTGGTCAAGATATTACTTACTCAAGAGTTTCTGAACAATGCCTATGTGAAACTGCTGGCCTTTTAATTACAATAAGCAGCATGTTCCTGATGTTAACCTCTGTGCCAGATTGTGGAGAATGTTACCCAGTAGTTAGTTACATTAAGGTTTATTCCAGGAACATTAAGGTGTAATCTGATGGGGATTTGTCCAATTATTTGGTTTACTCTGGGGAAGAGCTGGTGTGTTCCTTTGCCCTGTGAACACATGATATATGGTCCATCATGAAACAGCCTGTCCTGGACCTTTGTCTAACTGTACTTTTTGTGTGCTGATTTGTTCACTCTGTTTTGCATTAGTTCCAGTGTGTATAATCACTGAACCAAGGCATAAGGCTCTCATTCCCCTATGGAGGGCAGAGAGAGGAAACAACTTTTTTTAAAAAAAAAAGTCCCAAGTGAGCACTGATGCAATATATCACTTGGAAAAAAATTCTGAAGCTTCTCCTCTCTTCTCCACCAGGCAGTGGGAGGAAGCTGTCAGTTTCTCACAAATATGAAGTGGCTTAAGCAAGGCATTTGGGCAAGCAGTTAGCTAGCATGTTGACTTCTTATTTGTATAGAGAGAAATCTGTTGTAGTTGTATCTTTTTTTCCTTTCCCTTTAAAAGGAAAGAAGGGCCAAACAGGATTGCTTGAGGTGTGGTTTGGTCAATTCTTGCATGTGGATGCAAGAACTACCCCGAATGACACACCATTGCTCAAAGAGACCCAATCTAGACCAATCCAGGCAGGATAATTTGACCACCTACTTTCATCCTTATTAAAGCACTATTAAATATAAAATGTTCATGTATACTGTATATCAAAAGAAGAACTGATGACAAAGAATCAACATGGTTCCTCAAAGGGAAAAAATAACATTTTAGAGTTCTTTGCAGGAGTCAATGAGCATGTGGAAAGGGGTGATCCGGTGGATATTTACCATCAGTTGCAAAACAAAAACAAAAACAGACAAAGAACCTTCACCATATCACAAAAGACTACAGAGCAAATTTTGCTGACATTCTTTTAAAAAAATGTGTTTTGTTGCATTTTGTTTTTGCAAAGCTTTCTCAAGATAAGAGGTTATGAATGCTATAACTGGGAACCTTTTCAGTTTTTCAGTTACTTTACCCACTTGCCCTTGCTGCTCTTATTCCTGCAATCTGCCTAGAAAGAAGTCTTTCAACAAATTGCTGTGCTGGAATTCTTCTGCATCTGCATGCTAGCTTCAGAATAAGCCCTGTACCCTGAATAAGGGCAGTGACTTTCTGTTTCAAGGTTTAGAGGATTACTAGAATTGCCCACATCTGTTTGGACTGCTATTGGTGAAATATGAACTATAGTGAGATCGTTCCCCTTCTTGACCTCAACCAATCTGGCTCTTATGAGCAAACACTTGTGCTACCCATGAACTGACTTGTTTGGATATTTACTGTTATGTATGTTGCCTTTGGTAGTGAAGAATTCAAATATTGCCTTTTTGAATTCTATTTATTCTATGAGTATGACTATGCTCTGTTTTGGAAAGAACCAAGAAATTTAACAAATTTGGGCGCATTTACACGACCCCTTAAATCCGAGGCAAAGGGCTCCCAGATCCAGAGCTTAAAAATGTTTTTCCACCAGCTCCGGACTTTTAAAAAAATTAAGTACGACCACGCCCACCTAAGCGCGTCCCAGTGCACTTTTCAAGTACCTGGCCTCCAGGAGGTAAAAAATCATCCGATGCAAATTGTAAAGCTGTGAATGCCGGGCTCCCTCGCCTTCTGATTGTTTTTTTGTCCCCGCTGCCCCTTTAAGAGACAGGAATCACTACGGGCAGCTCGGGGCTGCTTCAACCGGCAGACGGAGGTGAGCCTGTCATTTTTTTTCTCCTTTTTTTTCTCCCTCCTCTCACACAGACAGGAACAATGGAGTGCGGAGGGGTGGGAACACAGGAAGAGCGACAAACCCCCATAATCTCTGGTCCGAATTTAAGTTGCCACCAGATTATAGAGGTCGTGTAAAAGCGCCCAAAACTGAGTCAGCACAGTGGGCCATCTTGTACTATACACTGGCTGTGTCCTGTTGCTTTCCCATTACCTTGTAGGTATTCCTGTTCTGTGCTAATAAATAAAATTTTGAGAAAGAAGCAGGTAAGGAAATCATCATTTTGCAGACTAAATAGATCTACTCTTTCCTGGTATAAGATGGGGAACTCAAAGGAAGAACATGGCTCATCATGGCTTTTTCAAAACCTGTACTCCCAGGTGGCCAGTTCAAATGCTAACTAATAGTTTTAATGCTAACTAGTTTGGCTACAGGATTTGAAAGGGTATGTATAAGAACATCTGCCTCTCAGACTGCCTACTTGCTGATGCGGACATATGAGGAAACCTTCTGTTGTTGCAGAAACCTTTAAAGCAAATGGAAAGTGAAAAGTTGTTTCAGTGAATGGAAGGCCACCTGCTTGAATGAGGGTTTTAGCAAGTACTTCTTAGTCAAACCTTGCTCAATATATATAGAGAGAGGCACCCAGGATGGAATCAGGGGGAAAGGGGCAGCATTTTGAGCTAGGGCAAACAATACATAACGCTGGCACTAAAAAACAAATCATCACAGTTTTTGAAACAATGTATTTGTTGAAAACCATGACCAAAACCCTACATATAACAAGAAGAAGGGAGGGAGGGAGATAGAGGCAGAGAGAATGAATAGTCCTAGCACAGTTGCACTGTATTATGGCATCATTTAAGTGGTTTTACAACCATTTCAGCAGCTGCTTCCATAACAGGTTGTGCAACCAGTTGTGTGACAAAAACTATTTTGGATACAACTGTACTTCTAACAGTGGAAATGTGCAATGGGTATCATTAGAAGCGTTACATTGCTAGAATGACATCATTCGATAGAGGCCAATAGGATTCCAGTGCTAAATAGGCAACTGGCAGACCACAGCCTGTCGATGGCCCTCAAAGCCTTCCTTGTATGGTCACCAGCATTAGCTGTGACAGTAGGGTAGTGTGACTAAGACCCTCACTCCACTCACTAAAATTTAGAGGCATCAAAATTTGTTTTTATTTTCTTCACAAAGCAAAATAAAGTATATACTGTATATATTGTGTATCAGCTCTCGTGTTGTATAATCACAATTATTTTCTAACATTTCAGCCCAATATAACTCATATATTCCAACCTTAGAACAGCATATTTCCATACTTTCATATTTGATTTCCTTTTTTCCTCTCCTCCATACTTTCATATTTGATTTCTTTTTTTCCTTTCTTTCTTTGTGTTACATGATGTTTAATGATGCAAAATCCATCTACCCACTGCCAAATAAAAGAGTTTGCAGCCAAAGTAAACTGGGCTAGGGATGCTATCAGTTCTGCTTCTGGGTAATAGTCAAAGTAGTAGTTGAAGAGAGAGCGGAAGACTTGTTAGAAATCTACAACAGGTGGATTGGGGCTTATGTTTCATAATAAATAAATGGAAAAACACAGAGAAAAACCAGAGACACCAAAAAGGTCTGATTTAAATATCATGCTCAGCGTCTCTTGACCTTTGACTGCAATGGAGCTGTATTTGCTGAAAAATCAGCCTGGCATTGTTCTATCGATTAATGAATGAAGATGAACACTGCAGTACAGATCAATTGCAGACAGTTAATCTCTGTGTCTCTCTATCACCAACTCGTCACTGTGACATTTGAGTACCTAAAAATGATGGGTTATCTAAGTCATAAATTACATAAGAGATTTGACTGAAATCAAATTAATTGACATCGCCCATCTCTTAGATCAGATGGCTGCAGTTCGCAGTCCAAACATATGCAAGCATTTAGTTCATTGCATGGAATGGGCAATTTCCGTAACATTATTTTAGGATTCACTTTTTTCTTTCTGTACAGACACAAAAAATATGAATTTAAAAAAATTGGCTCTTGTTCTGTTTAGTTTCATTGGCACCCTTCTTCTAACACCCATAAAATGGGGTATTTATTTGCATTGTTCACTGTTTTTATTAGTTAATTATAAAACTAATGTTAAGGGTAGTGTTAAATGCCTTAAGTTCTAGAATCATAAATACATGAAAAATTTATTAGATGAAAATTAAGGAACTTACTGTACATTTATGTGGTAGACCCCCCAAAAAATCCAACAACAGTGGGAACTGTGTACCTTTTTTAAAAAAAGCTAAAAGATGCTAAAATCACAATGCAATCAGCAGTTTAGTAAGAAGGAAGGAGAAGGGAGAAAATATTTAGGATGAGAATGTAATTACGTACTTCTATATCTGAAAAAGCACCATATGTACCCTGCAAAAAGTGGGAGGTTTTCAAGAACGGGGCACAGAAAAAGAAAAACAATTTAGCAGGCCTTGGAAAAGGTGTGGTGTTGGATGACACCTTCCAGAGTCTACAAACCAACCGTGACTGCTCCAGAGTCTGATAATTACAGTGGTACCTTGTATAAAGGAATTAATTCGTTCCAAATGAAATTATGTTAAGCAAATTTTCCTTTATACAAATTCCCATAGGAATGCATTGAAAGCAGAGTAATCCCATTTTATGTTGTACGGATTTTCCCCATAGGCAATTATGTTAAGCAAATTTCCCCTATCTCCAGAATTTTTTATGTTGTACAAATTTTATGCTATACAAACTGTCTGTTATACAAGGTACCACTGTAATATGGGGTGTCTCTCCAAACCAGCAAAATAAGAATTCAGAATGCTCAATGGTTACAAAATCATGACCATTCATATAAAATGGAAAAAAACAGCAGGTAAATATAGGAAGCATGGTAAAGAAGGCAGCTGGAGGTATAGCTGTGGCATATAACATATGCACCCTCATTCTTTTAACACTCTTTTATATTCTAATATTCCATGTAAACATCTGCAAGGCGCAAGGTATGATGTGTCAAGATAGCACTTGAATATCTTCTGTGTATATTTTCCCTTTATAAAGCAAAGTACATATAGAGACATAAGGTACAACAGGACAGATTATTGTAAGAGTTAACATGGTCTACCACATAGATGGACAGACTTATTTATTTATTTTATTTTTATATTTATATCCCGCTTATCTCCTTTGTAAGGACTTACGAGACCTTGGTTTGAATCCCTGTCCTCTGTCTTGTGGTCAGTCAACATTCAGAGAAAGTAAGACTGGATGGTCCCACCTTTTGCATTTTAATCCATATCAATTCTGTTTCCAAATTCCAAAAGGTCTTTATGTGGATGAATGTGTCAGTAAAAAGTCATCTGCACTAGCTAGCAGCACCAGAGTACACATGTAAAACCGATAGATCATAGGAGCTTCCTGTAGCTTTGGAAATATTTTTCCAATTAAAAAAAGGTGGGTGAAGGAGGATTTAATTTAAGTCCAGTGAAATGAAGGTGGCTTCTCAGTTTTACACCATCCCTATAATTTGCAGATACACACAAACCAGGAGCTTAATTTACTTGGGGAAGTAATTCAAAAAATTCATGAGGGGGGCTAAGAAATAGTCTTGGTTCTGTGCCTTGAACAAGGGTCTACACATGAACTGATTGCATAACATTTTTCAACATGAGGATTGGGGGAACTCCACTTGTGGACAGTGGCATATGTGTGAGTATCATTGTCATGACCACTAAATATGTAGACCTTGATGTGCCAGACTGTTGGGAACATCAGCTATAGGACTCTTGTATGAAAACCCATTGGTCGGTTCATGCTCGATTTTTCTGAGGAATTAATGTAGGAATTCCTCAGAGAATGCAGAAAAAAGAGGTCCGATACAGAGAGGGGGGGGGAGGGAGGGAGGGAGGGAGGGAGAGATCCTTTCTCAGGTCTTGAAGAAGAGTAACAACAAGGAATGTGAAGAACTCACCACTAACAAGATTTTACTGAAGACTGCCCATTTGAACATGGCAAGGTGGTGTCTTAAGAATTCTCAATGGTTTTCAATGATTTCCCCCCAATGAAGAGCTGGTGGAGATACTTACAGGAGGCGCAAGACTAGAAATAGGTCATATTTGGAAAGATGCACAAGGACTCACCTAGACAGGATATGGAATATAGCATTCATAGAGAAACTGGCCACATGGGCCAGGATTCTGAGAGGAGAATTAAAGGTAGATAATTTCATTATTATTTGGCACCCCCTCTTGGCTTTGGACCCCAAATTAAACACTGAGATGAATATGTTGGGAAGCCAGCTAGTTAATTGGTCTGCCATCTATTAAGATGCACAAACATTTTATGTAACTTTATGCAATGAATCACGGGAAAGAATAGCAATAGGGATACAAGTAAGGTTATGATGAAGATGTATAAGATGGAAACAAGGAGAGATGATTATGTTTTGGAATTGGATATTGTTATTTTGTTTCTCATTCTTATGGAATGTCAATACAAATTATTTGATTTAGTTTTAAAAATCCAAATAGTAATGAAGGTGTCCAATCACTGGGAGGAAGAGGACTAATAATACTTAACACCTAATAAATTTAATAAGTTTACTGCTCCGCCAGTTTGGGTGCGTCCATAAGCCTAATGATTGTCTGACCACCTTAAAAATGACATTGAAGTGGAAAAGAACTTCAAATCTTTATGTAGATGAGTTATATGGGCCAATGAGTACTGGAGTGAGTTTTCAAAATTAATTTTGTTACAGAAAGTTAAAATGCAACCATTGGCCTGTAGTGTCTCTCAGGGATCTGCTTTGTCACCTATGTATTTTATATCTATAGGAGAGCACTGGAAGAGGTTGTCCTGAGTTTTGTGGTTCAGTGTCACCAGTACGCCAATTATGCCAGCTCTATCTTTCCTTTTTATCTAATTCCAATGAAGCTGTCTTGGTCTCAGTGTCTGCCATCCGTAATGGACTGGATGAAGGCAAATCAACTGAACCTGAATCCAGAAAAGACAGAGGTGCTCTTGGTTAGTTGAAAACCAAACAGGATAACAAGCAACATAAAACATTATATAACAAGACAAACAAGATAAGAAGATGCCACAAAAATGCAGAAACTAAAGCAGTTAAATTTGGAGAGTGGAGGGAGACTCAGCTCTGGCAAGAAAGTCTGTGAGGAAAGACTGGAGGGGCTGGACCTGTTTAGCCTTGGGAAAAGAAGACTGAGGGGAGATAGGATGGCACTTTTGGTACCTTGTATAAAGGAATTAATTCGTTCCAAATGAAATTATGTTAAGCAAATTTTCCTTTATACAAATTTCCCATAGAAATGCATTGAAAACGGAGTGATCCCATTTTTATGTTGTACAGATTCTCCCCATAGGCAATTATGTTAAGCAAATTTCCCCTATCTCTGGAATTTTTTATGTTGTACAAATTTTATGTTATACAAGCTGTTTGTTATACAAGGGTCCACTGTACCTGAAAGGTAGTCATACAGAGGAGGGGCAAGGTCTGTTCTCGATTATCCCAGAGTGCAGGACACACAAAAATGGGCTAAAGTTACAGGAAGCCAGATTTAGGCTGAAGATCTTAACCTTGAGAGCAGTATGACAATGGAACCCATTTCCTCAAGAGGTGGTGAGCACCCTGGCACTCTAGGCGTTCCAGAGAAAATTGAACAGATCAATTCTTGCATTGAGCCAATGCAAGGGTTGCACTGAATGGCTTTCTAGGCTCTTCCAACTCAATTATTCTATGATTCTATGATACTTTGTTAGTTAGCTGCAATTATCCATGGCAATGTTACCTGAGCTTACCAAGAATAGGAGGATTCCAGCCATTTTAATCTTCTGATTAATTATGATTTTCCTTTTGCTTCCATCCAGAACCTGCACATAGACAGAAAATGCTGCCCTGCTTATACCTGCCAATATCCTTCCTTTTCCTCAACATGTGTTATCATGGCTGTGAGTGTATACAATGTATATAAGAGTGAGAGAGTTATCTTGTGGAAATAAACAATGTAGGATCTTTACAAGCCCCTGCCACCCTGCCCAATATTGTTTGTTCCATTACAGTGCTGTTAAATATATATGTGCAACTGGCTTCAGAGGGGATAACACAAGGTTACAGTCTAACTCCAGCCCAGCACCAATGATTCATAGATGAGACACATGTATTGGCGCATTACAACTGGCTTCTGGTATCACCAAGGAAACGCCACCTTAGAGAGCTCTGCCGTCTCATGTCTCCTTTCACTGCACCTCGGGGAAAGACATCCCAGGAAGACATTACTAATGCATCCAAAGAAGCCACCTGACAGGTCACGGCAGTGAGTGTTTGAGCCATCACTTAGTCATTCAGTTTAAATTTATCACCATTGGAAATTGGGTTTTGCGCCTTTCGCAGGGATCTCCTTGGTAGCAGTGCAAAGAAAAACAGTGCATCCACGATAACTAGTCACTGAAAGTCACAGATCTAACACAGACACATTTTAAACAAAAGCTAACTTAAATGTGTTTCCAAAAACTCACCTCTGAATTAATGTTGAGCTTTTGCACAACATTCGATGTATTTGACACCTATGATGTGCTGTTTCAGTATTACATTTTATAGAATTGTTGCTTGACAGGACTGGGTGGCTGGAATTCAGTGGTGTTTCATATTTCATCATTGTATACTTAATAGTTTGACTGTGTTTGATAGCAAAATGCAATGATATCCCATCCTGCCAGTTGACACCCTCTTATGTTTTATATTTGATGGCTGCAAACAAAGCAATACAACAACAAAACCCACAAACAACCCTAGACTTTATCAATGAAAGCAAAGCACACCAATCTGAAATTGCGAATTGAACTTTTAAAATTCAAAGGGCAAAAATCGACATTTTACCTTCCAAACTGTAAGTAGGGTAAAGGGGGACATGTTATATTTGTGAGTATTTATTTATCTAGATTTAACACAATCTAGATTTAACACAAAATGTCCCTCTATTAGAGAGAGGGCTAGTATACTGTGGGCAGCAAGGAAAGTCGTCAGGATCCATGGATGTCAGAAGTAAATGGTAGTTCAGAACAGCGATAAGTCAAGTCTCAGAATGATAATCATGAATCTGAAGGGTTAGAGCCAAGCAGCAGGGTCCAAAGCATCCGAAGCGTAGCGCCAAGGCTTTGCTGCGTCTTCTCTTAGAAATATATTGTTTAGCCTGGGAACTCAGATGTACAACATTTATATTATCTCCTAACACCTGACTTATTTGGGACTGACTCCTACCAAAGCCATCCCTACCCTTCGGCAGAGTGAAGTAGTTTCCTCAGGTAGCAGATGGGGTGCTATGAAAGTGGATTGCATTGTTTTTTGTCTTGTTCTTACTGCATTCGTGAGGTGCACATTTGGGGTGCTTTGTATCTTGATGTGTGTGTTGTAGTGCTGCTGTATCTCAGGCTGCAAAACATTTTACAATGGCACTGCCATCCTAAACATTAGTTATCTCTGAGCAATAATTTCTATTGCTGACTCAATAAAAGACCCCAAAGCCTTGAAGCTGCAAGACCTGGGCAGGCTGCAGGCTTTTTGGGGCCGGGGGTGGGGGCGGGGGTGAAAAGTGTAACTAACACATAGGATTCCCATATGTTGGTGGCACATAAAAGCAGCAGCAGCAGCAACAACAAAAACAACTTATGTTGCCCAAACTCTGCTGGAATTTGAGGACTCCTCCCAGTTTCTCCAGTTTCACTTTTGGAATTATGCTGAAGCAAAGCAATAAAGCAAGGTATAGAAAGAATACTAGGGAATTTATTGTTCAGACAAGGAATATTACACATCTGGGCTTAGGCCCTAAGACAGTGGTGGCGAACCTTTTAGAGACCGAGTACCCAAAATGCAATTCAAAACCAACTAATTTTTTGCAAACTGCCAATATAGCAATTTAACCTGAATACAGGTAGCTGTGAAGGGGCAATGCCAGGTGCCATCTTTGGTGCCTGTGCCATAGGTTCGCCAACACTGCCCTAAGATAAGTAAATTTATGGCGGTTAAGAAGAAGGAAATTTTCCTATCCCTCTGTAGCTACCTGCAGTTCATCAGCAAAGCCTCTTTTGACAGCATTCTTCCAATTCTCAGCGATCCACCTCGGCCCGACCTGTTCGGCAGGTGCGAGCGCACTCGCTGCGGGTTGCCACCCCTCGAGAAGCCCGGAAGTCGGTCACCCGGAACCGGGCTTTCTCGGTGGCAGCCCCCTCCTTATGGAATTCCATCCCTAGCGAAGTGCGCTCTGCAGAGTCCCTGCTGGCCTTTCGAAAAGCTGTAAAAACTTATTTATTTCGAGAGGCCTTTGGCGAGCCCTGAAATTCTTTTTTTTTCCCCCTTCTGTTAGGTCCCGCCATCTCTAATGCCCAAGCAACCATGTTAAGTGTTTTATGTTTATGCGTGTGCTTGGTTGATAGCTATTACGCTGCCGGGTTTTATGGATGCACCGGGTTTTTAATTGTTTAGTTATTTTGTTGTATACTTCATAATTATTGTTTGTGTTTATTGGCGCTTGCTCGCCCGTGTAAGCCGCTTAGAGTTTCGTACGAAAGATAAGCGGGGTATAAATACAATAATAAATAAATAAATAAATAAATAAACAAACTGGGATGCAGCCATGGAAAACTTCTGAGGGAGGCAAAAATGGGAAACTTTCCTTCCGTGAAATATTTATCGTAGAATCCTAGCAGAGGCAGTTCATGAACCAAACAGAAGGGAGATGGTGCTCTTAAAATCTGATGAAGGATGCTCCACCTCCTTCTCTTATGAGTCACCTCTGGGTTCAAGTCTCTATGAGAATTCCTGTCTCCAGAAGAAGCTGCATCAGTCCCTATATTGTTCAAGTGTTTAAGTGTTGATGGGTTTGATGATGACAACTAGAAGGCTTCCTTTCTTCTTAACATAATGTGCTTACAGACTGGTGGAGGTGGCCTCCCAGGAGCCATAGAAATTGTTAAAAAGCCATCTGCAAATAGCAAGATACCTTGATCTAATCTTGGGCTTGGATTCCCACTTACAGACCCTTATGGCCATCACAGAATATTTACAGTAACATCTCCTAACAATGCTAAATCTCCAGCTGTGCTGTTTAGGCAGGATTAAGCAGCAGGAGGAATTTGGGCAGCAGGAGAAAAGACAGGGATCCACAGCTCTTTTGGCCCCTGACCAAATTTCAAATGATGGCCCCTTCAAAACAACCCCAGAGCTATGCTAAACAAATTCCTTTCCCATTGTTTGTAATGGAAGGGTGTGTTTCTGCCCCTTCCAAGAAAACACACACACACACACACACACAC
>JAHTLZ010000348.1:7290853-7328036 GCA_023846285.1 Phrynocephalus versicolor
CTTCCATTACAAACAATGGGAAAGGAATTTATTTTTCCCTCCAATAAAAAAGTGGTTGTGAAAAACAACCAAAACAAAATGGCCCCTGCATATAGGAGGCAAACAGGGCTTATGGGAGATGAGGATGAGATTTTGCATGGGATCCAAGCCATTGTTTGCTTCTTGTTCACAGTAGTGGCCCTGAAGAGTGACAGTCAAGCTAGCAGGGAGGAAGGGAAGATTTTCCTCAGTGCTAGAGAAGTCTTTTGTGAGATGATTGACTATCATTTGTTTGTTACAGGGACTCTTCAGCAATCTAGGCAACGTTCTTCTTCCTTGGTTCATTCTTACTATAAACCTGTCAGTCACAATTGATTTTGAGTGATTAATCACAAGCACTAGAAAATGTCTTTAGTGTACCAGATGCAACTGGATGATTAAATATCCACTACCCAAACCTGAAAGTTTATATAAGGAATTTGTCAGATTTGCTTTCCTAGGTGAGGAAGGCACTTAAAGGCATTGACAGTTTTGTGTAACCCCCCACCCCTCCCTCCATATTTCCTTATAAAGCAAAGTGTTCTGCTTATATACCGCCCCATACCACTAAAAATAGTCTCTGGGCGGTTTGCAGTTTTAATTACAATGTGCAGGATACACATTGCCCCCCGTACTCATTTCTCCTCATCATTGAGCAGGTCAGAGGTTCTGGGCATATTTCCTTTTGTCATTACTTGTTCGAAGAAAAGGCATTGAAAAGGTTTAAAGATAATTTGTCACAGGCTGTTTCTTTGCCAGTGTAAAGGAATGCCAGGTATAAGAGAGCCAGAGAAGCAAGTGTGTGTGTGTGTGTGTGTGCGTGTGCGTGTGCGTGCGCACGCGTGTGCTCTCTCTCTCTCTCTCTCTCTCTCCTTACTGCAAGTCACCTTAGTTCAGTCTCTGGAAATCAGCGTTTGTGCTAGAAATGTGTTAGTTACTCTGGCAGCCAGCTCAAAATGGCTGAAGCCTTCTGCCTCCCTTCTATAGCTTCACCTGCTGATGGGCTCACCTGACCTAAGATGACCCAAGGTATACTGCAAAGTAGTTTGGATTCAGGGCAGTCCGTCAGATTGAACCTAGAAGGGTGGAGAACATTTGGGATATTAAAAGGCTCCCACCAATTGCAATCCCTAAAACAAAAGAGAGTAACAGATTTCCAAACAGCTACTGTGGATCTACAAGCAAATAGACTTTTCCCTGTTTCCCATAATAGGTGCAATTCCAACCTGTTGGCATCTGGAAGGATACACAATAACTTGATCTATTTTGAATAGGCCACACACTCCTTCTTACACTCAAGTTTTTGTTTGTTTGATTGTTTTGTTCTGAAATACCATTTCACATAGGAATACCTGCAAGCTTATTTTTTCCAAGTAATTTTGAAGCAAGAGAAATCTCAGATAATTCAAAGCTTAAAACAATGTAGAATTAAATCCAGCCCAAGCTGCAAAAATGGGCACTATATATATGGTATATTTCGTCAAGGTCACCATGCCTTTGCAAAGAACATATTGCACAATTTTGCAGAACAAATATGAGAACATTTTCAAAATATCCCCCCCCCCATGAGTAGCTTGGATCCAGAACTTCCTTTTTGCAAGGGGAAGTCCTCTTGAATGAGGAAAGGAAGGCTTTTTGCTGACTTGTTAGAAGTCTCTCACACAGGGAAAGAGAACTGAAATCCAGAAGATAGTTTGTCGGCACAAAGCATCCTGCTGTCTCTTGCACAAGGAAGCCTGAACTATGGCTTAAGAGGCAGTTATGCTAAGCCCATATTGTACTAACAGCCCTGGTGTTGTGCAAGTGTGCAGAATTGTACTGTGGCCAGACATTGTCCCCCAACATGTCTGGTGTTGCAGGTCCAGGCTATTGTAGTGTGGGGTTAGTGATGGGCCTCTGCTACTCAGCATTCCGGATCCCACCTTTGTCGCCAGTATTGTAGCATGGGGTTAGTGATTCAGCAGTGATTTCAGCTCTGAGACAAAGCAGGCTGGAGACAGCTTCTAGTGAACGGCTCTTTAATCAGGGAGATACAAGACTGAGGACTGGGGAGAGGGGGTTACATTTATAGGGGCCACGACTGGCTAGGAAAAGATACATTTTGGAGGGAACAATTACAACCAATCACAAGGCTGCCTTTTGGCAGGAACCAATAGGATTGAAGATCCAAATGCAGCAACTAGAATCAACCAATAGGCCTGTTCCCTTTGGAACAGGAAGGCAGTTACTTCAACAAGCAATTACAGATCAATACATAACACAGGCTGTTCTGCATTTTATGTGCTTAATGTTGCGTTTTATGCCTGCCATGAGAAAGAGACGGAAATAGTGCCTACTGCATAGTTAGAAATGGGCATGTCTCCTGTAGGTTTCCTGCAGTATTCACCTTGCATTGGCAACTGACAAAATTGCTCCATCAAGTATGAAGCAGCTCTCCATGTTCTGAAATGGGATCTCTCTGTTTGGCAATGCAGAAATGTCTGCGGGAGCAAATGAGAAGGTTCATCGGTCCCTGGGGAGTGTGGCTCCCAATAATAACAGAAACAACATATGATCACAACCTAGCTCTGCTGTGTGAATTCATGTGTGCGCATGCACATACACACACACGATACAGAGAGAGAGAGAGAGAGAGAGAGAGAGAGAGAGACTGCAACATTGTTGTGCAGATTTTGGTCCAAGAGCAACACTGATCATGGCTTTCTCAGCCATTACAAGGTCAGCATTCTGTCAATAAGTTTCACATCTGTCAGCCACTGGGATTTTAGTAGCCTGCCTCAACCACAGGAAAAGAAAAAGTCACTTGATTATACAGTATGTTTAACAGTCTCCTTTCAGGAGGTCATTATTTGTAAGTTTTCTCAGTTACTATGCCTACTTGGAACAGAGCCTGGTATCAGAAGAGAGGTCAAAGGCAACAATAAACTCAAAATCTTCTCCCCCACCTTGAGGAAAATGTGACTGTTGCCCTGAATAAGAAGATGATCTATAATCATGAAGAGCTTTTCTTAGTTAGACATATTGTTTGAATGCCTAAATTGCATGCACTGCTCAATGCAGTCACTTTAATCTACAGCGGGGGACCCCATAGTCCAGTGGTGGCGAACCTTTGGCACTCCAGATGTTTTAGACCACAACTCCCACGGTCCTTTGTCATTAGCAATCTAGACTAGGAATTCTGGGAGTTGTGGTCCAAAACATCTGGAGTGCCGAAGGTTCACCACCACTGCCATAGTCCTTCAGATATTTTTAGACTCAGATTCGCATCCATCCTTACTGACATGGCTAGTACTGAGGGTGAGAGACATTTTAATTCATCTACATGAGGAGATATGTAACTTTCATATCCCCCATGTTAATACATATCATATATAAGAAGCTTCTTTCAGGCCTCTTTAAGAATTACCATGTATACTTGAGTATAAGTCGACCCGAGTATAAGTCGAGGCCCCTAATTTAACCCCCCAAAACTGGGGAAACGTATTCACTCGAGTATAAGTCTAGGGTGGGAAATGCAGCAGGGCCTGGCAGCTCCTCCTTTGTTTGCTAGGGGAGTGGTGTGTGATTTTTAAAATAACTTTTAGCCACTGATGCAAGTGCCTTGGTCAGTGGCTAAAAGTCATTTTAAACATTGCATGCCGCTCCCCTGTGATGCAGAGGGGGGTCATGAGAAGCGGCACACAATGTTTAAAATGACTTTTAGCCACTGACCCAAGCACTTGCCTCAATGGCTAAAAGTATTGACCTGAATATAAGTCGAGGACCCCTTTTTTCAGCCCAAAATTAGGGCTGAAAAACTAGGCCTATATTCGAGTATATACAGTACTTTTGTGTCTCTAACATGATTGTCACAGTAATGCCTGGGGACTGGAGTCAGATACCTCTCTGATACTGATTTAGTACAAAGAGCCACTGTAGGCCATGATCATCTGTTTCAGCTGGCTCTCCAGGATCTTGAGCAGAAGCATCTCCTCACCCTCTGGCTTCAGCTCTTGGACCTGGGCAACTCATAACATAGCTCGCTCTTGACTGAGCTGAAGGGTGGCCCTCTATATGTTGGCATTCACAAGGAGCCAATCACTTTGCCATTAATGGCAGTAGGATGTTGTCCACAGACATCTTCCTTAGATTAGGAAGAAATGGAACATCAAGCTGAGATGGCGCCAAATTACTAGGATAGAGAGTGAAAGGATCCTTCAAAGATGAAGCGTCTCCCCTAAGTAGCCCAGGGAAATGAACCAACATGGAGAAAAGTGAGGGTGGAGTACTATTAATAGGGTGGGATAGTATAACTGATAGTATCATTTTGTATACAGTTAGAATCTAAGGCAGCATCAGATCAATACTCATCTCTGTGCAAGTCCACAAAGGAACAGGCTAGAAATACAGAATCCATGAGATGTTGCTGACCCTGTGAGTCAGTACCCCAGAGGGAATGACACACTTTTCCATGAGAAACCCCTGAGGGCCAAAGTGGTAAGCCTGGAGCTTGTTGTACACTGTAGTGTATAACAAATGGATGTTAAACTTGAAAACCACAATAGGTACTTCTTACCTTGGGCCTGAAGCTCTGTTTTGGTATCTAAGGCATTGACATGATCTGAGAAAGCAAAGCATGAAGGTGGCATGAATGGAGAAGACAAAGAGTGGAAAGCATTTGTGTTAGAAATGTGGGTAAAGTACAAGAGCAGGAAAGGGAAAGCACTGAGAAGGATCCCAAGAAGCCGGCCAGAGAAGCCGGTAAGTCTTGATGGTTTGGGGAGCTGTGCATTAAAGGCTTTTATCCACAGTGTAAGGATAGTGACAGAACATGCTGGATGGGTCTCAAGAGCAGCTATAAATGTCAAAACAGAGGATACCAAAGGATTCGTAGCTCTCATGCTGCCCTCAGGAAGAGGTGTAACAAAATAATCAATTGCTGGATTCTGGGGAATAAAAGGGGCCCTCAATGAGTTTTTTGGGAGTGTCACTGAGTTAAAGCTCTTGTGAAAGATGTGCTTACTGACTTCTAAGGAGCAGTTCTGTTATTGTTGTTACTATCATTTATTATAGGGGCATATAAATGCAAGTGTATCAGGATGAGGCATTCAGTACTGTGGTGCCTCAAAAAGGGGCGACATTTATAAAGTCACTTCTTTACACAGTAAGTAAACACAGGGAGAAAAACCATGTCCTGAAATTTTATCTCGAAAGACAGAAGCCATTTGTTTCAATCAGGGTTGATCAGTAAGGATGAGGAACTGGAGTATCTGGAAGCTGCTTGAGCATGGTTGAAATCTGTTGTCCCCATGCTTCTAGAAGATCCACTGATGACTCCCCCCCACACACACACACATACCATTTCTCTTGTAACACTACACATGTAGGGAAGGTATTGGAAGAACACATGATGGGGGAGTATGATGCAGTGTGCTGGAGTAACAAGGATGTACCATGTGTTTTAATCTCGTGAATTAAACATTATAATTTCTCCCCCACTTTGTTTGGGAAGCTGCTATAGCAGGGGCTGAAGTGTCCTTTCACTCTGACCCTTCCTGCCTTTTTCTTTTTGAGTCTAGAAGAAAAAGACATTCTCACAATGAACTTTTCAGTTCTATGTATCTTCCACACAGTTTTCTCCCTCATTTTAAGTCCTGGTAATGATTCAGAAACAGAATTTATTTCAGCTTCCAGCTTCTCCATGGAATTGTGACAGACAGTCTTTTCTGTGTTTGGCAAGGGCTCTTATTTACTTTTTCCTTTATGTGGCTCAATATAGCTGCTTTCCCCCCTTAGATCAACTTTTCAATCCCCATTCACCATTGACAAAGCTGCTCTGAAATCCACCATACAAAGGCAGCATGCCCAGTCTTGAGAATTTGGTTTCTCTCCCTTTCTTGTGACAACTACTGGTCTTCATCTTTTGATATACAAACCTGGAAGAATCCAGCTGAGTGCATCATAACACATGCTTTAGGAACTTGCCCTAGATTATTACTGTAGACTATCAGGATTAATGTAATATTATGCGGGTTTAGAAAGTATTTAGTTCAAAGTGGCATATACTACTAGGCTAAAATGTCAATTGTTAGAGTAGAGTGTACAGTTGGAAGCTTACTGGTGAGCTATTTCCAAGATCTGCATCCTAATCTAGTTGTGGATAGGTAAGTCTGTTGTTGTTGTTGTTGTTTATTTTTGTGGTAGCATTATTTTTAAAATTTTATTTCATTACAAAATACAAAATGCAAATACAAAACATATATAACAAAGATTGAAATAAAACAAAACAACAGTGCTTCCGTCCACCAACGGGATGTCTTAAACAGTTATTGTCCCTTATTATCCTCCCTTCCAGGACTGAATTGATTGTTGCACTGGAACTTTACCCTTATTTCTTATAGGCACATTTTCAATAAATCTACCCCATATATCATAAAAATATCTTTTTAACTCTCCTTTCTTAATCCTTAAATTGCATGTCAACTTGTCATTAAAGGCAATATTCCAAACATTTTTATACCATTCATCCATACATAGTTAATAATATACCTTCCAGTTTCCTACCTATGAATAATCTAGCCAACTAGAGATCAACTCTCTAGTTATAAATCTGTCTTAACAAATATTGACAATAAAGCAGTTTCTGAATTGGGCTCTATATACCTTTCAAATATATCACTTAATTCTTTAAAAATAGATCTCCAAAAGTTTTGTACCTTTTCACATTCCCACCACATATGAAGAATATATGTACCAACATCCTTATCAGGAAGTTGAGTCATGGCTACTGGACTTCTTTTTCTTGAGAGACAGAAACGTTTCACTGCTCATCCAAACAGCTTCATCAGTCTGAATACAGCTAGTGCAAGTCATCCATCTTATAGTCAGATCAAGGTAACAAGAGGTCAAGCTGACTATCAGATGGAGGACTCGCACTAGCTGTATTCAGACTGATGAAGCTGTTTGGATGAGCAGTGAAACGTTTCAGTCTGTCAAGAAAAAGAAGTCCAGTAGCCATGACTCAACTTCCAGATAAACTCACCTGGATGACTGAGAATCTTCACAGAAATATCCTTACCACATTTCCAAAAAATATTTTAAAATTACCATTTATTTTATTCAGTTTCACTGGTGTCAAATACCATCTTAAACCTATTTTTAATTTTTTTTCTCACTGACATAGATCTAAGTATTCTCATTCTCTAGATTTTAGCCCAATCTTCCTCTTCTATTTCTTTTTAAAAATCTTGCTCCCAGATTACTTTACCTTCAATCCTCTTCCCTCATTTTCATTTTCCTCTAAATCCCAAAGTATCTTATGTATTTTAATCACACAGCCTTTCATAATAGCTTCCTTATGAATATCTTCATACAACACTAAGAACTGTTCATATTTTGTATATTCTCTACATTTCCCGTTTCTTAATTCAATCATTAATCCATTTTTCTAACTGTACATAATTAAACCATAAAATATCTCAACATTGCAAAACTTCTTTCATTTGTTCAATCGATCTCATTTTATATATCTAAGAAAGGGATTATTAATCTTAAAGTAAAGGTAAAGGTTCCCCCTGCAAACGTGTGCTAGTCATGTCTGACTCTAGGGGGAAGTGCTCATCTCCGTATTCAAGCCAAAGAGCCAGTGTTGTGCAAGTCCATGGCCACGTGGCCAGCATGGCTGCAAGGAAACACTGTATTACCCTTCCACTTTTTATGGGAGTTTAGCATAAATTTAAGAAGGGATTATTAATCCTATTTATTTTAAATTTATAATAGTGCCAAATAAATATTTTTCAATATTATATTTTATCTCAGATGATTCAAATTCCTGCCATATTAACTTTCTTGGATTATATACAATTTCCCTGATAAACCTTAAATGATTTGCCAAATAATAATTTTAACATTTTGTAAAGCTATGTGTGTGTGTTGTTGTTACAGTCATGAACGACTCTTTGTGACCCCATGTCCATGAAGTTTCTTGGCAGGAATACTGGAGTGGTTTGCCAGTTCCTACTCCAGGTGCCTACAGCACCTGATATTCCCTGGTGGTCTCCCATCCAAGTACTAATCAGGGCCGACCCTGCTTAGCTTCTGAGATCAAGAGAGACAAGGTGCTTAGGACATCTATACCTCCTGTATTTTGAGCTATATACCAGTATTTTTTATTTATTCTAGATTTTTTTACCTTCATTACAATAACTATTAATCACACCTTGCCAAAAATTATTATCATCTAATGTTGACTATACCAGTAGCATCATAAACAGACAATTAATCTTTGGTAAAATTTTCATTTTCATCAATACAATCCTTCCAAACCAAGATAATTTCAAACTAGAATATTTTTTAGTTAACTCTTAATTTATCTTTTAAATTTATTATAATTATGTTATTTTAATTTCTGTGTATTATTTACCAAATCTATACCTAAATATCTAATTGACTTACTTATATAATACCCTATTTTTCAACAATATTTCTTGTTCTAACCTATTACAATTAAACAACATTATCTGTTATTTTTGCCAGTTTACACGTAAACCAGTTATCAGTCCAAATTCATCCAAATGATTTTTAATTCTATTCAAACTCTCAATCAGGTTTTAAATTGTCAACAAGGAATCATCTGCAAATACTTCATTTTCCATACCTAATCCAGTAATTAAAATATTGTTCCTTAATACATTTGCAAACATTTAAGTATTTAAACAAAACAGTACTGGAGAGACAGGGCAACCTTGTCTAGTGCTTCAGGTCAAATATATTTGGTCTGTTCCTATCATTAACTATTACTCCAGCTGTATTAACAATATACAGTGGACCCTCGTATAACAAACAGTTTGTATAACATAAAATCTGTACAACATAAAAGATTCCGGAGATAGGGGAAATTTGCTTAACAGAATTGTCTATGAGGCAAATCCGTACAACATAAAAACAGCCGTGATTAGGGATTACTCTGTTTTCAATGCATTCCTATGGGAAATTTGTATAAAGGAAAATTTGCTTAACATAATTTCATTTGAAACAAATTAATTCCTTTATACAAGGTACCACTGTAGATCTATCACTCCTCTAAATTTCTCACCAAACCCTCAGTTCTTTATCACAATCTTTAAAGTTGGCCATTCTACACAATCAAAAACTTTAAATATATCTAATGACAAAATACTTGATTTTGTTTTATTTTTTCTATATCATATATAATGTTCCACACTCTCCTTGTTAAATTAGCTATTTGTCTTCCATTTAAAAACCCATTTGATCATCTTTAATATAGTTTGTGATAAATCTGTTCATTCTACTTGCTAATATTTGCATCTTGAATTATTAAATAAATAAATCTATTTGAAACGGGATCTGTTAAATCTTTATTAGTTTTGGAACAAGAATTGTTAATAAATGTTTCCAGGATAATTGTATCTTTTCTCCTTCCAAAATACCATTAAATTATTTGTAATTTGGGAAATAGAAATAATTTAAATAGTTTAACAAAATCCGAGTCTAATCCATCGAACCCCAGAGTTTTGCCATTTATTAACTTGTTGAAAATAGTTACAATCTCTTCCTCCTGTATTGGTTTTTCTAACTGTCTTTTATCAATCTCTAGAAGCCTTGTCCTCACAGATTTCTTAACATAGCTTTCTATATCTTCTTTCGATATATTGCCTCCTGCATATAATTCTTTATAAAACTTTTGAAATATATCTATTTTTTTAAATCAAGCTACATTTCTTTCCTGATTTATCTTTAATTACTCCTATAATTTTTTTGCCCTTCTAACTTGAGCTAATCATGCTAAAAGCTTAAAATTTATATTACCATATTTTAAAGAATTCTCTTCAAATATATCAAATCCCTCTGAATTTTATGTATTTCTATGCTATCTAATTCTTTCCTCTTAGCTTAAATCTCCACTAATTTTCTAGTATCTCTTATCTAATTACTTTCTAGATCTTTTATTCTCTTCTCTAATGTTCTTATAGTTTCTTCTTCAATTTTTTAAATCTACACAATTCTCTTATGAGTACTCCTCTCATAACTGCCTTCATAGTGTCACATATCACTCCCATTTTATTTCCACCTGCTTCATTTATTTACCATAATTCCAACCATTTTTTACCCTATCCATTCTCCAAACAGAACTCATGCCTTTTCATAAAGCAATTATTAGTTTAGCTTTGTGTGCAGTTTTTATATTTGGCTATTTCCGAACTAAGATGGTGGGCGGCGGCAGCTTTCTTATGCTTCTGCATCCTTGCACTTCTTTGTTTTCAATTATTCTGCTGCACTGCTGACTGCTTTTATTTAATTATTTTTTGGGCTCACTGGGGAGCGCCGGGAGCGAAGTAAAGAATTTGAATGGGGCTCTAAGGGGCTCATTTGAGGTGGCTCACAGGGAATTTTCCACCCGTCCACCGAGCCTCAGACGCCGACGCTGAAACGCGGTATGTCATCTTCACTGTTAAGACCTGAGCGTCCCCCACTTCTTCCCTCCCCCTCTTTCCTTTGCTACATCCACCGAAAGGGTGGCTGCACCTGGCGAGCCCTTTCCTTCTGCCCCCCGTGGGGAGGCCCGGGTGAGTGGCCGGTCTGTCCTCGACGGTCTCGAAGACTTGAGGACTGAGACAGCGGCCGCCATTACGGGTCCTTCCCCCGCGTCGGCGCTGAGGCTCGACTCTCTCCATCTGCCGGGACTGGTCTCTCCCCCCGCTTGGCGCTGTTCCCGCCCGGGGTTGTTCTCGCCTATGGCTGCTTTTTGGCCGGGCACTGGAGCCTGGGGCATCTGGCACAGCTGCCGGAGTGGGCTTCCTTCCCGGCCGTTCAGTGATCTGTGGATACTTGGGCGGCACGCCGGCTGCCGGCGTCAATGGTTCCATCCTGCTGCCTGGTGGTCCCTGGTGGTCGTCCCCCCTGGGCCCCTCCCCACTCTGCGGTTGGTACTCAGGCGGCAGTTCAGCCGCTGGTGTGCTCTCCCCCCGTGTGTGTCGGGGGGGTTGTCATCTGTGGCCGCTGCCGGTTCTCTCGGCCGAGTCTATAGCTCGGGAGGCGGGTCGGCCGCCGGCGTGTCTGGCCGCCAGCGCTTAATTTTCCATCTTGCTGCCTGGAGGTCCCTGGTGGTCGCCTTCCCTCACGCCTCCCCTTCCCTTCGCTGCTGATACTCGGGCGGTGGCTCAGCCACTGGCGTGCTCTCCCCCCCTGTTGGAGGGGTTTCTCCTCGTCTACGGTCGTCGCCGGTTCTCTACCGAGGAGACTACAGCTCGGGCGGTGCATCAGCCGCTGGCGTGCTTCCCCCCTCTTGCCTCTGGGGAGTTTCATCAACCACCACCACTTTCCCGAGGGGGGAGGAGCCTGTAGATCAGGCCGTGTCGCCCGGTCGTCTATCCTCCAGTAGCCGAGGCCAGTCTCCTGCTGCCATGGGGGCTCAGGTGGCGACTCAACTGCCGGCCCTGATCACCTGGTTGAGGACAGACTGTGGTGCTCAGTGGCCATTTTGTTCTTCTTGCCGCTGGACACTACTCGGTACGTGACCTTCTGGTGGGGGGGGTTGGCCTCCGGATTTGGGGTGAGGAAGATGAGCTGGGGGAGTCAAGTGAGCTATTGGGCCCTCAGCTTGTCTGCCTGGACTGAATACTTCTGCTATCCATTCCTGGGGATTGAACAGCCTGCTTGCTATTCTCTTTATTTGGTTACCATGAACCATCCCTGTTTAACACCTCGAGTATTTTGTGTGTTACCCCTTGAAATGGAACGATGTGAACTTATAATTTTCTATAGTAATCAGCCGAGCATTTATTATCATATGTGGCCTACTCCCCCTCTGCCCCCCTTTGCTCCTAAGCGCGTCATATCCTTCCCTGGCTGTATGCCCATTTTATGCTTTTCTGTTTTACTCTTTATTTTATTTTATTTTTCTCTGTTTATTGTTATTATTTATTAGCTGATTCATTTGTATTATTATTGTAAGTTTATTAGATTGTAACTCTTTGTGGTCCCCCCCAGGTCGCCATGTTAGCAGGGGCTCATATACCAACTGTGTCGGGCTGTGGACGATACGCTCAGAGCCGGTGGGTTAGTCAGATAAGAAGAACTAGGGTCAGGCATCTCACGCCTGTCCCATGTTCTGACCCTTCAGCTCACTGCCATGTGTCCCGGAGCCATCCCACCAGTGCCTCCAACCTGTCCTGTCTCCTTATGAATGCCAGGTCGGTCCATAATAAAATCCCTGTCATTTATGACGCCATCGGTGACGGGAGGGCCAACCTGGCCTGTATCACGGAGACTTGGGTGGGTGCAGATGGGGGAGCCTCGCTCACCCAGCTGTGCCTGCCTGGGTTTCTGGTTCAGGGAGTGGCTAGGTTGGAGGGTCAGAAGGGGGGAGGGGTTGCCATTGTCTACAGGGATTCTCTTCATGTGACCAGGGCCTCGACATTGGTTAGTCCTGGGTTAGAATGCCTGCACCTGTTGGTAGGTCAGTGGGATAGATTTGGCATTGTGCTGGGTTACCGCGCTCCCCGCAACCCAGCACAATCCCTACCAGAGCTCTCGGAGTTCATCGCCAAGAGCTTCCTGGTGCAGCTCTGGAATTCATGGAGTCCATGACTTCCATGAGCCTATCCCAGCATATTTCTTGTCCTACCCACAGATGTGGGCATACCCTGGACCTGGTATTTACCTCCATGTCAGGGGATTTTAATCTGGAGGTGGGGGACATTCTCTCCTTACCTGTGTCATGGTCAGATCATCACCTGTTGTCCTTTTCCCTGTCAATCGCGGCCCCTCCCCACAGGGACCACCGGCCCCTTGTTTGGGCATGCCTCCAGAAGCTTCTGGACCCCTCCTGGTTCTGTGAAGTTTTCGGGGAACTTCCTGGTGGCCTGGCTGACGATTCGGCCGACGCTACGGCTAACCAATGGTTTGAGTCTGCTTCCCGTGCCGTCAACCGAATCGTCCCTAAGCGTCTCCTCCGTGGCAGAGCTCGACCTTCGCCGTGGTTCACGGCGGAGTTCAGAGCGATGAAGCAGGAGCGGAGGAGGCTGGAGAGCAGCTGGAGATGGAGACGGACGGTCCTAAATCAGACTGCTGTTGTTATCCAGACTAGGCGCTACTCGCGAGCGATCAGGGAGGCTAAACGATCTTATTACTCCCTGAGAATTGATGAGTCCTCGAACCGCCAGGCAGAACTTTTCTGTGTGGTTCGAGACCTCACCAATCCTAGTCTGGCTAGGCCTCCTCCTACTGAGAATTTCGCAGTCTACTTTAGATCAAAACTAGAGGCCATCCAGGCCGGCTTCAAATCCGATTGCACTAGCCCTTCCTCGCCACCCCCAGTTGCTTCACCCCCTCGCTCTCCTCGACTGGTTGAATTTGGGCCTGTTTCCTCTTCGGAGGCCTCCAGGGCAATTGCCCACTGCTGACCCGCGTCCACCCCCTTCTATCCTTGCCCATCATGGCTCATAAAAGCTGCCGGAGGGAGCATGCCCGAGTGGGCTTCTGTCATCACCACTGCCTCCTTCAGCAAGGGTTTTTTCCCCTCCCGCTTGAAGGAGACGGTGGGAAAGCCCATTTTGAAAAAAACGGGCTTGGCATCGGACCAATTGGCCAACTACTGTCCGATTGCCAATGTTCCCTTCATGGGCAAGGTCATCGAGAGGGTGGCCGCGATTCGGATCCAGTCATTCTTGGAGGAACAGCGGTGCCTTGATTCTTGCCAGTCTGGTTTCAGGCCTGGCCGGGGGACCGAGACAGCTCTGGTCGCGCTGCAAGATGACCCAGTCCGGGCGGCTGACAGGGGTTGCTCTACCCTGTTGGTTCTCCTGGATTTGTCAGTGGCCTTCGATACCGTCGACCACAGTATCTTACTAGACTGGCTTTCTGAGGTGGGTATCGGAGGCACTGTTTGCAGTTGGCTCCGGTCCTTCCTGGAGGGTCGGCCCCAGTATGTGCAGCATGGTGGAGAGCTGTCGGCCCCGTGGACACTCTCTTGTGGGGTTCCGCAGGGCTCGTCTCTCCCCCCCCCCATGCTGTTTAACATCTATGTAAGCCCGCTGGCTGGGGTCATTCGGAGATTTGGAGTCTGCTGTCATCAGTACGCTGATGACACGCAGCTCTATCTCTCCTTTTCCACCTCTGCAGTGGAAGCTGTCCGGTCCCTCGACCAGTGCCTGGAGGCGGCCATGGCCTGGACCAAGGCCAACAGGCTCAAACTCCATCCTGAGAAGACCGAGGTGATGTTCTTTGGGAGTTCTCCGTCTGGCTATGGAAGCCCTCTCCCCAGCTTGGAGGGTGTTTCTCTCCAGCTGGCGGACAGGGTTCGGAATCTGGGCGTGGTCCTGGATCCGGCACTATCTCTGGATGCCTAGGTGGCTGCCGTGACCCGGACCACGTTTTATCACCTTCGCCAGATTGCCCAGATCGGTCCCTACCTAGATGGCGACTCTCTGAGAACACTGGTGATCTCGAGGCTGGACTACTGCAACGCCCTCTACATGGGGTTGCCCTTGACTCTCCTCCGGCATCTGCAGTGGGTGCAGAATGCTGCGGCCAGACTGGTGGTGGGCACGTGTCTCTATGACCGCATCACCCCAGTTCTGGCCCAACTGCATTGGTTGCCCGTTGCGGCCCGGATCAGATTCAAGGTCTTGGTTTTAGTTTATAAAACCATCCATGGCTTGGGCCCGGACTACCTGGCAGAGCGGATCACCCAGCGATCAACTTCGGCCCAACAAGTTTGGCAGTCGCGAGCACACTCGCTTCGGGTTGCCACACCCCGAGAGGCCAGACGAACTTCCACCCGAAATCGGGCCTTCTCAGTGGCTGCTCCATTGTTGTGGAACAGCCTTCCCAGCGAAGTGCGCTCTGCAGAGTCCCTGATGGCCTTCCGCAGAGCGGTGAAAACCATCTTATTCCGCGAGGATTTGGTGACCTAGCCTAATAGTTTTCAGTTATGTCTTTTTTTTCCTCCCCGCCATCTGCTGTCCGTTCACCCTACTGCTCGATGTCCTTGAGTGATGAACGCTAATGCAAGGGTGTTTTACGATTTCTATGATTGTATTTTATTGCTTTTAATCATTGCTGTCCAGTTTTTCATTGTGATTGTATGATTTGTGCTGAATTTATCAGCTTTGTAAGCCGCCCAGAGTTCCCTTAGGGAAGATGGGTGGGGTATAAACTTAATAATAAATAAATAAATAAATAAATCTGATTTACAGAGAATTTTGAAGCAACAATATTTCTTCTTTTATTCCTCAGCCAATAAAATTAATCTTTTAATAGGCACATTTGGAGTTGGAAACCATTTTATGCATGTCAAAGCAGTGGCAAAGAAGGGAGGTATTTCTTTTGTTGTACCTTGGAAAGAAGTTACTCCTGTTAAGGTGAGGTGGGTTAAAAGCAGTTTCCCCAAATTCTATTTCTTTGATGAAGTGCTACAGATCAAGATCTTTAGTGTTTGGTGGGGAAGAGGTGCATTTAATTAATAGCTTAATGGTTTAGGTTTCTGCCTAGGGAGCCAAAAATTGGGAGTTCGATTCCCCACTGTGCATCCCAGGAGAAAAGTCAGACTGTGAGGTTTAGGGCAAGTTGCACAGTGTCAGGGCATTTCAGTAAGAAGGGACTTTATATTATTCCTACCCAGAACACAGTTGAAACAGTTGCACACAACTTGGCACACAATTATTATTATAATATTTCCTAACCAACTTTCAAGATTATGGTGTTCACATAGAACCCTATAATATAAGCAACTACAATTCAAAACCAAATGTTGAAAGCATCTTAGATTTAAACTTTTCGATAACAAGACAGTTTCATCTAAAATTTAAAAATCTAAATTATGCCAACTGGGGCTCCAGGGAACTGGATTCCAACAACTTCAGAAGGACTACCTGTTTTCCAAACCTAATCTAGCATAGTAGGGAATGCTCGTGTACTTGCTATCCTATAGGAACTGCACAGAGGTGCCACTGTACATTTTAATTGGTACAGGTGATTGATAATATTGTGCTTCAGCAAACCTTTCTAAAACATTGCAAATACAATTATAATAATTTGTTTTCATAAAATTATAATCTGTAATTTTTTCTATGTCATAAACTGCCCAGGATAGCCTTCAGGCTAGATGGCCCAGCATAACAAACAAACAAACAAACAAACAAACAAACAAACAAACAAGGCTTTGTACTTTAAAAAGAAGGGGGAAGAACTGGTAGAAAACTCAATAGATTATCTGTGCAGACCACCAGTCAGTGTAGATAATGCTTAACTAGATAGACAAGCGATATGGCTTTTTATGTGGGACCTTCCTATGTTCCTGAAATACAGGCTACATTGATACTTGAAGAATTGCATATTTTAAACTTCAGCTCTTCCCAGTTTACATGGTGAAGACAGTGTCTTTTTCTTTTTTTCTTTTACCAGTCTCTTCCTCACACATGTCTTATGCTGCTTATTTTGCCTCCTTTTTAAAATATTCAGCTCAAGCAGTAAATGAAAGATAACAGATTGAAGTCTTAAGTTTTGGTACAGTAATTAGTGCCATACACAAGTAGAATTCCAGACAGACAGATAGACAGATAGAAAGACAGACAGATAGATGGATTGAAAGACAGGCAGATATGTGAAAACAGCACAGGGGATTTGCAGAAATTTCTAGTTTCAATATTCCAAAGCACAACAAAAGTTCCCTGTTTTGATTTGAATTGTGTTTCATCTTGTCTCCTGATCATGCACTTTAATTTCATCATACTCACAACATTCAATATTCTGCAAACCATTCAGATATAAATAGGGAAACACTTTCCTGCTGTGATGCTACTGAAACTGTTAGTAAATTAATAATCAGTTTCAGGCCTCTATGGTCTGTCAGATTGGTCAAATAAAGTACTTCAGAATAAGACTGACCTGGTCCTTCAATTATTAGTTCATTATGACAGATATGAAAATGGTTTTGTTTTCTCACAAGACAAATAATGTATATGGGTATAATCTGCGCCCAGCACACCATAACGCCAACATCTATCTTGATCAGCCCAAAACATTTGTTTTTAACATATATAAAATGAGATACAATTAGTGAAGAACATTAATATAACTATGTCACATTTCTTGGAATCAGTTTCCTGTCATCCTAAGAATTTCTTCCACTGAGAGGGTAACCAATGAGCTAAGACGAGGACCACCATCTTGTTCAAACATGTCAAACTCTATCTGTGGTGGATCTCAGGCAATGTGATGAGACACTGTGGCATGTGGCCACGTGGCTTTTTGTGCATCTGGATCATAAACTCAGGCATGCAACTGTGTACAGCTGCCACCTGATCAGATCACTGAAGCTGAAGCTGGTGTGCAGCACACATAAATAGCTTAAAGGAGAGTGACCCAAGAATCATGAACTGCATGCATTGCAGAAATGTAGAACACGTTGCCCAAGGAATGAGAAGCAAAAGTGCAGATTGTTGCCCATGAACTTTCAAAATCTAAAACATAAATAAGAAACGAGTCTAGGAAAGAGAAGAGCTTGCTAATTGGAGAACCTCAGACGGTTGCCTGGATGCACCGTTGTTCAGAGCTCCCTTGTCCAAAGGCAGAATAGTTATGAGAATGATCAACCTGGGGTAGAAGAAGAACAAGAAGAGGAAGTCTCAATTTTATATTTTTTCCCACCTACTGCCACACTTCACAGGGTGTTGGTCTTTTTAGATCTTCAAAAGGAAAAAGCCATTAAAGCCATTTCTTGATTTAACGCTCTGCCTCCCAAAACATTGGTCTCTCAGCCTGAAAAGGGAAATGCACTGGCCTATCTGCTGACTAAAGACTCATGAGTTATTAATCATTCCTCTAGTAAACAAGTAATTACTTTATCAGACTGCAACATTTTTATTATTTATACAGCATAAATGAGGTATGCTGTTTTTGACAGAAGTTTTACAGGCAGAATACCAAAACTCTGTCTTCAGGGAGGCTTTTAAACAGTAAATGCCTCTGGAATGCTTTTTTTAGAAATTAATTTACAGATTTTTAAATGTTTTAAAATTTTTGTAAATTTTAATCCTTTTTTGCTTTTAATATGATATTTCTATAGTATTGTTAATACTGTTGTTTGTTTTATAGTTTCTTTCAGTTTTACTTGTGAACTGCCTTGGGTCCCCTATGGGGAAAAGTTTGGAAATAAATAAATAAATAAATAAATAAATAAATAAATAAATAAATGGGCACTGCCCAGCCTGCAGCATTATATGTGCTAGCCAAGTTTTCTCAGCCTTGTAATCCAAGAAGATTTGGGGACCCAAGGTTTGGAACCACTGATATGTATTATCAAAAGCCTCAGAGATCCGTGAGCTTTCACAGCTTAGTATCTTGTTAAAAAGTTTGCTTGTCATCAGACTGAAAGGCCATTATTGGAGAGAGAGAAAATATTCCTGTTAGGATTGACACCAAATTCCAAAACAGTGTTTGCAAACAGAAACATGACCCCACTTGTATTCTGAACCCATTCAGCTGGTGTGTGCTACCCCACATCCTTATCAGGCTGGGAATTCAAGTTCTTGTAATCCAAATTCCCTGTGGAAAGCATGAATTTGTGGGAGCATGGATTGGACAAATATCTACAGGAAGCAGAACAATTTCAGGAGTCGTACAGCCATCACAAAAGCCAAATACAAAAGTGGAACAGATGACACTTTAGGACTGTTCCACTTTTGTATTTGGCTTTTGTGGTGGCTATACGGCTCCTCAATTTGTTTTGCTTCAATTGGAAATACTGAGATACCAGGAATGAGCACCCTCCCCCCATATGTGCCAACGAAGAGGCAAATGGACCATCAACAGAGATATTACAAGACTGCAACACTGGGTAATCTCTTTCCTTTTTATTTGATTCAATTGGCTACACCCAGTGACTTTTCCAAATTTTAACCCAATCCCCAAATGAAATGGATGGGCCTTCTGTACCAACACCCCTCCTCCTTCGCTAGCAAGGCAGGGGCCATTGGCCTCAATGAGCCACATTGAGGAGAGGTTTGAATGTGTGTACATGAGCCCTGACATGTCTTTGAAAGGACTGGGGCAATAAAAACACCTCCTTCCCTTCATTTTGGATGCAGACTAAGAACACCCAAGCTCCAAGCCTCAACTAAAATCCGCTGGCAACTTAAATTTGGACCAGAGATTGTGGGGGGTTGTTATGCTTCCTGTGTTCCCACCCTTCTGCACTCCATTGCTCCTGTCTGAGGTGAGGGGAGGGGTGAGAGGAGGGAGAAAAAAAGGGAGGAAAGAATGCAGGCTCACCTCCACTCACCTCCATCTGCCATCGCAGCAGCCCTGTAGGGATTCCAGGCTGTTAAAGGGGTGGTGGGGACAAAAAAAATCAAACAGAAGGCGAGGAGAGCCCGGCATCCACAGCTTTATAATCTGCATCAGAAAAGTTTTTACCTCCGGAGACCAGGTACTTGTAAAATGTGCTGGGGCGCGCTTAGGTGGACGTGGTCGTACTTAATTTTTTTTTAAGTCCGCAGCTGGTGAGAAAACAATCTTAAGCTCCACATCTGGGAGCCCTTTGCCTCGGATTTTAGGGGTCATGTAAAAGAAGCTGTCTGGCTCCCCCCCTCCCCATCTTGCCAAGGACCTTACATCTAAGAAATAACTCCTGGCAAATCCATCTTTTGCCATGCTATAACCTATTGGTCCAGCTCTGATGAAGGGGTGTTTTGCCCTCAAAATATTAGCAATGTTTTTGTCAATTTTCTAGTAGCCTAAAGGTATCACCTGTTCCACTATCTACAGGAGAAAGCTTGTTGAACAGGCTTGTCAACCAGGTCTTGAGAAGCTCTTTGCATATGGATCCACTTGGCTGAGACCATGTGCTCTTCTGGCCCACTTCTTTCCAATGGTGGAGAGACTGGTGTCTCCAGGCAGCCTGTAAGCAGTGCAGGAAGGATCCCCCACCCCTATCCTCAGCCACTGACTTTCAGAGGCTTACCTGCCTCCAAGAAAAGAGGCTTCATTTAGCAAATATGGTTAATCAGGGATGAATCACCTATTCTCCTTGGATTGTTTTCTTCTGAACAAGAAATGCCACAAATAGAACAAGCAGAAATGAAAATACTTTGGAGCTCTGTTAGGCAACATATGGCATGGGACTACTAGTGGCCCCAGCATGGGAATCGTCCGTCACATCTAGTTTGAACCTTAGCTGTGATTCAGCTGAGTGTTGGGTTCACAGGAATCCCAAGGTATCAGGATTACTGTTGCTAGTGTGTTCTTCTCTTGCATCTTGAACTAAACCAAGTAGGAACACTACTTTAGAGGAAAATACATCCTGGGATGCAGCTTTCCTGGACTACTGTACTGTTACCAAAAAAAGATGGGGTCACTTTATTCTAAAATATTGGGGAGCTCATAAAACTAACTAGGGGCCTTTTCACATGACCCCTAAGATCCGCTGGCCACTTAAATTCGGACCAGAGATCTTAGGGGTTCGTTGCTCTTCCTTCCTCCCCACCACTCCGCACTTCCTTGCTCCTGTCTGCGTGAGGGGAGGGAGAAAGAAAGAGAGGAAAAAATGCAGGCTCACCTCCGAGAAGCTGCCGGAGCTCTGTCGTGCTGATTCCTTCTCTTCTGTTTGCTTTTTTCCCTCCTGCCCCTTCTCTTAAATGGGCGGGAGGCAAAAAAAAAAAACAGAAGCGAGGAGAGCCCCGCACTGACCAGATTAAATCCGGACCTGGCGATTTTCACCCTCCTTGAGCAGGTACAAGAAAAGTGAGCTGGGACGCGCTTAGGTGGGCGTGGTCGCACTTAATTTCCTGCAAACTCCAGAGCTGGTGGGGAAACAATTGTAAGCTCCGGAGCTTGCAGCCATTTGCTGCAGAGTTTAGGGGTCGTGTACAAAGGCTCTAGGAAAGGGATGCAAGACAATGGTGCATTTCATTTGAGATGGTTTATTCAGAAAATAAATTCTGCAGTGAACAGGATCAAGGATCAAGCCAAACAATTATTCATAAATGCACACACACACACACACACACACACACACTTGAACTTTTCCTGCCTCTAGGAAATCAAACTGTAATCAATTACAGTAAATTAGAAAGCAGGTTTGGTTATTCAACACAGAGAGACAGAGAGAGAGAGAGAGAGAGAGAGAGAGAGAGAGCTATTGTATATGTATAGAGAAAGAGAAAGAGAGAGAGAGAGAGAGAGAGAGAGAGAGAGAGAGAGAGAGAGCGTTATTGTATATGGGGCATATGGCTTACTGATTGTCGGAATAGAGTCCAGAACCCTATATATTCCAGTTCCATTGTCCTGGATCCAGCTTTGTCCCTGGAGAACAAGGTGACAGCCATTTCCAATTTTAGCTGTAACCAATTTAGGTTTATTGCCCAAATGTGCCTGTACCTTGATAGGAATCCCAATGGACAGTTGTGCAAGCCTTGGTGACCTTGAGGACAGATTACTGTAATGCTCTCTACATGGGGCTTCCCTTGACTCTTGTTTCGTGACTGCAGCGGGTGCAGAATGCAGTGACCAGGCTGGTGGTTGGTACGGGCAGGTTTCTGCATCACCCCTATCCTGGCTCACCTGCATTGGCTACTCGTTGCATCTCAGGTAAGGTTCAAGGTATTTGGTTTGGTTTACAAAACCCTCGGTGGCTTTGGACCTGAATATCTGGCGGAGCACATTTCCCAAAGGTTAGCTTTGTTCCGTCCTGCTAGAGCATTGCTAGCCCTCTCACTCTGGGTGGCTACCCTTAGGGAGGCCCGCAGGGTTTCTACCCATAGTTGGGCTTTCTCAGTGGTCTCCCTTGTGCTCTGGAACAAATTACCAACTGAGATTCTGCTAGCAGAGTATTTGCCAGGTTTTAGGGAAGCCTTAAAAACATGGCTTTTTAAAGACCATTTTAGTGATCGCTATTTGTAATTATATGTGTTTTTGCCCTGTTGTTGTTGTTGTTGTTGTTGTTGTTGTTGTTGTTGTTGTTGTTGTTGTTGTTGTTGTTGTTGTCGTCGTCGTCGTCGTCGTCGTCGTCGTCGTCATCGTCGTCGTCCTCGTCCTCGTCCTCGTCCTCTTGCCTTGCCGGAGGTACTTATTGGTGTTTATTATTTAGTAGATTTTAGTATTTCTAATTTTTTGTACTTCTGTGATCTTCATATTTACTTGTTTTGTTCACCACCCAGTTTCTTTTGGGAAACTTGGTGGGATGAAAAATTATAATAAATAAATACATACATACATACATAAATGCAGTTGCCAAGATGCTCTCACATTCTCAGCTGTGCCATGAAGGAGAACCAAGGACTGAGTGACACAGATAAAGCTATATCACAAGCAATGCAATTGTGCAGACAGTTACAGGAGACAAAGAAAATGGATAAAATGGGGCCATTTTATCTAGCCTCACTCCCAGTGGTGTGCTTAGGTATTGCCATTCACTTTACTCCAAAATAGTTGAGCTGTTGCTGTTCATGTTGATAAAATTAAGTGCTTGCACTGATGATAAATGTTGCAGCAGATGGGAAACATGTCCAACATCTGTGGCCGAAGATAACCTGGCTTGTGCACATGGGGAACCCACAGGCAGTCAGCACACTATACAGGTGGTCCCGAGAAGGAGGGGTGGTGGTTCTTATTGGAGGGCAATGGAATCCTCATCTCTTTCAGTTTTTCTCTTTCTGATCATCAACACATGAGCCAAATATCCCTTGTTTCTAAGAACATTTAAGGAGTCCTGCATTGTGGTATTCAAATCAAATCTGCATGCTTGGCATGTGTGAAAGGAATTCAGTGTCACACAAAACACAGCCAGGACAGTTAGCTCCTAATTGCAAAGAAAAGTAATTTAGACTTTGAGTGTTGTACCAGTTTGGTCCAATAAAAGGGGGAAAGTAATAAAATGGTTTAAATAAGGGAATGGACAAGAACACACATTGTCCAGTTGATTACATCTTCCACACACTGGACTCATCCTTCCTACTGACTCAATGAATCATATAATTAATCCTGGCTTGATGGATTCTGTGATACCTAGACTGTCTCCATGACTATGAATACCATAGAATTTGCCATTTCATGGCATGCAGGTAGGTTTTTTTTAAAGAGGTCAATCTTTCTCTAATATAAAATAAAAAGAATCCATTCATGAACAACAGAAGGAAGAAGATCACCCATTGTGCTGGGAGATCCCAGAACAAATGCCTTCACATTTTGAGTCCCCGGCACCCCATTTTGTCCATTACGTGGGGACACGCATGCCTTCATCAGTTGGGCGCTGTGAGTTACATCCAGGCCCATTAGACCTAATCAGTAGAGCTAATGCCAAAAGGTGCAATCAAACAGTAGCTGGAGGGAGGCAAGTAACCTAGTTATGGTTTGCCATATATTTTACATTCCAGATATGTGTGGGGTACAGTAAAGTGGAAAAAAAACAGGGATTACTCAAGTAAAGGAAAGCTCTATGAAAAAAAAGGTGAAAGAACCATTTAAGTGGTATTTGGATTGTTAAAATATAAAATGGTTTTATTTTTAAAAAGCACTTCTCGGGAAACCACTTGAAGGAGATACAAAAGTTGACTCCACATGCAAGGAAGCATGTGTAGAATGCATAAAAAATGGAATGAGGAAATACTAATACACTGCTGCCAAAAATTATTTTGCAGACAATTGGCATAAACTGTCTTTTTTTTAAAAATATAAACATCAGTTTATAGCATCTTGAAACTTATTTCTTCCATATGCAGTACAGACTTCGTCCACAAAATACTGTGGGGTGAACTGTCTTCCACTATGATTTTGGCTAGTCTGGTGGATTAACATTGATTTAATGGCTGAAGAGAAATAGCAATTCTACAACAGGGAATACCTCTTTAATCAGATACTCTCAGATGTTAACCATCAGAGTTATGCACAGAAATGAGACCCAGCTGAGGATTATAATGTCAGTGCTTGCTGGAGCACCTAGTATTGTATTTAACTGCGCCCAGTTAAATAGATCACTACTACAAAAATTAGAGCCATGGGAATCACAGGATAAGCTGGGTTATTGCTGCTTCATGCGTTGTTCATAACAATTCAAATATTATTTTACATTCCTAAAAGAGTCTGTAGCTGTTGTGATGGTTGAAACGAAGTGGTTGAAATTAACCTTTCTGCTCACTCAAGTTAATTTACCCACCACCACCAGGGTTTCCAGTTTTCTGGAACAAAACATATGAAATGCTCTTTTATTTTAAATCCTTAGGGTCATCTGAATATCATCATTATCCATGCATAATGTTTCTTTATTATTTTTATGTTTTTTAAATAATACATTAGTAGATCTTCCCAATATGTAAGTCATAAGCTGATGACCTCAGGCTTGCTTAGTTGATTTTTCTTTTACAGCCTAATGCATCCGAGTGCACATAACTTCTCCATCTTTTGCCTCTTGTCTGTTACTTTTTATAGTTCCAGGATTACATAATTATCTGACCCATATTATTCTACTATAATTATGTTTGCAGTGAATCACACAATTGCAAGAATGACACAGCGATGAACATTGACTTCTACTTTGTTGTCAGAGTGGTCTTTTTAAGGCTTTTACTTAGAATTACAATGTATTTATAATCTGCTAATGGATTCTCGAATTTGTCTGATTTTTCAATCAGATAGTACTTTAAAAACCTCAATGTAACAGCAAATTACTAAAAGGAATGTACTATTAGCTCAAAAAGTGAAAAAAGAAGTTACCGATCAAATATTCTCCAAGTGGTAATTGTTTATTAAAAGCATTTCTATATTGATGTTTGACTGGAAAAAAATCCTGAATTACTTATCTAAAACCAAGAAAAACAAGCTGGTCCTTGTTCTTGGTTTAGAGTCTAATAAAATGCAGTATGGAAATAAGAGTACAGTAGTGAGAACAGAAGGTGAAAACAAGCAAATGATAATTACAAGGCAATATCTTAGTTATATAGTAAAGTAACCACATGAGAAGCCTACTGGAGGTGATGGACTCCCCCTACTTCCCCTCAGCTAAAGACTGATGAAATGGCAACAGCCAACTGAAAATGAGGAAGGACACCTCCCCAATGAAAGCTGATATTTCAACAGATCTGCTGGTGTGGCCCTGTGTCACAAAGGTCCACTTTGGGAACAGGCGAGAGTTCAGTTCCCCATATACTGTGTGATCACTAGGAAATAGATCACACCAGAGTAGTCCAAATTGTGGTCTTTCCCCCCCCCCCCATAGGATCACATCCTGAGTTTAGTTTTGAGTAATCTATTTCTGCATGTGAATCTTGCCCTTATTGCCCTTATTGTTGCTCACACATAATTCCTATTTGGTCACAATATGGCATCCTTTTCTTATAGAGGCATCTACCATTGCCCCCCCCCAAGAAATAAAGAGACGAGACAAAGTTTCTGGAGTTAATAAGGGCCGCAAATTATTAATAACATTAATTAACTGTAAAAGAATAACTGCAAGTTAAAGAGGACCTGTGCCATAGGACAAGTGCTAGATCAGTTCTACGTTATAATTTATAAGCACCTCCGATTGATAAGAGAATAATGCCTTTGGTAAGATGCCAAACAGGGACTTAAACCATCTTACCTTCTAGAATCTTCGAAACATTGGCAGCCCTCATTTCCTGACCAGGGCTCCTTTTTAACAGTAACTATTGGCATTCTAGTTCAGGGGTGGCGAACAAGTTCGACAAAAAGAGCCAAAATTTTAAACTGTGAGAGTCAGAGAGCCACACGACGCAGTGACCTGCCAAAACAGACAAACACTCACACAAAAGCATATAATTTTAACAATAATATATTAAACACATAATATAACATGCTCAGTCAGGTGTTTTTTGTTACCTTGTTGGAGTGATGGGATGATAATCTCAGTGGGATTTCTGGCATCTTTTGTTTTCAGTAATCTTCTGCAAATCAGGTTTGTATTCAGTTATAGCCACTCGGAGCAGTTCCTTTACATGAGTGTCAGTCAGAATGGACCGGTGCTTTGATTTCACGTGTTTCAAAGTAGAAAACAGCTTCTCACAGACGTATGTTGACGAGAACATAGACAGCAGCTTGAGAGCGGCTCTTTTTACACACGGGTATTTTTCAGTTGGCACAGCCGGAGAGGGAGACAGCAGCCAACCGGCGAGGGGGGGGCAACTCCTCCCCGGGCGAATTTCCCAACGGACACTGACTGACTGTCCGCCCTCTGTCCTCCTCCTCCTCCTCCTCCCTGCATGTCACCCCCCCTCCTCCTCGGAGCCCAGCAGGTGAAGCGGCCGTCACTTCCGCCTCGGCTCCGAGCTGCTGTCTGTCAGGCTCAGGGCGGGCGGGCAGCGGCGGCGGCGGCTGGGGATGCGCCAACGCCCCCCGTCCTGACCCGCTGCAGGCGGTAACGGTGGCCCCCTCTTTCAGTCGGGCCCTGGCGCAGCCCACCGAGCCCTTCCACGCACCCCTCGTCCCCATGGGCGGCATGGCCTTGCCCTTGTCGCCGTGGCCATCCTTGAGGCCCCCGCGCGCTGTGAGTGTCCGCCCGACGCGCTGGAACTGCGGCTAACCTCCCCGGGGCGCGCCGGAGTTTCCTCCGCCGTCTCCAGGAGCAGCAGCAACAGCTCGCCTGCACGCCCGCCTGCTCTCTCTCCTCCCCCCGCTGGCGCTTGTCCTTTTCTTCCCTCCCTGCTCGCTCCGGTGGCCGGGTGAACAAAGAGCCCGTTGGGGCTGCTGCTGCTGCTTTCCCCGGGCAGCGTGGAGCCGTCCCCTCCCCGGGGCACGCCGGAGCTTCCTCCGCCGTCTCCAGAAGCAGCAGCAACAGCTCACCTGCACGCCCGCCTGCTCGCTTTGCGCTCTCTCTCTCCCTCCCCCCCCTGGCGCTTGTCCTTTTCTTCCCTCCCCGAAGAGCCGCATTCATTTTGGCCGGGAGCCGCATGCGGCTCGAGAGCCACGTGTTCGCCACCCCTGTTCTAGTTTATCAAAATTTATCCATCAGGGCTGCCCAGCACCTAACAGATGCTGTATAACAGAAGTGCCTACTGAAATTACAAGACCTCTTGCCCTAACCGCTAATTGCGACCAGAAGAAGGATTTTATTTAACATCACCCAGCCGCGCCATGCGGATAATGGGATGGGTGAAAACACGCCACCGCTCTCAGCCAATTTGAGCGACAGCCAAAAATTCCCATCTGGTTCCGAAGCGACCAGTAAGACTCATCATCCACAATATAGGGTGGGCGGGAGGGGAGCTGCTGTCTTGCGCTGGCTGCAAGCGGGGCGCACACGGAGCCTTAAATAGGCTTCTCCCTGCCCACGCAGCCAGTGTACGGGTGTCGTACTTTTCACCGGCATTCTTTGGGCGGGGAAAGAAGCCCCGCTGAAGACTAAAGGCTTCAAGCGGAGCCTCTATTGTCATTCTCCCAGCCATGGAGAGTCCAAAGAATCAAGCAACTGTGTCATGAAAAAGATGGATGAATCTTATTTTTGTGTCTCAGCTTTGAACATCCGATTGTGGGTCAATCTACTAGGAGTCTAGACTCATAACAAAGTCTGGCCTTTTGACATCATTCCTCTCAGTTTCCCGACTCACTCAAAACTTCATATTAAAGTGTGCATCTTCTTTGGCAGTGATGGTGAACCTTTTAGAGACCGAGTGCCCAAATGGTGATTCAAAACCCACTCATTTTTTTCGCAAAGTGCCAATACAGCCATTTAACCTGTATACAGGTGGTTGTGAAGGGGTGATGTCGGGTGCCCTCAGAAAGGGCTCCAAGTGCCGTCTTTGGCACCCGTGCCATAGGTTCGCCAAGACGCCAACACTGTTCTATGGGATAACTTGGTTTAATCACCAATCCAAATGGATACTGAAGCCAAGACATCAGAGGAAGTCTGAGCCTCAGAAAGGCATCTGTGAAAGAACTAGAGAAGATTCTTAAGAATAATCTCCTATGTCACTGAAGACCAAACCCAAGGTCATCCAGACTATAGTACTCCTGATAGCTATATATGGATGTAAAAGAAGAACAGTGAAGCAAACTGAAAGGGGAAATGATTTATTCAAAATATGGTGTTGGAGGAGAACTCTATGGGTACCATGGCCTAGCAGAAAGATGATTAACATTGCTGGGCAGATTGTTAACTTACCTAATTTTCTTTTTAAAAAGCTATTTACACCCAGAATGGCACCAGTTTAGTCCATTGAGTGAAACTAAGTAGATGATGCAATGTTTTTAAAGGTGCAGAAAGGAAAATAATCTGTGAAATTGAGTTAATTGCATCTTCCTGTCAGGGTACTCTTTCCTTCTTCTGAGCTTCTGAGCCCTCCTGTAACCCTAATTACACTTTGTGAATGAATGCATTCATGTACATGTCATAGAATTTGTCACCTCCCTTTTCTTTTAGTGGCCACAGGCTTTCTCCAAATCAAAGGAGCACCTTCCTAGGGAAGGAGAATGTCTAGTGAGCCTCAGCTGAGTACCCAGAACAAATGTTCACAGATTTTGAGAGCTAAGCATTTTTACTTCATCCCTATTTTCTATAGGCATTTCACTTTTACTTCAGATGAGGAAGAATAAAGAAAATTAAAATGGAGCTGAGAAGTTCTGCAAGAAATTCATTTGTGGCTTTTATCCTGTTATTTCTATGAACATTGTTACTTTACCTCAATGCTAGTCCTTGGTGTGACTTCCTTCCTGGGCAATATAAATGGGTTGTGGGGGGTGGGCTTTCCTCTCCTCACAAAACAGTTGAGTAGAATATTACCTCCACATGTTGCTTTCTACAACTTGTCATTTGATGAGTGCTTTTGCTAGGAATTTCAGTTAATGCAGCCAGAACAGGAATTCCATTTCTCTCCAATTGGTGAATGGCTCTAGTTTACACTTCCTTCATCTAGCAGCTCACTCCTAACGAAAGGTGAGCATTGATTGAGAGGGTGGGCCTTGTCCAGAGATCTCCTCAGCCTGGGTGGGAATGCTGTATGTGCCAGGTGAAGTCTAGGGACTGGCAGTTCTGTGCCAAGGGGCCTGAGGCAGCCATTGAGATAATTACAACGAAATACAACAAAAGAACGAAAAACAAATCACAACCTCATAGTGAAACAGCAAAGAGTCGGATGAAAAGAACACACTGACCAGTGGAGTGGGGCTTGAAATGACTGGGCAAAGAAAAATAGTTCTGGAAAGATCACAAAGGAAGTGTGTGTGTGTGTGTGTGTGTGTGTGTGTGTGTGTGTGAATGGTATGCACATGTGTGAGAAAGAGAATGTAGAGCAGCCCTGCTCATGGCCCCCTCTAACCGTGAAATATTCCCACCCAAGGAAGATTCCCCACCCTTAATTTAGAACCATAAAAATTGGCCTCACCCTTTTTTTACCGACAGGAAGAGAAGCTTTAATTTTAGCCATGCAGCTTTTGCACATCCAGAGTAATGGTACAGGGGAATGGAAAGATCCTTAGGCTGTTCTCAGCTACAGCTAACGCTGCCTTATAAGGCTCCCTTTGGCCCAGGAAAAGGGGCTTGCAGTTTTGGTGAGCTGTGGCTTCTCCCACCCACACCCACCTCTTTTCTTAAAACAAAGATTGAACTGGGGTCTCCAAACAGAAAGAAGAAGCTTGCATCTCAGAGTTTTAATTGCATTGGCATTGGCAAGTACAAATGGGGGAAGGGAATCATCATAGTTCTGGTGGTAGTTTCCAGGCTTCTATTTTCCATTGTAGGGGGGGGGGAGGGATCTTCAATCAGGAATCACAAGGCACATAGACACCTTCAAAAGTATTCCTCTGTTCAAGATCCTGCTTTTCAAAAACCAACTGCTGTTTTATACTTTCAAAGGCTTTTAAAGCAATGAACCTTTAAGTGATATTCAAATGGAACAAGCGACAGAGCCTCAGTAGTAGGGGATGGGGTGCTCCTGTCAAAGGGGCAATAAAACCATCAAACACCGGACATCCCGCCCCTTACTGGAAGTCCCTACCTTCCCCCCGCCCCCTTACCAGGAACCGGAACCCTCCTGGGCCCTTTGACCTGGAAGTGACGTCCTCTTCCACCTGACCCAGATCGGGAGACTTGCCCCCTCCCCCTGACACATCACGGGGTTGCCCTAACCCACCCCCCGGCATGCACGGGCATGCCTGCCCCTAGACCGCTGCCGCTGCCTATGTGTTGCCTGGGCCTGTCTTGCTGTGTGTGCACATGCCTGAGAGGTCTTATAAGAAGAGGGGAGTGTTCTGCAGTGCCCACCACCGCTTTTTCCGCTGTTCCTGAAACTGACTGGTCCATGGTCCCTGCCATCCCGTTTATGTGGAGAAAGATGGAGTCTTCAAGCAAGATCGGGTTTTCCTCCAGCTTGCCGAAGGACACCCCGGACTCCCTGCCAAAAGCAGAGAGCGTGGACTCCCCTCCAAAGGCCGAGAGCCTGGACTCCCCACCAAAAACCTGGGCCCCGAAGATAGAGAGGCAGCAGTTGAAACCGAAAAGGCGTCTGCACCCCCACATGCACCATGGGCCTATGGGGTTTTCCATGCCCCTCTGGCCCTTTAACACCCCATTGCGGAAGCCAAACTCTGCACCCAAAAAGCCGCCCAAGCCTACCCTTCATGCTGAGGAGCCCCTGTTTTGGTCCGATTCAGATGAGGGTTATGACCATGGAAGTCCACCACAGAAGAGAAGGGCCTTAAGGTCTTATGTTAGCTCAGATTCTGACAGCGACCTCGCAACCAGCTCTAACAAGGACAATGCTGCCCCCGAGTCAGAAGAATCTTCAAACACGGTAAGGAGCTGGCTGGTGGTGTTTTAGAGGGTGGGAGTGTGTTAGGCATTTCATTACTTTCTAGCTTGCTTTGATAATTAATTTTTATTTGCTATTTGCAGGAATTACCCCATAAAACATTAAGCAGATTGCTCCATATAGCCCTCCCAGAAGTTAAGAGAAGAAAGAAGCAGTATATGAAGAACATTGTGCATACAACAGTAGCTGTGATTATTAAATATTATATATCAGCATATCAGAAACAATCTTGCGATGGCTGCCAAAATAATCTGGAAAACCAGGAAGCGCACTCATGTATAACCTCAACCGTTGAGTCCATATCAAGACTGCTTCGTTCTCTTTGTGCCAAAATATGTTACAAGACTGTCATCCATACTGTCATCTTAATTGCATATTGTTGCAATAGTCTGATATTGACATCTGAAAATATTAATGAGATATTGACGCTTGTATCAAAAATTTCCAAGGCAGAAAAAACATATTCACTCCTCAAAAAAATGTTAAGACAGACTGACCCCTTGCTATTTCAAAATATTTACTCTGTGGTCACTGCTAGAAATGTCCATGAGTTTATTAAATAAATGCTGTTACACATATTATTTTCTTTCAGTTTTTATTGCAATGATTTTAAAAAGTTAGCCATGCTGGTTCCTTGACAAGCTCTCTGGATGGTGTCGACGGTGAGGATTCCACATGCAGCCAGGCTGGTCTCTTGAGTTGTTTCTTGCGTGCAGCATCAGTCCCAGGCTTAGCCGGGTGTTTAGAGGCCTCTGGTTGTGGTGGGCTGACTTTCAGGTTTTCTAACTGCTCTCTAACAGATGAATTTCCCACAACAGATGTGGGAACATTTAGTTCTGCCAATGCTTTAAGAAAGACATCCCAGCCTTTTGGGCGCTTCTTCTCAGAAATGATATTAGATTGGGTGGCACTTTTAATCAGGTTGAGAATGTGAGACCCTGGTAAGGTGTTCCCGTGATACACAAAGGTGCCTCGCTGATCCTAGCTAGAAATATCCTGATGCTGCTTTATCTTGTTCAGCAAAATTTCAGCATTTTTCTTAAACCTTTTGGGGATCCCTTCTAAAACTTCTGGTACAATTGTATCACTCTCAAGCTGTGGTGCTGTGGAGGGAACCGGTTGTGAGGCTGGGGTTTGGGGAGGTGCAGACATTTTTTCCACATCACCATCTTGTTTGTTTAGTGCTAAGAAGCGCTGTCGAACCCCTGTGTAGAGTTTTATTTTTTCATACTCTGACAGGTCAGTCCTTAAGAGAATCTCCCTCATCTCACTGTCAAGACGTCTCATGGTTGTGGTTCTAATATTTTCTGGGACACCCCGAAGCTCATCCAGCTGAGCGCTGGGCACTAGATATAACTTTTCAGCATATCCCATTACTTGTTACTTAAAAGACCCATTATTAGGGGGGGCGCAATGCTTAGTAGGGGACCCAGAAAACCACCATTTTGCTTGACAATGTATTTTCTCCTTTTCAGGGAGAGCCTCTTGTTACCCAGGCTTTTAATCAGAGAACGTTTTTTCCTTAAGACACCCACCTGCTTGGGTGTTAGGGCAAGATTACCCTTTAAAGTATTCAGAGCAATTTCTGAAATGGCTGTTACCAGATCATCTGAGGTACCACATAAAATGGCTTTTCTCTGGAGCAGGGGCGCCTTAATAAGGATTTTTAAGAGGGGAAGATTTTGCCGTATACATGCTGACATGTTGGTGGGGAGAGGTGCTATGACCAATAAATAAAAAAGAATCAACGGGAACTCTTTTTGTTCTTTTTCAATGTATACACAGCAGGCCAGTCAGGTGGGAATAGACCCGTTCTCAGTCTGCAAGACTCAGGGGTATTTGGGTTTAAATCCACCAACAGATAGCCATGGGGTTTTTTTTGTAGCATCTGCAAAAGCCTCCATGAAAAACAGAACATTTTGGGGATACATTTGCTGTGCTAAAGTAGCAATTTGTAATTTATCTCTGGGGTTTTTACACAGCACCATATATTTAGCATTTAAGCTGATGGTTCTGTTGCTTTTACCGCGGCAGAAAATATTCTGTGTAAGAAAAAATACACTCACATTTCTGTGGTGCACATACTGCGTGAAGAGCTTTTCAACCTCCTTATTATCAGCAGCACAATTCATCAAATTGTCTATAATTAAGAAGTTTATTTTATCGGCGGGTAACAAGACATTATCAGCAAAGTTTTCAGGCAATCCTTCTACAAACTTAATAAAGGAATATTTACACATTAGGTCTTTCTACAGAGGCTGCCAACAACTGTAACACCACACAACATTCTCAGGCATTTCAGAAAATACATAACACACATTCTCCAACATGTTTTTTACAAAGAAGGTTTTCCCACAACCACTGGGTCCCACCAGAATGGCTGGAAAAGGATGGTTCCACAGAGTGCTCCTCTTAGTATCCATAAGGGACTGTTTTAAATCCGTCCGTAATCACTCTTTTGTCATACACTACTTTTTGTGTTTTTCTTAAAGTTTTAGTGTGGATGAGCCACTGACGTTTATCTCTCACTATGCCCGGCTGTTCTGCAACTATTTCACGAGGAGGGTTATCTTTCTTGTCTGAAACATAGGCAAACATGAGGTCTTGAAGAGTGTCAAAATTAATTTTCTCACTGTTTGCCACATTCAGTGTGATCCCTTTGACTTTCACACAGGCACTGCCTCCCGACAATGTGTAAGCGTAGCTCTTAGGGCCTGTTGAAACAAAACGAGTAATGTGCTCCCCCTCTGGTATCTCACTGGTTAAATCACCCAGATAATACCCCAGATGGGGATTCCAATCGCCCTCCCTGTGAACAAAAATAACAGAGTCTGTATCATGGTACAGGACCCTATCCTGGAGCCGGTCCAACAGTTTATAAAGTTCCAAATGGGCATATGCAGTTGTGAAACAGGCTATGAAGGGATTTTTCATACCTGAGGTTGTCATTCTGTCTGCGTTATGTTTCCAGGTTACGCAGGCCACATCATCATCAAGAAACTCACACATGGAAATTGAAAATGTTTCTGAGAACAAGAGATAGAAAAACCTGTCTTGGTCCCTTACTACCTCTGTGTTAGGGAGGTTTGTCCTCTGGCTTAATTTTCCCCACAGAGAGTTTAAAAACAGTTTAGCAATCTGCCTCTTTGCAGGATTCGGCTCTATTTTTTCACAGCATAGCAACACCCCCTCTTTTTCAAGGTAATCTGCTGTATATTTATCTTTATCAGCCTCTGTGACACACCAGTGGGGAAAACCTGACGCCTCCTGTTTCTGCCGCAGGTGTGTCTTCATATAATGTGAAAACAAATCACCCGATTTCTGAAAAAAATGCCACACTTCAAAGATTTTTCCAACCCTGTACCCATTCTCTATCACAACATTCAGCTCAATAGTGCACCAGGTCCCTGTTAAAGCCTGCTCATCATCTAAATGATTGCATGGTTCTAGCTGGTGGAGTTCTGCACATGTAGAGCACAGCACGGACATGAGTTTTCCACCTACCCTCGACGGTAACATTGGGAAGAAGAGACCTCTCTGTGGGTAAACTTTGGCTTTTATCAACCCAAAGTATTCTGTAGGGAAATCAAAGTTCTCATGGTATATTATTGGATGTCCAAGGGGGTACTCCTGGTTTTTGTTCACATAAGGATAAAGGCTCGTGAAATCATAATAACGAATCTCCTCCCCCTTCGCCAGCTTGTAGTACAAACCCACGGCATTTGTACGTCCACCAAAGAGGGCATCCCTCAGTTCTAAGGGTTCTGGAAACTGTGCGGTGGCAAGGAAGTTTTGGACTTCTGTGTCAGTTTTTATCATGTTTTTCCACTCATGCTCCCAAATTGATCTCACTTCATAACCCATGCTTTTCAAGATTGCTGTCCTCTCCTCAGTAGCATTATGAAGCTGCCTGTAGGTTTTACCAATCAAGGGGTTCCAGTCCTCTGCAGGGTAGCAGAGGGGCCATCCATGATAAAAACACCCCCAGAAATTCCAGACAGACTGGCTGACCATTTACTACAGCATAGCCATCAACAAAATATTGACCCACCTGAACCTCACCACCATTTAAGGCATGCTGAATCTCTAGGTTTTCTTCATGTTTAAGGTACAGCAACCATTGGATGGCAGGTGTTGAGTATCTTTTGACATGGTGGTGATAATTATTGGCAGGCAGTATCGCTATGGAATCTTCAGGCATAAATTTTAACCTGTACATGGCTAGGCTCATGCTGGCCAGGGTTGGATATTGGAGGGGATCTATGGCATAATATTCAGTTTCTTTTTTTTTCACAATCTTTTTAAAGGTCAGCATCATGATTTTGTGGCGATATTTTGTACAAGCCTGCACCAGGATATGTACGTCCTGCTTGCAGTAATGTGCTAGCTCGTTTTGCATGTTGAATTTTTGCATTTTATTCTCTTCATACCATTCTAAAAAAGCTTTCTCCTCAGCAGGCATCATGTACTGTACCCCATAGTCTTCTGGCGGGGGCAAAGGCCCTACATAATTACTATTTTCAGGCCTGTTAAAATAGTGTGGGAAATATCCTTTGCACCCCGAAAATCCGAGCACTTTCGGCAGCTTAGAGAGCCCCATGGGCAAATGGCTGAATGAATCCATGAATTTTATGCCTAGGCCTTTAATGGTGACACAGAGGAGTTTCCCACCTTGAGCTATGATATCTACATCCAGTTTTTCTTTAACCAGCAGGTTAAGCATGAAATAACACTCATAACCTTTGGAATTATGGGCTATGAAAGTAGTGCCACTAAAACGCTTATCTTTAGTGAATGTCAATATAAAGTCTGCTATGCATGACTCTCCTTTGAACTCCCAAGTCCGACCCTAAGGCCAATGTCTCACCTTTTTCTTAGCACTCCTTACACCAAGGATCTCCTCCCCCTCCTCCTCCTCCTCCGTCTCAATCTCCTCCACCTCACCAGTAGCAGCATTTTTTTCAGGGAGCACATTCATTTCATCCTGAAAATATTCCACAGTTTCCCCACCAAAAGCCTCAGCATAGCAGTAGTTAGCTACATGTACACCTGTGTCTTGCTGTGCCTCAATGTCATAAAATATATATTGTGTTGAAATTTCAGTGTATTTAACAGGTTGCATAATGCATAGATGTTTTTCATCACCCTCTTTTAAGATATCCCAACATATTGTGCATTGACGCCCTCGACAACTGGCGGTGCTATGATCATACTTTTGATAATGCTTACAATTTTTACAATATATCTTAAGCACACAGCGAACTTTACCTTCCGAGGCCAGTTTGTCATGAGCTTTTAAACAGGCAGCTGATTGGCAGAGCAGTTTGCAACAGCCACATCTCTGCTGTTCATCTATTTTAGAGGTACAATCCTCTTTCAAACACATCCTACAGAAAAATAGACAGCAATGTGTATGTTGATAGAGAGTGTTACAATAGGAACAGTAATTTTTTGAACCAAAAAGCCCTTTTACATTAAGAACACCATAATAATGACCATCATACAGGAAGAGGGTATGTGTTTGTGCATAGCGCTGAGTCCCCGACTTAAATAAGCCCCAGCCATCCTTATTATAAAGAGCAATTTGGATATTCCACTCTAAATGGCGTTCAAAAAGAGCAATATCATTCAAAGACACCTGTTTCTGCTCAGGCCACCCAACCTCCTGACAGAGCTGTTTAACAGCTTGCACCAGCTCAGCGTCTGTAGGTATTGCACCACAATTAGCATGAGCTATGACAGCAGACAAACTTCGTGCAAAACAGAGCATGCCATCCACACTCTTAAAATCTACTAGGTGTTGCCTCTTTTTAGCAATTATGTTGCTGTTTTCAAGCATCTGTTTGGCCTACCGCCCCCTCTTGGGGGTTTCACAATTGTGACAACTAAGCGTATAGTGCCCTCTGTACAAAGTTCCATGTTGCTCTGTAACAAATTACTCATATTTGTTAGGAATGCCTCGGGGTCCAAGGCTTCTTTTGACTGTTTTACTGAATAAAAAGCATCTCTCATGTTACCACCCTCAAGCCGCATCTGGGCAAAATAATCAGGGTCAATGTTCTGGTTGATATCATTAAGCACCTGCTGTATGGCATTATAAAGAGCTGTCACTGCGTCAGCATAGGAGCCAATATGCTCCAGATTAACAAAGCGAAAAATAATACCCCTATGCATAGCATTATACTGCTCCTGCACCCAGGTCCATGTTCTCAAAATTTCAGCATAAACAGGGGGAGCTTGCTGACCAGAGGATGCAGTGTCATTTACAGAACCTGGAGATTCACAAACATTAACCTCTGGGTGTTGTGAGGACTCTTCAAAACTGGAGTTTTGTATAGCTATAGGTCTTTCACCAACCTCTACCTTTGGGTGCTGTGAGGTCTCTAGAGAACAGGGCTGTGAAGATTCACAAA
>JAHTLZ010000348.1:7328046-7339957 GCA_023846285.1 Phrynocephalus versicolor
TGGGTGCTGTGAGGTCTCTAGAGAACAGGGCTGTGAAGATTCACAAACATTAACCTCTGGGTGCTGTGAGGTCTCTAGAGAACAGGGCTGTGAAGATTCACAAACATTAACCTCTGGGTGTTTTGAGGTCTCTAGAGAACAGGTTTGATGTGCATCTGTAGGGTTATGGCGTGTAGCAGGCTTGGTATGCTTTTTGCGGCGTGAAAGAAACTTTGTAGCATTTCTCAGCAGTTTGCTAGCTATAACCCTACAAGACTGGTCCCCTCTGGCCAAGACTTTTTTCTTTTTCAGGGGTCTTTTCTTAAATTAGCTATAACCCCGCCCTCTTTGATAATATGTGCATACAGATTCAACACGATAACATTCCATGGTTTTAATAGTATCACAATCATGCATGCCTGACATGCGTTCCTCAAGACTTCTAGCGTATCTTGTAAGCTCCATGAGAGAATATGAGGTGTATTTAACAAAGCCAAGCATACTTTCTAAAACCTTATAATGGTTTTTGGTTTTTGTGAATCAGTGTCATGGCTGCTGTTAGCTGGATGAAATGGCGCAAGCATCGTAGAGCTGCCTGGAGAGTTGCTCCCTTCCACAGGGACATCCGGTATTGATGGATCAGGAAAATGGGTTTTGCACACCCTTTTATATGCAGGTTCTTTTAGACTTCCTAAAATAAATGATAAGACAGCAATAATCAATACTGCTGTGGTGTTAAGATGGCGCCATGGACGGCAGCCTTGGTAACATGCTCCTCGACTTTTTCTTTTTATCTTTTTTATTTACTTTTTTATCTACACTGCTTTGCTGTTCCTTGTGCATTTCATCGGATTTTTTATACCAGAAATGACCTGCTAACCATTTGTCAACATTATGAGGAACAACTATCAGAAGCTTTGCCTCCCTTGCCTCCTCCGCTGCTTGTTAACGAAGGGAAATTCCTGAGAGCTGTAAATCCCTGGGTTATCAGCAATGAAGGTCGAGGTCGGAGTTGGAGAAGAAGACGAAGGAGAAGGAGGGGTAAGAGGGCAGGGGCTCTGAATCGTCTGAGGAAAAATGGTTTGAACCCCCTTTCCCTTCAATTCTTCTATCGAATGTATGCTCACTAGCCAACAAAATGGATGAAATACCCCTTTTGAATAGATATAACAGATTTCTCGAATGCAGCGCTGATATGTTTTACAGAATCATGGCTGAGTGACTTAATCCCAGAAAACTTTGTACATATTCCAGGGTTTCAAATTCAACGAGCGGACAGAATTGTTGATACATCTGGGAAACAGAAGGGCGGAGGATTGTGCTTATATATCAATAATCATTGGTCTAAAGAAATAACCACCTTAAAGAAATTTTGCAGTGTGGACTTGGAAACATTAATCATTATCTGCAACCCCTTTTATTCCCCACGGGAATTTTCTACATTTTTGGTGGTTGCAGTATATATCCCTCCTGATGCTTCTGTGACAAATGCATTAAGTATTTTAACTAGTCAAATTATATGGGCCAAAAATGCATATCCTGAAGCTTTTAAAATTATTTTAGGTGATTTTAATCAAGCTGATTTAAGGAAGGAGTTACCAAAGTTCTTCCAGCATGTTAAATGCCCTACTAGAGGGGAAAGTATTTTGGGTCATTGTTATACAACTTGAAAGGATGCTTATCGCTCTTTATCACGCTCAGCTGTGGGTCATTCTGATCACTGCATGGTTCACCTTGTACCTGTTTACAAACAAAAGCTTAAAACTCTAAAACCAACAATTAAAACAGTGAAAACTTGGACTGAGGAAGCAAAGTTAAAGTTGCAAGCATGTTTTGACTGCACTGATTGGGACCTATTTGAAAACACTTCTGCTAATTTGGATGAGCTCACAGACATTATAACATCATATCTCAGCTTTTGTGAGGACTTATGTGTGCCATCTAGGAATGTGAAAATTTACAGTAATAACAAACCGTGGTTTACAACTAAACTCAAACAGCTACATCATGCCAAAGAAGAAGCCTATAAAAATAGTGATAGAACATTGTACAATCAGGCTAGGAATATATTGAACAGAGAAATTAGAGCAGCAAAAAGGAACTACACTGAAAAGTTAAAGAGCCAGTTTTCAACAAATGAATCAGCAAATATGTGGAAAACTCTTAAAACCATTACTGGTCATAGCAAGACCCCTCTCCATGTTGAAGGAAATCATCAACTGCTGAATGACTTGAATATGTTTTACTGCAGGTTTGAGAGGAAACTGCAGCCACCTATTCTTGCAATTTCCATCTCAGATTTAACAACCACAACTGAGCCTGTGGAAATTTATCCCACGTCATTGGGTCCTCCATCTTTGGTGATCACAGAGAAGGAGGTGCAAAGTCTGTTTCATAATCAGAAGTTAAGAAAAGCACCAGGTCCAGATAAAATCTCTTCTTCTTGTTTAAGAGTTTGTGCTGAACAACTGGCTCCTATTTTTACCCGCATTTTTAATAGATCACTGGAGATGTGTTATGTTCCTTCCTGCTTCAAACATTCATTGATTATTCCAGTACCAAAAAAATCTTCTGTCAAGGAATTGAATTATTATAGACCAGTTGCTTTAACTTCTGTGGTCATGAAAACTTTTGAGAGACTAGTGTTAGCTCACCTGAAATCTATCACGGATTTGTCATTAGATCCATTGCAATTTGCTTATCGTATTATTGGCTGTGAAATACGGCCACATTTTTGTTTTTAAAGTTCTGTTAAACCTTTCCACAACACCAGCCTTGACCTCATTATTGGTGACAAAGTGGTGTATCCCATGTTTCTTTAACAGCTGGCTTACAGGTTTATTTAGGAACTCAAAGCCACGATCTGTTTGAAGCTTCTCGGGCTGTCTATAGTTTTGTTTGAAAATGGCCGCTAAAGCTTTGGACACCTCCTGCCCCGTCTTGTCTTTGAGAGCCACAGCGCAGGCATATTTAGATAAAATATCAATGCATCTTAATATGTACTTGTAGCCCCTGTTGTACTCTGAAAATTGCTGTATATCTACCAAATCCGCCTGCCATTGTGCATCGACTCCAGAGACAATAGTCTTGTTTCTTTTAAAATGTATTCGGGCAGGCTTATGGAGTGTATAGGCATCCTGATCGGAAAGCCATCGAGAAACATCATTGACCCTTAATGTTTTGATACGCTTTTTTGCCTCACTAAATAGAGGGGTCACACCGCCAAAACTTCCTACAGATCCCGGTGTATAATATATATATATTTAGAACATCCCCGTGGTCAGGCATCTTAGCAGCTCACACACATATGAACACAGATTAAGGGGTTAAATAGACTTTATTGACAAGAGAATAAGTCTTGAGCATTTTAAGATTTCAGGGCTTTATCAGGCTTATAATGTGTTTAATATTTGCAAATAATAGGTCAGAAAAGGCTATTTTCAAAGTTTAAACATAAAGACAGACAATATTGGATAAGCTGTTATATTCTCAGAGTATTTGTAGAAATTACTTGAAGCGCCGGAAAAACTTTACAGGCTATGACTTCTTGGCAGATTCTTTTTCTCCAGCAGAGTGTCCTGTTGAGAGAGCATTAAACAGCCTCTTAGTTATAAATTTTGCAACACCCCCGCACCCATGACCGAGAGTTATAAACAATTTAATGAAAAAACTCACCTCGGCCGCTGAACCGCTCTCATAACCCTCATCTGCAGAAGTCCAAATGTCCTCTTGTGGCTTCTCCAGACTCACAGGTTCGGAAACATCTGAGCATTCACTCCCCGATTTCTCTTTTGGTTTCTGCCATCGCACTCAAGATCGGACCAAAACAGGGTCTCCTCAGAGTGAAGGGCAGGCTTGGGCAGCTTTTTGGGTGCAGAGTTTGGCTTCCGCAATGGGGTGTTAAAGGGCCAGAGGGGCATGGAAAACCCCATAGGCCCATGGTGCATGTGGGGGTGCAGACGCCTTTTCGGTTTCAACTGCTGCCTCTCTATCTTCGGGGCCCAGGTTTTGGTGGGGAGTCTGAGCTCTCAGCCTTTGGAGGGGAGTCCACGCTCTCTGCTTTTGGCGGGGAGTCCGGGGTGTCCTTCGGCAAGCTGGAGGAAAACCTGATCTTGCTTGAAGACTCCATCTTTCTCCACATAAACGGGACGGCGGGGACCATGGGCCAGTCGGTTTCAGGAACAGTGGAAAAAGTGGCGGTGGGCACTGCAGAACACTCCCCTCTTCTTATAAGACCTCTCAGGCATCCGCACACACAGCAAGACAGGCCCAGGCAACACATAGGCCGCGGCAGCGCCCTAGGGGCAGGCATGCCCAGGAATGCCGGGGGGTGGGTTAGGGGGACCCCGTGATGTGTCAGGGGGAGGGGCAAGTCTCCCCATCCGGGTCAGGCAGAAGAGGATGTCACTTCCAGGTCAAAGGGCCCAGGAAGGTTCTGGTTCCGGGGAAGGGGGGGAGGTAGGGACTTCCGGTAAGGGGGGCAGGACTTCTGGTAAGGGGCGGGACTTCCGGTGTTTGATGGTTTTATTGCCCCTTTGACAGGAGCATCCCATCCCCTACTACTAGCCTCTGATGGTGGCTGAGGCAGTGTGTCATGGAAGATTTATCTTTAGCACCTCAACCTCCTGATCCCTCAGCCAGAAGTAATTTGGGCGGACTCAGAAATGGTGCATGGTGGCTTCAGAAAACTGTTGGCTGCAAAGTCGGCAGCTCAGCATTTTGAATCCCGGGTGCCACGCAGCTGAGCGAGCTCCCGCTGATGACCCCAGCTCCTGCCAACCTAGCAGTTAGAATGCTTGTAGATGCAGGTAGATAAATAGGTACCACTGTAAAAAGTGGGAAGGTAAACAGTGTTTCTTTGCAGCCATTTTGGCCACATGGCCATGGACTTGTACAACACTAGCTGTTCAGCTTGAATACAGAGATGAGCACCACCCCTAGAGTCAGACATGACTAGCATGCATGTTTACCTTTACCAGATATGGTGTTGTATTACAAGGCTGCTGCCCCATAGTCTCCCATGTGGGGATACAGGGGAGGAGGAAATAGGCAGAGAAGAAAAGGGAAGCAAAGAGGTGCTCAAGGGCCAGAGCTTGGAAAAACTACTTTGGACAGAATCCTATTACTTATGTCCACTCACATGATACATCTCAGTGGTAAATGGATGCTAGTTAACAAATTGGCTCTTGTATTTCTTGTTACATCTGCTGTGCAACCAGAAATAAACGCTTTAGCATCCTAGCTGGTGGCAATTACCTGCTGGCATTTATGTCATGGGACTTAGCCACTGTAAGCAAATTATAGGGGTTTGGTGTTTTGGGGTTATCTTTGCCAAAGTCCATTACGAGCAGGGACAACAGCCTTATGAGGTAGGGATTCTAGGAGGTGGAGCCAAGAAAAGATCTATCAGGGAGTTCTGGTTGCCACAGTTCCAAAAAGACATAGTGGAACTGGAAAAGATGCAGAAAAGAATGACTAAAATGATTACTGGGGTGGGAGACCTTCAGCCTGGAAAAAAGGTGCCTGAGGGGGGACATGATTGAGACATGCAAAATTATGCAGGGAATGGATCAAGTGGATACAGGGAAGCTCTTTTCCTCTCACACAAGAGCAGAACCAGGTGTCATCTACTCAAACTGAGGGCTGGGAGATTGAGAGGAAAGAAAAGAAAATATTTATTTACTCAGTATGTTGTTGATCTGTGGACCTCCTTGCCACAGGATGTGATAATGGCATCTGGGCTAGTTGCCTTTAAAAGGGGATTGGACCGGATTCTGGAGGAAAAGTCCATTTCAGGTTACAAGCCATGATGGGGATACATGTTATCTCCAGGCTCTAAAAGGAAAGTACCTCAAAACACCAGATGCTGGGGAGTGGTATCAGAAGGCAGGTGTCTAGTTGTCTCATGCTCCCTGAGGCATCTGGTGAGATTCAGGAAGCTGGACTAGATGGGTTCTTGGCCTGATCCAGCAGGGCCCTTCATATGTTCTTATGATGCATTGTTTACATTTTATTTATTATTTTAAGCATTACCACTATTATTATTTTAATTTTAAATGGTCAAAAAAATCCCCAACAGCCCCAAATCATAGAATCACAGACCATCGAGTCCAACCCAAATGTGTGATTGCATGCACATCTGTGTGCATATCTGCTTTTCAAGTGTATGTGCATATCTGCATCTTTCCCTTGTAAGGATACTGTATAGAGATGGGCACGACTCAAAAAAATGGTGTTTCGTTTGTCGTTTGTCATTTAGGGGGTCCATTTCGGTTCGTTTTCATTTTTCGTGAATTTTTGCAAAAAAAATGTTTTCGTTTTGTTACGTAATGAAACAAAAAAACAAAATCAAAAACAAAAAATTGCTTGTTTTGTTATCATTCATTACAGTTCAATGTATTGGCCGCAATGAAAACGAAACGCATGACAAATTTCTGGTGTTTTGGTTCGTTTCGTTTCATTTTGGAGACAAAATTCATTTTTTGTTTCGTTACGTAACGAAATGAAAAAATGAAAACAAAAATGAAAAATTGCTCATTTCGTGCCCATCTCTAATACTGTATTCCAGAGGACAGGGAGACATCGAGGTCAGAAGGATCAGCCTGTGGCATCATCTGAGATGGACCTGGTGCTTGGTTGTTGTCATGCTACAACAACCCCCCTAGATCCTTGCCCAGCCTGGCTCATAAAAGCCATCGAGCAAATAACGACTGAATGGGCTACTGCTATTATTGATGAGTTTGGGGGCAGCACTCCCCATGCCCTCAAGGAGGCACTCATTAGACCCATTCCTAAACCACCTAATATGGCGATGGAGGATATTAACAACTACAGACCCATTGCCAATGTACTGTTCTTGAGCTAGTAGAGAAGGTTGTGGTGGACAACCTTCAGGCACTTCTGGAGGAGACCAATGACCTTGAGCCATTCCAGTCTGGTTTCAAATGACATCATGGCATAGAGACAGCATTGGTGGCCCAGCATTGGTAGGATAACATTTTTAGGGAAACAGGGGAGCAAAATGTCTCTCTTGGTCCTTCTCCACCTCTCAGTGGCCTTTGATACCATCATCAACCATGACATCCTTCTTGGAAAACTCTCTGATTTAGGGATTGGTGGCCTGGCTCTGATCCTTCTTGGAAGACTGCCCTCAAAGAGTTCAGCTTGGTGAGATGATGTCCACCCCTTGTTCTCTCAACTGTGAAGTCACACAGGGATTGATTGTCTTGCAAATGCTCTTTAACATCAACATGAGGCCACTGGAGGAGGTCCTCAGGAGATCTGGGGCTTCATGTCAGTTATATGCAGATGACACACAGCTCTATCTCTCCTCCCACCCTTCTGCAGAGGATGCTGTCCCATACCTTGAGCATTGCCTAGAGGTCGTACTGGGGTGGATGAGGGAAAACAGAGTGAGGCTGAACCCAGATAAGATATCTTTCCATTGGGTGCATTGGTGTTTGTGGATTGGGGGCATTACTCACCTTTGGAGGGGTAATTCTCCACAAAGGCTAAGGGTCATAACTTGTGCTACCTATGAGATTGGTGTGGAAACTTCAACAGGTCCAGAATGTGGGGGCCAGATATCTAACTGGGGTGAAAAACTTCAAACATATTTCCCCACCCTGGCTGCCTTTTGCTGTTTACCAATTCACTCTTATGCCAGCTTCAATGTAATGACTCTAACATTTTAAAGCCCTAAAGTTTAAGCAGTCATGGACCCCATTATCTGGCAGAACACCTGCTTCCAATTAGATCAGCCCTTACTACCCATTCTTCCCAGGCTGGGCAGTTGAGAACCTTGACCCCAAGTGAGGCTCAGAAAGAAAAAACCCCCAAAACATGCCTTCTTGGTAGTTGCCCCTTCTCTATGGGATGATCTCCTGCCTGAAATCCTGCTGGCCCCCTCACCAGATATTTTCAAGAGGTCTTTCAAAACTAGGAACTACCTGTATATAGGCAGGCATTTCCAGAGCTTGTAAAACATAACATAGTGGATGTCTAGCTAAAACCATCAATCTTGCCATCTTATTTTTAACGTGTATTTTTATTTTATTTTACTTGTTTTATGTAATGTCTTATTGTGTTTATTTAGTTTAATTTGAATGTCTTGTGTACTGTTGTCTTTGTCTTTAATTGTCATAAACTGCCCAGAGTGGCTGTGCTGCCAGATGGGTGGTGTAGAAACATAATAAATAAATAAATAAATAAATAAATAAATAAATAAATAAATAAATAAATAAATAAATAAATAAATAAATAAATGTCAGAAACTAGGATGATATTACAAGAACCTGGCAATGGAGGGGAAGCTATACAAAGGAAAAACCTGGAGGGAATGGCCCACAGTTTAAGTCCTGTCTAAACAAGCTGAGCTTAAACATTTAATGCAGGCATGTCCAAACTTAGGCCCTCCAGATGTTTTGGACCACAACTCCCAGAGTCCTTTGCAATTGGAAATAGAGGTTTGGAATTCTGGGAGTTGTGGTCCGAAACATCAGGAGGGCCGAAGTTTGGACATGCCTGATTTAATGCATGGAGGCAAAAATCATTCCACAAGCATTGCTTGAACTTAATTGAATGGGGCTCATGAGTGGAATGCAGTGACTGAGGGGGGATATAACATATTCAAAAGAACAGGTGGCGGGGGAGAAAAGTGGCATTGCATGTGAACTATATGTACAGCTGTGAAGAGATCCATGGGTTGCTGCAACTCTTGGAAAGCATTTGGGTAACAATTAAAGGGAAAATAAATGGCATACAGTAATATCACTTTGGGCATATGCTACAGACTTCCTGGCCACATGGAAGAGATGCATGATGTCTTCCTCAAACAGATTACCAAAGATGTAAGAAGGGACACTTAATGCAAATAGGAGATTTCAGTTACCCTGATATTTGTTGGAAGTTGAAGAACTGCCAAGAACATAAGCACTAATAAGTTCCTATTTCAACTTGCTGACAACTTCATGTTCCCAAAGGCTGAAGAAGCAACAACGAAATTTGTTAACATGGATGGATTCCCCAACAAGGGAAAAATTATCCAAGAGGTAGAAATGGTGTGAACTCTGAATGAAAGGGACCATACCCTTTGGAATTTGTTATACTGGGAATAAATTGAAGAAGAGTATCATTCAGGAAAGCTGATTTCAGTAAGGTTAAGGAAATATTAGGTTTAGCTGTGAGTTCCCATTTCTGTGCACGGAACACTGTTTACCTTCCCACTTTTTTATGGTGGTACCTATTTATAGACTTGCATTTACAAGCTTTTGGACTGTTAGGTTGGCAGGAGCTGGCATTAACAACGAGAGCTCACTCCACTGCATGGCACCCGGGATTTGAACCACTGATCTGCCGACTTTGCAGTTGAGAGTTTCAGCACTCTAGCCCACAGAGGCACCACGTAATGTAATGAATACATTACACCACATAATGTAATAAATACATTACCTATTTTGGCTGAATTTCAATATGATTGAGTTCCTCTGTAGTCAATCAAAGAGTGTTAAGCTAATTCAGGGATGATAAATGTGTCCTTCCTATTGTGGCTGATACTGTACAGCCTATTACTCTTCACCATTGGCTGTTCAAGGTGCTATTGGAATTGAAGTCCAGCACCATTTGGAGGGCCACATGTTCTACATTAAAGCTGGGGCCTGTGGAGTTTACCTGGTTAAATGTATAATTCATGAGAAGTGTCTGTACTGATTGGTGGATTTGTAGACCAATAAAAGAGTCTGGGGAGTGGCCTGGGGGATTTAAGGCTCTGCTCAGCATTGATTTAGTCAGATAGGGAATCTGAGAGAGTCTGAGAGAGTCAGATAGGGACCTACACTTACTGGAGAAAAGATATAGAGAGAGGAGATAGGACTTTTAGAGTGTTTGTGAGGAAAATTAAGTGTCTAGAGTTTGTGAACTTAGGAACTGGGTGTGCATGTGTTCTGCTTTGTTAGTAACTAAATTTAAGTGAGTTTGAACTAATAAATAAACTTTTATTTTTATTCAACTTAAAAACTGTCTGAAGGCTTTAATTTACTAGTGAAGCTAGTTGGTGGCAGTGAAAGAGAAAAATTAGAAGTGTTGTTTATCAATAGCCTGTGAAAGGGCCGGGGGTAAGCACATGAATGTTATAGGGCCTTAAAATGTTTTAAGACTTCATTTCCCTGAAGCCCCAGTCAACATGGCCAGTGATCAAGGATTCTGGGTGTTGTGTGCCAGCAACCCAATGGAAGAGTATGAAATCCATGACATGCTGTGGAACTGCTCTTATATCAATCATGGCTAATTTCAGCAGGCTACACCTGGAATCCTGTCTACAGTTCATTTTCGTATCTCAGAAATAAGGTGAAAGAATTGATGAGAATGAAGAAAAAGATTGGAAAGAAAAGGCTAGCATATTTGTGTCTTAGAGACACCCTGGCCATGCTGCCAGGTGCATTCTAGGGGCTGCATTCAAACAAACAAACAAAAGGCAACAGAAACATTCCTGCAGTGGAACGTGTGTATAAACTTGCATGTGAGTGGGGAGAGAGATCACAATTACATTGGCCAAGTTTTTGGCACTTGCGTATGGTGAATTCATTTTTTTCTGGGCCCTCTACACAAGATGTCCCTATACAAAAATTCAAAGCCCAGGTTTTAAACAAAAATGAAGAAGTACAAGGACATCTTGGGTAGCAAAGATTATCCTGATGATTTATTTCATAATTATTCACAGCACCCAGCATTAAGTCTTCAAGTATTTTTTAATTAATCATGTTTGTTAACGTTATTAATTTCCAAAGACTCCTTTCAGAACACAGTATAATGTGGTTAGAAAATGCACAGGTACAATTTAGAGATTATTCAATTTAGAGATTGCTCTAAATTGATAGATGAAATCATGATAGTTCAGTAGCCAACATTTTACTCCAGTATCCAAGAGGTAACTCCAAATGCTTACTTACTGGACATCTGTAGAAACTACAGTGGGACCTCTACTTACAAGTGGCTCGACTTAAGAGCAATTCGACTTAAGAGTGAAAACCTGTTGGTGTTTTAACTGCTGCCTTACAAATTTTAGATGCGGTCTGCTCTACTTACATTTTTTATTTTTCCAATTTATTTATTTATTTATTTTTGATTTTTTTTAAAAGATAGATTGAACAACTCTACTTAAGAGTTGTTCAACTTAAGAGCATGCATTAAGAACAGATTAAACGTGTAAGTAGAGGTACCACTGTATGTGTGGGATCAAATGGTTATTCATGACCTTTGGCTTTGTTTCATATGATTAGTTTATGTAACCTAAAGTAATTTTTCCAAATTCATAGGAGATTTTTCACATTCAGTATGCATTGTGACATGCAGAATGGAACAAGAACCACAGTCACACAGTGAATATAGGATGGCAGCAAAAGCATACATCAGAGTCACAAGATAAAGTTAAGCTAACTCGGTATACATCCTGATATTACTCTAACACATCCTTTTCAATCTTGATTTTCTTTCAAATGGTCCCCCTCATAGTTCCTGACATGTAAGCTGGGGTCAATGGGAGTTCCACGCCTGGAGGCCATGCCATCGGAGAAGGCTGCTCTAAGACTATGTGAATCTCAGGAGACTGTTATCATTTCTTTGTTTCTGTAAATAGTGAATTGAATCTCCCACACTTACCTCCATGTTCAGGGTCCTGGGTCAAAGAGAAGAAGCTTTGCTCTTCTCACAGAAAGGCACAATGAATGACTTTGAGTCATTGATTTTTTTAAAAAAATCATTGATTTTTTTTTTAAAAAAATCAATCCTGTGTGGTTTATTTTACAGAAGACAAAAGGACAAGCTCTTTTCTTACTGTGTTTCTAAACTAAGAAAGAAAGAAAGAAAGAAAGAAAGAAAGAAAGAAAGAAAGAAAGAAAGAAAGAAAGAAAGAAAGAAAGAAAGAAAGAAAGAAAGA
>JAHTLZ010000348.1:7349276-7376776 GCA_023846285.1 Phrynocephalus versicolor
AATAATAATAATAATAATAATAATAATAATAATAATAATAATAATAATAATAATAATAATAATAATAATAATAATAATAATAATAATAATGCATTAGTATTACTGTAAGATGGTGCCTAAATGTGGCTTGGCTGAACAGCCTGCAAAGATCTGAGTTATTCAGGGAAAACCTCTTGAAAAGGCCATTTTTTTTGGCTGCCTTTTACAGGTGTCCAAAGAAGTGGCAAATCAGATCTTAGGCAGCAGGTCACTCCTAAGATTTGGGGCAGCAACCAAGTTGGCACGTGATCTCATCTTATCCTTCTGTACCTCCCTTGGGGTTACCAATCATAGCCACTGGGTTTGAGAAGGATGTGTGCTACGGTGGCCAAAGGCATTCTGTCAGGTAGGAAGACCCCAAATCATTTAGGACTTTATATTAGAGATTAATTATTCATTTTGTTACGCAAAGAAATGAATAACAAACCTCAGAGTGGATTTAGAACGAACCGAACCGGGGCTAAAGGTAAAACTGAGTCTGGTTTGGATTTCAAGCCAAAAATCCCCTGTACAAAATACTTCAAAGGGATCAGCCAAAATTTCTCTAAATAATTTTCTTTTCTACAACCATGGCCAAGCCCCTGGTGAGACTGCTTCCTGCTCCTGATGTTGGCGTTTTGCCATCAAAGAGTGACCAGCTTGAAGAATACCCAAGGAGCAGGGTAATAGGTGCAATATCAATTTGGAACTCCTTTCTTAGAAATAATGTCTCTCACGCAGAACAAAAGTCCTGAGTTAGAAAGAGTTTCTATTTTTACCACTTGGAGGGGGTTTAAAAAGAGAGAGATTTTTTAACAAAATAAATAAATAAAATTAGAAGCTGGTTGTCTGTATTAGCCCACCTGTCAGAAACCTATATAGGTGTCTCCCTTGCACCTTATTGTTCTTTTGGCTGTTGAGAGAGAGTTCACTCCGGCTCAGTTAAAATAATCAGCTTAGCTCAGTGTTGGTCTGTTTCTGTCTACTTTCTTTCATCCTCCTGGGTGTAGCAAGCAGCACCATGGGGAGGGGGAGACCCTTCCCCCTTTAGGAAGCCTAGTGCTTCGGTTGCTTCTTGTGCATTTTGACTCCCCCCCTTTTTTTTTAAATTGGACACAGTGTGCAGTAAAATGCTGGTTTAAAAATCTTGAGCTATGCTGCAGATAAATGTCCACTGTCCAGACAGAGACCTGCAGAGCAGGTTATTTACATTACAAATATCCGTCAAATATAACTCCCCTTGTTGCATAGTTCATTTTAGTTGGATTTACCTCAATTTGTTTCTGGACCCTGAACAGTTCTTGGAGGCCTTGGGGGAGTTTCCTGACAGTCTGGCTGACAATCCGGTAGAAGCCCTGGTGAAGAGGTGGTATGAGGATGCCACCAGGGCCATTGGCCAGATCACCCCCAAGCATCTTCGTTGTGGAGCTTGCTTGTTGCTGTGGTTCACGGCTAAGTTGAGAGCAATGAAGCAAGAATGCAGAAGATTTGAGAGCAGATGGAGGAAGGACTGGTCGGCATTTAATTGAGCTGCTGTTCATTTACTGACTAGGTGCTACGCTCAGGCGGTCAGGGAGGCTAAAATACCTTATGCCTCCCTGAGAATTGGTGAGGTTTCGAACTGCCAGGTGGAATTGTTCTGGGTGGTTCAAGACCTCACCAACCCTGGTCAGTCTAGGCCTCCTCCTAGTGATTTCACTAGTGAGTCATTTGCAGCCTTCTTTAGATCCAAAATCGAGGCCATCCAAAACAATCTAGATTTCAGTTGCTCTAACCTCCCCTCGAGTATCCCAAACACTGCACCCCCTCGGTTTCCTTATCTGGTTGAGTTTGGGCCTGAGGCCTCTAGGGCATTGGCCCATTGTAGGCCGGCGTCTTCCCCCTTTGACCCTTGCCTGTCTTGGCTTATTAAATCTGCCAGAGGGAGCATGCCAGAGTGGGCTTCTGTTATTTCCACTTCATCCTTCAGGGAAGGGATTTCTGCCTCTAGCCTGAAGGAGACAGTGGTGAAGCCCACTCTAAAGAAACCTGGCTTGGTATTGGATCATCTGTCCAACTATCGCCCGATTGCCAATGTTCCTTTCCTGGGCAAGGTTACTGAAAGGGTTGCTGCCATCCACTTCCAGACATTCCTGGAGGAGGATCACATCCTGGATCCATTCCAGTCCGGGTTCAGGGCGTGTCTGGAGACTAACACCACTCTGGTTGTTCTGCAAGATGACCTCCTCAGCGGGGCTGACAGGGGTTGCTCTACCTTGTTGGTCCTCCTGGATCTCTCAGGGGCCTTTAATACCATCAACTACAATATCCTGCTGGGTTGGATATCTGAGGTGGGGATTGGAGGCACAGATTTTAGCTGGCTCTGGTCCTTCCTTGGTGGCCGTTCCCAGCATATTAAGCTGGGGGAAGAGCTGTCGGCTGCTTGGACACCCAGGGGTCAGCAATCTCTCCCATGCTGTTTAACATCTATATGAGGCCCCTGGCTGAGGTCATTAGGGGATTTACAGTTTACTGTCATCAGTATGCTGATGACATACAGCTCTATCTCTCCTTTTCCACTTCTGCAGCAGAGGTGGTGCAGACCCCCAACTCTTGCCTGGACATGGTCATGGGATGAACCAGGACTAACAGGCTTAGACTCAACCCAGAGAAGACTGATGTTCTGTTTTTTGGGCATCCTCTGCTGGGTACAGTGGCCCTCTCCCCAGTCTGGAGGGTATTAACCTTTAGCTGGTGGACAGAGTGGAGAATTTGGGCATGGTCTTGGATCCGGCCTTATCTTTGGAAGCCCAGCTCTGCTTTTTTTCCACCTTTCGCAGATCACCCAGGTCCTCTCGTACCTGGATGAGGTCTCATTGAGAACAGTTGTGTGGACACTTCTGATATCAAGGATAGATTATTGCAGTGCCCTCTATGTGGGGTTGACCTTGACCCTTATTTGAAGACTATAGTGATACAAAAATGCAGTGGCCAGACTGGTGGTTGGTGCGGGCAGATATGACCCATCACCTTGTTTGCATTAGCTGCCTGCTGTGTCCCGAATAAGGTTCAAGGTATTGGTTTTGACTTACAAAACCCTCCATGACTTGGGAGCTGACTACCTGACAGAATGAATCTTCCAGAGGTCAACTGAGGCCCGACCCACCAGAATGTTGCAGACGCTCTCACTTCGGGAGGCCATTCCTAGGGAGGCCTGGAAATCAATCACTCATAACTAGAGATGGGCACGACTTAGCGGTATTTCCGTTTCCGTTTCCGTTACTCGGTTCCATTACTCTACGGAAACGGTAATGGGAATTACTCCGCCAGACTTCGAGCTCGAACCGACGAACGAACAATTTGATCTGATTTGTCGTGCTCGTTACTTGCATCGCGCGATCGCGCGCGATGCCAAGCGGCACAGAAAAAAAGTTTTTAAAAGTTAAAAAACCCGGTTCCCGGCCAAAAAGCAGGTGGAAATATGCCTGCCGTGCCTCAGGGCACCTACCAGAGGGGTGGTTTCTGGAGGTCCCCGGCCTCCCCCCCTCCTCCCTCCTGGGCTGCTCTGGTGGGACTCGCCGCAGGCTCTCAGCAGCAACAAGCCGCACGGCACGAGTCTCGCCGCCAGCTCAAGCGGCACGGACGGCACAGGAAAAAACTTTTAAACTCTCCCCCCACCCATTCCCGCATGGCACGAGTCTCGCCACCGGCTCAAGCGGCACGGACGGCACAGGAAAAAACTTTTAAACTCTCCCCCCACCCATTCCCGCACGGCACGAGTCTCGCCGCCGGCTCAAGCGGCACGGATGGCACAGGAAAAAACTTTTAAACTCTCCCCCCACCCATTCCCGCACGGCACGAGTCTTGCCGCCGGCTCAAGCGGCACGGACGGCACAGGAAAAAACTTTTAAACTCTCCCCCCACCCATTCCCGCACGGCACGAGTCTCGCCGCCGGCTCAAGCGGCACGGATGGCACAGGAAAAAACTTTTAAACTCTCCCCCCACCCATTCCCGGGCCAAAAAGCAGGCGGAAAATGCCTGCCGTGCCTCAGGGCACCTACCGGAGGGGGGGGTTCTGGTATGGAGGGGGGGGTCCCGGCCTCCCCCCCTCTGTCCTGGGATGCTCTGGTCTGGTGGGACTCGCCGCAGGCTCGCCCGCCGCAAAAAGCCCAGTCTCGCCGCCGGCCGCCAAAGCGCAAGGAAGCGGCACGGGCGGCACAGGAAAAAGCTTTTTTAAACTCTCCCGGGTCTCCCCCCCACCCATTCCTGGGCCAAAAAGCAGGCAGAAAAATGCCTGCTTGACTAAGGGCGCAGGGCACCTACCGGAGGGATTGTTTCTGGAGGGGTGGTCCCGCCTCCCCCCCATCCTGGGCAGCCGGACTCGAGTTGCCATGCCATGCGGTGCGGGCGGGGGATCCAAAATGGGGCGGCGAATGCAATATTGTTTTTGAAATCGTGGTCCAAAAACACACAAGCACAACAGAAACACGCGGAAATTTATAAACTGCCAGATTTTTCACAGTAGCAGTGGGTTTTTTCTTGCAACAAAATGTCTCTCCTCTCCTCCTCTGTCCTCCATTGATTTTATTTTATTTTATTTTATTTACACCTGCGCAGTGCGCAATGATGGGCTGGCCCAGTGGCCTGGCCAGCCATGTGGGAGGGGACGACCATGCAAATTTTTGGAGCCATCCCACCAATCGCATGGCCACTTGGCCACTGAGACTTCTGGGATGTGCCAAAAAGCCCCCTAAAACCTGCCCTAGCCCCCTAGCCCCCTAACCCTAATCCTTGACTCCTTACCCATACGTCACAGACTGTCTTCTTAGTGGGTCAGAGAGGCACCCAGAGGTGCAACCCAATAGCCCACCGTAACCTTACCCGTCATTAGCCTAACCCTAGCCCTTGCACTAAGCCACCTTAGCCCATAGCCAGATCTACTTGCATTGCACTACACACGCAAGTACGATTCCCTTCTTTGTGGGACATGGCAGGTGCGACACGCTCGTACCAGGGGATCAGGTACTTGAGCGGGTCTCTGCCTGCAAATGGTATGCATATCCATATGGTTATGCATGCCATTTTGCAGCAGCAGCAGGTGAGGAGGGGAGACCCCCATGTTGAGGGGTCTCTTGGAGCCTGCTGCTGCTGTCCCTTCCTAGTGGGTGAGGATAGGAGGCACCCACAGGTGCCTCCAGGAGCCCACTTTCCCTTTATAGCGGGCTGGCGGAGGCACCCACCCCACAGAGGTGCCTCCAGGAGCCCGCTACCCCCCCCAAAAAACCAGTATAACAATAACGAAAAAACGAAAAAAACGAACCGACTAATTTTTGCGAAGTTTCGCGAAAAACGGAAACAAGCCGACACAGGCTGCCTCCGACACACGACAACTCGAAAACGTCATTTTCCCGAGTCGTGCCCATCTCTACTCATAACCGAGCCTTCTCTATAGCTAGCCCTACACTATGCAACAAACTGCTGAGTGAGATTCATCTTGCACAGTCCCTGCCAGCCTTCAAAAAAGATCTTAAGACCCTGCTTTTTAGAGAGGCATTTGGCAACTGTATAATCTGCAATCTTATTTTCTTCTTCTTCTTCTTCTTCTTCTTCTTCTTCTTCTTCTTCTTCTTCTTCTTCTTCTTCTTCTTCTTCTTATTATTATTATTATTATTATTATTATTATTATTATTATTATTATTGAATTATATGGCAGCGGTTCGGTTGCAGTCATACCTAGAGGATCGGCAGTGCCTCGATCCTTGCCAGTCCGGGTTCAGTCCTCGTCGGGGGACCGAAACAGCTCTGGTCGCGCTGCAAGATGACCTAATCCGGGCGGCCGACAGGGGTTGCTCTACCCTGTTGGTTCTCCTGGATTTGTCAGCGGCCTTTGATACCGTCGACCACGGTATCCTGTTGGATCGGCTCTCCGAGGTTGGAATCAGAGGCACTGCTCGCAGTTGGCTCCGATCCTTCCTGGAGGGCCATCCACAGTACGTTCAGCATAGGGGGGAGTTGTCGGCTCCTTGGATACTCCCTTGTGGGGTTCCACAGGGGTCGTCGCTGTCCCCTATGCTGTTTAACATCTACGTAAGGCCGCTGGCTGGGGTCATTAGGAGATTTGGAGTCTGCTGTCACCAGTACGCTGATGACACACAGTTCTATCTCTCCTTTTCCACCTATGCAGTGGAAGCTGTGAGGATCCTTGATGAGTGCCTGGACGCCGTGCTGACTTGGACCGGGGCGAACAGGTTTAAGTTCAACCCCGAGAAGACGGAGGTCATGTTCTTTGGGAGCTCACCATCTGCGTACGGTGGCCCTCTTCCCTGTCTGGGGGGGGGGTTCTCTCCAGCCAGTGGAGAGGGTGCGGAATCTGGGCGTGGTCCTGGACCCGGCGCTGACCATGGAGGCTCAGGTGGCGTCGGTGACCAGGGCCATCTTCGTCAGATCGCCCAGATCCGCCCGTACCTGGATGTTGACTCTCTGAGAACAGTGGTCCAAGCACTGGTGATCTCGAGACTGGACTACTGCAACGCCCTCTACATGGGGTTGCCCTTGACTCTTCTCCAGCGTCTGCAGCGGGTACAGAATGCGGCGGCCAGGCTGGTGGCTGGTGTGCGTCGTTACGACCACATCACCCCAGTCCTGGCCCGCTTGCACTGGCTGCCCGTGCGGCCCGGATTAGATTCAAGGTCTTGGTTTTAGTTTATAAAACCCTCCATGGCTTGGGACCGGACTACCTGACAGAGCGTATCGTCCAGCGATCCATCTCGGCCCGTCCTGTTTGGCAGGTGCGAGCGCACTCGCTGCGGGTTGCCACCCCACGAGAGGCCCGGAAGACGATAACTCGGAACCGGGCCTTCTCTGTGGCAGCCCCTTCCTTATGGAACTCCATCCCCAGCGAAGTGCGCTCTGCAGAGTCCCTGCAGGCCTTTCGGAAAGCTTTAAAAACCTTTTTATTCCGAGAGGCCTTTGGCGAGTTTTAATTCTTCTTCTTTCCCCCCCCCCGCCATCGCGACCAATTTTACTGATTTTTGACTGTTGTCCATAGGTGTGTCTAACTTTAATTTGTCAGGACTTCGGCACTCTGGCACGCTGGGATGTAGGGTGATTTTATATTTTATATTTGTCTTTATTGTTGTACGTTGATTCTGTTTTATTATATTTTGCTGTACTTCTATTGTTTGTTGGCTTGGCGCTTGATCTCTCTTGTTAGCCGCTTAGAGTTCTATATGTAGAAGATAAGTGGGATACAAATATAGCAATAAATAAATAAATAAATATGAATTTGTTTGTTGTAAACAAACTTGCCTGGTGTTCAGCTATGAAAGATGGCCGGTATGGAAATAAATAAATAAATAAATAAATAAATAAATAAATAAATAAATAAATAAACAAACAAACAAACTAACTAACTCTCGGCATATTCCAAAATTTTTAAATGAAACCCACCAATTTCCTGTCATCACATGAACATCTGAAACCATTGCAAGTCACTGATATTCTTCTAAAAGATTTATTTACTATTATTAATACAATTAGCTAATCCTTCAAAAGTCATACAAGAGTATTCCATTCTATAAAAATCCCTTTCTAAAGCAACAATAAATTGATATTTGAGGTGTCTTTGTATATGAGGGATTAAGATGTCATTTAAATACAATTCAAATATGGTTAACCATTGAAGAACTAACAAACCTATAACCCCACCATGGAGAGAGAAACAAATAATATTTTGTGGGACACAGGACAATAAAACGGAGCACTTTTTTTTGTTTGCAAACCTATCCATACTTATCTAGGCAGAAGCTCTACAGAGTACTGTAGGGTTTTCATTAAAATGTACTCCCACAGAGGTACTATGCATCCAATTTCTTCTCATGACACATTTGGTATGGATGTGCACAGAATATAAAATCCTTCAGATGCTTGTGGTTCGCATCCAGACAGAACTGCACTTTGAGTCAGTCTCCAAGTTTCAGAAGTCATCTTCATTAACAAAAATAAAGGAAGATCAATGCATGGCTACACAGATTTAAATTAAAATAGCCAGAGTAGTTTCTTTTGAGGAATAAAACCTGTCATATTTGCACAAATAAAGGTATGCCTACACTAACTATTTTGGAGTGGGCTGGTGTGAACTGGGGTCACTTTGGGTCAGATGCAGGTGCAGTATGTCATTTGGTGCAATCCTTGCACCCCAATTGCATCATCAGAGCTCCACCAATCCTATTTGGTCCTGTTCCTTCCAATTTGAACTTCTGATATTGTGGAGGGGCTTAATAATTTAGCCACTTCAGGGTATTGACAATTTGAAAACTTCCTCTCCTCCTCGAGTAGAATAATAATTATTTTAAAAACTGTAATGTTTTTGCTGTCGGTTTTTTAAAAAAATTCTCTCACTCATCTTAAAGTAAAAAGGAGTTGAGCCACGTGGCCATCCCAAACACAATTGCAAAAATAGGTTACAGGCGATACCTTAAAGTGTTGGTAAAGAAATTATAGGTAGCTAAATCCACAGCAGCAAATTCAAATGTTGGTAATTTCTTTTTTAAGATGAGACAAAGAAATTTATTTTTTACTTTTATATAAATGATACAGCACATCAGTGATAATACACCAAAAGTATTTTTGTTTTCTCACTTCCCTTGCCCCTCTGCTGAGGAGCTAATCTGTGATATGTGTCTGTCATATACCTCTTGATCTCAATAGGGCTTGAGTACAACCACTTTTCAAGCATATCCATTGACTCCAGGAGGAGTGTCTTCCTATGAGTTCCTTAGGAGTCATATATTCTCACTCACCTCAGTCTTCTGATTGTGTGGAGTATTTTGCCAAATAATAAATGAAAGAAAAGAGTTCTGGAAGGTGGAACACCATTAAATATTCTGAAGAAAAATATGAAGACATCCTGAAGTATTTTGCTTGGATTTAGTCCACCTGAAGGCTTTATTTTCCCCTTAGGCCCAGTTTATGTCAACATTTCAGTCAGGTTCTTTCTTTGGATTTTTATGACGTCCTTTTATTATTCTGTCAGTGAAGTTGACAAACACAGATGCTTATACCTTTGCCAATTCAGCATTTTTCTATATGCCAGTAACTTTCAGTGTATTATTACACAAAGGAAAGCAATGATACAATGCAGCTTATCTTTCTAAGAATATCCAGCTACTGACCAGTGACAGCTGCATGACACTACTAACATGCAACAAATACAAGTAACAGATGCAGGGATAGGATTCCAGTGAAAAGATGCACTAAGCTAGTCCTGAAGTGCGGAAAACTGTAATCATTTAACAGATTTGGGGTGTATATTTTAAATCAATATTGTAATAATATGTGTTTATCTAAATGAACCTCTTCACTTAAAATACACACACATGTCTTAGCACTCTCCTATATTCACCAAAACAATACCACAGGGTTAAAGTAAAGGTAAAGGTTCCCCCTGCACATGCATGTTAGTTGTGTCTGACTCTAGGGGCAGTACTCACCTCCGTTTCTAAGTCAAAGAACCAGTATTGTGCAAGTTCGTGGCCATGTGGCCGGCATGGCTAAATACATTTCTGCACACAAAACACTGTTCACCATCCCACTTTTTATAGTGGTACCTCTTTATCTACTTGCATTTGCATGCGTTCGAACTGCTAGGCTGGCAGGAGCTGAGATTAACAACAGGCACTCACTCTGCTGCTCCACAGGGTTAACTTCACTTTATTTTACAGTTACAATTTTACAACCAAAAAATGCAACTTAGAAGGCTCTCAGCAGCCGTGCCAGACAGCTGACTTCAACAGGTTCGAGCTGCCAAAATCAGCAATCTGGCAGGGCTGCAAAGAGCAGCCTTTGGCTGCCTTTGATTGAGGGGGTTGGGACAGCCTTCCCATGAAAATGCACTGAAAACCAATTAATCTGTTCCCTTCTTGCCTGTTTTCCAGCCTACAGAATGGATTAATTGATTTTCAGTGCAGTCCTATGGGAAACCGTGATTCGACTTTAAAAAATTAACTCCTGAAAATGCATTTGGAATGGATTAATTTTGTAAGTCGAGGTACCACTAAGAACATCAGAACACCAGAACATAAGAAGAGCCATGCTGGATCAGGCCAAAGGCCCATCTAGATCAGCTACCTGTATCGCACAGTGGCTCCGCCAAATGCCTCTTAGAATGCACGAGACTAGATATCTGTCTCCTGATACCACTCCCCTGCATCTGGTTCTTGAAGTACCCCAGTTTTAAGTCTGGAGATTACACATCTCCATCATGGTTTGTAACCTGTGACGGACTTTTCCTCCAGGAATCTGTCAAATCCCCTTTTGAGGGCATCCAGACCAGATGCCATCACCACATCCTGTGGCAGGGAGTTCCACAGACTAACAACACGCTGGGTAAAAAAAAATCTTTTGACTCTTCTTACTCTCCCAGCCCTCAATTTGAGTGTATGCTCCCTAGGTCTGGTATTTTGTGAGAGGGAGAAGTTCATCCCTCTATCCAACTCTGGATCTAATACTGTGTGATACTCAGGACCTGGTCACGGATGTGAATGTCACTGAGCCTCTGGGGAACAGTGACCATGCTGCAATCTCCTTTGCCATGCATGTCCGGGGAAGAGTGTCAAGCAAATCAGACACAAAAACCCTTGATTTCCGAAGGGCGGACTTCCCTCAGATGAGGAAACTAGTTAGAAAGAAATTGAAAGAAGAGTATTTCAAGAGTCTGTATTAGAAGAGTCAGAAACAGATATAAATAGAGGTAGAATTGAAAAACTAAAACCATTGTAATGAAGTTAAAAGGACATCTTTTTTAAAAAAAATCAAAAGTCAGTAAGGGGACAAGGCAGCATAGCAGCCTTTGCCTGGTGCTAAAGTATAATAAAGAAGGCATGAGGCATATTTGTCACAGGAGTGGAATTCCACCAGTGGAAGTTTGTGGCTGTAATGTCAATAAAATACAATCATAGAAATCGTAAAACACCCTTGCATTAGCGTTCATCACTCGAGGACATCGAGGAGTAGGGTGAACGGACAGCAGATGGCAGGGAGGAAAAAAAAGACATAACTGAAAACTATTAGGCTAGGTCACCAAAGGCCTTGCGGAATAAGATGGTTTTCACTGCTCTGCGGAAGGCCATCAGGGACTCTGCAGAGCGCACTTCGCTGGGAAGGCTGTTCCACAACGATGGAGCAGCCACTGAGAAGGCCCAATTTTGGGTGGAAGTTCGTCTGGCCTCTCGGGGTGTGGCAACCCGAAGTGAGTATGCTCGTGACTGCCAAACTGGTTTGGCCGAAGTTGATCGCTGGGCAATCCGCTCTGCCAGGTAGTCCGGGCCTAAGCCATGGAGGTTTTATAAACTAAAACCAAGACCTTGAATCTGATCCGGGATGCAACGGGCAGCCAATGCAGTCGAGCCAGAACTGGGGTGATGCGGTCATAGCGACGCGCACCCACCACCAGTCTGGCTGCCGCATTCTGCACCCGTTGCAGACGCCGGAGGAGAGTCAAGGGCAACCCCATGTAGAGGGCGTTGCAGTAGTCCAGCCTCGAGATCACGAGAGCTTGAACCACTGCTCTCAGGGAGTCACCATCCAGGTAGGGACGGATCTGGGCAATCTGGCGAAGATGGTAAAACGTGGTCCGGGACACAGCAGCTACCTGGGCATCCAAAGATAGTGCCGGATCCAGGACCACACCCAGATTCCGAACCCTCTCTGCCAGCTGGAGAGAAACACCCTCCAAGCTGGGGAGAGGGCCTCCATAGCCAGACGGCGAACTCCCAAAGAACATCACCTCGGTCTTCTCGGGGTTGAGTTTGAGCCTGTTGGCCCTGGTCCAAGCCATGACTGCCTCCAAGCACTGGTTGAGGGACCGGACAGCTTCCACTGCAGAGGAAAAGGAGAGATAGAGCTGCGTGTCATCAGCGTACTGATGACAGCGGACTCCAAATATCTGAATAACCCCAGCCAGCGGTCTTACATAGATGTTGAACAGCATGGGGGAGAGAGACGAGCCCTACGGAACCCCACAGGGGAGTGTGCATGGGGCCAACAACTCTCCATCATGCTGCACATACTGGGGCCGACCCTGAAGGAAGGACCAGAGGCAACTGCGAACAGTGCCCCCGATACCCACCTCCAAGAGCCGATCCAGTAAGATACCGTGGTCGATGGTATTGAAGGCCGCTGACAGATCCAGGAGAACCAACAGGGTAGAGCAACCCCTGTCGGCCGCCTGGATTAAGTCATCTTGCAGCGCGACCAGAGCTGTCTCGGTTCCCCGGCCAGGCCTGAAGCCAGACTGGCAAGGATCAAGACACCGCTGTTCCTCCAAGAATGATTGAATCCGAACCGCGGGCACCCTCTCGATAACCTTGCCCATGAAGGGAACATTGGCGATCGGACGATAGTTGGCCAATTAGTCCGATGCCAAGCCCGGTTTTTTCAAAATGGGCTTTACCACCGTCTCCTTCAAGCCAGAGGGAAAAAACCCCTCGCTGAAGGAGGCAGTGGCAATGGCAGAAGCCCACTCACGCATGCTCCCTCTGGCAGCTTTAATCAGCCACGATGGGGAAGGATCGAAGGGGGTGGTCGCGGGACGGCAGTGGGCAATAGCCCTGGAGGCCTCCAGAGAGGAAACAGGCCCAAACTCCACCAATCGAGGAGAGCCAGGGGGTGAAGCAACTGGGGGTGGCAAGGCGGGGTTAGTGCAACCAGATTCGAAGCTGGCCCGGATGGCCTCTATTTTTTTTTTTTTTGGCATTTTTATTTTAATAGATATCGTCACAGTACAAGAAATGTGATGGAGCTGGAAATAGATAAATTATCAGACACGCAATCTCAAAGTAGAAAAATCCTGCCAAAAAGTTTTGTAGATCTATATGAAAATTTGAATCTGGTGGACATATGGAGATTTAAAAACCCGGTTAGAAAAGAATTCACGTTCTATTCACAGTCAAAGAGAATAGCAACGAGAATAGACCAGATCTGGATTTCTAAGCAGTTAACAATAAGAGCCGGAAAAACTGAGATTAGACCAAAAATTTTCTCCGATCATAATCCGGTCACTTTATTTATACTTCCAAAAGATCTAAGTAGGAAAAAATGGGCGTTAAATACATCTCTATTGAAAAATGAAAGAATTATTGATGAAGCAAGAAAGACATGGATTCAATATCAGAAAGATAACGCCAATAAAGGTTGCAATGAAAACATAGTATGGGACGTGGGGAAATGCATGATGAGGATTTTTTTATTGGTAAGAATGCCAGGGATAAGAAACAAAGAGAGAAAAGAAAAAAAGATTTAGAAATGGAAATTAAAAGGAAGGAAAAGGAGTTATGGAAAAAAAAAGGAGAGACAAGATATTAAAGGAATTAAAAATATTGAGGAATGAATATGAATTTATAGTAGATAAAGAAATGGAACGAGAAAATACCTTTTGGAAATATAAATTCTTTAACGAAGCCAATAAACCTGGCAAATTTCTGGCGTGGCAGTTGAAAGAGAGAAAATTAGAAATTAGTTAAAGGTAGGAGAGAATATTATCATTAACCAAAAGGAAATTAGCAAGGATATTGGCACTTTTTTCAAAAATTGTACACAGAAGATCAAGAAGAATTTGGGAATTTAGGAATATATGAAAACATTTTGAAAAGATAAAGATAAGGCAGTGAAACTAAATGAACCAACTAATGTAGCAGAAATTAAATATGTGGTTTCAGAAATGAAGACGGGTAAGTCTCCAGGCCCGGACGGCCTCCCTATTGAATTTTACAAGGTTATGGATGACACATTTCTCATTAATTTAAAAGATATTATAAACAATATTTTAGAAACAGGCAAAATCCTGAGTTCATGGCAAGAGGCATATATAGTATTAATCCCCAAGCAAAAGAAAGGAATTCCAACCCCTGCTGATTTTCGACCAATTTCTTTATTAAATACAGATTATAAAATTTTTACCAACTTATTGGCAAAAAGGTTGAAATTAATATTAGAAGAAACTATACATAAAAATCAATCAGGCTTTTTAAAAGGCAGGCAGACAAAATATAATATAAGGAATATTATAGACATTATGGAATGTCTTGAATTTAATAGAGGAAAGACAGCAGCGTTGTTAGCAGTGGATGCCGAAAAGGCATTCGATCGGGTCTCATGGAACTTTTTTAAAAAAAAACAATAGAAATTCTACAATTGGGCCAAAAATTCCAGAATGCGGTTACTGCAATATGTTCGAAACAAACGGCAAATATTATAATTAATGGAAGAGTTACTGAACCAATAGAGATAGAGAGGGGCACACATCAGGGGTGCCCTCTATCCCCACTACTCTTTATCTTGACCTTGGAACCACTCCTGCAAAGAATAAGAGCAAATCAAGAAATTAAAGGGATAACGATTGGTAAACATCAGTATAAACTGAGGGCTTATGCGGATGATATAATTTTCACACTGGAAGACCCACAAGTAAGTGTACCAAAGGTGTTAGAAGAAATCAGACAATTTGGGAGAGTCGCGGGATTAAAGATCAACTACCAAAAGTCAAATTTAATAGTTAAGAATATGGAAGCTAAAGACAGAGCAGAGTTGGAAGAAAATACCGGAATTAAAATTGTAAAAAAAATGAAGTATTTAGGAGTTATTATTGCAGATAAAAATATAAACCTAGTTCAGGAAAATTATCAACAAGTGTGGAAAAATATATTAAAAAATTGACTTCTGGGGAAAGATGAACTTCTCCCTATTGGGGAGGATATCTATAATAAAAATGTTGGTTCTCCCAAAGTTAATTTTTCTGTTTCAAAACTTACCCATTTTAGGGGGTGCCAGTTGCTTTAACGATTGGAGGAAGGAAATTTCGAAGTTTGTGTGGAGGGGAAAAAGACCAAGGATAAAGTATAAAATATTAGTAGACCACAAGGATAGAGGAGGTATGGGACTTCCAGATATGGAATTATATCATAATGCAGCGGCCCTATGGTGGTTGAGAGAGTGGGTAAAATTGGATGATACAGAAGTACTAGATCTGGAAGGATATGGTTTAAATTCTGGTTGGCACTATTATAATGCTTTGCGAAAAAATGAAGTACAATAAGGAATTTAATAAACACTTAATTCGCCGATCCTTATTAAAAATATGGTATAAATACAAAGGCATCCTAGAACCAAAAACGCCGTGGTGGTGCTCACCTTTGGAATACCTTACTTTAAGGAAAACTAACATGGAGACAGGATGGCCCACCTATAAGCAGCTGCTCGAAGAAAAAAAAAGGAATTAAAGCTCAAAAACTATGAAAAGATAAAGAGACATTTAAACACCTGGCTGGAGTATTATCAAATTAATCATAAATTTCAAGAAGATTTAAAAATTGGATTCGAAAAGCAAATCACTAAATTTGAAGAAATATTGCAGGGCAAAGAAAAATATATTAAAAACATTTATAATCTTCTGCTGGAGTGGGACACTAAGGAAGAGCAGATAAAAGAAACCATGGTAAATTGGGCTCAAGTACTTGGAAGAAATATTAACTTAAATAAATGGGAGAGATTATGGAAAACGGATTTGAAATTAACATCAAATATGGATATTAAGGAAAATGTTTATAAAATGTTATATAAATGGTATTTTACCCCCCAGAAATTGGCAAAAATTTACAGAAATCAAAATAGTATATGTTGGAGATGTAAGAAAGATATAGGAACATTAATACATATGTGGTGGTCCTGCAGCCTAATTAAAATATTTTGGGAGAATATTTATTCGGAATTAAAGAAAATTTTAAAATATCATTTCAAGAAAGAACCGGAATGTCTCCTATTAAGCATTATGGGGGATGATATAAAAATCACAGATAGGAAATTTATGTTACATGCTACAGTGGCAGCGAGAGTGGAGATCGCGAATATGTGGAAAGACTGTAAAATACCAGATATTAATGATTGGAGAGTTAGATTTAAAAGATATTATGACCTGGGAGACAGAAGTGAGAAATGGCGTAAGAAGTCCAATGTCAATTTGGAATCAGGATGGAAAAAATTTCAAGAATACTTAAATAATATAGTGGAAAAACCTAGTCTGTTGGGAGAAGTTTGATATAAACAGTATGTTAGAATATATGACACTTTATTGAATTTATCTGGGGGTACTAACACTCATAAGAGGTTGGGAGACTTTATTCTTTTCTTTACTTTTCTACACTTTCTTCTCTTTTTAGGTTTCAGAATGATTGTTTCTCCTTGTTGACCTCTTTGATGGGCCTTTTGTATATTCTATATATTGTTGCTTTCCGGATGGCCTCTATTTTAGATCTAAAATAGACTGCGAAATTCTCACTACTGAAATCAGTAGGAGGAGGCCTGGCCAGACTAGGATTGGTGAGGTCTCGAACCACACGGAAAAGTTCCGCTTGACGGTTCGAGGCCTCATCAATTCTCAGGGAGTAGTAAGATCTTTTAGCCTCCCTGATCGCTCGCGAGTAGCGCCTAGTCTGGATAATCGCCACAGTCTGATTTATAACCATCCGGCTTCGTCTCCAGCTGCTCTCCAGCCTCCTCCGCTCTTGCTTCATCGCTCTTAACTCCGCTGTGAACCACGGCGAAGGTCGAGCTCTGCAACGGAGGAGGCGCTTAGGGGCGATTCGGTCGACGGCATGGGAAGCTGACTCAAACCATTGGTTAGCCGTAGCCTCAGCCGAATCGTCAGCCAGATCACCAGGAAATTCCCCAAAGCACAATGCCAAATCTATCCCGCTGGCCTACCAACAGATGAAGGCATTCTAATCCCGGACTAACCAATGTCGAGGTCCTGGTCACATGAAGAGATTCCCTGTAGACAATGGCAACCCCTCCCCCCTTCTGACCCTCCAACCTGCCCACTCCCTGAACCAGAAACCCAGGCGGGCACAGCTGGGTGAGGGAAGCTCCCCCCTCTGCGCACACCCAGGTCTCCGTAATACAGGCCAGGTCGGCCCTCCCGTCAATGATGGCATCGTAAGTGACGGGGGTCTTATTGTGGACCGACCTGGCGTTCAGGAGGAGACAGGACAGATTGGAGGCGCTGGTGGAATGGCACCGGGACACGTGGCAGTGAGTCGAAGGGTCAGAACGAGGGACAGGCACAAGTTGCCTGTCCCGAGTTCTTCTAATCCGACTAACCCCTCAACCCGAAGCGTACCGTCCACGATCCGACACAGTTGGTATGGGAGCCCCTGCTAACATGGTGACCTAGAGGGAAAGGGGGAGAGGAGGCGGAAATAAATGTAAAATAAATATGTAAAATAACAGACAAATCAATCTACAGTGAAGGTAACAACAGCAAATAATACAACAGGACCAAATAAATAAAACAAAATGAAACAAAGCAAAACAAAACAAAACAAAACGTGGGGCCGGATAGTGAAGCCTCTTCGCTGTTGGCAGTGGAGCTACTGAATTACAGTTTGGAAACTTATTGGAAAATTTGCCCTCTCCCTAAAACTGTTGTTAGTGGTTGCATTCTTATATAACTTCTTCTCCCACCCCCCCCGGGGGGGGGGGGTGTCCACTGCCAACTTTGTAGTCTTGTTTCAATGTCCCCTTCCTTTCTCTGCAACTTGACGTGTCCCTTCTCATTGGGAGCCCTGAAAGAAGCAAAAATCAATAACAATCCCCAGCCTTTATCTTCTCTTTTCCCTGTAGGGAAGTGCCCTGGCAAAGCCCACAGCAAGAGAAGAGTGGCAGAAGTAAGGAATAGAGATGGAAACAAAATGAATTGTTATTTCATTTCGTTATTCATTATTCATTTCATTAGGAAACAAACTGAATAATGAAGGGACTAGAGATGGGCACAACTAGGGAAAATGACGTTTTCGAGTTGTGTGTCGGAGGTGGCCCGTGTCGGCTCGTTTCCGTTTTTCGCGAAACTTCGCAAAAAATTGTCATTTCGTTTTTTATCTGTTGTTATACTGGTTTGGGGGGGTAGCGGGCTCCTGGAGGCACCTCTTTTTTGGGGGGGGTGCCTCCTCTGGCCCGCTATGAAGGGAAGCGGGCTCCTGGAGGCACCTCTTTTTTTTGGGGGGGTGCCTCCTCTCCTCACCCGCTAGGAAGGAAAGGAAAGCAGGCTCCTGGAGACCCCCAATGGCATGGGGGCCTCCTCTCCTCACCTGCTGCAAAAGGGCATGCATAGCCATATGGATATGCATACCAAGTTGCAGACACAGCAGACTGGCAGAGGCACCCCTCTTTTTGGGCTGCCTTCCCTGCATCAGTCAGGTCTCGACAGGCATGGTTTGCATGGCACACATGCTGCCTAGCCGAGCCTGCAGGAGTCAGCCAGAGCCACAAGTGACGAACTGGCAGTGGCTGCTAGTGGTATCTCTGCATCCGCTGTGTCTCACCAACAAGGGAAGCGTACTTGCGTAGTAGTGCAATGCAAGTACAGATCTGGCTTAGGGGACAGGGCTAGCGCAAGGGCTAGGGTTAGGCTAGTTACTGGTGAGGTTAGGATGGGGTAGTGGGGTGCACCTCTGGGTGCCTCTCTGACCCACTAAGAGGACAGTGTACTGTGGCCCAGTGTGGCATATGGGTAAGGGTTAGGGTTAGGGTTAGGGCTAGGGCAGGGTTAGTGGGCTTTTTGGCACATCCCAGAAGTCTCAGTGGCCATGCGATTGGTGGAATGGCTCCAAAATTTGCATGGTCAACTCCCATGGCCACATGGCCAGCCCATCATTGTGCAGGTGTAAAAAAACCCATAAAATAAAATAAAATAAAATCAATGGAGAGAGGAAAGAGGAGACATTTTGTTGCAAGAAAAACCCACTGCTACTGTAAAAATTCTGGCAGTTTTAAAATAGCAATCTTCACATGTTTCTGTGTGGTGCTTGTGTGTTTTTGGACCACTCCACGATTTCAAAAAAAATATTGTGGTCGCCGCCCCATTTTCGATTCCCCCGCCCGCACCGCATGGCATGGCGACTGAGTCCGGCTTGTTGCTTGCGAGTTCCCACCAGAGCAGCCCAGGACAGGAGAGGGGGGGAGGCCGGGGACCCCCCCCCCCAGAAACCACCCTTCTGGTAGGTGCCCTCTCAGGCAGGCATATTTTCGCCTGCTTTTGGGCCCGGGAATCGGAGGTTTTAAAACTTTTTTTCTGTGCCGCTTGAATTGCGGCGGCCGGCGGTGAGTCCGGCTTGTTGCGAGCGACTGCGAGACGACGAAGATTTCCCCCACCAGAGCAGCCCAGGACAGGAGAGGGGGGGAGGCCAGGGACCCCACCCCCAGAAACCACCCCTCTGGTAGGTGCACTCTCAGGCAGGCATATTTTCGCCTGCTTTTGGGGCCGGGAATCGGGTTATTTTTTACTTTAAAAAACTTTTTTTTCTATGCCGCTTGAATGGCGGCGAGCCGGCGAGCTGGCGACTTTGGTGGGACGACGAGGATGCCCGCCCCCAGCACAGCCCAGGAGGGACAGGAGGAGAGGGGGGAGGCCGGGGACCCCCCCGCCCAGAAACCACCCCTCTGGTAGGTGCCCTGAGCCCTCACTCAGGCAGGCATATTTTCGCCTGCTTTTTGGCCGGGAATTGGTTTTTTTTAATTTATTTTTAAAACTTTTTTTCTGTGCCGCTTGGCATCGCGGGATTGCCGCGATGCCAGGAACGACAACAACAAATCAGACCCAATTATTCTTTAGTCAGTTCGAGTTCGAGTTCTGGTGGAGTAATTCCCGTTACAGTTTCCGTTCCGTAACGGAAACAAGGAACGGAAACGGAAACGGGAATTCCGCTAAGTCATGCCCATGTCTAGAAGGGACCCAACAAAGAAAAATGAAACAAAACAAAATGGAAATTTCCATTTCGTTTGCTTTAGTTTTTGTTTCTGTCAGATATTAGTTAGTGAAGTACATGTATTAGACAGGATGTTCTCTCTCTCTCTCTCTCTCTCTCTCTCTCTCTCTCTCTCTCTCTATCTATCTATCTATCTATCTATCTATCTATCTATCTATCTATCTATATGATATGTATTTAATTGATTTAAAGATGGAGTCTGTAAAAGTGCAAAGTCACAGTGACTCAATGTATAGGTTTTTCTAATGGAGTGCAGATGCTAAGAATTAACATAATGAATTTTGCTTGATGCAAGGGGTTGCAATAGCTATGAGGTAATGTAGTTTTGATTGGACAGACACATGTATAAAAATGTTCTGTAAATCTTTGTTCATTGGGTCTTCTGTGAGTAAGGCATCAATTTGTTTCTCTGCCATATATTTTGTCAGTGTAATGTATGCTGTTATGCTGTTATGCTGTTGAACTTTGTATAAGTTCTCTGACGCTGTGATATATTTTTGTATAATTTCTAATATAGCTGTTTGGTTTTAAGAAAACTCTATCTCTGGCTAACTACTTATTCAATAAGTATTGCTTCTGCTGGCTGATCAAATAGCACAAAACTCTGACAGTTCCGGTGTCACTCCCTTACCTTGTCCTCCTGGGCCAGGCCAGGGGGGAAATTAAAAACAACAACAACAACAGAGGCACTAGCGCCTCTCAGTTGGGAAGCGCTGGCCCCAAGCCAGAGCTTCTTAGCTGTAAAAATAAAAAAAGAGGGGGAAAGCCCCGCAATGGACCAGGTGGGTAGGTGGCGGCTCCAGGCCCCCAACTTCCTCTGTGGGGGGGGGGGGTGTTCATCGGTCAACCCTCAGCATCCTGTTAGCACGGGCAGGCGTGGAGGCAGAGGAGGAAGCAGATGGGGTGCAAGCTCGGGGTGGCTGGAAACGTCTCCCTTACTCACCGCCCCAACACCCCTTGGCCTCCCCCGGCGCCCTTCACGCCACCCCCTCTCACTCTCGCTCACTCTGTGTGGAGCGACGGCGTGTTTCCTCCTCTCTCGCCCTTCCTGAGACGTGGGCTCACTCACCGGTGCCTGGAGCCCATCTGCCCCCCGCGGCAGCTGCTCCTCTTCCTGCTGCTGCTTCTCCCGCCGCCGCCGCCGCCGCCGCCACCACCACCACCACCACCACCACCACCACCCGGGCGAGGGAGGAGCGAGAACGAGAGAGCCAGGCTCTGGGGAAGTGCCGCCGGTCACTGCCCACGCTTGCCCTCAGCCATGCCCCACCCCACCCAGAGGTGTGTGTGTGTGTGTGAGGGGGCCCGGCTTCCCCTCCACTCCCTGTTTTGCTGGCTGGGTGGTCCGGTTCCCTTCCCTTCCCCTTCCCCTTTCCCTCACCTGCTTGCTTCCTTTCTGGCCCTCCTGATTGGGCCAGCCAGTTTCCCTGGCCAGGGAAATAAAACAAACAAACAAACAAACAAAAAAACAGAGGCACTAGTGCTTCTCAGCTATAAAAAGAAAAAAGAAAAAATAGCCCCACAATGGGGACTATTAAAAATAATTTTAAATAACCATTAAAAAAAACACACATCCCAGCTGCACCCAGCTGTGGGTCAGCCAGTTTTCCCAGCTGAGTTAAATAAAAAAAAACAGAAGCACTAGCGCCTCTCAGCTGGGAAGCGCTGGACCCACACCAGCACTTCTCAGCTGTAAAAATAAAAAGGAAAAAAAAGCCCCACAACGGGGACTATTTAAAATAATACCCCCCCCCAAATAAACATGTCCCTCAGCCGCATCCGGCCAGATAAAAAGAAATAAAAAGTTTAAAAAGAAACAAAACAAACGAAATATGAAATGAATTTTTTTAAAAAAATCGTTTCATATTAAATGAAATGAAATAGAGCCCGGGGCAACGAATAATGAAATGAAACACTATTTTGGCATTTCATGCCCATCTCTAGTAAGGAAGAAAAGAGATGCCCACCCAGGAAGGGGACCCACTGAGATCCTTTTGTTTGAGGATTATCAGTCTTCTCTCCAGTTGCTACCAACTAAATTCAGAAGCTGGGGGCATCTCATGGACCGCTTTGGAATTGGATGAAGATATTGTGGCCATTGGCTATGCCGAACTGATATATGTACTTCCTTAAAAAAAAAAATGTTTTGGACAATTTTTTTTACTCTTGGAAAATTTCCCTTTGGGAACGATACGTACTGTCAGGGCGCCAATGCCGGTTAGAATAGTTTGTTTTTGTTTATTCTGATGTTTGATTTTATTGTGCTGTTTCTATTATTATTGTAAGCCGCCCAGAGTTCCTACGGGAAGATGGGCGGGGTATAAATGCAATAAATAAATAAATAAATAAATAAATAAATAAATAAATAAATAAATATGCACTTCCAAACATGTCTCTATACAACTGGAGTGCTTCCAGTCATCATAAATAATAAATCCCTATATTAGTTCATCAGTGCTGCTAGTGGTATCTCTGTGGGTAAGCTGCAGTACAGTAGCAAGGAGGGAGGAAAATAAATGCACATAAACCAAGATTCTAAAGGAGTTAATTTTTGCCTTCATCATCTGTGAGAATATTAGTGAAAGCATTCATATACCACCCAGTTATCTGTTAGGAAGCTAAGCATTGTATAACTACTGATGCCCTCAGTGATTTTCCCTGACTGAGCAAGAATCTGAACATCTACCTCCTTGTCTGTCATTCTATCCACTGCAGCAAAGTAATTCTCAAAAAATTAAAATTAGTTCACCTCTGTAGTTGTGCTACAGAGAAAGCATGTATGAGAGGCGTGTGCAAAGAGGTTGAGTAGACAAACTCACTTGCTGTACAACACCCCAGAGGACACAGTCTTGTTCAGCAAGCTGCATTTATGTTGTCTCAGCACACACCTCCATTCCTGGATGATCCAGAGTGGGTAGGTGGTATAAATATAGGCTTTTAAGCTCAACAGAGCCCTCTGAAATGGTGCAGAGAAGTAGTGGGAGAAGTACTGGACTATCAGAAGTTGGTAAGACACATATTTAGTGACAATGGTGGCTTCACTCTCATGCCTGATATTGAAGCATGTATCATCAGGATAATTTTAAACGGCTTTACTGCAAAATTGGTGTAGTCAGTTGGTTTTGGGTTTGCTGCGGGAGTTTGTGGCAGGGAGAGTCATTCAAGAATTTGGCTTTCCTGCACTCTAAAGGAGTTACATCTCTCATGAAACGTTCAAGAAAGTAAAAACATCCAATTTGACATGGAGGAGGGAATAGCCTCGTGGCGCAGTGGTTAAATGCCTGTACTGCAGGTAAAACTGTGCTCACAACCTGGGGTTCAATCCCAGGTAGCAGGCTCAAGGTTGACTCAGCCTTCCATCCTTCCGAGGTCGGTAAAATGAGTACCCAGCTTGCTGGGGGGGGGCAATGTGTAGCATGCATACTGTAATTAAAATTGGAAACCGCCCAGAGACTACTAAAAGTGGTATGGGGCAGTATATAAGCAGAACACTTTAGCATATTCAGTTCTTATTTTTTTACTTGAGTTGCTTGGTTTTAGTGGGTAGGGGACTTTCCCCCTACATTCAGAATCGTATTATAATTGTTGGCTGTCCTGCATACAGAATAAGGTGGGTTTGCACAGCTTTCGATGTTAAAGTGAATATATTAAAGATTCTAATACCACGTATAAAAGAGTGCACTTTACAGCTTTTCAGGTGTACAATTGCTCAGATCTATGTAACTCTGTTAAACGGAATGGTTGTTGTTTCACTGCTTGCTTTTTTTAAAATGCATGTAATGAAGTTCTTTTTCTCTGCTTTTCAGCAGTCCACTCTTATGAACGAAAACTGCTCTCTGCAAAGATCCTGTTTAAAAATGAAGATTTAATTTAGAATCTTGACGGTGCAGTCCTATCTAAGTTCACTTGAAATCAAAGCCCGCTGAATACAGTGGGGCTTGCTCTCTGGTAAGGGCAAATAAAAAGCTTGGAAGCTCCTTTGGCTCTTTTTGACGCAGGGGAAATACATCAACCACTGATTTCCTTCCAGGCACCCCCTGCTACTAGCTTCCTTTTCCATTCTCTATAGCAGAATGAACACTTAAGGAAGCTGAAGAGCTTTGTAGCCTGTCCAGGGCATGAAGGAATGCAGGGGAGGATAATCACGGCATCATCAACCCAATTCTCTAAGGTAGCTGCTCAATAATGCCGTTCTAATTGAATAACTTATCCATAGCTAGTTCCCTTGGGACAGCCTCCAGGTTAAGCTCTGCATGGAGGCAGATGGTGCTGCATACACAATGAAACCTGCAATTTTCTATCACCACTGGGCACATTCACAGAGGTTTGTTTTCTCTCCCTTCTTTAATATTTTAACTATTTTCCTCAAATTATTATGTGCCAAGGAAGTGGAGATGAGAAAATGCATGATAAATTATAGTCTGCTTCTTAAGATGCTCCCCATCAGCTCCCCTGCTAAGCAGTAATTGTGCATGCCAGAGTCTGCCAGGTGTATTTTGGAAAGGAACTATTTGCCAATTAATAGCAAGCATCATAATGAGAGAGAGAGGAGAGAGAGAAATCAAATATATAGAAACCACCCAGCTGCAAGAGTTTTAAATGGCAGTATTCTACAACATCCCAAGCCAGCTGCATTTGAAGATGATGTGTGTTCTGCAGACCTAACACAGATTTCACACTGTGATAGCAGAACAGGGTTTGCACCACTCAATTGATTTGTTGTTTAAGTTACATTTATCTTTCCTTCAATGCAGTCAAAGGACTTTTATCCTCACAACAAAGGCTGAGAGTATGTGACAGGTTCAAGAGCTTACATTTATTTATTTATTTATTTATTTATTTATTTATTTATTTATTTATTTATTTATTTATTTCCATTTATATACCGCTCAACTTTCCCAGAGGAACTCTGGGCAGGGAACAATCAACCAATAACACTAAAAATAAAACAATAACAATTAAAATTAAGGCAAAGAAGGATGGCGGTGGCAAACAATTAAACTACAAATAAACAGAACAAAAGCCTCAGCAGTCACCAAAGGTGGCTCTAAACAGTTAAGTTTTATTTTTTATTTTTCTTAACCTAGCGCCAACCAGCTGGCCACGGGCAGGGGCGGCACTTTTTTAAAAATCTAGCACCGACCAGCTGACCCATGGAGCCGCTGACACTTATATTTATTATTTTTATTATTTATTTTGACAATAATGAATATAATAAATAATAAACAAAATGAAATGGAATGAAATGAAAATTTCTGTTTCATTTAATTTTGATTTTTTAAAAATGGGCACTTTGTTTTTCATTTTGCTCTGTAATGAAAAGAAAAAACGAAATGAAATATTTCATGCCCATCTCTACCAGCGAGCACTGAGTGGGGTCACAGAGAGCATGAAGACGCTACCAATGTTCATGCCACCAACAGGGCAACTTTTCTGGAACACTGTCTTGGGAAGCATGGCAGAGGCCTGTTCTCCAGAGGCAACACCATAAAGGAAGAACATGGCAGAAGAGACCTTCAGGTAGTGGGTGGCATATCAGCTGTATAGATAGATAGATAGATAGATAGATAGATAGATAGATAGATAGATAAATAAAAGTGAGTAAACCCTTGTCTCACTGGGCTGAGAAGGCATCTGTTTGGAGAGGCCTGGCCAAGGTGGCAGTGGGACTGCCCACCAACTAGGTTACCTAGTGAGAGAGTATTTTATGAGGTAGAGATATGAGTCCAAAACCCCACACCTGAAACCTGCATCTGTAGAAAATATTATTTCCCTTAAGGTTACTTTACCACTGCTATGTTTCCCTGAAGTCCCTTTAAGCAACAGAGAAAGGCACATTCTGCTCAAAGTACTAGGTACCCCATGCTTCAGTCTGATCTTCCTTGTTCCTTCCAACTGTTACTCCAAGATTGTACTCACTCACTTAACTGTGTTTTGCCCCATGCTGTTGGCAATCTGCTGCTCCAATCTGCCTGCCAGTGCCACCCAGGGTATTTGCCCACTCCACAGCTGCCCAGGACTGGGAACTCCAGGGAGGTGGCCACTGGCAGCTGGGCCCTTTGGCTAGGGGTGGAGCCTCATTTGCATACAGGGTTCCCAGAATCCCTTGTGGTGGTTTGAAAATGCTCACTGTGACCTAGGTGTCTTGGCTTTCTAGGGGATATATATACCAATCTGGACAGCTGGTGGTGTGTGGGCTACTGGTTGCACAAGTGCTCTCTGGCGGGCCACCTGGCAGCCGGCCGCACGACCGCCCAGCAGCATCAGAAGCTCAGCCACCTGCTGCTGGAAATGCAGGACATTTCAGGGGGAAATAATTTATCGGGAAGATGGCAAGAAACAGTGATTGATCCGTGAATGTCCCACCAAAAATGTGACACTTGACAGGTCTGGCCCACTTTCTGGTGCAACCTGTCCTCCACTTCCCAATGCTGCTGGCAATTCTTGCTGACATCCCCATTGTTTGGGGTTCCATCCATTTGCCCATTATGCAGTAGTTATTTCCTAATCCCTGGGAGGCTTATATTATTTGAACCAGGCTTTGTGGTGGTGGTGGAACTCAGTGCTAAGGCAATTTCTAGTCAGAGGTCATTTAGAAGTTCCTAACTGGAAGACTTTAATGATCCCTTCCATTGATTTTAAGCCTTGGGGTGGATCTTAAGGGTGTAAAGCTGCAATGTCAAAGGAACTTGTAAGCATGTGTTTACTGGTAAACCTAGAGAAAGAACTGGCTTTTGCAGGCAGCATAGACACCAGTATTGATAAGCGCTGGTCTTCCTCAGGATGAATCACCCATAGTCATTTGCTGTGGTATTTTTGCCTGTATGAACAACTCTTGTTCAAAGATCTCTCCAGCACTAATGTTTTAAGTCAGCAATCTCATCAGGCTCCAAGATGGTTGCTGAAAGGAAAATGTTCAGTCCTTTAACAGCAGTCTCTCTGCTAGCACTTTTCTGGCATTGTCTTGATTAGGCTCCAAGGGGGACAAGGCAAACTGGGTTGAAAATTCTGAGCCTCTTGATGTCGATATCTCTGAGGTCATTGGGGCTTCCTTGAAGAGAATTCTCAGCAAACTCACCAATAACCATTCCCAGGATTGTTTGGTAGAAAATACGACTGTTAAAACAAGCACCGTCAGAATTCTGTAGGAAGATAAAAAAAAATTTGGATCAGTAACATTGGTGCAATCCATCTAAATTTAATCACTTTTCTGCTACTATGTTAAGCACATTCTTACTAGGGATGTGCCATTTGATGGGTTTCTTTCTTTCTTTCTTTCTTTCTTTCTTTCTTTCTTTTTTTTTTTTGGACTCCAAATCTCAGAATTGTCCATGAATTCCCCAGACGGAATTCTGAGAGTTGCAGCACACAAACACATATGTTAATTTCAGTCACCTGGAGAAAGGCTGAAGCTGCTTCTAGGCTTAATCTCTGCCCCTACATTTCCTGGAAGGAAGCAGCTTCAGTGCTTCCCAAGACATAGTAATATTGTTGCCCTTTATATTCAATAGAAGGGTTGTTCCTGAAGAACCACCATCATTACATTTTATGGGATAAAGTTTACTTCTTACCCTAAAATATTGGTTTGGGGGGTCATTTTGTGGTAATTGACTTTTGGGGTTGTGAAGTTCTTTAACAAATATTTTAAATGCACTATGCTGGTCAGGATTAATAGACTGACAGTTTTA
>JAHTLZ010000348.1:7378159-7395413 GCA_023846285.1 Phrynocephalus versicolor
TTTCTTTCTTTCTTTCTTTCTTTCTTTCTTTCTTTCTTTCTTTCTTTTGGAAATTTCTTTGGATTTCCCCCCTTCTGCTAGACAGGTTCCCTGTGCACATGTACCTCCTTGGAATTCTCTTTTGGGTGTTTCCTCCCAGCTTTCTTTACAGGTTTTTCCCTACTCTTTTGTTTGGTTTGGCTTTGGGTTTTAATCCTTTCTTGGCTCATTTTTTGCTGTCTGTGGCCTATTTGCTGCTGCCTCAAAGAAGGGGAAAGCAAGTATGAAGTGATAGTGTAGAGCTATCTCTCCATATTTTGATAATTATGCTTTGGATAGCAGGTTTTGATTGCTTTTATTTACTTCTTTTCTTTTCTTTCTTTCTTCCTTTTGTTTGGAAGAGTTGCCTATGTCTGCACTTCTATTTTTTTTCTAGGCAGCAACAATTCAGCTTGTGTTTGCTTCATGGCTGAAGACAAAGAACTTATCTTCAGACTCATATCACTACACAGAGAGAGAAAGTTATGATGGAAAGGATAGGGCTAGGCAGGTCTTTAAGCCCTGTGGACAGGGCTGGGTTCAATAATAACAGAATAGGGCTGGAGAAGGAGTGAAGACTCTTACATTCCTTACATTAGCATAGCTATGCTGTTAAGAAGCGAGTAGTAACATCAAGTTTCATCACCTTTATTGCTGTTTTTTTTTTCAAATGAAGTGTCTGGCTCTCCTTCAATACCTCTCTTACCAACACCTGTCATTTCTGAAAAAGCAGGACTGTGGCCCTGTTCTCTCTAATGCACACAGTCACAGTTTCATGCTCTGCTTGCCTTACTCCATTTGAGGCTACTCAAGTGTTCAGTGCTGCAACCTCCCTCCTTGTTGCCACCATAATCAATACACCCTGCTTCTTCTCCCACCCATGGCTCTGATCCTTCTTGTGCAACTACCCTAGTAAAGCAAGAATCAGTAGCAGCAAAACCAACCAAAACAGACAAACTGAAAGTCTAAAAGCTGTCAAAACTGCATAAAAGAAAAAAACAACTCATTAATCAGTGTTTGACCCTCATAGCGATAAGAGGGCTGGTGGATTTGGGTGAACCAGAAGACTGTCTATTATGTGTGGCAGTGCTGAAGAAGGCCAATTCCATGCTAGGAATCATCAAAAATAGGACTAGAAATAAAACAGCCAAGATTTTAATGCCATTGTACAAAACAATAGTAAGGCTGTACCTACAGTATAGCATACAGTTCTGCTCATCGCATCTCAAAAAAAGACATAGTGGAACTGGAAAAGGTGCAAAAGAGAGTGACTAAAATCATTATTGCGCTGGGGCACCTCCCTTATGAGGAAAGGCTACAGCATTTTGGGGCTCTGTAGTCTACAAAAACAGTACCTGAGGGAGGATATGATTGAGACGTACAAAATAATGGAGGGCATGAGTAAAGTGGATAGATAGAGGGATGCTCTTCTCCCTCTCACAAAATACCAGAACTAAGGGACATCCACTCAAATTGAGGGTTGGGACAGTGAGCACAGACAAAAGAAAATACTTCTTTATCCAGCATGTTGTTAGTCCATGGAACTTCCTGCCACAAGATGTGATGATGGCATCTGGCCTGGATGCCTTCAAAAAGGGATTGGATAGATTCCTAGAGGAAAAGCCCATCACAGGTTACAAACTATGATGGGGATGTGTAGTCTCCAAGCTGAAAAACATAGTACCTCAAGGGCCAGCTGCAGGGGAGTGGTATCAGGAGACAGATATCTAGTCTTGTGCACTCCCAGAAACATTTGGTGGGGCCACTGTGAGATACAGGAAGCTGGACTAGATGGTCCTTTGGTCTGATATAGCATGGCTCTTCTTATGTTCTTAGTGTTAGATTAGCCTAATGAATTAAAAATACTCCCCCCCCCCAAAAAAAAACCCCTCTTGTTCTTGTTAACTCTGAACTCTGGTTCTTGTTTCAAATGTAACAGGTGAAATATTTTTGTAGCAAGTGGGTATGACAGGTAGAATATTTGCTCTTTCTATAATAGACAGTAGAGATGGGCACGACTTGACGAAATTCTCGTTTCCGTTTCCGTTACTCGTTTCCGTTACGGAACGGAAAAGGAAACAACAATTACTCTGCCAGAACTCGAACTCGAACCGACTAAAGAAAAATTGGGTCTGATTTGTCGTTGTCGTTCCTGGCATCGCGGCGATCCCGCGATGCCCAGCGGCACAGAAAAAAAGTTTTTAAAAGTTAAAAAAAAAAACCCGATTCCCGGCCAAAAAGCCTACCAGAGGGGTGGTTGACCCCCCCTCTCCTGTCCTGGGCTGCTCTGGTGGTGGGGGAAATCCTCGTCGTAGTCGCTCGCAACAAGCACCGGACTTGCCGCCGCCCGCCGCAATTCAAGCAGCACGGAAAAAAAGTTTTAACCCCCCCCCGATTCCCGGCCCAAAAAGCAGGCGGAAATATGCCTGCCTGAGTGAGGTCACCTACCAGAGGAGGGGTGGTTTCTGGGGGTGGGGTCCCCGGCCTCCCCCCCTCTCCTGTCCTTGGCTGCTCTGGTGGTAGGGGAAATCCTCATCTTAGTCACTCGCAACAAGCACCGGACTCGCCGCCGGCCGCCGCAATTCAAGCGGCACAGAAAAAAAGTTTTAAACCCCCCGATTCCCGGCCCAAAAAGCAGGCGGAAATATGCCTGCCTGAGTGAGGGCTCAGGGCAGGGCACCTATACCAGAGGGGTGGTTTCTGGGGGGGTCCCCGGCCTCCCCCCTCTCCTGTCCTCCTGGGCTGCTCTCCTCTCGCCATGCCATGCGGTGCGGGCGGGGGATCGAAAATGGGGCGGCGACCGCAATGTTTTTTTTTTTTGAAATCGTATCGTCGTGGTCCAAAAACACACCAAAGCACCACAGAAACATGCGGAAACTGCTATTTTAAAACTGCCAGAATTTTTACAGTATCAGTGGGTTTTTCTTGCAACAAAATGTCTCCTCTGTCCTCTCTCCATTGATTTTATTTTATTTTATTTTATTTACACCTGCGCAATGATGGGCTGGCCATGGGAGTGACCATGCAAATTTTTGGAGCCATTCCACCAATCGCATGGCCACTTGGCCAGGTTGACCACAGAGACTTCTGGGATGTGCCAACCGGGCATAAAATGCCCACTAACCGTAGCCCGAACCCGAACCCGAACCCTAACCCTAACCCATACGCCAGTACACTGTCCTTCTAAGTGGGTCAGAGAGGCACCCAGAGGTGCACCCCAATACTCACCCTAACCTCACCCGTAACTAGCCTAACCCTAGCCCTTGCGCTAACCCTGTTGCCTAAGCCACATCTGTACTTGCATTGCACTACACGCAAGTACAATTCCCTTCTTAGTGAGACACAGTGGGTGCAGAGAGTCTGCCAGTCCGCCACTTGTGGCTCTGGGTGACTCCTGCAGGCTCGGCTCGGCAGCATGTGTGCCATGCAAACCATGCCCCTGAGGCCTGACTGATGCAGGGAAGGCACCCCAAAAAGAGGGATGCCTCTGCCAGTCTGCTGTGTCTCTGTGTGCAACTTGGTATGCATATCCATATGGCTATGCATGCTCTTTTGCAGCAGGTGAGGAGAGGAGACCCCCATGCCATGAGGGGTCTCCAGGAGCCTGCTTTCCCTTCCTAACGGGTGAGGAGAGGAGGCACCCACCCCCCAAAAAAGAGGTGCCTCCAGGAGCCCGCTTTCCCTTTATAGCGGGCCAGAGGAGGCACCCACCCCATAGAGGTGCCTCCAGGAGCCCGCTACCCCCCTAAACCAGTATAACGACAGACAAAAAATGACACCACGAAACGACAATTTTTTGCGAAATTTCACGAAAAACGGAAACGAGCCGAAACGGACCCGTCCCGAAAAACGATAACTCGGAAAAAAAATTCCTGGTCATGCCCATCTCTAATAGACAGATGTGTTTAGGATGGAAAATCATTCTTTGACACTGTACATTTCATACAACTGAATTCAAAATGGCTGATACTCTAGGTTTCAGTTCCTCAGAAATGAGCCCTGTGGTTTTCTTTGAAGCTGGTTCATTTTTGAAAAAATAAGGCTTGTAGATAAGTAGGCTATTTCTTGTCACATGAAGCTACAAAGAGCTATCCCTTCAGTAACTTCTCCAAGAGTTAAAGCATGTACTGTACTGTATATTACATCAATGGACCACTAAGACTCCACAAAGCTTGGAAATCTTTGTCTAAAGAATCACCCCACAAGATAGCAAACTTGGGATCTCATCAGGAGTTTGGATTACAAGACCAAAAGATGAAAGAATTCTTCCTGGAGTGTTGTGGTGGCAATCAAAATGACAAATGATGACAATGTGGAATATAATAATTGCTAATCATGTCTGACTATACTCATGGATGTTTTTGGAGTATAATCTGTTTTATTAAATACTGCATTTTGTTTGAAATGTAGAGTTTGGTGTGGAATGGTTTCATTGCACTTTCCCTGGTTTTAATAATGTTATTACTAATAATTAGGGTAAAACAGATTAGCTTGGACTGCCAAAGTATTAGAAGGTAATCAAACCCAGAAATAATGGCCAGAATTCTATTGCTGATTTATACTTTCCTAAAGGGAAATTGCATAAGAACATAAGAACATAAGAATGTAAGGACAGCCTTGCCAGAGCAGGTCACAGCTCATCCGGTCCAGCATTCTGTCTCACACAGTGGCTCACCATTTGCTTCAGCACATTTCCAAGCAGATATCTGCACCTGCTTACGATTCCCTGAAAATGGCATTGAGAGATATCCTGCCTATCTCTCCAACCCGGAGGTTGTCTTTAGACATCTATAATGGTAGCCATTGATACCACTGTTCTCTTTGAACTTGTCCAATCCTTTCCTAAAGCTGTCAAGACTGACAGCTGTCACCACTTTTTCTGGCAGAGAGTTCCACAGACCACTGTTCCTCTGGGTGAAAAAGTAATTTCTCTTATTTGTTTGAGATCTAGCACCCAAAAGTTTCATGGAGTGCCCCCTAGTTCTAGTGTTGTGCGACAGGGAAAACAGCATTTCCTTATCTACTTTGTCCATACCATATATGATTTTATAAATTTCAATCAGGTCACCTCTTAGGCGGCCTCATTCAAGATTGAAGAGGCCCAACCATTGCAGGCTCAGATGGCAAGGAAGGTGTTCCAGTCCCCGAATCATGCTGGTTGCCCTCCTCTGCACATTTCCATTTCTATAATATCCTTCTGGAGGTATGGTGACCAGAACTGTACACAATACTCCAGATGGGGGCCTCACCATAGATTTATAAAGAGGCACTTGCTGACTTATGTTTTATACCATTCCCAATGATCCCTAGCATTTTTTCACTGCTGCAGCACACTGGGTTGACACCTTCATCGAGCTGTCCACCAGGACACCAAGGTCCCTTTCCTGGTTTGTTGCAGAGAGTTCAGACCCTATCCGTTTATAAATGTAATTGGAGTTTTTTTTGCTCCAATGTGCATCACTGTGCACTTACTAATGCTGAAGCTCATTTGCCACTTGTTTAACCTACTCCCCCAGCATAAAGAGATCCCTCAGGAGCTCCTCACAATTTCTCTCAGTTTTTACTGCCCTGTATAATTTAGTGTTGTCAGGAAATTTAGCTGCCTTGCTATTTACTCCTCCTTCTAGATCTTTTATGAAGAGGTTGAAAAGCAGGGGTCCCAGTACTGAACCTGGGGGGACCCCACTCTTTACCTCCCTCCACTCTGTTTCCTGTCCCTTAGCCAGTTGCTGATCCAGTTCAAAACCTGTCCCTTGATTCCATGACTGGCAAGTTTATTTAAGAGCCTTTGGTGGAGGACCTTGTCAAAAGCCTTCTGAACATCCGGATAAGCAATGTCAACTGGATCTCCCTTCTCTACATGCTTGCTGACACTCTCAAAAAATTCCAACAGATTAGTGAGGCATGATTTGCCCTTCCAGAAGCCATGTTGGCTCTCCTTCAGCAGCGCCTTCTCTTCTATGTGCCTATTAATTTTATCTTTTAGGATGGTTCCATCACTTTACCTGGGACGCATGTCAAAATGACCAGCTGGTAATTTCCTGGATCACCTCTGGATCCTTTTTTTGAAGATTGATGTTACATTTGCTACCTTCCAGTCATCAGGCACAACGCCTGATTTGAGGGAAAGATTATATATTTTGGCTAGGACCTCAGCAATTTCAGCTTTAAGTTCCTTGACAACTCGTAGATGGATGCCATCTGGTCCTGGTGATTTGTTAGCATTTAGTTTAACAAGACATGCAACAACCTCCTCCCTGTTTATTTCTGTCTGGCTTAATTCTTCGGCTCTGTTTGGGGCATGTAGCCTCTGTCTTCTTCAGTGAATACTGAAGCAAAGAATTCATTGAGTCTCTCTGCAATCTCTGTTTCTTCTTTAATAATCCCTTGCCTTCCATTATCATCTAATGGTCCAATGGACTTCCTAGTTTGGTTCTTACTTCTAAAGTATAGCTTCTTGGCATCAAATTACCACTCTTTAATGATGTGGTGGTTGCATTCACAGATGCTTTTGTGATCACACAATCAGCCATGCACCTCACAACACAACAAGCACTCCTCAATGAGCAGCCATTTGGCACCAAAACTAAAGTGGTTTATGAATGTTCATGTTACACGTAAGACACTATTTTGAGCGTGGATGTAAAAATCACTAAACAGCACCATGTTGTGCTTGACCCCTATTTTCTATTCTGCAAGGTGCATGTAAAAGCAAAAAAGCAAAGTGTTCTGCTTATATTCTGTAGTGCTGGATATGCTGCAATGTGCTTGGCTGTTATGTTTAATTGGAGACATGTGCATGGTGTGGTTTAGTGATTAAGCATATGATTGGTACTAGAGCTGACCAAGGTTCAAATCCCCACTGAACCTTGGGTCAGTTAATCTCTCTCTATCTGGTCTACTTGACAGGTTTGTCAGATAGGAGGAGAGGGACACACACTGCCATGAGCACAATGGAAACCACAATGGATGTAAAACTAGTAGCAAATAAATACTTGATTCCAGAAAATTCTCTTTCTGAGAGTGAGTATCTGTTGTATAATCACAAGGACAATATTATTATTATATGAATAGATGTGAGGCAACAGTGATAAGGTTAGAATGCTGACAGCACTGTTTAAGTGTCATTATTAGGGTAACTATTCAAACCCCTTACATGCATACACTTCCTTGGCACCCAGGAGTAACAACAAATGAAGGGCACTTCCAGAAAATGGGCTCCTAGCACCGTCGGTCAAATGACTGTTCATCTATTTCAGCTTAATGCCATTTCTCCTTAGTGGAATGTCTGTGGTAAGAGGTGGGGGGGGGGGCAGAGGATGAAGAGAACATGAAAAGAAAATGTTTGCAAGATGAAACTTCATGACCGAGGCTATCATCCCATGCTCCCTTGAGCTTTCTCTCATTTATCATGATATTGCACATGCCAAGCAATTTGCTCACTGCTTCCCATTTTTTTCACTGCTTTCATGGTTGGCCCTCACTTGAGGAAACATCCTTCTCCCAAGCAGGCTAGCCCCTAAGGCTAGGTCCTTCCAGGCTGAGGGATGCATTTGGCCATCCAGGGAATATCCAAATTAAGGTCAAGGCAATATGTAGGTGTAACAAACAGATTCATAGCAGAGAGCCAGGGAAACCCAAGTGTGAGAGATTCAAAGGCAAAGTCCAAAAACAATCCAAAGTCAAGTCAGTCCAGCAGAAAGTATCATAGCTAGATATGTTTAGAAGCATCTCCTTCAGCTGTGACATTATTTCTGCTCCTGGGAAACTCTTTTTCAACATTCAGTACTGTACTGTCATCGTCCAGAATCCCAAACAACTGGCTGTTTATCAAAACAGTTATAATTTTAAAAAGTAACTTTTAGTTACCTATTCCCCAAAGTAACTATAAAACATCTAATGGGTATAAACTGCTGCTTTTCAACTTTTCTGACCACCTGGTTTTCACATTAATAACTGTGAGAGAGCATAAGCTAACAAGCCAAGTCACAGCACAAGCTAGCATTTGAACCATATGGTATTCCTCCTTTGGCATTTAATGAGGCCACATTTTGTAACTACAAAGGTAGCTGATAAGTTCTGGTTGCTCCCCAACCTGGAAAAAAAAGGAAGCTATGCCTCAAATTTCCAATATACATGTAGCTATGTGTGGTGGCTCAGCGGACTAACTGTTGACTGCAAAGTCGGCAGCTCGGCAGTTCGAATCCCAGGTGCCACGCAGCGGAGTGAGCTCCCACTGTTAACCCTAGCTCCTGCCAACCTAGCAGTTTGAAAACATGTAAATGCTAGTACATAAATAGGTACCGCCTATAAAAAAGTGGGAAGGTAAAAGAGTGTTTCCTTGCAGCCATGCAGGCCACATGGCCATGGACTTGAACAACACTGGCTCTTTGGCTTGAATACGGAGATGAGCACCACCCCTAGAGTTGAACATGACTAGCACACATGTGCGGGAGAAACCTTTACCTTTTTATGCCTTTAAATAATCCTCAACAGTTTTAATAATGACTTTGATGAGGGAGCACAAGAAATACTGACCAATTTTGCAGATGACTAAAAATTGGGTGGAATAGATAATATCTTGGAAGAAGGGAACACAATTCAAAAAGATGTTGATAGGCTTGAGCCTATCAGAATAAAATTTAACAGGGATAAGTGCCAAGTTCTACTCCTAGGGAAAGAAAGCCTAATGCACAGTTACAAGATGAGGGATGCTAGGCTCAGTAATACTACAAATGTTGTGAAAAATGGCAAATGCTATTTTTAGGATTTACAGTAATATAGTCTTCAAATTCCGAGAAGTGCCAGTTCCCCTCTATTCAGCACAGCTTAGGCCTCATCTAGGGTACTGTTCCCCATCTAGGGATACTTGGAAGGCTGGAAATCAAGCCTTCCAAGGTAACTTGATGACTGAATCAAGAATGATAAGAAAACTATAAAAAGAATTCTATAAAGTATGCATAGGAGGGAGCTGCAAGAGGAATCATTCCATTCTAATATTTTATTTGCTTCTTTGAAACATTGCTATATTTAAAATAACATAAATGCTATTTGCTTGTGTGCATTTATGTTTATTGTTTTGCAGTTTGTTCTGGAAGCTTTTTAAAGTTTAAAGAAATGTTTATTGTGTTCTCACATACATCCTACTGTATAATTATGGAATATATTATTGTTTAATTGTTTAATTTAGCATTTTTTTAAACTTTCTGGAACCTGCATGGCAGAAAGATGGTAGAAATTCTGTGCGTAAAGACAGGAGTTTATTAGAAAGGATATAGAATATATCCACAGTAATACAGTGGCACCTCTTAAGGTAAATGCCTCATAAGACAAAAATCTTGTAGGAAGAAAACAATGTCTGGGAATTGGCATGCTTTGCATGACAAAAAAATCACTGTGGGATGCTTTGCAAGACAAAAACAAAGTCCTCCCCCCAGTTATTTTTGTCTTTTTTCTAGCCTCTGGAATTAATCTATTCCCAATGCATTGCTATGGGAAACCACATTTCATAAGACAAATTTTTCATAAAACAAAGTGACCCATAGCCTCCAGAATGGATTAATCCATTTTCAATGCATTCCTATGGAAAACTGCATTTCGTAAGACAAAATTTTCATAAAACAAATTGACCTGTAGAATGAATTAGATTCATTTTAAGAGGTACCACTGTACGGTAAAGTGTTTTTAAACCAACTTGCCACTTTTGTTGAAAATGATTAATTATATTTCTATAAAGAGACCTGAAAATGACACAGCTCACAACATATATACAATGACAGAGTCCTACTGGGGATTTGTGACAGTGTAAATGAAATTGTGCAAATTATGGCCGTGAATTGCTGCACATTAATGGGCTGCAACCTGTATTCCTGGTCATATGTCAATTGAGCTTGTCTTGCACTTTTAGTTCATTCCGTTAATCATTATTCAGTTTGTTATGTAACAAAATAAATAACGATCCCCAGAGTGATTTTATAACGAAACAGAGCCAAACGAAATTGGTTTGCTTCCGTTCGTTTCGTTAATGGCGGTAGTCTCCTACCCGGTGCTGCTGGAGTCTTGGATTTCTTGTCTGCCAATAAAAAATAAAAAAAAACAGTGCCAACCAGGCCCCAGAGGCTGTGCAGTCGGCGCTTTAAAAATAAATTTTAAAAAACCCCGGAAGGCGCCGCCAGAAGGAGAAGGAGGAAGGTAAAGGAGGGCGAGCCAGGGAGGGAGGGAGGAAAGGGGGAAAAGTCTCAGCCAGGAACCCGGGAGGTGCCGTCGGAAGGAAAAGGAGGAAGGGAAAGGAGGGCAAGCCAGGGAGGGACAGAGGAAAGAGAAAAAACCCAGCCCGCGCTACAGCTGATTAACTGTTTTTTTGAGGGAAGAGATGGGAAATGTTGACCCTTATGTAGTCACTCAACTTTGGTAATGCTGGCTCTAGGAGGCCTCACATACCCCATGTCTGGTCTAGTATTAAGCAAACTGCCTAGTATTGTCATTTGCTTTTGGTGGGGGAGGAGAGTACAGTAACCCCACACCCATCATGGGGGTTAGGGACCCAACCGACCTGCGATGCCTGAAAATCCACAATATTGCAGAAGCAGAGCGGGGGCGGGGGGCAATACAACCCCCCTGCTGCCACCAGCACGCACCGGTCCGAGAAATCTTGGGGTGGTGCGGGGCGCTGCCCCCTGTGCCACCCTGAGACTTCTCGTCCAGGGCCGTCTCCATTGAAATGCATTGCCAATGCATTTCAATGGAGAAAAATTATCCCCATTGGAATACATTGGCTTAATGCATTCCAATGGGGAAAATTTCTCCATGGAAATGCATTGACAATCCATTTCAGTGGAGATTGCAGGGCAGCATGATCAACGCCTGCCACCCCCCAGTGGCCCCGAGGCTTTTGGAGGAGTGGGGTGGCAGCGCAGGGCGAAGCGATCACTGCCCGCCACCCCCCAGCAGCCCCGAGGCTTCTTGGAGGAGTGGGGGGAGCGCAAGCAATGCAATTGCCCCCCCACTGCCCCTCCCGTGCCGCCCCGAGACTTCTCATCCGGGGCCGTCTCCATTGAAGTGCATTGCCAATGCATTTCAATGGAGAAAATTTTCCCCATTGGAAAACATTGGCTTAATGCATTGCAATGGGGAAAATTTCTCCATTGGAATGCATTGGCAATGCATTTCAATGGAGATTATAGGGCAGCATGATTGCCGCCCGCTGCCCCCCCAGCAGCCCCAAGGCTTCTTGGAGGAGTGGGGGTGTGTGGGGCCATGTGATAAGCCCTTGCCGCCCCCCAGCAATCCCGAGGCTTCTCGGAGGAGTGCAGGGGCAGTGTGGGGCGATGTGATTGCCACCCGAGGCTTCTGGAGGAGTGGAGGGCAGCGTGGGGTGATATGATCACTGCCTGCTGCCCCCCCCAGTGGCCCCAAGGGTTCTCGGAGGAGCCAGCAGCCCCAAAGGTTCTCGGGGGAGTGGGGGGTGGCGCAGGGTGATGAGATCGTCCCCTGCCACCCCTCCCATGTGGCCTGAGGTGCAGGTACTGCAGTCCCGCAATATAGTGGGACCACAGTACCTGAACCGTGAAATGGCAGGGGGTGACTGTATATAGTAACAAAATTGCTATGCCTGAATCAGGTGAGCAAGATGGTGTTTCTGTCCCACAAACATTCTAGAGAAATAATGGAATGTACCCTACAATAACGATGATAGTATTCTGAAGAATGAGTAGAGAAGTACACTGAGAAGTCAATAAAAAGAGAATGCTTCTGTTAATCTAAGAAAATAGGAAGTAATAACAGATCTGAGCAATTTCAGTTTGTTTATTAGTCACCGGTTGCATTTATAACCTGTATTTTGTCCATGAGCTCGCTATAGGGTACATGGCTATTCTCTCTCTCTTCTCTGCCCCCTAATCTCATTCTCACACAACTCTGTGAGGTAAGATAGAATGAAAAATTATGACTGGTTCAAAGTCACACAGTGAGTTTTACTGCTGAATGAGGATTTGAACTCAGGTCTCTTGAGTTGCAGTCCATAATTCTAGCCCCTACTGCACACTGACAGTTTTGGCATTGACTCCCAAAACAAAGCATTCAATGGTTGCCTTAGATAGCCGACTACGTAACTGGCCAAGATCCCTGAAACTCCTGGACTGGTCACTGTGGGAAGCAGGAAGGCCCAATTCCTGTTTAAAAAAAAACAATCCACAGCCTTGCCAGTCCTATGTTACGGTCAAAGAAAATAAGATGTGTTTGATTACTGTTTCAATCTAATATGTTTTTAATTGAAACAATGTTTAAAAATGTTTGCAAATTAAGGACAATTAATCAATCAATTAATTTACAAAGATCTACACTCTCAGTTGTTTCCCTGCAATGCCTTAGTCATCCAATTTTCTTTCCACTTAAACAGCTTGGAACAAGGGCCAGCCTAGGCAGCTACCTGAACTGGTGGATCCTAAAAAGTGCCAACAATTTCTTCCAACTAGAGATGGGCACAACCAGAAATTTTTTTCCGAGTTGTTGTTTGTCGGGACGTGTCCGTTTCGGGTCGTTTCCGTTTGTTGCGAAATTTTTTTAAAATTTGTCATTTCGTCGTGTCGTTTGTCGTTACCACCGCGATTTTGCACGATTTGGCGTCCCATTGGCATCCCGCAATCAGGGCCCTAGGTGTTTTTGCACCCTAGGCGGGGTGCGGGGTGCAGGGGCGGGGAGGTGCGGGCATGTGGCGGTGGTGGGGGGCCATGGGCGGACGGTGACAGCGGCAGGGGGGAGGGGCAGGCGCGCGGGTGGGCGGCAGCTGTGGGTCCCGCAATGGCCCAGAGCAGGCGGAAAACACTTTAAACTGGGTGATTGCTGCACAAGACTGCATGCATCCTATCAAAGCAAACAAAGTGAGCAGAATGCAATATATATTTTTTTCTCTTGGACTTGGTCAATGCTGAACCGGCCGGCCACCCTAGTACTACTTGGTCTGGCTGCCGTACCTGTTATACTTTTTTGTTGTTTTGTTTTGAAGCTTTTATCCATCCCATCTCCCCTCCACCTCTCAGAGGCAGCAGGAGACACAGACATTCCGTTCCTCCCCAAATCTGGATGAGGGTCTACTCCTCTTAATGCCCCCCCATCTCCAAGGTCCTGGCTTCACTCACACTGTAAAGCCAAGCAATTAAGCCAATGCAACCCTGGTCATCTAGCATTTAGAGTCTGATATTAGGGTTAGGGTTAGGGTTAGGGTTAGGATAGGAATAGTTAGGGAATGGGATAGTGGGCTCTGGGTTGCTCTTAAGGAAGACAGCGTGCTGGCGTAGGGGCACACAGCTTGGATTAGGCAGAAGAACTCTAGGTTTTACACTACAGCCCAGATCCCACTAGGCTATACAAGGAGGACTATGGGCATCCATGTCCACTCCACACACAAGGCCAGAGTAAGGGCATCCACAAGGCCAGAGTATGAGACCACACAGAGCCTGAGTATGGGAGGCCACAACGCCAGAGTACCTGAGGCCACAAGGCCAGAGTAAGGGCGCCAGCAAGGCCAGCATGGCAGATTTTTGCCTTATCACGGCTGTGTTAACAGTAAAATGTGTCCTCCTTAGTGGGTCACAGTGTCTTGCAGCCCAGAGGACAGAGTAGGGGAGCCCAAAAGGGCTGACTCTGAGACCACAGGGCCCTGCAAAAGGGAGGCCACAAGGCCACAAAGTCCAAGCTGTGTGCTATTATCCCAGCAAACTCCCAGTACACAGGCAAAATGTCGTTCTTAGTGAGTCACAGTGTTTTGCAGCCCAGAGTGAAGAGTAGCGGAGGACACATAGCCTGAGTCTGAGGCCACAGGGCTGCGAACAGGAGACCACAGGTTTTCAGCCCTTCTTTGTGACTGTGACTGTGAGTAGTACCACCATGAACCACACATGGCACTTTCTGACAAACTCTTGGTGGTGACGACAGTACATACGTACGCAAGTACAATTCCCTTCTTAGTGAGCCACAGTGTCTTGCAGCCCAGAGGAAAGAGTGGCAGAGGCCACATAGCTTGAGTGAGTCTGAGTCTTAGACCACAGGCTGCCAAAAGGACAGCAAGCCAGATTCTGAGTCTGATTCTTCCTTCCCAGCTGTGTGCTGGTATACGCTTGCAAACTGCCGGCAATCTACTACAATGTCCTTCGTAGTCAGTCACAGTTCCCACACCTCCAAGAACCAAGCCTGGAACTTTCAGGCAAATCTTCTATATGGTGAGTGGTGACAGATTGCCACCAGCACGCAAGTACATTTCCCTTCTTAGTGAGCCACAGTGTCTTGCAGCCCAGAGGAAAGAGTGGTGGGGGCCACATAGTTCCCTCAACTTCTCACATAACTCTTCAACCACCACCTACAAGTGTAGCTATTAAGTTTTCTTGTCCGGCAGTCTTTGTTCCAGGGTTTGGGCAAAAATGATTATAAAATGTTTAAGCAAGCAGTGTTAAGGAGTGCATACACTTAGCTTGAACACCAGGTACAGGTACTGTGTTCAGGTTAGTTGTTAAGCTACATTATGTGAGTATTTTTGCATTTTATTTGCAGGAAAAGCGATCATTACATACAAGTAACATAGTTAATGAGGTAAAAAAGGCAGAATAAGATCCATATACTTTAGCCAAGTCCCAGCAGTGTGCTACAGCACTAGTACTGTAAGTTTTCATCCCTTCTTAGTGAGCCACAGTGGTTTGCAGCCCAGAGGAAAGAGTGGCTGGAGGAGGCCACATAGCCTGAGTCTGAGGCCACAGGGCCTGAGTAGGCGAGGCCAAAAGGACCGCTCGATTATCTTTGAGAAGAAGAATGCCTGAGTTCCCTTCTCAGTGACTCACATGCAGCCCAGAGGACAGAGTAGCGGAGACCCAAAGGCCTGAGTCTGAGGACACAGGGCCTGAGTAGGGGAGGATCATTGCCAGCCAGCTCCAGTACCCACAGGAGCTGCTGAATGGCCTGAGTACACCAGTAAAATTTCCTTCTCAGTGAGTCACAGTCAGTGCTTTGCAGCCAATGGAACACACCTCCACAGACTCACAGTCAGTGACTCAGAGTATCCACCAACAAGGACCAAGGCTGGAACTTTCCGACAATCTGTTATGTACGCATACGCAAGTATGCTTCCCTTCTTAGTGAGCCACAGTTGGCAGCCCAGTGGAAAGAGTGGTGGAGGCCACATGGGGCCTGACTCTGAGGCGAATGTCTCAAAAATCTCCCAATGTAGATACTAGCGCAGTCTAGCACATTATGACAAGTGAGCAGAAAAATATTAAAAATTGGGTCAAAGAAAACAGTGACTGAGTAACAGCACAGCACCAAGAACCACACATGGGACTTTCAGACAGGAGTACGCACACAACAAGTACATTTCCCTTCTTAGTGAGCCACAGTGTCTTGAAGCCCAGAGGAAAGAGTGGCGGAGGTCACATTGGCCTGACTCTGAGGCCACAGGGCCTGCGAACGGGAGGTGCATTGCCAGCTCAAGTATCCAAAGGAGCTAGCTGACTGGCCCGAGTACGGGCTGCCAAAAGGCCAGCAGGCAGCGTGCTGCCTCTTCAAAGCTGTGTGCAACTACAAACAGTTTTCTGCCCTTCTAAGTGAGTCACAGTGTTTTGCAGCCCAGAGGACAGAGTAGCGGAGACCCAAAGGCCTGAGTCTGAGGCCACAGGGCCCGAGAAGGGGAGGTTCATTGCCAGCTCCAGTACCCAAAGTGGCTGAATGGCCTGAGTACGCCAGTAAATTGTCCTTCTTAATGAGTTACAGTGCTTTGCAGCCCAGAGGACAGAGTGGTGGAGGAAAGAGGGCCTGTAACGTGAGGCCAGCTCGAGTTTCCAAAGTTGCTGAATGGCCTGAGCACGCAAGTAAAATGTCACTGTCCTGAGTCACAGTGCTTTGCAGCCTATGGAACAGAGTACCCGTTCTAAGTGAATCACAGACTCACAGTCAGTGACTCAGAGAGTATCCACCAAGGAGCAAGGCTGGAAGTTCCTCCTGACAAACTTATATTTGGTGACATTACGCAGCACGCATAGGCCACTACGCCTCCTTAATTCCTTCTCAGTGAGCCACAGTGCATTGCAGCCCAGAGGACAGAGTAGTGGAAAGGCCTGAGACTGAGGCCACAGGGCCCGAGTAGGGGAGGTTCATTGCCAGCTCCAGTACCCAAAGTGGCTGAATGGCCTGACTACGCCAGTAAATTGTCCTTCTTAGTAAGTCACAGTGCTTTGCAGCCCAGAGGACAGAGTGGCGGAGGCCATAGCATTCCCCCAAACCCTAACCCCCCCTCCCAGTATTCCTGATTGAGTTCCCCTCTCGGGTGATCATCACCAGCTCTAAAGGAGACCAGACCACAAACCCAGAGTCCTTCTTAGTGGGTCACAGACCAGCCCAGAGGACAAAGTAGGGGAGGCCAGAAGGCCAGACTAGAGGAGGTTGAATGAGAAGCAGCTGGAAGGCATGCTCAAAGCCGGGAGTCTGACAGGCAGGCAGGTTGGCAGAGGGGCGGGCAGGCAGGGAAGCAGGCAGTCTGGCTTACAGGTATGTAGGCTAGGCAGGCTTGCAGGGTACCAGCCACCCAGGCTACTGGCTAGGGAAGGCACAAAGCCAAAGTGCCAGAAGGGAGGATTGTTTCTGCCTTGGGAGTTTCGTCAACCAAGGAGACAGAGTGGAACCCCAAAAGGCCTGAGTCTGAGACCACCGGGGCTGAGTAGGGGAGGCGCATTGCCAGCTCAAGTATCCAAAGGAGCTAGCTGACTGGCCTGAGTACGGGCTGCCAAAAGTCCAGCAGGCAGCGTGCTGCCTCTTCAAAGCTGTGTGCAACTACAAACAGTTTTCAGCCCTTCTAAGTGAGTCACAGTGTTTTGCAGCCCAACTTACGCAAGTATGCTTCCCTTCCTAGTGAGCCACAGTTGGCAGCCCAGTGGAAAGAGTGGTGGAGGCCACATGGAGCCTGACTCTGACGCGAATGTCTCAAAAATCTCCCAATGTAGAATGCAACTTGAAAATATTGTACTGACCAGTGATGAAGAGCACATTATGACAAGTGAGCAGAAAAATATTAAAAATTGGGTCAAAGAAAACGTAACAACAACTAGTACTGACTGAATCACACAGCACAGCACCAAGAACCACACATGGGACTTTCAGACAGGAGTACGCACACAACAAGTACATTTCCCTTCTTAGTGAGCCACAGTGTCTTGCAGCCCAGAGGAAAGAGTGGCGGAGGCCACATGGGGCCTGACTC
>JAHTLZ010000348.1:7400525-7415382 GCA_023846285.1 Phrynocephalus versicolor
CCCCCCAAGCACTAGGTAGGTAGGTGTGCCTTGTGGTAAATAAATGCCTTGTACAGTGATAAACAAGCAAGGTAAACAGTTCTGGAGTTGGAACCCCAAGTGTGGCAAAAAGGCTGATCTCAGAGTCAGACTCTGAGGGCACTCCCAAAGAAGTTTAGAAAAAAAAACAATGTAAGTAAAAGTAAACTACATAAATAATAATGTATTTCAAAAATTTAAAATAGTAGAGGTGCCCTTTGCAGTTGCCACCAAATGTATTTGAGTGCACTGGAAGCAAGCTAATTACTTGTTGGGAAAATATAAAATATATTGTATTGTTGTAGTATATTTTTTAAATAAATCCTGTCACCTCCCCTCCCAAGCAAAATTCCCCTTTGAACAGAACAAAAATCCTCACAAACTGCAAGAGAAAAAAAACCCTGCTTACTGCTATTCCCCCCACAGCAGACAAAGCTGCAGGGAATAAAAGGAATTATTTTCTATTTAATTCAATTGAATAAATTCCCTGACTCCCTGCCTGCCTAAGAGAAATCTACAGCCTCTCCGGCGCCTCCATCCCTCCCTATCGCGACATCGAAACTAGCACGCATGAGCCAGCTACACACGCAGACAGACAGCCCTTCACCCTCCACAATCCCGACCCGACTGCGATTTCTGGAAGGTGTCAGTCAAAACCTGGCCATGCGATTGGTGGAATGGTTCCAAAAATTTGCATGGTCCCATCCCATGGCCAGCCCATCATTGCGCGTGCGCAGTTATAAAAAAATAAAAATAAAAATAAAAATAAAATAAAATAAATGGAGATGTTTTATTGCAAGAAAAAACCACTGCTGCTACTATAAAAATTCAGGTATTTAAAATACCTAATTTTCACATGTTTCTGTTGTGTTTTGGTGGGTTTTTGGACCACGGTTTTAAAAAAAATATTGCAGTCGCCATTTTGGATCCCCCCCACCGCATGGCAAAGGAGTCGACGATGGCCCCCCTCAGCCTGGTACCAGCAGCACCCCAGGACAGGAGGGGGGAAGGCCAGGGACCCCCCCAGAAACCACCCCTCAGTAGGTGCCCCCAGGCAGGCATAATTTCGCCTGCTTTTATGGCCGGGAATTGGGGTTTTTTTCTTTTTAAAACTTTTTTTCTGTGCTGCGCCGCTTGGCATCGCGCGATCGCCAGCGCCGCAATGCCATGCACAACAACGACAAATCAGATCCAATTTATCTTTATCGGGTTGGGTTCGAGTTAGAGCAGAGTAATTGTCGTTACCGTTCCTCGTTACGTAACAGAAACGACGAACGGAAACAGAAACAATGATTTTGCCGAGTTGTGCCCATCTCTACTTCCAACTATTTCCCTCCATTGAGAGAACAGAACAATTGTGTATGTGCCATTTAACTGGTCTGTTGACTGCCCCCTCTCCCCCAGGCATGGTAGGAAATGTTATGCCTTTACCACTGCTGGAGAAAAATTCAGCTGTTTATCCAGATCACATCTGTATATAGAATGAGGATGAGTGTCCCTTTCTCTTGTGCCAAACATGCTTGGAGGTACAGTTTTTTAAAATACTCCTCAATGCTTTACACTGCTTACTTGAATTGCCTATCTGTATAAACAAAGCTAGCACATTTCTACTGTACAGAGCTCCAGCTTGGACGTGTTTCATTTCTCCCTGCTACCTTTGACTGTTCCAAGGTCATGCCTTTTCATGAAGCCTTCAAATAATCAAATTTCAGTGTAATTTGTATGAATCTTGAATACAGTAATACCTTGGTTTAAGAGTAACTTGGTTTAAGAGCATTTTGCAATACAAGCAACCATTTTTTCTCAATTTTGCCTTGATCAAAAAGCAATGTCTTGATGTACAAGCACTGGAACAGGTCACATGATCACAACTGAGCCAATGGTGGCTCTCCCTCCCTCCTTATGCTGGAACTTTTGGTCTCAGGCAGCCTCCAAAGCAGAGGAAGGAGAGAGGAATCAAGTCTCCTTTGCACCAGCCAGGAGCGTGCAGGTAAGGAGTTTTTTTCTTTCTATTTTTATTTAATTTGTTCTCAGCATTCTTTGTTCAAATGTTTTCAAATCATTTCTAGTCATGGGGCAGTTAGTCAACTGTGTATAGAGCTACAAATTGTTTTTTATTATAATCACATTAAAAACACAGAGTAAAATCCAAAGCAGAGCAGATTCCACAGCCACGTACGTAAACCATGGTGTGGACGTGGACTTCTAGCCAACTTCTTTTGTGAGTTTTGGCATTTTGTTTGTACAGTCTGTGGTCTATGGAACCCCAGACGAATCATCTGAGTTTCCATTATTTCTTATGGGGAAATGTGCTTTGATATAAGAGTGTTTTGGGTTATAAACATGTTTCTGAAACAAATTATGCCCATAAACCAAGGTATTACTGTACCATGAAACAACAGACCTCTTACAGCTGATGTTTGCTTGAGGTTATTTGTGATCCCCAAATCTGAAGATAAGTTGGATAAATGTCCAATTCTGTCACTGGAAAAAATGATAGTGCCTAATTAAAACATTTACTCATTCTTGCCAATGATTGTTTTCTGTGATATTTTTGAAAATGTAAAACAAAACAAAAAAACCCCCACAAGTAATGCAAGAGAAATGAATGAAATTACTAGAGGTCAATTGAAATCAAGCTAGTTGGATAGCTCTGTGGTTTAGGTCTCTGGCTGAGGAGCCAGAGGTTGAGTGTTTGAATCCCCAATGTGCTTCCTGGGGGAACAACCTGCCTGTGTAGCCTTGGGTAAGCTGAACAGTCCCAGGGCACCCCCAGGAGTATTTATTATATTTATATTATTTATTGTTACATTTATATACCGCCCAATCTTCTGAAGCGGAACTCTGGGCGGTGAACAGTAAAAACAGTAAAACAGTAAAAACAGACACCAGCAGACAAACATAAAATAGAGGCAGACTTCCAGTAGAAGTAGGGCGGTGCAATACCCCCTTACAAAGGATGGCATGGGAGGCAAGAAAAAGAAAGAAAGAAAGAAAAAATGAAATTAAGTAAAAAGGTTGCCAAATGCCTCCTTGAAGAGATGGGTTTTCAAGGCTTTTTTAAAGGCAGGCAGGGACACTGCGAGGCGCAACTCACTAGGCAGCTAATTCCACAGCATAGGGCCCACCACAGAGAAGGTGCGGTTACGCGTAAGTGATTTCTGCACCTCTCTGGGTGTGGCCACCCTAAGTGAGCGCACCTGCGCCATCCTCGTGGGCCTGGTAGGGAATGGCATGTCTCTTGCAAGCATTCTCCACATAGAAAACTCTGGAAATGGCCAGCATAAGTCAGAATTGGGAGGAGGGGAAGAGTTGCAACTAGAGCTTTGGAAGATCTTCATAAATCGAAGGAAGCTTTAGGTGAAATAGTTGTACCTACACCAAAGCAATAGCCCTTGTTATCTTAAATATTCATTGCTTGTGTGCAGGTCCTGAAGCACTGAGATTATTGATTGAATGAATGAGTGAGTGAGTGAGTGAGTGATTAATTTGATTTGATTTGATTTATATGCCATCTGCGCAGCTTTCAACATAAAACTAAACAGCAGACAGAACATCTAACCATACCCACTAATCAAAACATCAATATGAATATAAAAACAAGTGTAGCATAATAAAACATAATATAACATCATTTAAGCATTTTAAATGGTAGTATCATTGTCTTACCAGCTAATCATTTCACAGGGTTCTGTTGATTATTGACAATTGAAGGCCTATTGAAACAGCCAATTTTTTTACAAGCTTCTTAACAGTTCCAGTGAAGGGGCCAGGTAGATATCCAGATAATGTTGAAACCTTTTGGATTAGCCATATTTAGGTTAACATGCAATATGGCGGACAGCTAAGGTCTCTGGTTGCAGAGTCAAAAGCTGGGAGTTCAGTTCCCCACTGTGACTCCTCAAGAGGAATTAAACCAGTTGATTCATTGGGTCCCTTCTAGCTCTGCTGTTCAAAGGCTATTATTGTTACCAACTGCATCAAGCAAGTTCTTTTCATTTTGAACAACATTTTCAGGAATGCTAGAGATGTAAAAATGTGTGTAGCCTGCATACTGTAATTAAACTGTAAACCACCCACAGACCACTTGAAGTGGTATGGGGCAGTATATAAGCAGGACACTTTGCTTTTGCTTTTTGCTTTTAAGGTCAGATTTGCAGTCTCTCTGGTGTTCATGTCAAACACGCCAGAGTACAATTAATACATACATCAGATTTTGCCGAATGATTGTATCACTCTGGTCTTGACTCACCTTTACTGGTCACTTGTTGCACCTCAATCAGGCCCACAGTTCTGACACTCTACACTACAATTTTGTCCTACATTACTTATCCCACTGTCTTTTCCCAATGTCATTTGCTGAAGCCACTAGGTCATCTCAGTTAAGACTCCTCCAAGATCGCCACCCCAAATGAGGCCTGTAAATCTTCCATACAAGATAGGGCCTTCTTTGCAGTGGCCCCAAACTTGTGGAACCAATGTCTGGAGAAGCTTCATTGAGCCTCCTCCATATGGCTAATTAGGGGGCAACTAAAGATATGGCTTTTCAGGGAGGCTTTACACACCTATCCCAGTTGATAACCCATTTATTTTCATCCACCTTACTTGGTCTGCACCATCTGCTTTTAATGATGATTTGGTAATTGCTTTCTGATATGTTTTATTTTTGGTGTTATATTTATTGTACATTGTAAACAGCAATTTTATGTATAATTTATACAATTGTATATTGTAAAGTAATGTTTCGGTACTAATGGAACCAATATATAAATGTAATGAATGAATGATTGAATGAATACCAGCATCAGTAGCCTTTGAGACAGTTACTATCAAGTCTTCCATGGGAGGAATGTTGGGAGGGACAGAGTATGCTGACATAGATGTGAAGTTGTCTGTTCTTCTCTGTGCTTGTAAAGGACATGCTTCAAGCAAAAATAATAATAACAATGATGATGATTATGATGATGTTCTACATCAGTGGTTCCCAACCTGGGGATTGGGACCCCTTTGGGGGGTCAAACAAACATTTCACAGGGATTAAGCCAGTAAAGAAGAAGGCACAAATGGCTTGGGTCTGGAGGAGGGGGGGAGGGAGGGGGGAAAGAGTGAGATACAGCTTGATAGGTTGGAGGGGATGTCAGGCAATGTCATTGGAGGCTGCGATTAGCTGAGGATGTCTGTAGAGGGTAGTTCTCTGTGGCACCTGCGGCAGTGGCCTGCGTTCAAAAGGGGATTGGACAGATTCCTGGAGAAAAAGTCAATCACAGATTACAAACCATGATGGAGATGTGTAATCTCCAGGCTTAGAACCAGGGTGTTTCAAGGGCCAGATTCAGGGGAGTTGTATGAAGAGACAGATATCTAGTCTTGTGTGCTCCCAGACATAGAGATGGGCACGACCAGAAAAAAATGACGTTTCGAGTTGTCGTTTGTCGGAACGGGTCCGTTTCGCGTCGTTTCCGTTTGTCGCGATAATTTTCAAAAATTTGTCATTTTCGTTTGTCATTTGTCGTTTGTCGTTTCCACTGCGATTTAGCGCAATTTGACGTCCCAGAGCATGGGGTTAGGGTTAGGGTTAGGGCTAGGGCTAGGGTTAGGGTTAGGGTTAGGGTTGGTGGGCTCTGGGCTGCACCTCTGGGTGCCTCTGACCCACTAAGAAGGGAAGTGTACTGGCGTACAGGTTAGGGTTAGGGTTAGGGTTAGGGTTGGGGTTAGGGTAAGTGGGCTGTGGGAGGCACCTTTCTGGGTGCCTCTACTCTGACCCACTAAAAAGGGATGCGTACTGGCATACAGGTTAGGGGTAGGGGTAGGGGTAGGGATAGTGGGCTCTGGGAGGCACCTCTCTGGGTGCCTCTGACCCACTAAGAAGGACAGTGTACTGGTGTATGGGTTAGGGTTAGGGTTAGTGGGCTTTTTATGCCCTCTGGCACATCCAGAAGTCTCAATCAAAACCTGGCCATGCGATTGGTGGAATGGGTCAAAAAATTTGCATGGTCCCATCCCATGGCCAGCCCATCATTACGCATGTGCAGGTGTAAAAAAAAATAAAAATAAAAATAAAAATAAATAAAATCAATGGAGACGTTTTATTGCAAGAAAAACCCACTGGTGCTACTATAAAAATTCAGGCAGTTAAAATACCTAATTTTCACATGTTTCTGTTGTTCTTTAGTGGGTTTTTTGACCATGATTTAGAAATAAATATTGTGGTTGCCATTTTGGATCCCTCACCACCACCGCATGGCATAGAGACAGCCCAGGAAAGGAGGGGGAAGGCCGGGACCCCCCCCCCCCGAAACCACCCCTCTTGTAGGTGCCCTCACTCAGGCAGGCATATTTTCGCCTGCCTTTTTGGCCGGGAATCGGTTTTTTTTTTTTTTTACTTTTTAAAACTTTTTTTCTGTGCTGCTTGAATGGCAATGGCATCGCACGAGCCCGCGATGCCATTAACGACAACGACAAACCCGACCAATTTTTTCTTTTTTTCGGTCGGGTTCAAGCTGGAGCGGAGTAATTCTCGTTACCGTTATCATTACGTAACGATAACGATAACCGAAAACGGAAACGACAATTTCGCCGAGTCGTGCCCATCTCTACCCAGATATATTTGGTGGGGCCACTGTGAGATACAGGAAGCTGGACTAGATGGGCCTTTGGCCTGATCCAGCATGGCTCTCCTTATGTTCTTATGTTCTTAAAGAGCGCTTGTGGCCTCTTCCAAGCAGGGCAAGGGGTCACCACAACATGAGGGACTGTATTAAAGAGTCGCAGCATTAGGAAGGTTGAGAAGAGAACCACTGTTCTGAGTCATCCTTCTACTGCCACAGTAGCAATATACGTCCTTTATAAAAAAGAAGAATGAGGAGTTGACCTCTAATGAGCAATTCCCCTCATCTTATGTTTATTTGTAGTGTTCAGGAGACATGTCTGAACTTAAGGAGGGGTAGTGCTCCATATGCGCTGCTTGATTGATTAGCATTGCAAATTAATTTGTGCCTACTGTAGTTCTACTTACAATCAGTTTCATTGGAAGACTGAGTTTTTTAGTCTTTCCTCATATGAAAGCTATTTTAACTCCTTGATAATCTTCCTCACTGTTATTACCCATGGCTGATGTGGTTCAAGCAGAGATACACTGAGCATGCCCTGAGCAACTTCTGCATCCCCTTCCTCCACAATAGGCATTGCATTAACAAAAGCAACAGAAATGACTTCACAGCTTTATGAAGAAAATATTGAGTGAAGAGACGAAGAGCAAGGTAAACCAGGGAGAAAGACAGAATAAGTCATGTTACACAGCTACTGTGCCTCTCGGCTTAGGTCATTACTTTGGCTGGCAATTCAAGGGTGGGGGGAATCCTGTTCTTGAAGGTTAGAAATTAATGCTGCTCTTCTAGTCAAAAGCATTCCCTGCCCAAAGGCAAGAGAAAGTGGAAGGTGATGTGCAGTGCTTGCATCCTCTGACTGCTAGATTCTTTCTGACATGGAGGGAATGTCACTGCCCTGCAGTGCTATCTGCTCCTGTCACTATCAGCATTCAGCAGGTGTGACACGGTGTAGGCAATGGAGCTCAGCAGAGAAGATGTGCAAGGAGTTAAAGAGAGCCTGTGGAGGGGGAAGAAAGATCCCCAAAGCGAGGGGGGTGGACTGGAAATCAAAATCACCAAAAGGCTAGCATGTGAGAAAAATTGAGCCAGACAGTCAGGCTGCCCTAGTCACCACAACCAAAGCAATGGCAATAATTTCTATTATTTAAAGGTGTACTTACCTCAGGAACCACATCGGCTTTAGCCCTGTTTCTACAGAAACACTAAATAGAAGCAAAAGTAACTCATAATTCAACTCATCTCTCCAATAGAATAGAATAGCACAGAATAGAATAGAATAGAATTTTTGTCATTGTATAAAATACGAAACTAAAAAGTGCCATCTAGTCAGCTCCTTCACAAACCCCACTACAAAAATCTAAGACATAAAATCTACCATTTAAGAGCAAACATTCATACACACAACACATTCCTACATTCACATGCAGAATATAACTTGTACTCATTTAAAACTGACATAAGACCAAACACACACACACAGCCCTAAACTCTCTCACCTGACAGCATTCATACCCAATACATAAAAACTACAATTAAAGACAACAACAACAACCATACACAATCCCCCATACAATATACATGTTACACGTGTTACAAAAGCAGGAAAGCAAATTGGTTTAAGCCAAAGGAAGTGGTAGGAGCCTTCTGTTCATATTTACATAAACACATGCACAATTATTCTTCTCAAAATATTCTTCCTCAAAACACTATCAGAAGGAGCAGAGCTAGACCTGCCATCATGACTAATGAGGCATGTTGTGATTCCACATTGTGTATTTGTATAACATACTTCTACATTTTACCAGAGCAGTTGAGGAAGGCTGAAGCCAAAACATTTTTGTGAAGTAATTCTGTTTGTTTATTGGCCTGAATTAACAATGATACGTAACATCATTCATTCATTGTGGAATATTCTATCCAATAGGTTCTATAACTGCCATCTTGGAAAAAGCATGTTGTTAGGCCATGAGGTGTTAAGGTAGTTAGCCTATAAATCTCTGCTGAGTAGTTGGTAGGTTGCCCTGTTAGTAGGCTGCCCTAGAGATAATGCTACTGACTATTGTGGTGGCCATGCATTCCTCCTTTCATTGCCTGTAGACGGCAGTCCTCCCCTATTTGTAGATGACCTCCATTTTATACCCACCAGGCAGTAGAAGGCAAAGAAGGAAAAGTGAAGGAAATTGGAGAGCAGAAATGGTCAGATAAACATCACAGCTTTGGGTATATCAAGTAAGGTGGTTACTTCACGTCCTTCCTCGAGCCGAGGTGAACTTGCCTCCGTGTTGAAATCGGTTTTCAACATGGATCGAGAAGTGGATTGAAAAGATTCCTGAGCTCCAGGACGGGAATCTCTCACCCCGCTTGGAGTGCAGTTCAGGGGGTGTGGTCGGGGTGAACTCGGATTGAACCCACGAGGACGTGAGGTTCCATCCCTTCGAACTCAGATTGACCACACAAGGACGTGAGGTTCCGTTCCTTCGAACCGGTCTCCAGCGGGGCCGCGAACTGCAGCAAGAGGGACGTGAAGTATCAGCCTAAGATGGCATGCTCAGAACTGCATTCTTCATCACCTCCCCAAATGCTCTTTCAGCCCCTTTATTCTAACTATATATTTATGCCAGCCTGTCTAATAGTGAGCAGATGTCCTATGTTCACAAGCTGGCGACTCGTCAACCTTGGGAAGGGCACTGACCTAATTTTCTCTTGTGGATGCAAAACACTTGAGGCTGTAGCTCTAGTCACGCACAGCAGGGTTCTCAAGTCCTGGATTAGGAAACATCAGACAAAGGAAGCTGTTCAGGACAGCAGGCAAAATGTGCATGATGGCTGTGGTGATGAGGAAGTGGCTTGCCTTTGAGTACTGAGCTTCCATTGAGGAATCACAGCACCTGCACTTGCACTTCTAGGTATATGTTGGTCATAACAGTGCTTGCTTCTTGGTGAATAAGCGAAATAGGCTGGGGGAAGTAAATATAATTTAATACTGGAACAAATCTTAATCTTTTTCCTTTACCCACAATAAAGTTTTCTAGACTTTTCTGCACTGAACTCATTTTCTTCACGTCAGGTTGCAGGGGTATATTTTGAAATAAGAATAGAAAATTAGGTAAAATATGTGCTTTCACTGCTGCTATTCTCCCTAACAGATATAAGTTTAACTATTTCCAATTCTTCATATTTTCCTTATCAAATGTGAACATTTTTTTAAAAGATCTATAAATTAATTGATTTGTATGCTTTGTTATCCAAATTCCCCGATATTTAAAAGTTGAGTAGCATAGCTCTAAATATGACCTCCTTTGAATTTCCTTCTGTTCTGTTATAGAAGAGTTAAGACATAAAAGTTTGGATTTTTGATAATTAATTTTTAGACCTGTATAGACACTATATTCTTGCAATAATTGTTTCAGTACATCCAAACTTTTCAGTGGGTCTTCCAAAAACAGAACCATTTCAGCTTACCCACTTGATGATATAGAGGAATTAGAAACTTTCTCTGCTCCTCTCGGGGCTTAGGAAGGAAGAAAAAGAATTAAAGCCTGTGCAGTCAGCAGCACATTTTCTTACTAATGGAAGCTTCCACTTGGAAGGAGGAAGAACTGGAAGAGGGCAAAGGGGAGGCTTTTTATATCATTTCTTAAAAGAGGCAAGGCAAGTAGGATCACTTGAGGTCCACAAGCCATGTAGTTGCAAAGATCACAACAAATGGTATACCAGACCTTTATGCAGCCTTATGTGACCCTGTTCAGCCTGCTCCAATTCAGCCATCTCGGCAAGCCCAACGACTTTTAATATTTTCCAAAAAAAAAAAAACTATCTATCTATCTTTCTATCTATTAGACATGGGCACGACCAGAAAAAATGACATTTCGAGTTTTCGTTTGTCGGCACGGGTCCGTTTCGGGTCATTTCCGTTTGTCGCGAATTTTTTCAAAATTTGTCGTTTCGTCATTTTGTTTGTCGTTTCTCATTTCCACCGCGATTTAGCACGATTTGACATCCCAATGTAATATGTTTTTAAAATAAATCCACACCTCCTCCCAGTCGAACCTCCCCCTTTATCCAATATCAGAAAAAAAATCCTCACAAACTGCCAGAGGGAAAAAAAAGAATAAACTGCTATTCCCTTCAGCAGACAAAGCTGCAGAGAATCAAAGAAATTATTTTCTAAATTCAATTCCCTCCCTGCCTGCCTAACTTAAACCTAAAGCCTCCAGCCTCCCTCCAATCAGCCAGCAGCAGCCAGCCACACAGCCCTCCACCCTCCTCCACATCCAAGACCCGACTGTGACTTCTGGAAGTTGCCTCGGCTTTTTATGCCCTCTGGCACATCCAGAAGTGTCAGTCAAAACCTGGCCATGCCATTGGTGGAATGGTTCAAAAAAATTGCATGGTCCCATCCCATGCCCAGCCCAAATGGGCAGGTCTAAAAAAATAAAAAATAAAATAAAATAAAATAAAATCAATGCGACGTTTTATTGCTATAAAAAACCCACCGCTGCTACTATTAAAAATCAGGCATTTAAAATAAATAAATTTCACATGTTTCTGTGATGATTTGGTGTGTTTTTTGACCACGATTTCTAAAGAAAAATTGTGGTTGCTATTTTGGATCCCCCCACCGCATGGCATGCGAGACAGACGATGAGGATGACCCCCCCCCACCAGCCTGGTGCAAGCAGCCCAGAACAGGAGAGGGGGGAGGCCAGGGAACCCCCCCCCCAGAAACCACCCCTCTGGTAGGTGTCCTCAGGCAGGCATATTTTCGCCTGCTTTTTTGGCCAGGAGTCGTTATTTTTTTTTTTTTTTACTTTTTAAAACTTTTTTTCTGTGCTGCTTGTCATTGCGCGATTGCCGCGACGCCATTAACGACAATGAAAAACCCGACCCAATTTTTCTTTTTTCGGGTCGGGTTCAAGCTGGAGCGGCATAATTATCGTTACTGTTTCCGTTACGTAACGGAAACAATAACCGAAAACGGAAATGACAATTTCGCCGCTCCGTGCCCATGTCTACTATCTATCTATCTATCTATCTATCTATCTTATCCTATCCTATCCTATCCTATCCTATCCTACCCTATCCTGCCCTATCCTATCCTGCCCTATCCTATCCTATCCTATCCTATTCTATTATGGTACCTTTCCCCAGAGGAGACCAAAAGCAGTTCACAACATTTAAAACTGTATAATAGTAAAAAGCTTAAAATATTATACAAAACTATATTAAAAGAATAATTAAAACATATTACTATTGGGCTGATGGCACTCTTGCCTACACCAACAATGGGTATCAGTGGGAAAGACATTTATTTATTTATTTATTTATTTATTTATTTATTTATTAGGCTTATATACCGCCCGTCTTCCCGAAGGAACTCCGGGCGGTTTACAACAGGAAAGAAAATATAACAATAACAAATAATTAAGTAAAACAATTTAAAAACAAGAAACAAAACCAAACAACTTTACAGCCTAATGCAATTGATCTTTACCAGTTACCACTAACTTGGTTGGTAAAATTCATTCCCCACCTTTGGCATTAAGGATGTATTCCTGACTCTTCCATTTTATTTTTGTACCAACTGTTTTATTGATAGCTCTCTTTTCTTCCTCTGACTACTTCCCAAGCAGAAAGAATGCAGAAGGTCCTCCATGCTGGAGATCCCATCCTCCATTTCCCCATTATGGTAAATAACACCCCCCCACACACATTTTAAATGGTTCCAGTGTGATTTTTACCAAAGTACTAGTTTTACATGCAAGGCAGTGTGTGTGGAGATTGTGCTGATTTCTACATTTCTGCTTTTCTATTTCCTTATGTGTACTTCATTAACTAAAGGAAAAACCAAATTCCCAGAAACAATTTTAAAAAAATCAAATTTCCCCATTATGTCTGTGAAGATTCTCAGTCATCCAGGTGAGTTTATCTGGAAGTTGAGTCATGGCAACTGGATTTCTTTTTCTTGAGAAATTGAAACTTTTCGCTGCTCACCCAAACAGCTCTGTCACTCTGTTTGGATGAGCAGCAAAACATTTCAATCTCTCAAGAAAAAGCAGCCCAGTTCCCGTGAATCAACTTCCAGATAATTTCTGCAATAATTAATGGCAGAAAGTAATGAGTCCTGATGAAAATCAAAGAAGGAATTTCAAAAGGAGAGCTGCAGTTGAATATTAAGACAACAAGCATGTCTGTAAAAGATTTACAAAACATTAGTGTTGACATTGAATAACTTGAGATTGTTAAAAAATCTCTATACCTTGTTCCAATAACATATTCAAATGGAGTCAGCAGTCTCCCTTTGTAAACATGAATACTGTTTGGTCTGGAAGGAGTTAGATTTGCTCCTCCTGAGAGTCATATAATTGGGTATTTATTGGAAGGGTCAAAATTTATGAAATGCCTCACACCTGATTTCCCTTTTGAAGACTTATTTCAGAAGCCTAGTCTCAGAAATCTTGAGAGAATGTTTACCAAAAGTGCTCCGGGCTGAGACAAATATAATCACTCTGTGGTTTTGCAATGTGGAAGTGTTTTAAATACATGGCAAAAAGTCGTTTCCTAAAGGACAGCCACTCCATTGCTTTCTTTAAAGTTAGTCTGCTTTTTTGACTGCTTCAAGAAAGCATATCTTTTGAATCTCTTTCTGTAACTTTCCATTATCCTACAATCTCCCCCCCCCCCCATGAAACTTCAACATTGGAATACTCTTGCTGTTAAGTCTCTTCCACATATGAGCAGTTTATAACAAAGTCAATGTTCTCCCTTTGAAACACCCTTTTTAAGGATCAATAGTTCAGCCCCTACAGTCTACATTCTAGCATTTTTAACTGATTTAATATCTTCTAAATCTGTCGACATTTAGGATTGCTAATTTTTACATGGGTGGTGGTAAAATACTCTTACCTTTTAAAAACTCATAACTCAAAAACCACTTTTTTCAATCTCCCCCACATGTGGCACTGTAAAAGAGGTGTTATACCTGTGCCAAGTTTAGTGCTGATCCAAAGTCCAGTTTTAAAGTTATATTTTTTTTATTTAGGCTGGCCCATATTTTAAATTGCCTTATAGAATGTGGCCTTGGTCTGCTGCATAATAACAATAAATATAATTATATCCTCCTTTTGGCATATCTGGATGTTACACCAGCATCTGTGCTCCAGTTCTCCCTCCATCCCTCTCAATTGCAATCACCAGTAATCTGTCAAGGAGCGGTGGAAATATTGGCATTAATGTACCTAAAAGTATGGAATACTACTGAATGTCAGTGGAGCAGGTGAATATCCAAATAGCTGAATGGCGTAGAGAGAAGGAGGCATAGGCTCCAGTCAGAGGCAAATGAAGTATGAGTAGGTGGTCAAAAGGTCAAAAAGGATGGAGATTGCAGTAAAAATGTATGAGGGACCCAACTACGTTAGATTTGTGGAGCTACCTCCTGCTGCTCCTCTTTATAAACAAACTTCCATTTCCATCCTCATCCTTAGCTGGGTCGACCATGAGCTGTTCTGGTACAAAAACCAGGCTTGCTTTAAAGAAAGGAATGCATTCATTCCTTGGTAAATATTATTGTAGGACTATGTACAGTCAGACGGTTATTTAGGAGATGATTCTACAGCTTGGCATGTGGAAAGTACATATACAATATTTTGGGTTGCTGGCTTGAATGCACAGATGGCCAATGCTTCAACACTATTGCATGCCAAGCTTTTAATCTGGTTTCTTTCTCTTCCATATGAACTTCTCTTCCATTTTTAAAAATTTCCTTTCAGACTCAAGTTAACTTGGCAGAAATTGTTCTGAATGAATAGAGGTTTCTTCTACAGTGCTCTTACTTTCAGGAAATTGTTGTCAATGAATGCATTCCTCTTACAATGTGTTATTGTGTTGTTGTTATAATACATGGTAGGTGCAGGAACTGTTTTTCAATGAAGTCATGATCTTTAAAGATATGGCAAGCTAGAAATAAACCAAACAGTTTAACAACCATCTGGGAGGAATTTATTTACTGGGTTTCAACTCAAGTGGTAGGAAATTGTTTCTGGTCACTAACACAACAGCAATGTTCAGTTAAAGGATGTTATTATTCTAGTGCAGGGGTGGGAAATGTAAGACCCTTCAGATAATGCTGAACTGAAACTCATCTCACCCTACAGGAATATTATAATAGTAACATTTCCCTAAATGTACAGCAGTAGTGAAGGTTTTCATTATTATAGTCTCTACAGCTGTTG
>JAHTLZ010000348.1:7415392-7427175 GCA_023846285.1 Phrynocephalus versicolor
TGGTGGCTGATGAGGGTGCTGGGGCATGTTGGGAGGTTGGCACATGTTGTGGGAGGTCTGTATATGTGTGTTAATGAATGATTTATGCTTTGTAGTTATGGGGCAGGGAGAATGAGAGTTTTACATGGATTTGAAGCTACATGGGATTTTGAATTCCAGTGGCCTTAACCTCAGTGTTGTAAAAGAAAGAAGTGTATTTGCTATTATAATTTTGGAAAGTCTCTTTCTAAATTGAGAACTCAATTTGTCATTACAATGACATTCCAATGATGGCCTTTTTCAGCATAACCATTAATTCCCTCTGAAAATTCCATCTGCCTTTTTTCATAGAAATCCTGGATACCAATGACAGGGTTAAAATGTTACAGAAATGCCCTCAGGACAATTCCCTCCCTGCTCCAAATCTTCTCCAGGGAACCACATGCAAGTCCAGGCAAGCCTGAGAGCCTTCAGGGAAAACATGCCTCAGAATAAATAGGTTGTGTAAACAGGAACTGAATTTGCATTGGGGAGTCTCTCAGTAAGTAGTCTAAGATGCTGAAAGATTGCATACATTCAGCTAAGGTTCTAGAAATTGTTCTCAGCTCCACAGAGCTTAACAAATTAGAGATATGTCAAGCATAATTTTATTCTGTTTCTCATGTGTTTGTCACTACAATCTTTGTACACAGATTCCACATCAGATTGTGTGATTATTTAAAAAGTAATGCTTTAACCATTCTGGCAGTTGCTGTGCGTATCACCACATTGTTGTCCTGTAAACCTCCCATGAATCAAACACCAGGGTTGAAGAATCCCATATTGTCACTCCTGGCTCTCTCTCTGTCCCCAGAAGGATGGCATCTTCAAGGTTGTGGCCCTCCAGACCCTCTCCACCATCTCCAGTGGGACAAGCAGCTGTACCCATTTTTTTACTGAACTAAACTCCATGCACTCATGGCGACCAGACAGTACTTCCAACTCTTCCTGACAATCCCCCTTCCCATCTGTCATTTCCCTTGCCAGTGGTCTTCTCCTTCCTCCCACTTTTGTTCCCCCACTCAAGAAGCATTGCCCCCGAGTGTCCATTCTGTTCTGGGATGCTCTCCAGCTTCTCTTCCACTGGTGGAAACAAGTACAGCTGGGGGTGCTGCCTTTTGCTTCCTCGCTTATGCCTGCAGATGTTTACAGAGAGTTAGACCCAAGCAGCCCACATATCTTGAAAGCACAACTCCTTAAGCAACTGTACCTGCCAGACTGCTTGCTGGATATGGATAGGATAGGATAGGAATAGGAATCTTTATTGTCATTGCCCCCTTGCAGGAACAACGAAATTTTGTGGTTGCTATATTCAACTCATTAAGACATTTCACATAGATTTAAAAACAGGTACAACACATAATATGACATATAAAATGACTAAAATATGGCATATAAAATAAGCTGACTTCAAAGTCCAGGATTTCCGTTTAAGGCCAATATTGCTCTAAAAAAGAAGCTATTTTTGAGATGGTTTGTTCTTGCCCTCAGTACTCTATATCTCCGTCCCGATGGCAGCAACTCGAAGAGGCGATGACCAGGATGCGATGGATCTCTTAATATATCTAATGCTTTACAGTGGCACCTGGTAGTATAAATTTGTTCTAGGCTGGGGAGTGAACAGCCCACAATACTCTCTGCAATTCTTATGATTCTGTGGAACACTGTCTTATCCCAGTGGGTACAACTTCCATACCACACACATAACCCATAAGTAAGTACACTCTCAATTGCACAATGAAAGAAGGCCAGCAGCAGCTTTTGTGGAAGATGGTTTTTCCTTAAAGTTCTCAAGAAAAATAGTCTCTGCTGAGCCTTCTTTGCAAGCCCCCTTGTGTTGACACTCCAGGACAGATCCTCCTGTAACTCAATGCCCAAAAATCTAAAATCTGTAACCCTCTCCACTAGAGATGGGCACGACTTAGCGGAATTTTCGTTTCCGTTTCCGTTACGTAACGAAACGAAAAATGAAAAACGGCTCAAAACTGAAACGGAAACGAAACGACTAATTTTGAGCCATTTTTCGTTTTTCGTTACTGGAAAAGCACTTAATGGAGCTAAATGGGAAGAAACGAAAAAATTTTCGTTTTTGTTTTCGTTTGTCGTTTTCGTTACGCAACGAAACGAAAACGAAAAATTTTGAAAATTAGCTCACGAAAACGGAAACGAGCCGAAACGGACCCCTAGACGAAAACGAAAACGAAAACGAACAATTTTTCTGAGTCGTGCCCATCTCTACTCTCCACACCAGTCCCATCAATCAACAGTGGTTGAATATCAGTTTTCTGCCTCCTAAAATCTACCACAGTTTTCTGCCTCCTAAAATCTACCACAAGCTCCTTTGTTTTCTTTATATTTAGGTGCAAGTTATTTATTCTGCACCACTTGGTCAACCTCTCCACTTCATCTCTGTAAGCCATCTCACTCTCCTTGCCAGAGATGAGCCCAATCACAGTTGTGTCATCTGCAAACTTAATGATCCTATTGGTAGGATAGGCAGAGACAAAATCAAATGTGCAAAGAATATAAAGGAGTGGGCTAAGTACACATCCCTGTGGTGTTCCAATGTTAGTACTAAGAGTATTAGAGGTGTAAGGGCCCAACCAGACCTTCTGAGAACGTTCTGACAGAAAATCCAAGATCCATCCACAAAGTGATGGTGGAAGCCCCAGACCTTCCATTTAGAGATCAAACGTCGTGGAAGAATGGTGTTAAAAGCCAAGCTAAAATCCACAAAGAGCAATCTAGCATAGCCCCCCCTCTGCTCCAGATGTTCAAAAACAGCATGAGGAGCACACGCCACAGCATCCTCTGTTGATCTCTTCTTTTTATAGGCGAATTGGAATGTGTCCAGTCCCTCTGGTAAGCAGGCAATAACACAGTTCCGTACCAACTTTTCAAAGCACTTCATGATTACAGGTGTAAGTGCTACTGGACGAAAGTCATTCAAGTCTTCTGGCTTCAATCTTGGGGTGAATTCCACAACAGGCTCTGAATAGTCATGTTACACAGATGCAGTTATGCAACAAGATTTATATATCTGCAAAAATTAATAATAATAGCTTTTTTAGATATGTTTCAGGAGAGCTTCAAGTCAGACAGCTGGCTCCTCCTCCTGAGCCATAATAAACAAATCTTTGGTCAGTAGTTGGTTCAATGGACCCTACAGCAAGCAGAATCACTATGCATCAAACTTCATCACACTTGTTAATTCACAATTCTAGCAAATCCCTGGTTTATTATGAGTCTAAATGAACCCAGTCAGGAGATAACATAATGAAGGCTCCTCTTTTTCATTTGGTATCCAGTATTCTATTGAGTTGTTGTTGTTGTTGTTGTTGCTGCTGCTGCTGCTGCTACTGTTATTATGATGCATAAACCTGAGGTGCTATGACTTTCTAGAAGCATCGGTATGAAACATTTGCAAAATTTTGTCATTGGAAATGTCAACCAAGCAGCCTTTTATTTAGTGATTGTTTTATCTGTTTCACAATATGTAAGTGATGTGAACTATCAGTGCCCATGTACTGGCATTACAGGACCATAAAGATTCCTTTTTCCCTAATGCTTACTAAGAAAGCTCATAATTAGTGAGCAAATTATAAAATGAGCCAAGTGACATTTGCCCATTTCTACTGGAATGCTGAAAACTGACTTATCTGCAGAACAATTTCTACCTGATCCTTTATGATCCTTAAAAAGAAGATCCATCTAACTGACAAAGGTGATTAAACTTATCTATTGTGTGTAATCTCCACTATTTCAATGAAATAGAAAGCAGCACACATTTTACACTGTGTAAGTGGGAAGGGTCTCTCTTCTGAGCAAACATGGTTAATTCCTCCAGACCACTAACTCATATGGGGGAAATTAAGCTCCACCCCCCATTTTGTCCTTCTGGCCAAAGCACTCCGAATAATTTAATCAACCTGAATTCATCAATGTGAAATGTTCTCTCCTGTATAGTTGTTTACCTGGGCTTCTAAATTTGGGGGCTGAGCCTAACTCCAGCTCCCAATACCCTTAAATATACCCACCTTCTGCATTTGTTCCTCTTTCTCACAGAATGATGGGAGGACTTTGAGAGAAAACAATAACATTAATGAATAATTACTACCTGAAAGCCAAAGCAGACACAGTTATAAGACGAGGTTGTCACAGAATATGCCAGCTTCACTTTAAATTTATAGGTTGGTACAAAAAATGGCCCTACAGCTCCCAGTGAGGAACTGCCTTATTTTACATCCACCAGATGAAGGGGGTGGGTGGGTTGAAACTGTGTTTGGTGTATGTGAATTTCAGAATGCCTGATGGGTTTATAGCTGCCATAAAAACAGAACACAGCTAGCTAAGGTAATAAACCAAAGGTACTAGAGAAATAATAATAATTAAAAATAGAGAGTGAGTGAGTTTATATTTGGTTAGTAAAGGCTGTTGAATGACAGTGGAAACAGGGAAGATCCAGTGAGTCTGGGCAGGTTTCCAGTGGACATTACAGTATAACTGTCAAAACAGCTGGCAGCTCCTGAGGAAACTAATAACAAAGTATCAAAGAGGGGGGAAAGCCCTTGAATATAAAGAGTTGTTAAAAATAAAGACTACACATATACATATATTATTTACAATTTTAAGGAAGACTTGATGCCTAAAAATAAAAATAAAAATGAGAAAATGGAGGCTCAGGGAGAAAGCCTGGATGAACAGCAGAATCTTTCCTGTGAGGGGGGAATGATGGACCTCAGGAAGGGCAGATTCCCTCAGCATTAGCTGAGGAAATTAATAAAACACAAGAATTTGAACAATGGAAAATTCAACAGGAATTTACGTTTAAATTGGAATTTGAAAGGGAGAAAGCTAGAAAGATGGAATTACAATTATAGTTAGAAAAGACAAAATGGAGTAGGAGGCAAAACAAAGAGAAATTGAATTAAAACCTAAAGAAAGAGAAATTGAATTACAAGCTAGTGAAAGAGATAGTGAGAGATAATTCCAGATAGAAACGCAGAAATTAGAATTAGCTAATACCAGTAACAACAATAATAATTTAAATACCGAAGGGAGGTCAATTAAAATTGATATGAAGCGTTTTCCTAGTTATAAGAAAGGCGAATGTGTAAAATCTTTCCTCATTTCCTTTGAAAGGTTATGTATGGATCTAGGGATTTCAGAAAAGGAATGTATGTTTTATTTAAATCCATAAATCAGTGGTATCTTGTTGGAAATGTATTCCCAATTATCAACAGAAAACATGAGGGACTATGGAGTTTTTAAGAGGCTTATGTTTACATGTGTGGGAATAAATCCTGAACAGTTACAAAAAATGTTTCCATTCAGTTACAAAATTATCAGAAGACACGTTTTCTGAATTGGGCTTTAGACTGACAAATTTACTTGAGAAGTGGTTAGAACAACAAACAAAAAACAATGATTCTTTAGTAGTCAAGAAAAACATGATTGGACTGGAGCAGTTCTATGCAGTATTAAACCCTGACTTACATTATCTAGTAAGAGGCAAAAGCTCAAAAACAGTACAAGAAGCAACTGAAATTGCAGACAATATCAAAGTTTTAAGAGACCCTAGATTTTCTGAAGTAGAACTGGGTAGTAAATCTTGGATGAAAATAGGAAGAGTCCACAGACAGAGCAAAAACCTTACAAACAGAAGCAATTTGAAGGGGATTCTAATAAAGAACAAAGCTGTGAGACTGCTAAAATGTGTGTGGCTGTACAAGAAGATAGATGTAATGCTACAATAATAAAATAATAATAGTTTAGAAATTTATATAATTTTTAGAAATAAATATTACAAACAAGAAGCTAAAGCCAAAACATCCAGTGAATGGTTGAAGCAGACTTCCAAAATTGTGATATTGTTATTAATCTTTATGTGGGGATGTCTAAGAGCAACAGTGGCAGTATGTTTACTGATGTTGGTGGTGTACAAAGTTTCAGTGTTGATCCATGGAGGAGATCAGAGAATTAAAAAGGAGTCAGAGGGTGCTGGTGTTTTCAACAATGTCATCTATATGGACTAATTGCAGCATAAAGTTGGGAAATATGTTTACGATGATTGATCCAATAAAATAGTTTGGAAGATTGTCCAGAACTTGATCCAATCCAAAAGACATGTAGTCAAAGGTGATGGGATGGACTAGTAAGAACTTTGCCAGGATGGAGGTTGGCATGTTGAATCCCATACCTAAATAACTTGAAGGAACTATCATAAATTTTATTGGGACTGGACTTCTAATCGGATTGCTGGTGGAGATTTTCAAGGGTAACAACTCATTGTTAGCAACAAGAAGACAGCAAATTATTTAGTGTCTAGATAAATAATGAAATTGTATTGTTAATTTAATGTGGAAACATGAGAAAAGTGTGTTGAATAAGTAAATATGTGTGTAACAGAGGAATGTAAAAGAAAAAACTGGTAACATATTTTGAAGTTACTATATTAGTGTAAGGTAAGATATTAATTTAAAAAACTAAATTGTACAATGTAGTACAATGTAATATTGATGTGATGCAATGCAATATTGGAAAATTTTGAAGGTAAAATTAAATTATATTAAATTATAAATATAAATGTAGTATTATGAAATGTGAGTATAAGTTAATGTATTGTTGATGGAAGGTAATTATAAAAGGGTAAGGTTGGTAAGTATAGCTGAAATATTAATTTTAAGTGAGCAAACTGTTCAGAAATTTCCTCTCTAAAAATCAATTTGATAAGGGAGGAGGAAATTGTAATGGAATTGACAAATGGGGTTATGAAGATTTATTATATGTGATTTGTTTGACCAATCACTGAGCTCATGGGCGGAGTTGTGACATTCATAAGCAAATGACTGTTGGAATGCCAGTTAGATAGTGCCTGCATAGGGATGGATAGGGTCTGGTTAGGGACTGGTTAAGGATTCTTTAGGAAACAAGCAAAAAAAGAAAATGAGCATATAACTGTTTTTGTGTTTAAAGCTAAAGAAAACTAAAAGCCTCAAATGAACAGTATGCGTTAATGTTTAGAGATGGGCACGAAATGAACATTATTCGGTATTCATTTTGTTATGTAATGAAACGAATAACAAACTGCCCCCTCTAAGAGAAACGAAATGAAATGAAATGAAATGAAATGGAAAGTTTTGTTTTGTTTTGTTTTGTTTCGTTTGCTGGTGTCTCCTACCTGGTGGTGCTGCTGGTCCTTCCTAGTCTGATTGGTCCCCCTGGCTGCAGGGGGGAGTGTCTGGGGAGGGGAGCCGGCCAGCCACACTACAACCGGTAAGCGACCACGTGGTTGGCAGTAAAAAATGCAATAAAAATACAATAAAGAATAAAACAAAAACAAAAACAAAAACAAAAAAGATGCAGCACACAGGCCCCGGTACCGGCTCGCAAGCACTGGGCCCAACCCATGGGTTGCCGAACCGGCTCATGGGCTGGCAAAATTTGGAGGGAAAAAAAGCTGAGCGGCCCACAATACAGCTGGTAGGCAGGCCACGTGGTCAGCTCAGAAAATGAAATAAAATAAAAATAAAATAAAATAAAATAAAAATAAATTTTAAAAAGCCCAATCTGGCATGCGGGCCCCGGTACCAGCCCGCGAGCACCAGACCTGACCCACAGGTTGCCATGCTACAGCTGGTAGGCGGGCCACGTGGTCAGCAGTAAAAAATAAAAATAAAATAAAAACAAAAATAATCCAGCAGGATTAAAAAAAATAAAAATATAAAAAAACCCACCAGTGAGGTTCAAAAAAAAGGGGGAGGGAGAACCCAAACTAAAATGAATTACAAACTGAACTGAAACAAATAGCCTTTTTTTGGTTCGTGCACATCTCTATTAATGTTTCTTTTATTTTGTAACTTAAATAAACTTCAGTGTTATTTTGAAACATTAAAGCATGTGTCAGTCTCTGTCTGTATAGCAAATAAAGCACAATTGTTTTGGGAAATGGTGGCAGTGGAAAGGAACCATCAACTTCACAGTGTTAATGAGTGGCATGGGTTTGAAAAATCCAGGTTCGCCACAGATACATTATAAGACTAGATTTATGTAATGCAGTCCACAAACTCAGGATAGATTCAATGATGCCCATCCTCTCTTAGGAGATGAAAAACAATAATAAGTGGAAGCCTAAAATGGGCTACCTTTGAACTGTCTTCAGAAGCTACACTTGGTTTAGAATGTGGCAGCTAGTATATTAGTAAGTATATGCATGGGAACAGGTTAAACCTTTCTTGCAATGGTTGCCACTTGCCAGTTTGCTTCTGGACACTATATAATGTGTTGGGAATAGAGATGGGCACGACCAGGAAAAATGACGTTTCGAGTTGTCGTGTGTCGGAGCCGGACCGTTCTGGCTTGTTTTCGTGAATTTTTTAAAAAATTTGTCATTTCGTTTGTCGTTTTTTGTCTGTCGTTAGTACTGGTTTAGGGGGGAGGGTAGTGGGCTCCTGGAGACACCTCTCTGGGGTGGGTGCCTCCTCTAGCCCGCTACGAAGGGAAGGCATTTAGAGGGCGCCTGGAGGCACCTCTCTGGGGTGGGTGCCTCCTCTGGCCCGCTACAAAGGGAAAAGTACGTGTGTAGCCATTGCGTTTGCGTATGCATACCAAGTGGCACTGGCAGAGGCACCTCTCTTTTGGGTGCCTCTACTCTGACTCACTAAGAAGGACAGCATACTGGCATACTGGCATACTGGCGTACTGGTGTACGGTGCACTTGAGCTGGGGAGCGAAGTGAGAGAGGATCCCTCTGGGCGCCCTATAGCTCACTAAGAAGGGAAGTGTACTTCCGTGTAGTGCAATGCGAGTACAGATCTGGCTTAGGGTTGGGGTTAGGGCAAGGGCTAGGCTTAGGGTTACGGGTAAGGTTAGGGTGAGTTAGTGGGCTGCACCTCTGGGTGCCTCTGACCCACTAAGAAGGACAGTGTACTGGCGTATGGGTTAGGCTTAGGGTTAGGGTTAGGGTTAGGGCTAGGGTTAGTGGGCTTTTTATGCCCGACTGGCACATCCCAGAAGTCTCAGTCAAAACCTGGCCAAGTGGCCATGCGATTGGTGAAATGGCTCCAAAAATTTGCATGGTCCCATCCCATGGCCAGCCCATCATTGCGCACTGCGCAGGTGTAAAAAAATAAAAATAAAAATAAAATAAAATAAAATCAATTGAGATGTTTTATTGCAAGACAAACCCACTGTTGCTACTGTAAAAATGCAGGCAGTTAAAATAGCTAATTTTCGCATGTTTCTGTGGTGCTTTGGTGTGTTTTTGGACCACGATTTCAAAATAAATATTGCGGTCGCCATTTTGGATCCCCCGCCCGCACCGCATGGCATGGCGACCTTGGCGAGACGACAAAGATGCCCCCACCAGAGCAGCCCAGGACAGGAGAGGGGGGAGGCCGGGGACACCCCCCCCAGAAACCACCCCTCTGGTAGGTGCCCTCACTCAGGCAGGCATATTTTCGCCTGCTTTTTTGGCCGGGAATCGGGTTTTTTTTAAAACTTTTTTTCTGTGCCGCTTGGCATCGCGCGATCGCCGCGATGGCATGAACGACAACGACAAATCAGACCCAATTTTTCTTTTATCAGTTCGAGTTCGAGTTCTGGCAGAGTAATTGCCGTTACCGTTCCCTTTACGTAACGGAAACGAGGAACGGAAGCGGAAACGAGAATTTTGCCAAGTCGTGCCCATGTCTAGTTGGGAATTTCAGTGGCATTCCAGGATAGCTCTGCTTGTCTCCTCCCATACCAATCTGCCCAGTCCCAAATATCAAAAAGAGGAACTCATCTCCATGTTCTACTTAGTCGCTGTTTATAAGACATAAAGCTTTTCCAGTAGCTGCAAGGATATTTTGGAATAGCTTGTCCCATGACACACAGCTGGCTGCCTCTTTGCATTTCTTCACTTAGCTTACAGATCAATTTCTATTTTGGCAGACCTTTGTCTTCCAAGTGCACATTTTCTTTAACCATTGTTTTATCTGTGGTCAATGTATGTATATTTTTTCCTTGTTTCTGCATTTCTACTGAATGTTTTATTTTATTTTGTATTGTAGTTTTATATCTCCCGCTCTGAATGCTGTATAAATGGGCAGTATATGAAGTTTTATGGAAGGGACATTTTGTAGCACGACCAGATTCATGTTCTATTTTCATATAGAATTAGACCTGCAATGTAAGCAATTTACAATGTTGTCACCTACACAGTTGTATGCGATGACCTCAAATTTCATTCACCGACTAGAGATGGGCACGACTTAGCGGTATTTTCGTTTTCGTTTTCATTTTTCGTTTCCGTTACGTAATGAAACGAAAAACGGCTCAGAACTGGAACGAAAACGGAAACGAAACGACTAATTTTGAGCCAATTTTAGTTTTTCGTTACTGGAAAAACACATAATGGAGCTAAATGGGAAGAAACGAAAAAATTTTCGTTTTCGTTTTCATTTTTTCGTTTTCGTTACGTAACGAAACAAAAATGAAAAATTTTGAAATTAGCTCACGAAAACGGAAACGAGCCGAAACGGACCCCTAGCCGAAAACGAAAATGAAAACGAACAATTTTTCTGAGTCGTGCCCATCTCTATCACTGACTGTACCGAGGGCTCCTTTCTTACAAGCAAAAATCTGGATGGTGTTAACTCACCTTTTGGGATCTCAAGCAGCAGCTCCCAACTGTGGGTAATCTAGTATTCTAGTACTGCAATTCCCAGACGCCTTCACCACTAGCTGTGCTGGTCAGGGTTTCTGGGAGTTGCAGTCCAAGAACCCCTGGATTTCCCAAGGTTGGGAACCACTTGCCTAAAGGAACAGCAGGGATAAGATTTATGGATATAAAAATATTATTTGGGAGAACATCATGAGGATTCTCTGCGATGGACAATGCTGTTGGAAAAGGTTGAAGGCAGCAGGGAAAGAAGAAAGTAAAGTGTTCTGCTTCTATACCACCCCATAGCACCTCCAGTACTCTCTGGGTGGTTTACAGGCTACACACTCCCCCACCAGCAAGCTGGGCACTTATTTTACTGAACTCAGAAGGATGGAAGGCTTCAGTTTGCAACAGCTAGGAGGGATTTTGAGGACATGATATTCTGGAGATCATGCATTCATGATATCTCCATAAGTCAAAGGCAAATTGAGAGCAGATAACAACACACTGGCACATTTTGTATAAGCCCCATGTCTTAGCACAGGAAGCTTGTTTTGCACAAAATATTAGCTTTTAATTAAAAATGCAAATGGAGAGGTTTGCAGAAAAGAAAAGAAAATCATATCCATATCCATGATTTTTTCACAAAATTTTAGCGCCTGCTGTGACCTAGCTGAGCCAGCTAGCCTAGCTATGTTGCATGTCCACAAGAGCTGCGAACGCATGCCAACGCACTTCACAGCCCTCCCAGGTCAAAGACCATCTGCACCTCTCTTCTGGGGTGGTAGCAGAAACCCAGAAGAGATAGTCAGTGCCGTCATCAGGGGAGGGGATGCACAAGAGGATGCCCATCTGCGAGGCTTCTTGAGCCGGTTCCAACTCAAGCACCAACATCGTGCCCACGGTGACCTAGCTGAGCCAGCTAGCCAAATCCTTGCTGCACCTCCAGCGAGCCTCGATGTAGCTGCCTTGTGTGGCCACTGAACTTTGAAGACAAACGGCATTGCCCATTTTGTGCCTGTTCAATGGCTGGAGGGCAGCTGTGGAGGTGAAGATCTGTAATTAAGTTTATTTGAAGCTGGCTCTGGAACTGGCTGGGGAACAGGAGGGTCTGGGGGGG